>OX596209.1:9553725-10168581 GCA_951394215.1 Glyphodes perspectalis | reverse complement strand
GTCAATCCTAGGTTATTTTATGATACTCTCCTGGTAACACATTAACTATTTTAGCCAATGATTATTACACCCTTTAAACTACAGTGATATCATATTCATAGAATACCAAGAAGTTTATTATGATCAACAAATATATTAGAAGGCTACCTAGTGGGTATTTTCACTTTCTCTTGGAATTCGTAATGAATACATCTACCCCGCTAGGGAAGTGGCGTGAAGTTTAGTTAGTTAGTTAAAAAATATTTTGGATATGCGTAGCATACAATAATATTGAAAATAAATAATAAACATAATCATTAACTCATTACAAAGTGAAACATCCACTCTGTGTTTTTGAAAACACCATGTAATGTTAATTAAAGTATCACCAGTATTTTTTCCACAAACAAACTTTTGTATACCAACTCCAGGCAGTGTTCGACTACTTTTTTTAGAGAGCAATAATCAAATATGTGATACTATAATGCCGTGATGTATAGTTAGAACTACGTCATGGCTTAGAATTTTTTGGTAGATTATTCGTGGTTATTTCATTCGTATGGTATTTTGGTATTTTGGTACCGTCTCGTACTAACTATATAATAGTACCTTTGTGCGACCGTTAGTGCATCAGAACAATATGGTATAATATGGATAAAAATAGGAATGTGGTTTTAATAGATTAACCATCATTTATTAAAAAACATATACCTATTTTTATCGTGTCGTTCACGATTGTACAAGGAATATTTAACTAACTAACTAAACTTCACGCCACTTCCCTAGCGGGGTAGGCAGAGAGATCCAAACCCATTTTATTTTTGGGTAAATGTAGTTAAAGGATCTTGCTGCTTCTTGCACTCTACCTATCCCTTCTGGATTGGGAACGTTATAATATAATAATGGAACACATAATATGTGCCGTAATGTTGATGTACATATAAAACCATAAAAAATCTTTAAAATTGTTTGTTAATTTATCTAAACACACCACATTTAACAAAAGCTTTTACCCGTTCTTTATAGACTTACAACGTAATTAAAACATCATCGACCTTTGTGATGGGACATTCATCGTCTAGTTTGCACTCTTCTATGTATACACTAAAGCAGTGTCTTTATATTAAACTGGTGTGTTATATTTCATTGAGCGGCGTTCGTAAACTTCAGAGAACAATACTGAAGTTACGAGCTTGAGAAATGTGACGTCTTTATTGGCGCGAAACCGTTTAGAGTTATAAAACGAAACGTTCACAAACAGAACTTTCGGAAGAATTAACTTTTATGTCCGTTCGCGGATATTTTTGTCATTCTATTGATTTGAAGGGGTGTTGGCACACGTAAATATATTTGCAAAAAGATTTTGATTGATTACTATTAAACTTTTGGAGATTACATGGTCTGCTTTGATGCAGACCATATAATGATACCTACTACTTAATGAAATTGAAGTAGCAATAACTTTTATATCTTTGCTACGATAACACAAATGTGACAAAGAAACAAGTCATTTATAGTCACTCTTTGAAATTTCCTGCAGATCTAAAGCTCGTAGCCTATCTGTTGTACTCCCGTAGCAGTCTTTACGGACTACGAGTCGTAGTTTCTACGAAGATAGAACTATGAGTGTGAGTCTAGGTTGCAATAATGAAATAATTGGCATGGTTTGTTTGTTGTTCTACCGATAAATATTAAAATCAGAATGACTAAATACTAATATAATCCAAATATATGTAGAATAATTAAATTTCACGATTCACGAAGGATATTTTTTTACTACGAACGGAATTATTCTATAATAATTTGTGTTATTATATTAGTCTAATTTTTAGTTAAATCAATTCTGTAAATTAATTTTACACGTTAAACTTGATTTTCATAAAATAACGGTAATAAGTTTACATAACTGATATGTAATTATACAATTAATTCTAATGAATTAAATATATTTTTCTTTATAACTTTACGGCTATTGTATACTAACCGCTCATCACCGACTAATAATACCATATTTTCATTGTCCATCGTCATCATCATCATCATCAATGACATGCACCAACAACACCATTAACGACCACAATTACGAAATGCATAATAACAAAATATCGGTCGTTGTATCTTGACAAATAGCCTCGTTTTATAGCCTTTACCTGTCAGACAGACGCATTATTCATTTTTAAATTGCCGGCCATGCATCGAATACCTACATACTATAAATACCTTCCCTGTACACCGTACATACAATGTAGACTATCTATAAATCTAACTAGACTAACATGTTTCTGGCAAAATTCCTTCTGTATATTAACATACATTTTCACCGCAAGTGCATACGAGCATCAGAAACTATTAAATACGACCTTCAAGCTAACGCGTTTGTTTTATACGGACAAATTGGAACCAATTATGCAAATAACGTGGCGGACTTAGCAGAAACGACCACTTACTTTAAGGAGATATGAACGTACTGTAGCGGATGAATAATGCACTTACTTTGGCATTAAATTCTTATGTTATTTAAATAGTGTTATGTAATAAAAAATAAAAATTCATGAAGTCATTTGAATTAAAAGTTTAGATATATTCATGGCTGCAATTAAAAAAAGATACTTCATTTTAATGCATCAAGACTAACCTATGTTAGTACGACTATTTGTATTCTATTTTTTTATCTGAAGCTCCAATCCAATAAGCCTCTAAAACATAAGCATTACTTTTATGAAGTTTCACCAATTATTTTGTAAGAACAATACCAATTCTACTGTGTGATTTTTTCAGTAATCGAACAGAATAATGTACGTCATATGATGAACGTAATTAGAGGCTAAAAGCTTTTGCGTTTAAAAATAATTCTGTACCTACATACTTTTTATATATGGGTATATCTTGGCTGTCCACAGCTCAACGCACTATTCCATCACGTTACACCGACATAATTACATTAACTGATAAAGGCTTGGCCGAAGGTGGGGTTACAACGTTGCGTGGTCATGAATATTTATTTTTATGAAGCCTTTCCACTTCGGAGCCACGGCACACCCCACCATTACGTTTTTTACCTCTAAAAATAGTCGGTCATTGTGAACCGCGAAGGTCACCATATCTCAGTTTCCATAAATCTTACGACAGAATTAGTTATACGCGACAAAATTAATGCTTTACAATTTTATTAAATGTTGACTGTTGTTTCCATGGAATGTCACGGTTATAGGTTTTCACTTGTAAAATAAAAATAAATATATTTTATAGAGATTTTAGATAAAACACTTTTAACTCATATAATAAAATATGCTACGATTTTCAGCTTTTAACCAATAATCACATTTTGAACGGTTATGATATAATGTAACATGTATCTTTAATAACTTAGGGAAGTACCACTTAATATGACAATCATGTATATGATCTATCAATGATAAGCTACTATTAAAGCCCATGGGCATTTTCAAGTATAGATAATGCGTTGTCGAGCCTACCAAGAACATCCGGAACATAGGTTAGAGTGAGTTCCGGACATATACCGCACTCCTAGGTTTCTATATGATTCTACATAGGAGGGAGGTATATGTTCCTAATTTTAAAACAGACTTACTTATCATTTTCCAATCCTAACCGATTTCGGTCACAGCGGCCAATCTCAACAAGGATTAAGTAGTAGGTACTACTTAATCCTTGTTGAGATTGGCCCAGCCTGAGTAGGTACTCAGGAGATTATAATGCGCAGCTGCACTCTTTGTTCCTTCACTCTACGGTAAACGGAGAAACACCAAAGCATTAGGTATAACCGGAGAAAAATCAGGTGCAGCACCAACGGCTTAACGTGCTTTCCGAGGCGTGGAGGTGAAACGCTGCCAAGTTCATGATTCCTATTTTATAATTTACATAATGAAATACCCGGCCAAAAATGTTTACCCGATCTGAGTTTCGAACTTATTTTTAACTGACTTCAAAAAAGAAAGGTTCTTAATTTGACTGTATATTTTTTTTTTCGGAACGATCTGCCGATGTTCTAACGAGATTTGGTATGCTTACAGAATGCGTCCTTAGCAAATTCGTATAAACTATTTAATTATTGCACATAGGTAGATGTCTACCCAGAAATGCTACATGTCTCTCGCATAGTGTGTTTTTATAGCACACTTAATTTTTTGTATCTTCTTTCTAGTAGATAATGACCAACCTCTAACTTATGCTTTCGGCACTACGTGATTTTGGCGGTGTGGCCTATTTTAACTGGGCACATGTCTATGTGAGCTGCACGATATTGTCTCACTATTGTCGGTTACTTGGGCAATTTTGTTGTCTGTACCGTCGCTTCTTGCCCTTACTTATTATTTACTTTCAAATCAAATATGAAACACTTGGCCAGCAGGCGCGGCGTTTGTAATGTTCGGTAATGGCGCTTATCGCATGCACGATCGAGTCGGTTTGTGAGTGTTTTGTAAAAGTTCCGATTATGTTAATCCCGCGATACCAACTTGTGCACGCGAACTTGTTGCTTGCCTAAATTTATTGCCCTGTCTCTGGCATGGAGGAAACAAATGAGAAATGACGCTGGCACACAAAAAGTTATTAACCACCTGAAGTGTTTTATTAACTCAAACATTCTATCAAGGGGAAAACAACGACCAAGTAGAGTTTTATTATAGTTGCATAGCGTGAACTTAATTTTGTAATAAATTTACTTCTTATCTGTTTTATAGTTATTTTTTGTGTTTTATAAAATATACTACGATATTCAGCTCAGCTATAGTCTTATTAGTGTTCATCTAGCATCTTCTTGTTGTGCTTTGTCTACACGTTATTATATTTAGCTGAAAATTACTAAATATGTGCACTATCAGTTTAAGAGCAAACTGTAACAATGTAATATACCGACAGAAACTGATTCTAATTACTGTCTTTATTCAGGATACCTTGTATTTTTAATTCCCTTCGTATTCCAATTTTTAATATTAAACTAGTATTCACCAAAAACAAATAATTCCTATGTATGTCCAAAACTTTTCTAGGTACTCTAACCACATGAACTAAAACGGAATCAATAATTAATTTACACGTTCGTAGTCAATACAATAAATATCGATGTGGCATTTCCAGCTATAATTTTGACCCAAATGCGGTGAATAATAACCACCCACGCCCGTACGTGGGTTCAATAAAGACAATTTTAGTTCCATTAACGATTGTCTGACTTGTTTGAAACGTGAACACAATTATTTATAATTACGGACTATAGGGAGTCTATTGGAGTGCACTAAACGTTTGTCACTACGTGCAATATAGAACCTGGGATTAATTTCACATAAAATAAATAATCAATCTTTCAAATTTTAACTAGAAATTTAATTAAAGATTAGACTAAAGTACAGGCAAACAAACGGTTTTTGGTAAAATTATTTCTAAAGATTTTTTTTTCCTTGAATATATCAAACACCGGACTAGCAAAAAAATGGGTTAACTATTTTGTTATTCATTAATCGGAGCTCCCTTGGACCACTATTTTACAATCGTATCTTAACAAGTCTAGTTATTATTGTATATGTATATTGACTGGTCCTTTGATCGAGTGGTCAGAGACCGTGGCCACGAAACCAATGGTCGCGGGTTCGAATCCCGCTAGGGGCAAATGTTTCGTGTGATGAACATGGACATTTGTAATCAAGTCAAGTCAATGGATGTTTATAATCGTATTTAAGTATGTCTATCCGTTCACCTAGTATCCATAGCACAAGCATAAGCTTAGTTTGGGACTAGGGAATCGGTGTGTCAGTCTGATAATTTTTTTTTATTTATTTATTACAAGTACATTGAAGAGTCTGCTTGATTTTCTTCCTAGCAATTCAACTTTAGACTAAGAGTGGTTATAACATGTTTTCATTCACAGCCTAGCTAAAAGTAGGTATAAATCCGGACATTTTTACACACTCCAATAGTACTGGAATTTCAACCAGCTTCTCACATCTGATGCTCTGTAGTCGTTCACTGAGCTGTCACCTTATTACTATTTAAGAAATCAGATACCTAAAACTATGTCCCATGTTGGTCTGAGACTCAAAAATAATGTATATACTTACTACTTAATCGCGGTCCTTGTCTAGCATGTCGTAAAAGTCGATTAGGTATTAGTGTCTTGAGTATTGGGTTTAGGAATATGTATGCGGCGAGCTATCAACCTGCCACTTCTTTTTCACAATTTTCCATCGAACCTAACTCAACTATATTTTTTTGGCAAAATTTAAGGAACTTTACCTATTGCTCCTTGGACTCTACCCACCCCGGGTGGTTCGGGAATTACAGGCATGACGATGTGTATGTACCTATGTACTTTTTACGAAATCAGACCCAATAATATAGACAAGCCTGCAATAGCTCCCATGGCCGACATTTTGCCTTGCGTTTGATTGATTGCTACTGAAAGACACACGGACCACACGGACAGGTGTGCGTCATCGATCGAAGCGCGCCTCATTAAACATTGAGCCTGTCTGTCTGTGCTGCCGCCTGAATAATGTACGTCGGCCTTGACACTTTGTTGAAGACCTTATAGTCTGTCAAGCGCCGTCGGACATGATTGGTGAGTAAATTGAGTGACGTCTTTGAAAAGTTATTAGACCACGAAATAATCTAAGATCGACCGACACGCCGACAATCCTCGAAAGGTAAGCTCCTTAAACCAAGTTCAGTCAAAAATAAAACGCGAGTGAGATGGAAAATTGTAACAAAGTAGTGACTAGTAGATGAATATTCATTCATGCTAGGGCCTAGCTTGTCGCCCACATGATTACAAATCCAATACCCAATACACTATTAGTCGTCTTCTATAACATGCTAGACAAGAAACACAGTTGGTAAATAATTTTGAGTACCACCAACATGCAATAAGGATAATATAAAATAATTTAAATCAATAGATACCAGGTCCTCACGGGGCGACCGATGTGGTTGTCTTTTCCCGATGTGTTCGTCAGAATTTTGCGTAGGAAAGAAGCTTGTGGGAAAAGCTACTAGATAAGAGGTAGAATTTAATTGTATTTTTGTACAGGGTTTCAGAATTGCTTATAGCTGCAGCCAGAATTACCATGTAACCAGAATCTCGTTGTTAATATGACGATTATAACATTTCGTGTCACCATCACATACCTACATACCATACTATACTATTATATAACTGTAGTAGAGTATGTCTGTCAAGGGTAAATAACTAACAAATAGTGAAGCTATGGATTTATAAGGTTAATTAAAACGTATATTTAAAAATAATTTTCTATGTCAAGAACAAAGTAATAATAAATAAATAGTAAAGAACAAGATTAATTAACGTTGTAGCATGTTGGTTGAACATTAGCACTTTGTGATAGACGAAGAAATCACGCGAAACCACTTTCCTTTTTAAACGGGTAGGCTATTCTTCGATTGGATTGAACAAAGTGAGTCTAGTCAATTATGTACATGTGAACGACTATTCTCATTCGTTTGAAATAAATTTAAGTAGCACCCTGTCACGCATACGCACACAGAAGCTAGATAGATCATTGGTTTTAAAAGGGGTGTCCCGCCTACGAAGTTAGGTGCGAATACACACACTTAGTTACAATAAAATATTAGAATTTGAACGTAATCTAACAAATAAATAAATCCAAAGGATTTTCTGAATAAGGTTCTTACTGGATGGCATAAGGTTAACACAGGTTGTCAAAAATAACGATAACGTCTGTAAGTTATCCTTATCTTCATACATCCAACAATAAATACTTTTACAAAAAACTTATAGCGATCTTTGCATTATTATCTACCCATGGCGTCACCGCTTTGGTATTGCTGATAAAAAACATATAGAATAATCCTAAAGCATCTTTTATGTAAAATATACACTGTTTTTTACAAACTATCACACCCGCACACATTTACCTAAAATTAAATTTGAGTTAGGTTAAATGGAATATAGTGAAAAAGTAGTGAGTGGCATCTCGACGCCTACATAATCACCAACTGAACAACCACCATTATTGCCGTTTATATTACGGCATGCTAGAAACGCAATTAGGACATTATTTTTGAGTCCCAGAGCAACTTTATACTGTGTTTTACAGAACATAAAAAAGATTCATAAAACAATAACCGTTTGGACGGTAATGGAAAAGAAAAGAACTTAAGCACCGCATTGCTAAACGTATGCAAATTTCAGAAACGGAATACAGCACCGAACGTGCATATTATTACACTTAAAAAGCTTATCTAGTTGGTGGCGTCCCATTTCTTATCGTCAACATTTTCTCCTTTTTTCCATATAAAATAGTATTTCACCTTGAACTTTTTCATTGATTACGATTCTAGATGTAAAACACACACTCATGGTCCTTTGAATAAACAGTTTTGCTTGAAAGGCCTACTCATGTTTAAATTATTGTGAAGCATACAATACTGGCTGGCTTTCATTAAATAGAATAGAATTATTTTGTGCAGATTATATTAGTTTGTGAGCATTATCAACGTTATGATTTTCTGAAAGGAATAGACTTATATTCTTGGCACTAGCCAAGAAACAATATATGAAAACAATATACTTACCTACCTCGTACATGAATACCAGAAATCTGGATAAAGCCGGACAGTCAGCATTTTTTGTTGTGTGTCCGAATTAGACTGTGTCGGGCCTACTCAGCTTTTAATAGGCTTTGTAAATTGGACTCTTTTATTCTACATTGTCATGTGTTGGTTACTGCTTCGCCCGCCTCACGTTGTGTTTTCAGACGTTTTAATCGGAAATGATAAACACACTGTACTTTAATAAAAAAAACATTACGTTATACTCAGACTAAAAACTATGGGTGTCCGGCCTTGATTACCAAATTTCTGGCTAAATTGACTGGTCTGTCTGGCTTATAGGACTCGATCATAGGACCTGGCAGCCATACATATGCATGAAAATAGTATTTATAAATTCCAAAGGAAATATTTTTAACTGTCTGAATTGGATTCTCCCTTTAAGCGTATCAAAATATTTGCATTTGCCAGGAAGATTTGATAACCTATATCCAAATGTTACGGGCTTTTGGGTATGTGACTGAATAGACGACGAGCTAGCCACTTGTCACTCCTTTTTTCACAGCTATCCATCCAACCCAGCCCACTGTCCCATGTTGGTCTGGGACTTAAAAAGAATATGCCAACTGTGGTTCTTGCCTAGCATGTCGTAAAAGGCGACTAATGGTATATCGGGTTTTGGGTGTGTGATTGTGTAGGCGACAGGTTAGCCGCTTGTCACTACTTTTTTACAATTTTACATCTAACCCAACCCGGCTTTATTTTTGGCTGAATGTGGTTAAAGAGGCATGCTGCCTCTTTGACTCTGCCTACCCCTTCGAGGATTATGGGCGTGATGTTATGTATGTATGTATGTATATCCTAATGTGGGATTAAGCAGCAAAAAACAGATTTCAAAAAAATCCCACTGATCACCGGTGTGTTAAGTGGAATATTATTTCAAAGCTGGGGTTACGGGCGGAAATAACTGGTTTTAAGTTACATTAAATTTTTTATTTAACGTATTACATGTTTGTACATCTGTGTGTATAAGAATAAGAATAACTTATTTTCTCTTATACTTCTCTCCAGGTATTGGTTCACTGACTAAAGTGTTTTCAGGGTTGGTGATAAAACGCCACAACATCAGAATATGGTGTCACGACTGCGACATGGCGCGTCTGCAGCGCGTCGTGTGGGAGGGGCACGGCTCGCGGCTTCTCAGCGAGGTCTCCAACCAGCCCGTCGTCAAGAAGTTCCTCGAGGCAGTCCCTTATATCATGGTCAGTTGCGTTCTGCTTCTTTACTAATCAATTTGATAGGCCACTTGGTCTTATCTTAAATTCATTCTATGCTTATGGACCGAAGGATTAGTCCTGGGATTCGCAAAAAAACTTTACCAATATTTAGTACTTAGTCTTAAAAACAATTTGTAGAACGATCCAAGAAGTTGTAAAAGTAAGAATAAAAAAAATACAGGCCTTTACGACTGGTGCCTCAGTTTTCACAAACTTTTATTGCACATATTTAGTAAACAGTTTGTAAAGTTTATTTACTAAATAGTAGGTTGGCAGGTATTTTATTGACAGGCCCATTGGTTGAGTGATCAGAGATCCTAGCCGCAAAACCAAGGGTCGCAGGTTAGAATCCCGGTAGGGGCAAATATTTTGTGAGATGAGCATGGACATTTGTACTCGAGTCATGGGTGTTTTTAAACGTAATTAAGTATGTCTATCCGTTACCTAGTATCTATAGCACGAGCATACATATGCTTAGTTTGGAACTAGGCTATTGGTGTTGCAGTCTGGAAATTTATTATTCAATTTAACTTTATTGGTTTCAACAAAAATAAGTATGTTTAGGAGTAGTGAAAACCTATCAGATAAACAAAGACATTTAAACATTTATACTCTTAGAGATTCTGCGGTAGTGAAGTAGTTGGCTATGTCAATAATCCTAGTCCATTTTATAAAGATATACCCACGACATTTCTATACTAGTATAAAATGTTAAGTCCTGAAAACAGTGTGGATTACATAGTTTTTTTTATATAAATATGAGTATTTTTTTCAATTACAGAACACTATTCGAGATATCCATAATGCCGTGGTTCAGAATGATCTGGAAGGGTTGATAAAGCTGTCTGGCGATCCGGTGCCACCGCAGGCGTTGTCCTGCAGAGACGGAAACAACATGACAGTAATGCACAAGGTATACACTACCATTTTTATGTCCGGATCAGGCTGCATTTGCAGCCTCAGATTGCATATTGCATTAATTTCTTGACTTCACTTTTCTATAAGAAGTAGGTACTGTGTGTTATTCATAAAATCTTATATCATGTTCTTCGGTATTCTTCTATTTGGACGAAATGTTGATTTTGAAAACAGCAAAAACAACGAAAAATGCAATACATACCACTATTATGACATATGTATGTGCATAATTCAACTATTATTATTTTCCAGGCTGCCGGATTGGGCTACGGAGGTATATTGAAATACATAGCAGAGAGATACCCTCAAGGTATAAACGACGTGGACAATGATGGGCGGACTCCCCTGCACTACGCAGCTGCGGTCAGGGATGAGCAGCATACGTTTGAAACTCTGGTGTCGTTCGGTGCTGATGAAAGCATCCTCGACAACGTAAGTATATGTGGTAGACTGCCGTAGATGCTTTATAAACTTCTAAGATGAAACATCTTTGATGTAAAAATAGTGATGACATTCCGAGACATCGTGTTAACAGAAATGCAAACTGTAAAATGCCTTGTTTTGGGTCTACTACGCTCTATGTGCTTATCTTTCACTGATATGATAATTAACTAAAAAATATATTTATATCTATAGGTGATTGGATAATACTTTTCACCTTCTTTGCATGAAGTTTCATCTTAAATGGTATAAATAAGGATTTTATTTAGAGTGACGCATTTCTTAGTTTTGTAAAAAGAATATCTACTTTCCTTCTATTTTAATTCACGATAGATACTATTGTATTTTAGAAAAACAAAACACCAGGCTATTACATAAATCGTCCTCAAGAAATCGACAAAAGTATATTTCAAACTCTACCAGAAGCACCCAGAACTCCATCAAGCGCTTATCCAGCATCCTGGGACTGGAAGTTGTTAGATACAGAAGTTATAGCAGAATTAAATAAGAAATCAAGAAGGAAAAATTTGAAAGCGTCCAACGAAAATATATCATCGAAAAACATTACTAACACGATTTCTGAGAGTACAGATAATCATGTAGGTGGTATGAAGAATAGTAGCACGCGGGAACTGATTAAAGATTTACCAGATTTAGATGATAGTAGTAAGCCAAACGTAGATGATGGGCACATCGCGATGATAGATTGCAATAATCGGGTAAGTTGTGCATGTTACACGGAATGCTGTTACGGTTTACGGTTAATTTGCGTTGCTTGTAATAAGCATCTGCATGAATGTTTATTTTATGCATTTTAGGATTCACAATCGGAAGAAGAACATGTCGACGAACCACAAACTAAAGAAGATGAACAAACGAATGTTGAAGAGCCTACTGAAGACAATCCTGATGAAGCTAACAAAGCCGCAGTAGAAGACTCAGAAAATAAAGATGATGTACCCGATAACGTAGATGAAAATGATAAAGAGGAAGAGGAAAATCCAAAAGCCACGAATAACGATGGTGATAATAATAGTGATGACAAACATGAAAAACATGACACAAAGGGAGATGAAAAGGCAGAAGATACAAATAACGAAGAACGAAATGAAACTGAAAGCGAAAATGATACGGTTGCAGACGACTCGGAGCATGAGAAACCAGACAAACAAAATGGTCAAGCTGCGTCGCATAACGACCAAAACGATGATGAAAAGCAAGATCACGAAACTGAATCAAAAGATACAGAGGAATCAAATGAAACACAAGGTGAAGAAGAAAACGACCATTTGGAACATAAGGCAAATGAAGACGAAGAAGAGACAAACAAGAACAACGATTCCAAACACGACGAAAAACCGAATGAGAACTCAAACGACACTGAAGAACGTAGTGCAACGGCAAACGAAGGTAATTACAGTAGTGAACACAATGAAGATGATGACGACGTACAAATACCAGGAGATACTTACTCAGAATACAGTGACATGAATAACAAAAATTCTACAGAAATAATTGAATTAGAACATGTCAAGAGAGGTAAAAACGACATCTCTTCTGGCACTGTACACGAAACAATCAAAACATAAACATCACAACTAAAATCAATTAAAAAGGGTCCCTGACAAGTTCAATATTTTTCATTATTTTGCTAATTAAGGAAACCCGTCCGAAGGCCGGAACACACAAGAAAGTCTGATAGAGGGCATTATAAGTGGTGAAGCCGAGCAGGACTCGCAAGATGCAAGTATAACGCAACGAAATGGATCAGTACATGAGGATATACTTATCGTTGTGAGTATACATTTTAACCTACCAACAGGCATGACATACGTCCAAATATTAAAGGTAACCAGCAGATTCCTTAGTTGATTGTGGTGTTTTTAGAATAGTAGCATCATTGTGGCACTGTGTATTCTCATAGACACCTCGTAACACCACTGTCAAATGATTTGCCAGCTTCTTAGTTCTGTGTTTCTATAACCTACTATCAACTCTGCGAACGCCTTACACTAGTAACACTAGCCTGACTGCTGCATAAGTAATTCATAATATAAAATATTCTTTATTTTTGACAGGATAGCGAAATAGACCCAGAAGTAACTGACTTAATTAATAGCGCCAATATGGAAATGTTAGCGACATTAGTCCTTAATGGTGAGGGATCTAGATTAGTAGGTAGACACTCGGGAAATTCAGAACTGCAAGCGTTTTTAGACAATGTACCAACATACATGGTAAGTGACCTTACATTGCATTATTACTGACTTCGTCAATAAGACAAGTTTGTTTTCTTTATTTGTAGTGCGACATAATATGTGTATGATAAAATATAGAAACGTCTATTCAATATGTAGGCTGTGCAACAAAATCGTTATACAACCAAAATATAAGTAGATGCGGATATACTATAATAGATTAAACTTTTTGTCACACAAAATTAATACATTTTTTGAAGATCCATGATACACGAATATGAAATTTGTTTTAGCAAAAAATTAACAAAGTACATGTGGCGGCAAGGGAGGGTAACATAAGAGACCTGCAAGCAGCTCTTGACAGGCGAAAATTTGCCATTGCGCGAGACCCCATATCTCCTAACGGAGCCACGCCCCTACACGTCGCTACTGTATTTGGAAAAACAAATATAATAAAATATCTTGGTGGAAGGTTTGCTATTTGATATTTGTAATACAGTTTTATTTTGAAATTAAATAATTTTAATAATGCTATTATATAGGTTTCCCGAGACGTTGTCTGCAGTGGATTTCGAAGGAAGAACGGCTTTACATTACGCTGCTGTGATACCTGATAATGGTCATTATTACAACTTGTTACAACAGCTGGGTGCCAATGCTAAGGATTTAGATGATGTAAGTCTCTCTACTTTTCTTTATATTAAAATGTAAGAATGATCATTCAAATGATTATTACTTTATTCGGTAAATTTTGTTACAGAGTGGGCGGTCAGCGGATGAATACTTGCAAAATCCAGATTTGTTACCCTTTAACCAACTGTTAGCTGACTATGGAATAAGTGAAGAAGCAGCCAAAGAAATGTTATCAGATAAAGGTACAGACATCTAGTCTATATTTTAAACAACTTAAGTGGTTTTATTACTAAATTAAATGTATATAGACTTATGACTTTGTTAACCTAAATATGTGTAGTGCCCGAGGACCGCGTGTCATCTCGTCGTTCGTTGGATGTGCCTGAGGCACTGGATACACTAGAGCGCTGCTATCGTCTTCTTGCATCAGCTAGGCCTAATCGAACTCCTCTATCGGCTTCGTCGAATCGAGCTACTCCACCGCTTGTTCTGGGTCGATTTCTAAAGCGTCCCATATTTGAAGCTATTAAATTCAGAGTTACAAAGCTAGATCATGATTTATTCGATGTTATTTGGCCAGCTGTAAAGAAACTGCCAGATAACAGAAATATCATTCAAACAGTAGAAGAAGACTTTCCTGGTGGTGTTGCGGGTCCAGATTACTACGTATACGAAGTATTTCATGAATTTCTTACGCCATTAATTAAAGATCTTCATAACATAAATGTACACTCAGATTTAACGGACCATCCACCATCTGATTTCATAAAAATGTCTTTGAAACCAACATCACTGCCATCAGAACCCCTTGTGGAATTGAATATCGACCCAAATGACGAGTTTGTTTTGTCTGGAACAGTAGAATGTTGTCGGAATTTAAAAGGATTCGAGTTACCTTTAAACCTAAAAATTGGACAGCTTGAAACTATAGAAAGAATAGTAACCACAGTACTTATGCATGAAAATTTTGCAAAATTGAGCGAAACTTTAAATGCTGAATCGGATCAAAAGGGTGGAAGTTATTATACTTTGAACGAAGTTATGGAAAAGCCTTCTGAAATATGCGCTACATTAGCATCAAGTGGATTACTAATTGCTCTGTGTGACCGCGATGAAATTGATGATTGCACCCGCTTGCACGGAAGTCACTGGCCCTACGGTCGTGGAGTGTTTGTTAATGAAGACAAAACTATAGCTGTATGGATTAACGTACATGACCATATAAGGATCCTAATATCCAACCCAATAGACACCCCAGGGGAAATAGGTTTACCATTTAGTAAACTTTCTTACATCATGGCTTACTTACATGACAAAATTGATTTTGTTTGGGACCCCAAACTAGGACACTTGAGCAGTAGACCTACATATCTTGGAGCCGCAATCCGATTTAGCCTCATCATAAACTTTCCTGGACTTTCCAAAGATCCAGATAATATGAAACATTTATGTGCCATGAGGGGATTACAATACCGCGAAACTCTTAGCGCTGATATAGCCAGAATTAGCAACTATCAGTGTTTAAATGTCACGGAAACAAATTGCTTTAACGATTTTGCAACAGCAGCTTCAAATTTACTTCATCTTGAAAAAGATCTGGCTATGCAGAATTCGGCACATATCGCTACGATGCTGTCAAATATATTCCGAAGGAAGAGGAGTAGCCTAGCTGATTTGGACAGTCCTGAAAAGTTTCCACAATAGCAACATTTAATATTTAAAAGTATAAACACTAGTATAGTACGCTTTCACATAAAATTATTGCCTATAATAATATCGAATGTTGGAAAGATTTAGGTGCTGAAATTACTACATATGGCTGAAGATGAGCAACATTTGTTATGTGGTACATTGAAATCTTCCAAACTTTTAGGTCAGTACCAACTTTCGTGCATAATGTGTCGCGTGTTCGTGTGAGTTAGATATATTTGGAGTGACGTGATTGCAAACGTTCACGCTTGATACACCAGACAGTTTTAAAATATTGACGCTTTTGCATTTTACTGCACGCTCTCCACTCCAGCCGTTCCTGTCTTTCCAACATTAGATAGAGTGTGTGTGTTTTTATGTAATTATGTCCATTTACGTGGATAATACAGTAACTTTTTAAATATAACAGTTACTTTATTAGCCAAAAGAAATATAAACGCGCGTTAAACAAACCTTGACATTACCAAAATAAATGACTACTTATCTACCAATTAATTTATAACCATGACCCGAAATAACACTTAAACATATAATAACATTATATTTAACTATAATTACGTTGGTTAAAAAGGTCAAAGGTACTTGCTCATTATTGAATAAAAGCGGCAATCTATTATACTCACCATGAAGAAAGGTGTATCATTACAAATCTAATTACATACAATCGGGTATCGATGTCAAAGCATTTTTTATTGTTCGTCATAACGACCGATTGATGGAAGTAGGCCATGTGAATTATTACGAGCCGATGCTAATAGAGCCCCCGAGTGTTTGCTTCACCATCGCAGCTGACAATTGTCGGCCCCTACCCCCTTGCGTGTGCCGTACGAGCGGGTCTCACACAAGTGAACCGAAGGTCGTCAATAAATAATTGATCGATTTCAGGTACAACCCAAGCCGCCAATGGCCACATGGACATTCCCATCTTTCGGACCGACGAGGGCAGATATCTTGCCAAGTGTAAGCTTCATTTAAATTTTATATGAATAGTGAGTAGTGCAATTTAAAATGAACGCAGTGGTAGATAAAAAGAGCGTTGACACGGACACCGTTTTTGCAGCTCTCGGCGATCCTTTGATAAAAGGTCTGACCGAAGTGGCTAACGTGAAGCCTAAGGATCCTGTGGCTTTTCTTGCCAGCTTTCTTCACAATTTTCCCGATCACGAGAAGCCTCACCTAGGTACGCAGGTGAGCTAAACTTAATTTTTTCTTAAGATTATTATTTTGGAATATACAGTTTAGTATTTTAGCAAGAAGACTGATTGGTCTACTAATTAGATACTTGACACCACATCAAAAGGCAAAGGGCTTCAATCTACCTTACAAAAGACAAATAGCATAGTAGGTAGTATTCAAGTAATAAAGTTACACTGGGCTATTTGTTAACTAGTTATTAATAAATATACTTGAATTTAAATCTCTTTATGCTTAGTAACCATAGTGCGAGCCACATGTACGAGTAGAATTGGGAATTTAAGACAATTTGGCGTAGGTAATAGCGGGGAAACGTTTAATTTAATTTAATTTATGATATGTTTAAATTAGGAATCCAGTGTAGTAGTGACGCAGGAGACAGCTGAGGTTGAGAATGAACTGCCGCCGCCCATGCCAGCGCCCGCGGTACCGCTGAACGTCACCGACAGGAGTGGGACCAAGACGGCCACGCGCCACCGGCCCATCGACGTCGTCGCCTTGGACCCGCAGCCCGAGGCCAGCCCTGACGGTCCAGAGGCGGCTTTCAGCAGTGCGAACAGAGTAAGTGAAATTCAAAATATCTTTATTTAAACAGGCATCAAAAAAGCAATTATGAACAGTCATTATACAAAAAAAAAACAATACTACTAAGTACTAGAGATCAACGTTGTATACGCTAAAACTTGTCTCATCCGTAATCCCCAAGCGCAGAGTAGGCGGACTCCGAGGAATAGTAAGCCCATTTAATCAATTCAAGCAAATTAAAATTGTAGTGAAATTGTAACAAAATTAAAGTTAGATAAAAAATTACATAGACGTCATAATAGAATATATCCAAGACTTTAAATAAAGTGATAATAAAAATATCTAGTTTGACAAATATTTATTACTCTGTAATCTTGTGCGATTTGATATTTGATTTCACCATCAGAAAGTCATAGATTGAAATTATATCAAACATCCTAATATTACCATACCCATATAAAAACTGAGAAGTACTATTGTAGAAGTGAGAGAGAAACTAGGCACCGAGTTTCTTCTCAATGAAATCAACGTTCCAATTCCGATAGAATACATTTTAGTGTGTGCCACGTGTGTCACAAACAAAAACATTTTTTATTTTCAGCAACCACTTCTCGTCCACCAGAATATCTATAGGTATTTGTAAGCTCATATCTCACCAATATCTACATTGAAATAATCGGTAACTGCATTCAGCGGATCTCCCATTCGCATTTCTCCTAAAACGCTTATTATTTTTGTGTATAGGACGAGCACGGCCAGTCGATGTTGCACTTCGCAGCAGCGCGCACGCACACCCGCAACGCGCTGTTCCAACTGCTCCAAGAGTCTGACGTCAGCCTGGGCTACCGGGACGAGCTATACAGGACGGCGCGGGACGTATCCATCCAGGCGAACGTGCCAGAGAACACTGTCGAGATCGACAAATGGGTGCTACATCTGGCGGCGAGAGGTGAGACACCCATAAATATACCAAAATAAAGCAGGTATCAAACAGGTAATAAAGCAGGTACCTACTGGAGCGGTGGTAGCTCAATGGTAAGGACACGCCTCATGTGCAAGGAGTGTTGGTTCAAACCAGGCGTACCTCAGGATTTTAAATGTCTAGGTATGGATTTATAAGCACAGGACATAATGCTAGGAAGATAATGATGGAGTACATATTAATACCAATTGTTCAAATTTGAGGGACACACGAAGATGAACATCTAAAATAACTATGGATGTGTAACCATGGCCCTAACTATCAGATTCAGGAAATCAGGTAAGTAGGAAATTTGATTAATTTGACTTAGTATCCTAAGGGATACTAAGTAAAATTCCTCTGTCCGCGTGGATATCAACCGATTCATTTTTTTATTTCCAAATGATTTTATAAAATCCGTTGTTTCGTGAGAATTTTGTGGCACGTTTTAGCTACGACATTCCTTTATCCCATTAACGAATTCCGTATAGTTTACGGAATGATTTGTATATGGCGTATACAAATCATTCATCCGTTTACATATGATATGATCAGAAAAATAACACTGATATCTCCTGTTCTGTAATAAACTTTTAGAGGCAGAATTTTTTTTATATCTTTAATGTACAGCTCTCCTCCACATATACCTACTAATACTATAAGTGATAAAGTATTTACCGTCGCGAAATATTTGTGCAATGAAAATTTATTTTTCTAAGATTTATTACCGATTATGTATTGTTACAATTCCCGCTCTTTTTTACACCATTTTTACCATTCTTGTTTCTTTTTCTCCTGTGTTCCTGTTGTCCCCATTGACGCTGTCCCCATTATGGGGACAACGGGAAGTTATGAAATTTCCTTCCCTATGTCCATTGGCGTTTTCCCTCTATGGGGACACCAGGAAGCCATAAAATATACTTCCTGTTGAGAACAATATCATAACATATTTTCGGCCAGTAAGTACCTACCTATTAGCAAAAAGGTTACATATCATCATGAACAAATAAGTAGATACAGTTATTCTTCAAATGTAAATGAGTAGGTATGTGCCTATGAACATTTATCTATAGCGTACTCAAAGAATTATGTTTACTACATAAATGGTATTTGAAGTCTGATTAATCCAATTTGTCCGCTTTCCCTATCCAGGTTAAAATACTTTATATCATAAGTAGGTACTCTTAATATGCTTTAATTCTCAACGACGAAAAAACTAATAAGTTATTGAAGAATCCTTCTTGTTACAGGTAATAAAGAGAAAATAATGGAGTTACTTATGGAAGGTTACGACCACATACTAGACGTGGTCGACGACGAAGGCACCCCGATACTGGAGGTGATCACGCAGCGCGGCGACAGCGAAATGGGCAGTATGCTCGCCTCGATACCGACGTTTGAGGTAGGTACTTCGCTTTTACTGACTATTTACAGTGCCTACGAATCGGTATAAATTTTATTAGGTGATCAATATAAGTTTTATCATCACTATAACAGTTTCGAAACCCGTATTGTTGTCAACTTCGAGTTAACTACAATCGCTTTGTAGAAGTGTAGAAGTGATTTGATCACTTCTTACAACCTCGACAACGGCCATATCTACTTGAAAACCTGTACGGTTGATATTGGCGGCCGATATTTTTGGAAATTTAGAGGATGTAATTCCGGATACTCGATTACGCAATTTAAAGATCATATTCGGCCGATATTTTTAGAAATTTAAAGGATGTCCTTCCGGATACTCCATTACGCAATTTAAAGATCATATTCAACAGCATTCTTTGCCTAGCATGTTGTAAAAGACGACTAAAAGTGTACATCACTAAAAGTGATTGCGTAAACGACAAGCTTATACCAGTGTGTAAAGTGTACGTACAACTGTGTACTTTCACAATTTTCAAACTAACCCAGATCAACTTTAATTTTCGCTAAAACTGGTTAAAGCAGAATACTCCGGAGTCTCCCTACCTGTTGGAGGATTGCAAGCGTTACATGTGTATAATTTTTAACCGACTTTTAAAAGGACACGTTCTAAATTCGACTGCTTATTTTTACATCAAGGAGTCCCGAGAGTCCCTCCACGGGGCCATCAGGCGAGGCGACCTGGCCGGCGTGGAGGAGCTACTATCAGCGGAGGGGGGGCGCACGCTCGCGCGCGGGCAGAACGCCTTCGGGCGCACGGCGCTCCACGTGGCCGTGCTCGCGCAGCACGAGGAGGTCGTCGCCTACCTCGCGCAGACCTTCCCAGAGCTGCTGAGGATAGGGGACAACGTGAGTGTTGCGCCAACTGTCAGTCTAGTGTACACCATAGGACACAATAGACAGATCCAACTACGCATGTGTACGATCCACAGCGTTGTTATATGGAGGCAGCTGATTCCCGTGATTTCGTCAGCGTACTCATCAAATTTTAAAGGGGCTATTTCTTTTTTTAACTTTGATGACTCCCAGCTATAATACCACGAGAATCCGGAAACAGGAGATATATATAGCACAAGATTATACACATAGGTATATCTTGCTAAATAAAAACGAGATGCTGCTAATGCGGAACAACTTGGGGTTTATCGAAATTTGATCAATATATAGTAGACGACCAGGATTAAAGTTACCGGGCAAATGGGAAATTGGCACAACACTGAATATCAAATTTAAATGGGATAAAATCTGATATGATAGTACGAGCATTTAATAATCGAGCCTATATTCTCGTTTTCAGTTAGAACGCACGCCGCTACATTACGCAATGGGAGTGGAGAAGATAGAATCGTTGAGCAGGGTGCTCATTCGCTCTGGCGCCAAACGTGTGCTCAAAGACCTTAAGGGACGGCAACCTTCCTACTACTTTATGAACAAGTCCGACATTTTGCGACTTAAAGAAGAGGAAGAATCATACTAGAAGGAACGTGAGGAGTAGAAATGTTAAGGTATAGAGGTAAAGCCATCCGAAAGTAGACTGGTTTAAGGAATAGATTACATCGCCAGAACAGCCATAGCGTAGTAACATTTTAGCACCACTTAAGAAATGTACAAAAGTTTCGACAGGACTTTTTATTAATGAATGAATGAACTGTGAATGTGTTAGATAACGCTTCTTTTACGCACCATTGCAATCGTAATACAACTTTTGTTATTTCAATCTTAATTCAATGTCATAATACAAAATTAGATCTCGTGTGCCGAATGTTGTAAAGTAGTATTTGAGATTTTTCTATCGTATTATTCGACTTTGTACTTGACGGGACCCTGTTGATGAAAATTATACGCATATTTAGATTTAGAAATAAAATATCTAAAGAAGATATCACAACCTTGTTTTATTTTGACTAAATACGCTCGTAGCCTAATAACCTTGATAACAATAAATTCAACTACAACAATATATTAATCTAAAATGAAAATTTACTCTAAAATAAGAAATGCCAACAAATAATAGTTACTAATAAAATAGATCACATTTTGACAAATTTTGAACATAATAACAGGTACACCGGAACTTGTAAAATTAGTTAGGTAGCAAAATAAGTATAAGTAAGGTCTTGTCCCTTAGTAGGTCTTCTTTGGACGTCATGTCGGTGATTGCCACGGAATAGGGTTTATGTACATCTGAGACACCGAGCCACGCATACCTGGTATGACATAAAACAATGATTAATAAAGAAGAATCTCATGGTGTCATAATCACTCGATAGAATTTCGCAAACTGAAATTAACACACTTAACACTCAATAAACATTTCAAGATTTAAGGAGAGGAACGCATAATGTCGTGTAGTGTATGTAGGTCAATGAGTAATAGCCTAATACACGCAAGTAGGTTCCATACCTATCTCGAGCACATATGACACGCAGGAACTGTCAAGAGGATATAGTTTATCTGTGGCGGAAGCCGGGAAGGCGGGAAGACGTGTGCGTGTGTGTGAGCGAGCCAGGGTTCAGGAAAACCACTAGAAACACGGGTAATACATTATAAGTGGCGACGAGTATAAATAAACTGTAAGTAATTACTTATTTTTTATGCCTAGACACTAGGATCTCTCGTTAATCGGTCGCGGAATTTTTCGGTGGCGGCATAACCTCAAAGTGCTAATCGCTATTATTGTGAGAAACTGAGAAGTTACGATATTTCTTGTTTGGGTGAGGGCTTTACTTAGTTCCTATCAACGTAAACTTAGTCAATATTCCTACTAAGTATTTCGAAGGATGAAAGTGTTAAAAAATTGACTATAAATATTTACAATCGATTGTCAACATCGATCGCGATCGTATTGCTAATGTCGCTAAAGTTAAAGATTGAAACGCTTGCTAATATGTACTGTTTGGGTGGAAGTTTTCTGAATCACATAATTAATAAACAATTCGAATTCATCAGTAAAAGCAATCCCGACGGGGACCCCATCTACACGATTTTAAAAGAAACAACGGTTAGCAGACGATAGGTATTTGTGCATACATTCTAAAAATCGCAATGAGTTGCGGGAAAAGCGACAGGTGGCGAAATCATGCAATAATATTTTGCCGATACGTAATGGTTTATAGTAAGATTCATAAGGCCATGGAATCGATTGAAACCCCGAAATATAAATGGCGTAACTAGTGTGTTAATCTGGTACTGTCGTTAACATTAATTTGAGTTGGCAATTAAAATAATAGGTCTTTTAGATGTTAAAATTTTATGTTAACAAAGTAAATTGATAAATTGACCAGAAAGTGCAAGAAATTAATACCTTCCTTTTAAACATTTTAAGTTATATTTATAGCAAAATTTTAAATTTAAATTATTTTTGTCAGAGATGACTACCCTCTGACCGACGTAAGGTCATAGGTAACTAACAGATCAATTGTCCATGACGTGGGGACATTGATTGTGTAATGAGTCAACTTTGTCCATGACGTGGGGACACTGTATGGCTAAGGTTAAATTGTTCATGACGTGGGAACATATTACACCTTGAACTTCTAGATTGTCCATGACGTGGGGACATTCATTGTGTAATGATACAACCTTGTCCATGACGTGGGGACACTATGGCTAAAGTTAAATTGTCCATGACGTGGGGACATTAATTGTGTAATGAGTCAACTTTGTCCATGACGTGGGGACACTGTATGGCTAAGGTTAAATTGTCCATGACGTGGGGACATTAATTGTGTAATGAGTCAACTTTGTCCATGACGTGGGGACACTGTATGGCTAAGGTTAAATTGTCCATGACGTGGGGACATTAATTGTGTAATGAGTCAACTTTGTCCATGACGTGGGGACACTGTATATAGCTAAGGTTAAATTGACCATGATGTGGGGATACAATCAATGTTAAATAAGTAACTATTTTTCTCGCAGGTAACCAGAAGGTTTATTGGTGATGTCGTTGACACTAGAGAAGTTTGAGTGCGAAGGTGATCCTACATCGTTGGTAGCAAGATGGGAACGCTGGAAGAGAGCACTTCAAATTTATCTCTTCGCGTCAAACATTGAAAATGGCGAGAAACAAAAAGCCTGTCTTCTTCACTTTGGTGGACAAGAGCTGCAGGAAATATATTTCAATATACCTGATGGAAGTAATACTGAAGGGGAGACACCAGATGTGTTTAAGTCAGCGATAGAAAAACTTGACAATTATTTTGCTCCCAAGCAAAGTAAGGTATACGAAAGGCATGTGTTCAGACTAATAAAACAGGAATCAAATGAAAAATTTGACAAGTTTCTTATTAGACTTAGGCAACAAGGTAACAAATGTCATTTTCCTAGTCTAGAGGACAACATTATTGACCAGATCGTAGAGAAAGGGAATTCGGATGAATTAAGAAGGAAGATTTTGCAAAAAGGAGATGAAATGACATTAGATAAAATCGGAATAGAAGCAAATGCTCTGGAGGCGGTAAATCGGCAAATGGAAGATTTTGGAAATAAAAATGTTAACCACGGAATTAACAAAATCGATCTGAAACAAGAAAATAAAAAAGTAAGTCACAAAAAGCAAGAATGTACTAGATGTGGGAATCGTTTTCATTCCGCAAGTGATAGAAATTGCCCAGCTAGAACAAAGGAATGTTTTAAATGTGGCGGGGTAGGACACTACAAAACCATGTGCAAATCTTTAAGAAAGAGAAAAATTGACGGGGATCTAAAAACAGATAAGAAGAAGTTTAAATCAAATAATGGAGCTCAGAGAGTTGACCAAGTGTCAGAAGAAGAAAGCAACGAAATAGACTATGTGTTCAATGTCAATTATGAGGCTGAAATAAAGTGTGAAGTCGGGGGAGTAAAAGTAGATATGCTAATAGACTCAGGATGCAAGGATAACTTAATTACGGAAGAAACATGGAAAATGCTAAAGAATAGTAAGGCACAAATAAGGAATCCGAATAGTAACCCCAGAAAAACGTTTGTAGCATATGGCAGTGAAAGCCCTTTGGTCTTAAAGGGCTCTTTCAAGGCAGATTTAATAGTTGGAAAAAAATTACAAGAATCGGTATTCTATGTGATAGTTGGAGGTACCAGAAACCTTTTAGGAAGGAACACGGCTGTGCAACTTGGAGTTCTTAGACTGGGACTACAAGTTAATCAAATAAAGGATGAAGATGTATTTCCAAAACTAAAAGATGTACTTATACATATACCAATAGACGAATCAATACAACCTGTTTCCCAACCCTGTCGAAGAATTCCTATACCACTAGAGAAAAAAGTCCAAGAGAAACTGAAAGAATTAGTCAAAAGGGACATCATAGAGGAAGTAAACAGTTCATCCAAATGGGTATCTCCCATAGTCCCTATCTTAAAAGATAATGGCGAAATCCGCTTATGCGTCGATATGAGGAGGGCAAACACCGCAATACAGAGAGAAAACCACCCGCTACCGACAATGGACAAGTTGTTACCTCAAGTCCGTGATGCCAAATATTTCAGCAAATTGGACATCAGAGATGCTTTTCATCAGTTAGAACTACATCCAGATTCTCGACACATCACAACATTCATCACTAGCCAAGGAATGTTCCGCTACAAAAGACTTATGTTCGGAATAACATGTGCTCCCGAAATATTCCAGAAGACGATAGAAAGGATACTAGTAGGCTGTGATGGCGTAATTAATTTTATCGATGACATCCTAATATATGGAAAACATAAGGAAGAACACGATACCAGGCTAGAAAGAGTAATAAAGACCCTTAAAGAAAACAACGTAGTGCTTAGGCAGGATAAGTGCATTATAGGAGTTCAGAAAGTACATTTTCTTGGTCACGAACTATCAGAAACGGGGATTAAACCACTGGAGAAATATATATCAGCAATACAAGATTTTAGGCCCCCTAAGACCGTTGCGGAGCTCCAGAGTTTCATGGGGTTAGTGAACTACGTGGGAAAATGGATTCCAGATCTAGCGACGGGCACTGAACCCATGAAAGAATTGCTTCGGAATAGACCAGGAAAAAATTCTGACATTCAAAAAGATTGGGGAGTAAGTCAGCAAACGGCGTTTGACAAACTAAAAAAGGCACTTACAAATATACCATCCTTAGGATACTATGATGCCTCTAAGAAAACGATTGTCATTGCTGATGCGAGCCCTGTAGGTTTAGGTGCTGTGCTGGTCCAAGTGCACAACAATGAGCATAAAATAATCGCTTTCGGGAGCAAGACACTGACAAGTTGTGAGCGCCGATACTGTCAAACAGAAAAAGAAGCGTTAGCATTGGTTTGGGCTGTGGAACACTTCCACATGTTTCTCTATGGAAAAGAGTTCGATTTGGTAACTGATCACAAGCCTTTAGAGGTGATATTTGGGCCTAAGTCCAAACCGTGTGCTCGAATTGAAAGATGGGTGTTACGACTTCAATCATACAAATTCAATGTCATCTACCGGCCAGGAAAAAGTAACATCGCCGACCCCTTATCAAGGTTGCGAGAAGGTAACATGGTAGGCAAACCGTTTGATGAAATAAAAGAAACGTACATACAACAAATTATGGAATATTTAAGACCACGAGCAGTATCTTTAAAAGAAATAGCAGAATACTCGGAAAAGGACATCGTTATACAAAAAGTAAAAGAAGGTATTTACCATAACAACTGGGACGAAGAAGTGAAGCTATTTCAGATATTTCGCAACGAACTGTGTTTCCATGAAGGGATTCTGTTAAGAGGAACTAGAATAGTGATCCCTAAGGATTTGAGAAACACCGTTTTGGAAGCCGCACATGAAGGGCACCCAGGAATTGTTGCCATGAAAGGCCGGTTAAGGTCTAAAGTGTGGTGGCCTAGATATGATAGAGAGGCGGAAAATGTGGTTAAATCTTGCGCAGGATGTACCTTAGTCTCGGCACCAAACCCACCTCATCCTTTAAAACGACGAGAATTGCCTGAAGAACCCTGGCAGGCGGCGGCTATGGACCTGCTAGGTCCTTTACCCAGTGGCGAACATCTTCTTGTTATAGTCGACTACTATAGCAGGTACAAGGAAATCAAAATATGCCGAAAGATAACCAGTGCAGAAATTATAGCTCACCTTACCGAAATTTGTAGTCGTGTGGGAAATCCGGGATCAATAACAGTGGATAATGGACGGCAGTTCGTGAGTGAAGAATTTAGAGCTTTTTGCCGTGAACGAAATATTATCCTTCACCACACCATTCCATATTGGCCACAGCAGAATGGTGAAGTAGAACGTCAAAACCGGGATATTTTAAAGAGACTCAAAATAGGTAAGGTAGAGAACAAAAGCTTGAAAGATACCCTGTCAGACTATTTGACGATGTACCATAGCACGCCGCATTCGGTCACGGGAAAAACACCAGCAGAATTGTTTCTGAAAAGAAAGTTTCGAGATAAGATCCCAATGATAAGTGGTGTTGGGCAAGATTTATCTGAAGATTGGGACGTTAGAGATAAGGATAAAGAAATGAAGGTTAAAGGAAAAGAGTACGCAGATACAAAGAGGAATGCTAAAGAATGCAATTTAGTGCCAGGAGACAAGGTATATATAAAGAATCTGGTAAAAGACAATAAACTATGTACAACATTTGCACCTGATCCATTCACAGTCGAAAGGGCGAACAAAGGGGACATCCAAGTGCGAAACGATGAAACGGGACAGATTTTCAGGAGAAACGTGGTGCACTTGAAAAAGGTCGAAGGTAAATGGGAGGTGATGGAAAAAGGAGAGGAGAATAAGGAGACTGATAATAGTGACGGGTACAACCCATAAAAGAATTGCTCCGGAATAGATTGCACGGTTAAGGATCACATTATTCAATAAGAAGTAAAATGTTTAGATTGTTACATGATTCAAATAAAATTAATCTAGAATTCAGTATCCTATTGTTTTATTCATACCGTGAAATCATTGGGCAAGTTCCTTCGAGTAGGTACATGGTCTGGAATTATATAAGAAGGAAGGGATGTAGTGTATGTAGGTCAATGAGTAATAGCCTAATACACGCAAGTAGGTTCCATACCTATCTCGAGCACATATGACACGCAGGAACTGTCAAGAGGATATAGTTTATCTGTGGCGGAAGCCGGGAAGGCGGGAAGACGTGTGCGTGTGTGTGAGCGAGCCAGGGTTCAGGAAAACCACTAGAAACACGGGTAATACATTATATGTCGTAAACAGAAAGATGAAGTGATTAACTCACCAAAATATCTAAAGGTGCAAGTTTCCGAACTACCATGGCGATAATTTTTACGGACGTATAATATCACAGTAGGTACTCCCTATTTACGGTGCCATATAGTCAAGTAATAGCCATAATTTAGTAGTCTGGGTCAGAGGGTAGTCTGCCATAAATTTATGGCGTGTCCCCTGATAAATATTCGAAGCATAATTTCCCACGAAACCATTTGACGTGACATGCCGAGTTGGATAGCAATTGGGATTATTTGACACCTAATTTATATTTCGTTCAATTCATTCTTACATCACTTCGGCTCTTGATGTATTTGTCATAACATTACAACCACGGACTAGTAAAAAAAGAAGCACTCTGCGCCACTAACTAGACGTTGAAGCTCCGCAGGTGCTCCAACTTCACACGCAATTTACGTCTCAAATTGACATAAGCGGTTCAAATGACAGATTTCCTTTTTTTAATTTATCTTGTATTCAGAACTAGGTCAATATTTAAATCGACTTCATTGATTTCACTCCAGCAACAAATAGGTAGGTAGGTAGGTAGATAGGTACTTAATTTATTCTGAATACCACGAACTGAGTGAAGTCTTTTGCAATCGAGTTCAGATTTCCGCTACGTTTTTATCGTCAATCAATAATTTTAATACAGTGACGGACCTTGATGATAGACTGAAATGACGTTGCACCGACCACATTTGCATTCAAGCAATCGAAAGCAATAAAGACTGCAGCATGAAATGACAATGGAGAAAAGCCATCTACTTAAAAAATGGAAAATGAAAAATATACAGTCTAGCAGTGAGATAGCTAGCTGTTTGAAATAGAGGTTCGTTAAGTAAATATGATGAACCCTAATTCGCACATTGTATAATCTGCGCAATAATCTGCTTGTTCGAATAATTTTCCGCGGCATTTTTACAGAGTATTATACTAAGTACCTACTCACTGTACTCAATGTACCTACTTAGAAGTAGGTACATTGAGTACTCTTCCATTCTCCTCCGCTCTAGCGAAGAAGAATGGAAGAGTGTGATCATAGCAAAAGAACACATCCTTCTATTAACTCCGATCTTGACTACTTCTATGGGAATAAGGCACGACATAATGTATGTATAAAAAGATACACGTAGGTATGCATAGAAATACAGTTAATTGTGAAATAGAAATATCCATCCATTTGCTATTTCAATCATGTCTTCCGCTTCGGTAAAAATACAATATGTATCTATTTAAGAGTAAGTAGTGTTAAATAAAAGTTTGTAAAAATGTCTCACTGAGCTCGCCCTGGTTGAGCGGCACCGGCAGCGGCTTGTTCTTGCTCGTGCGCAGCCAGTCGCGGTACGCGCGCTCGCCCTTCGAGCGCCGCCGCTCCTCCTCGATGGAGGCGCGGGCGGCGCGACGCTCCTCGCGCGTTTTCATTGCTAACAAAACAAGTAGGATATGTCACTTGTCTTCATATTCCGTGGTTGCACAAGGATTGAAACAACGAAACTATTGTGTATAGTAACATCATCCGTGAACAGCAGATAATTTGGAACGATGAATCATACTATTACATGTGGGGACTCAAGTATTCATTCACTGTACAAGGGGCAGCGTCATGATCATTTGCCATTAGTTTAAGTCAAGGAAACCTAAACTAACTAACTAACTAAACTTCACGCTACTTCCCTAGCGGGGTAGGCAGAGAGAACCGAACGACATATGGCACGATCCAAAAGGAAAACTATTACAAAAATATTTCAAACAGAACACCAGTTCATTTACCTACTTCTTAAATATGCACCTACCTACTCCTAATCAAATGATTTTGGAAAATTTAAGGTAATTTTTAATAGGTACATAGAATCTTGTCAGAATGAAAGTCAGTAGGTACCTACATGTCTATGTTCGATAAATTTAGGTAAATTAGGTAAACTCTTATAAAGTCCTACGAAACACAAATGTGACATAAGCAATCAATCGACGTTCCCCCGTCAACAACTCACATTTAATCTCCTCTTCCTTCTTCCTGATCCACTCGTTGAGTTTCTCCTCCTTCTCCCTCTCGCGCTTGGTGCGCTCCCGCTCGAGGCGTTCGTTGTCCTGGTACTGGCGCATGATCTCGTCGGCGCGCCGGCGCTCCATCTGCGCGCGCTTGCGCTCCATCCAGCGGCGGAACGACTCTTCTCGTTGCTGCTGCGACGTCGCCGGCGTCGTTTGACGCTTCATCTTCTCTTGTCGCAACTTGTCCTTCTTCTGCCGATGGAACATGGTAACCCTCATTAGAACCATTACAAATGGATTTCTTTATAGTATTGCTTCTATTGCAGTATCGCTAACAGATCAACTAAAGCTAGGTAACTTTAGATTGTCAAATTTTCAGTTTCAAACCAGTAATGCAGTTAAAAGCTTTTGCTCTTTAAGCAAAAGTGCGAAATCCAGACTGCCAACATAATATCAATAAACGTTTACGATTATTTTTTCTTACAAACTTTGAACGATAAGTTTTTCGATAGATGGGGCCTCGTATGATTGATACGGTGGAAACTAAATATGAATGTGAATGGTACATACCTCTTGCTCTTTACGCGCAAGCCACTGCTGAAATGCATCCTGTTTTTTTTTCTCGTTGCGCTCTCGCTCCTCCTTAGCCGTGGTGGTGGTGGAGACCGAAGCCACTGACAGGCGGAAAGTGTCCGCGCCGTCCTCACGGTAAGTACGACTGAACCGAGGCGTGTCATCTTCCACATGATTCTCGTGCTCAATTTTAATATTATCCGGTAAACGGCATGATTTCCTTTTGATACTGCTCGATGAAGAATCGCTCTCGCGTCCGCTCAAGAAAGGTGTGGAGTTGCTGCGATATGTACTATGCGGGTGAGGAGTCACGTCATCGACCATCGAATCCGTCTGTAAAGAGGTCACGGAGTGTGTGGCCTCAACCGTCTCGATGTAGATGGCCGGGTTTATGTACCGAGTTTTACTCTTCCTCGAGCCCAAAGACTCGGAATCACTGTGATATTGTATGTTCTCGCCAGCTCCATCGAACACATGGTTAGAATTTTTGCTCAGCAACTCCCATTCGTTCTTATTCCTAGCGCTGTCTCCGAAATTCCCCCGATCAAATTGGTCCGCCATTGGTTTAAAATATTTCCATAACGTGTATTATTGTAAAATAGAAACACAATCGTATACGTTACGATATCAATCAACGCTAAAATAAACGTAAAAAAATAAATGACGTAGCTTGATCTCACTGGCAATGTAACTTCACTATAGAATGTAACGTCAAAATCGTTGCGATTTGAAACTATGCTAACACAATTTACACATCGCCAGTATTTTCCAAATTCATTATTAATTTATGGTAATATCAAAATCTTACACATACTTTATGTTAATGCAAGTTCTTGGCACTAAGAAATTTCTAAAACAACATGTTAATTTCATACGTACGTAGATAGTACCTATAAATTTTCTTGACGTCCACGTTGTAATAAACAATGAGATGTCTAACGATAAAGTTAAAATAATCATCCATATCATTTATATTGTCACACAGCACAGAACAGTCAATTACAGGAGAAACCATCACTCATATTCCGAACTTCGTTCAAATACTTGTCTTTTACATGTACCCTTCACTTCACAAATTTCACTCAATTAATGGCGCTAAAAAAATATATTACAAACGCGAAAGTTTGTGGTGATGTTTGTTATTGTTACTCTTTCACGCAAAAACTACTGAATGGATTTTTATGAAACTTTACAATAATATAGCTTATACACCCGAATAACATGGGCTGTTTTATCAATGTACCACGCGAGCAAAGCCACGGGCAAAAGCTAATATTAAAATAAATATATTTTTTATTTTAGATCTATTGGATCTAGAATGGAATATTGGCATTTTTTATAATTTTACGTAGCTACGTAATCTATACTTACTGGACTGGCCCGTTGGTCGAGTGGTCAGAGACCCTGGCCACGAAACCAAGGGTCGCGGGTTCGAATCCCGCTAGGGGCAAATGTTTCGTGTGATGAACATGGACATTTGTACTCGAGTCATGGATGTTTATAAACGTATTTAAGTATGTCTATCCGTTCACCTAGTATCCATAGTACAAGCATAAGCTTAGTTTGGAACTAGGGAATTGGTGTGTCAGTCTGGAGAATTTATTTATTTATTTATTTATTTATTTATTTATTTATAATAAATCTGTAGAGATGTCAATTCTGTACATGAAATATATTTTCAAAATAACTATCAAAGGGGGATTAGTGATCGATACTGATGCCAAAAATGCAATCAGTAAAATTGTTGTCCGTCTGTCTGTCTGTATGTTCCTTATAGAAACAAAAACTACTCGACGGATTTTAACAAAAATTCTTCATACTCCTGGGCAGGTTATAGTATACTTTTTATCACGCTACAATCAATAGGAGCAGAGTAGTGAAGGGAAATGTTGGGAAAACGGGAGAAGTTACTCCATTTTTTAAGCTTCCGTCGCGTGTGCAGCCTTAATGGTTAAAGTTACATAGAAATCATGTATGACGGAAATAGTCTTTATAATATTAACCATAAACGCGGGTGACACCGCTGGCACAGCTAGTTAATAATAAGACACAATTTTTTCAACAAAAACTGACTTATATATTTTAAGCAAACTAAAATGATTAGGTTTTTTCAAACATTTTGGGTTTATACAAAATAATAAAACACAAGAAATACACATTCATAAAAATGTATTTTAACGTTATTGACATTGGGTACATATTAATTACGTTGACTAACAGCCAATCAATATCACTTTGAAAGTAGATGGGAATTGTCAACTTACAGGCACTTCAAACTGAAAATTTTCTAAGTAAAATAAATTACATCCATTCATTAATCTTACAGGGGGAATCGTATTATGTATCTATAAGAATATGCCAATATAGTTTTGCACTTAAATTAATATCTAATTAATTATGAAAAGTTTTGGAATCACTGTATCATTGAAAAATATTTTACAGTAGTTTTATAGCAAGTTGATAATTCGTTAGCATTAATCACTTCACCGTCAGATATTCAAACGTCTAATCATTACATTCCAAGCAAAAGTCAATTTCAAATAGCAAGCCCTAAAGTAACCCATTTACTTGAATGACCATGTACAATTTTAAATTCTAACAGTCAGTCTCATGATACCATAATACATTGCCATCCTGTCATCTTGCTATAAGACTACAGAGGACTGACATTTTTTATTCACTAGCAGAGGAACAATAAACACAATAAATTATGGCAAGTAGTGGTCACATTTACTTTAACTTTGGAGTAACAAAAAAGGTAATCTAAAAAAATATAACCGCAGCATCATTCAAAAGAAGAAACTAAATATTCAAATATTTCGTCTTTTAACGCGGTATATCTAATTTCCATTTGGCAAATAAGGAAAGATTGTTATAATTAATCCAACATGCTCATAGTGAATTCCCAAAACTATTAAGTTAAACTATTGATAAAGTTTACTAGTGAAAAAAATACTACTGCATATATTTTTGTAGATAATATAAAATTTTTGACTACAAGTAGCAAATAACTACCACATACATTATTTATTTATATTGGAAATCAATGTTGCTAAGACACATATTTTAATTATTATTTGACAATTACGGTATTACAGGTAAAGACAAGCCAATTTAGTTAAGAAATTCATTTATTTGGTATGAATTATGGAGACTTTAGATATTGACTCATATAAACATTCCATTTCTCATACACACATGAATGGTCTTTTTATATTAAGTCCTACAATCCTTACAAGTAATGGGATTTCATTACAAACATGTATTATGGAGAGACAATTACAAATATACTTTAACCAAAGGTTGCAAAAGTAAACATGGTCATGTAAATTAATACTTGGAATGGTTTCACATTAACAAAACGCCACATTTTATACACTCGACATTTTGTGCTTTAGTAAGATAACAACAAATGTATTGGAAATTGACTAGTGAATAAAAAATGAGACAATAGACAGCAACAATATTACTCTTAATCCACAAGGAATTATTCTTACAATTGCATGTGACTAAAGAGATACTAGTTGAGATTAAGGTGTCTAATAGAGTGATTCCGCGTTGGAGGAGCGTGGTTTCTTGATCTTCTCGAGGTTCTTGATAACAATGTCGTGCAGCGAGCAGTAGCGGTTGCGGATCTCGCACATCACCAGCCATAGTGAAAGATATTCTTTTTCGTCCAATTCCTAAAGAAATTATGGACAGTTAGCATGACAAACCTTTCATGAAGTTTGTTAAGTTTTATATAATTCAGTGGGAAAACATAATATCATAATGTTGGACATTTAAATACTATATGAAAAATTTACCTATTATTTAACAAAATATGACATATTCATATGAATATAGCACCTTAAAAAGTGGATAATTGCACAACACGTTGCAATTGTTGTGCAATATGTTGTGGCACTTGTGCTCAGTGGACTATATTTATCTTATTTATATTTAAAAAAAAATGCGCTTTGCTATTCAGTTTTAAAAAACAACTAAGAAAATATTTAAAAAATACTTACTCTGACCGCTCTCCTGTAATCATCAATGTGTGGGTATTTGGCAACTTTGGATAAAATCTTTGCCCGTGATATGAAGTATCGTGAGATTTGGTCGAAAAATGCAGCCGCCTCTGACTCCACAGACTGTATCTCTGCAAGGGTGTCCTCTTGTATTGACACTCCAAAGTTATTTCCATCTTCAATTTTAGGAATCATAAATGAGATCCACATTTTCAGCTGCAAAAGGGAATGTTGTTAGTTTATTACTTGTCGTCATCATTATTGTTGGGCAGTGGCATTTCGTATGGATGTAGGAAGCACCCCTACATATGTAATCATACATGAAGGAAGATTTTAGAATTTAATTAAAATGCCCATCCTTTGAGATGTCTTTATATCCAAAATTTTACATTATCAAGAATTTCCCAACTTTATAAAATTACACAAAACTAAACAATAATAATATCCATAATGAATTAATTATTAAAATTGTTGTGCAATGAACTTGTATAATTGCTTCCATAAAATAATTTTTTACTCAATATTGATAAACCACATCAAAATCCTTAGTCATACCTTAATTAGGTGACTAAAATTCCTACAGTAAACTTCCCTTTCCAATAATTATATTACACTAATATATAGTGACCATTGATGACTCGAATACAAAAACTTCTATGGAATAATGACATTACTCTTGATGATTTATATATTGCTAACCATGCCAACCTAAAATTTAGGAAAATATATTTATTTTACTGATTATTATTATTGTTTGAGCAGTGGTGGCTCAGTAGTCAGGACACAAATCCATGTACATATTTACACTACTTGCTTGGCAGTGAGGGAAAACATGGTGATAAAAGTTACAGATTGAAACAACTAATGCTGAATAACCATGATTGAATGTAACAATCCATGTTTCAATGTAATTACCTTAGTAAGACATGGCAAATCCTAGATCTTGGTCTAACTAAACAGATCCCGACTAAGATGGGACATGGAGCTATAAAGATGATTGTTACTGTATTTTTTCATATGACCAAGTGTAATTAATTTTGTCAACATTCCATGTGCTTCCAATCTATGAGAACTGAACTAGGAGTAATAGCTAGTTAAAAAATATTACATCAATGACCTGGTAGAGATCATCTTAATAAATACACCTAAATGCTTTAACCAGCTGACTATTATTATGATACAACTGGAATGTCATAGTGTTACTAAAGCTTAAATGAACTGTACTTACTAAATTAGAATCTTCAACAAGTTCCCTGATGTGTGGCTTTACAAGGTGTATTAAGTCGCTTAGCGGTTTGTTGCACGGCACTGATCCATTGGGCAGGGCATACACCCTGGTCCCTTCTACAGTAGTGTTGCTGGACACTTCTGACGAATCAACCCGTGGGCGCTTAGCATTTGGTTCATTGGAGGCTGATGCTGGAGGTGGGATTGGAATGTTTAAATCCTGAAACGCAATTATAAGTATAGATGTATACCAATGGTTTTGAATATTACAGAATCTCATCTATTAAGATTCAATTGTCACTCAACTCTATACACAATTACCTTGCATTTACTCGCTAATTTGAAGAGGTGTAATCTACCACAACACAAAGCAACAAGCTGTTGTAGTTTATTACTTTAGTACCTACTATCATGTGTGAAAAATAATTTTGAACTAGACTCATGTTCTCGAAATAAATGGCTTGATATAACTCATGCAAAATGTACCTGATGGACATCAGCTAAATCACGATTCTGGAAATTCGACTTATCTAGCAATTCGTTCAATTTCACTATTTTTTCTGGAAACCCTTTTATTATTAAGTGTTCGGCCTTCTGCTTCAAAGAGTCCTTGTATTCTTGAACCTGAAACAAGACACGTAGGCAAATCAATATATTCAAACCGATACCGATACTTTAGCTGAAACCATTGACGGCCCCATGGCCGCTATGTTGAGGTTATGTTGATTGTAGGCAATTGAAACGTACAATTAAACGATTTCCAGCCATATTCACAAATATTTCTGAATTAAATACCTATGTTAAATCACTAGAAGTGACAGACTTTAACGCCCATTTAAAAAGTAATAACGCAGAAAAATTTAAGGTCACGCACACTAATCATCAAAGTTCCTTATGTCAAACAAAGCAATGTATTTAATGAGAAATACACACTTTTACCTTTATCGCTACGTCTGTCATTGTGTTTGGTTTTAAACGAAGCGTCTTTATTTTATTTTGATGCCAATGGTATTACTTAGACAGAGAAATTACACGTTTTACTAAAATTCGTAATCGTAACTACAACTCCGACAACTCATGTGCGAACGAACGATTGAATGAGTTGAATGAAATGAAATGAATGATTAAATTGATTGATGATGAAAGCTACCAAGTGAAAAAATGTTCAGTGTTTTATAGAAAATGCGTTCGACTCACTATAGATAGATAAACTAGATACTCGAATAATATAACATAAAATTGCACTCACCTTGTTCAAAATATTATCATCTTCAATAGGATCATTTTCCATCTTATTATTTTTGTAATATTTTCACCACCATTATTTATGACAACATAATGTCAGTTTACTTTTAATTTTTTCCATAAACGTAAGATTACTAATCAATATTTTTTCTTTACAGTCACGTCAATGGCTCTAAAATGTGAAAATTAATATTTAAATAAATCTTTTGTAGATTTATTATTTTATCTAACGTGGGCATTGAGCCCTTATTTACAGGAATTTAAATTAATACAGAAAAGGTGGGCTATTATCATAAATTGTAAACTTTTAGCTTTTATTTATTGTAGTCGTCAGTTAATCCCTTAATAAATGAATAGTAAAAATTACAGTTTGTGTATCGTAAAAATATCTACTATTGGTGTATTAAGTATTGGTTTTGTGATTGTGTAGGCGACAGGCTAGATACTTATCACTACATAAAAGCTAGATACTTTACTATTTTCTATAATTTTTTTTTTGGTTATAAGTGACAGGAGCGTGATAATATATAATACAGGTAGTATACATTCCGTACAACCAAAACTAGAAAAAAATAATGACAACGCTTCAAAATGAGACAAGAAACCATAAAAAGACGAAAGTGTTTAAGAAGAACGAATTAAATTCAAATACGGATATGTAGGTAATAATTTCCTCCGTTTATTTGGAAACCAGATTGCTTTAATGCACAGAACAAATCTAAAGAAATGCACAGAACAATTTATCGAGTCCATAATAATGTCCTTCATAACCCTATGTATATCAATACTATTATTTATATAAACGGAATGCTTTCGTACTTTCAAGATTATGTACTTATTTCTAAACGTAATAATAACACTGTCTAAAAGTGGTAAAGTGGAAATAAACTGACATACGTAGTGGTTATTAATCTGTGGTAGACGTACCATGGTTGGTAGCATGTTGGTAGGTACGTTTAGTTCCGGCCGGCGTTGTCCTGTCAATGTCAATAAATTTTTAGGTTATTCAATTCAATCATTTTATTTATCCATTACATTGCAGCTTAAATAATATTCTGCGATAAACCTTTTATAATTATACTCATTTGGTATAAAAAAACATGTCTTTTCGGTTTAATTTTTCTGGGGGTGATGTTGAGGGAAATGATAAAACTGGTAAAGCAGATATTATAAATAAAAAATATATACAACATGAACCCAAAAAGTTAAAAATAAGTATCTACCTACCTAGAAAAAACACAATATTTTCTTTTAACAGATGTACCTATCCAAGATGAAATTCAATGGTTGGAGAGTGAGGAAATTATACCAAGTAAACAAATAGAAAATTTTGATACTATGGTGACACACGCCAAAATGTTTGCATGTGGTGATGTAGAAATTGGTCATATTGTGATTAGTGAAGCATTAGCGAATATGACTAAAGACTCACAGAACGCCCCAAAACTAGCGGAAGATGAAAGTAGTGACCTTGTAATTGGAAAATATGAAGGTATGAAAATCTGACGGCTTGAAATTATTATTATTATTATGATATATTTTGTTAAGATATTTTGAATTAAAATTTTTAGGCGGACTCAAGATATGGGAATGTACATATGACTTAATAGAATACCTAAATGAAAATGAATATGAAAACAAATTAAAGGATTTTCAAGTATTAGATCTAGGTTGCGGTGCAGGGATTTTGGGCATCTATGCATTCTTAAATGGATCATTTGTAACTTTTCAAGATTATGTAAGTATAATCAATGTCCATTTATTAAAAGTAATGAATAATGTGTGGGGATCGTGCCATATGGCGTTTAGTTCCCTCTGCCTACCCCGCTAGGGAAGTGGTGTGAAGTTTAGTTTAGTTTAATGAATAATTTAGTTTTATTGTAATGTACTATGTATCTTATTCTTTGCAGAATAGAGAAGTATTGGAATATGTTACAATACCCAATATATTATTAAATATTGAAGATGAAGATAATAGAGAAAAAGATTTAAAAAGGTGTAAATTTTTTTCTGGTGACTGGGCATCTTTCAATGAGAAACTTGATGAATCTACAGTTTTTGATCTGATAATCACATCGGAAACAATTTACAATGAAGTCAACTACAACAAGCTACTAGATTTATTCAAAAAGAGACTGAGTGAAAATGGAAAAGTTTATGTAGCAGCCAAAACTTGTTATTTTGGTGTAGGGGGTGGTGTAAGATCATTTGAAAGTTTAATTAACAAAGATGATCATTTAAAGTGCGAAGTTTGTTGGAAAAATACTGAAGGTATTCAAAGAGAAATAATAAAAATAACAAGAAAATAACAATTCAATATTTAATAACTGTACTTATTTTTCTATGGAAGACATTCACCTACACCATATTTTATTCGTCACCATATTAAATCTGATATTAAGGTGACAAACGTTCATAAACCCACCCCTCCTCTCCTTCATGTAGCAATTTGCCATCAATAACTTCACCTTCTTTAAGTTTACGGAACTTGATTCTATCATGCAAACGATCACGTTGACCTTGCCAAAATTCTACAGCTCTTGGTTTTATTATGTAACCGCCCCTGAAATAAAATCAATTAAAATAAATATTTATAGACAATCCATCAATGCCACTTCAATTAGTCATATTACACCAATTAGAAATGCTTAAATTTCTTTTAACACTAAAATAGTGTTCAGATAGACAACATTTTTGTTTTAAAGTTTGGAATAACAAATTCAATAAATTTCTGATCCAATTTTAAAAGATATTCTAAAAAAATATTTATAATATCATCATCTAATGTTATAAAGTAGAAAGACTTGATTGTTTAGTAATTTTGATTGAGTAAAATTGATAAGGCTCGGATACTACTGAACCAATGTGAAAAACTCTTTTACTATTGGAAACCTACTTTATCAGCGTGTAACATAGGCTATATTTTATTCCCATATTCCCTCGGGGGACCAGAACTACACGGGTGAAACCACAGGGCACTGCTATTTACTATAAAATCATAGCATTGTACAACAAAAATAAAATGTAAAATGAATACATTTTCTCACCAAAATTCTGGTTTTGGAACCTCTTTTCCAGGAATCATATACTCTTGTTCCAATACTGATTCACGCTCACAAAGTACATCTCTGGATTCAATTGGTGTACTCTGGAAGCTAGCACATGCTGCAATCTGACTGGGAACAGGTCTTGAATGAAAGTAAGTTGTAGATTCCGTATCAGATAGTCTTTCAACATGACCTTCAATTCTGACTGATCTGTTCAGAACTTCCCAGTAGAATGTAGCTGCTACATTTGGATTTTCACTCTGAAATAAATAAAATCACAAATAGGTCATAGTAATAATACATTATAGTTGATTAAGTGATAGTATAGTACATACTATAGTGAGCTTTAACATTATGAATGTGTTTTTTAACATACCATTTCACTGGCTTTTCTACTTCCATGATTTGTGAAAAACTTGAATCCATCTTTGCCATACCCTTTGCATAAAACAAAACGAGCAGAAGGGTATCCATCTCTGTGCAAGAAATACAAACATACTTGACTAAACAATTACATCATAATATTAAAGACAAACAAGTGATAAGATATAGAGCATTAAGTGAAACAAAGTTGATAAGTTTAGTAACAATTGCATGTAATAGCTTTTGTTTAAGTAAACAATGGAATTTTTTAACCAACTTCTGAGAACAAGTTTATTGAAGTTTTTTAAATTTAAACTAACTAACTAAACTTCATGCCACTTCCCTAGCAGGGTAGGCAGAGAGAACTAATGTTTTATATAAAAAATCTATAAAATATTAATTAACCATAATGCTGTTGTTTATATTCAAAGTATAACATAATAATTTTATCTTAAGTGTAGCTAATAATTATTTTTATATTATAATTAGCTTTATATAATAGTTGGTACATACATAACATCACACCCATAATCCCCGAAGGGGTAGGCAGAGTCAAAGGGGCAGCATGCCCCCTACATTCAGCCTAAAAAAAGACCGGGCTGGGTTAGATGGAAAATTGTGAAAAAGCAGTGACAAGCGGTAATCTGTCGCCTATACAATCACACACCCAAAACCCAATATACCATTAGTCGCCTTTTACAACATGCTAGGCAAAAACCACAGTTGGCATATTCTTTTTAAGTCCTAGACCAACACTGGACAATGGGCTGGATTGGATGGAAAGTTGTGAAAAAGGAGTGACTATTGGCTACCTTGTCGCCTACTCAGACACATACCCAAAAGCCCGTAAACTATTACCCGCCTTTTACAACATGCTAGAAAAGAACCACAGTTGGCACATTCTTTTTTTTTGTCCCAGATCAACAACGGCCAAGTCCCAGACCAACATGGCACTATTGTCTAAGATAAATAAATCAATTGTCCCATAGAAGAATTTGCCAATTTGCTTTGTCACAATTTTCCATCTCACTCGTGTTTTGTTTTTGACTGAACATGGTTTAAGCACGGACTAGTGAAAAAAGACGGACTTCACGCTACCATACTATAGCATGAAGCTATGTTTATGCATGTGTGAGTGAGATACTTATCGATACCAGATATGGGATATCTGTCATGTGGAGCACTTAATTTGTCAATGTGTGACACAAGTTGCGCGTCAAGTGGAGCACCTGAGGAGCTTCAATGTTTAGTTAGTGGCGCGGAGTTCTTCTTTTTTTACTAGTCCCTGGGTTTAAGGAGCTTATTGCATTTTTACATCTAACCCAGCCCATTGTCCCATGTTGGTCTGGGACTTAAAAATAATGTGTCATCTGTGTTTCTTGCCTAGCATGTCATAAAAGGTGACTAATGGTATAAGGGGTTTTGGGTATGTGATTGTGTAGGCGACGTGTTAGCCACTTGTCACTACTTTTTCACAATTTTCCATCTAACCCAGACCAGGTTTATTTTTGGCTGAATGTGGTTAAAGGGGACTGCTGTCCCTTTGACTCTGCCTACCCCTTCGGGGATTACGGGTATATGTTATGTTAAATAAATCAAAGTTAGACCTTGTTAGTTAAGAGGTACCTATTGCACTATCCAATAATAATAATCGATTTTAGATATTTTTTCATTTAATACTCACTTGGTTGCTGTTGCTAAACACATGGCATTGGGTTCTAGAATCTCTTTTCTAGCGCAAGCTTCGTCAAACCATACTTTAAATTGTCCAAATGGTTCCTTAGATACCAAATGTTTCTCCAAAAATGTTTCATTCTTATCTTTATATTTTATTCTCATACCTAAAACATTTTAAAGTTATTTAGTACTTCTATAGAAATAAAATAATAATATAAGTATAAAGGTCATTAGGTAAATTAAATAATAATGTGGTTTACCTCCAATATCGATGCTCATTTTGCGTAAATTTGTCGCCAAGAAACTTCTTTGTGGTTTAAATACTGACAGCAATTTTATTCCCATATATGTTCTTCAAGGTATCTTAAAAATATTAATTAATTTACAAGCTATCTAATCTTTTTATTTTTTGACCTATTGATAGAATTTATGTTCGTGTCGGGTAGATCTCTGTTTTTAATTTGGTAGGTATCGCGAAGAATTATAGTACATCTCTGAATTACTTGTTTGAAATTTACATGAACTCTAACTAAAATTAATTATATACCAGTACATAATTATGGACAGGAACACTTTATTTGTACTCACAAACTACTTTAATGTAAAATTTGTACTGACTGAAGTGAAAATGAGTGAACTAGTGAAGTAGGTACTACCTACGTACGGTACGTACCTTACCTATGTAGGTAGGTAAGTAGTGGCGGGACGGAGTGGAGGAAGGCAGTAGGTAGGTCTGCAGGGCTGCCAGACATGAATCATTAGATTACCCGCTTTTACCTACCTTCAAACACAAAATTAGGGCCATAAAATAAAACATTTTTATTGTTATCAATCAACACGTCTATTTTTGCGATATTTTAATATTTTTCACCAGTTTCATAGTCGAGCAATACAAGCATGACATATCTACCAAACAGATAACATTTTATATCCCATCAAAAACATAAATGTGAAATGAGAGCTAAGTCAATATTATAATATATGCCTTGGTTGTTGACTTCAACGACAAAAGAAGTGAGATCTAAATGGGTGCCAAGTTCGATAGTCAGTCTTGAAATAAAATATCATTTCTTCAAATAGCTTAAGATAATTTATAGCCTAAGGTCTGACTTGGCTAGTTTTCATAGAGTTCAGGTAATGTAATAAGAAATATATTTTACTTATTTTATAATTTGCTTAGGTATTGTATATAATAGTGTATGGACTTATATAAGCGGCAAGCTTTGTCAGTAGGGTCCTGGAATCTATGCAATAGTATAGCGCAAAGTCCAGTACGCTATTTAAACCACTGTTAGCCAAAACAAATTGATTTGGGTAAGATGGATTATTATGAAGTGACAAAATAGCTCGTAACCATTGAGCTATTATTACTACGTATAGAGAAGCTATGTCAAACAAAAATATTATCACGAATCATGAACTGGGCGTGTTTCAGCATTTGCAGCGCTGAAACTAACAATTGTCGTCTAATTAAGCTATTAAAACACGCAGCGCTAGATCGCTCATAGAGTACATTTTTCTCGCGACCAAAACGTCGTAAACGCCGTGAATTTCATGGCGCTTACGCGTGAACGTAGGCGAGTGACTAAACGAGTTGTTGCCGATCGGCAACAACGCACGGGGCAAAAAACTTGTTCACTGCGTCGGTTCCATACGCTAGTAATAATAGTTCAATGCTCGTAACACAATTTATTTGACGGCATGCTAGTTCATAATTTCGATAAATTAGTTAAGAACCAAGCCTTAACTTTTTAAAAGAAAAAATAGGTACGTAACTTAACCCACAGACGAGACTTAACCTAAAAAAACTCTTTTTATACGAAAGCATCTTACCTAGATTCTAGCCTATCACCCTATTGCATACGTTGCACGCGCTTCAATAGTACTCTATAAAATACCTGGGCACTCTAAACAATACCTAGGTAAACTATAAAATAGGTACGCGAAAAGAATCATAATATATATAATATTTTTATATTGCTCAAACGACCCCGGTATTATAAACAATGTCCTAGGTATTGCATAGAATGCCTGGATTATACTTATACACATTGCCGGTAACATACATAACAATTTTATGTACCTATTTCATTATTGATTTAATGCACTTTTTCAAAAGAAATATTACTTGTGGAAGAAATAATAAGCGAGAATTATTTTTTTGTATAAATATCGATAAAGTTGACTTTGGATAGGCGGGGTACCTTTAGTTTTATTGGTTAAAATAAAATCTTAAAAGTAAATGCTCCGAAGATTTGTCCAAGCCGCAGGTCTAAGCTTATTGCCATTGCCATAATTTGGATATCCAAGTGTTTGAAAAATAAATTGATTTATGTGTATTATTTAGAAGTTTTAGAACTAGAATTTGAAGTACTTTGATCTTTTATAAAAAAAAATATGTCTGTGGTGATGACGTTTCACGTTGTGTTGTATGACATTTCAACACGCCGCCTGCAGTCCGCACTACGTCATAACAATTTTAGCTGGCAGTATTGTATTTAGTAAATATATAATCGTAGGAAATATATAATTATTTTTAGATAACGAAACATTTTAATAGCTATGGATTCAGAAGTTATAAAAGAAAAAATTCAAACTGAGCCGGTTTTAAACGACCCCCGGTACATAACCTTATTAAGTTTGCTAATCCTCCTATTTACTATACGTAAGTATTTATGTTGTTCCTTATTTTCTAGTATGATAACTTTAACAAATATGTAAGTGTACATTACAGACTGCAATCTTCTAAAAAAATATATATATACAGTATACAGCTATTCTATGGACTATAACGCTAATAATGTTGTTCTTCCAGTTATCTGGTGGTGTTTTACGAGGCGGCGTCACCAGCGCCGGTGCGTGCTGCTGACTGGGCTTTCAGATTCAGGGAAAACTCTTTTGTATGTGAGGATTGCATACTCACAGTACAGACAAACTTTCACATCCATGAAGGAAAATGTTGAAGAATATATCACATCTCATGTAAGAAAATATTGTCATTTTCCTTCTAGTTATTTTATTACCATATCTATGATCTCATAATATTAATTTTAAGAATTATTTTAAAATTATTTTATGTTTTTGTTTTATATAAATTAGTATTACAATAAAAATGTTGAAAACCATTAAGACTTGAAGACATACATGATACACAATATATATTTTTCAAATAATTTCACAATGGTTTTGATTTATTTCAGAATGCACTTAGAATCGTTGACTTGCCAGGACAAGAGAGGTTGAGGAACAAGTTTTTTGATCAATACAAGAACAGCGCTAAAGCAATTGTTTATGTAGTTGACTCTGTCACCATACAAAAAGAAATAAGGGATGTTGCTGAGTGAGTATCACTCTAAATTTTAAATCTTATCTGTTAGTAGTAGATTATAGAGTTGAAAAAAATTATCTTTAAGTATATTAAATTATTAAGAGAAGATGTCTCAAAAATTACTTTGTTATTATTTATATTTATTTTTATTCTTCTATGTAAATTTCTTTTAAAGCAGTACACTCGCATACTTAATCACTCCATATTACTCTCATTTATATTAGAGATTTGTAGTTCTATGAGAATATTCCTTTCATTGTGAAGTAAGTAAAAATGTTGTCTTTAGATACCTGTACACCATTCTTCTGGACCCAGTTGTGCAGAGCAACTGTCCTCCTCTGTTGATCCTGTGCAACAAACAAGACCAGCCCCTTGCAAAAGGCAGTCAAGTTATTAAGGGACTTTTGGAAAAAGAAATGTAAGTGAAATATAAAACCTTTCTATAACCAAAGCTCTATTATTACATTTTAGTAATAATTAATTAGGTGTGAATTCGTAATTTTTCAATTACATGCTTTTGATTTCAGTAATCTGGTTCGCATAACGAAGTCTAGCCAGTTGCAGTCTGTTGATCCATCACAATCAAACGCCTCCACCTTCCTCGGCAAGCAGGGAAAAGACTTTGAATTCACACACCTTAGCTGTAAAGTGGATATTGCTGAGTGCTCCGCTAACACAGGAGATGATGACAGTCCTACAGACATTAAGGCTTTAGAGGATTGGATCTCTAAACTCTAAAGAGTCCTCAATTTGTATTGAAGGCCTTTTTACATATTTTTTTTAAAAGGAACCTATTCCTTGAACTGTTATATGATCTTCATTTATAGGTCAATAAATGCTTTCATGTTTCTTTTAAATATATGAAGAAAGTAATTTTCCTGAGAAACTCTTGTTTATCAAAGTTATAAAACAACATGAATTTTATTTTTATATATTGGCCCAGAGGCATTCATTATCGGTAGTAGATATTTGCATTGTAAGTTGTAACTGGAATGAACCAAGTGTGATAGACATGTGAACAAAGAATGTGAGTATGTGAAGTGAATAATTCTATAAGAAGTTATGCATTTTGGATAAATTTTTGTCCCAGTGTTTATGAATAAAGCTTTTTAAAAAAAAAAATTTTTCTTTATTTCATACTTAAGTACATAATAGGATGAAATACGATTGTATAACAAATAGATGCTCTTTAGCGTTATGAAAGAGTAAAACGCAATGCAAACACTGAGAAACTGAACTAAACATTTGGAAATGACTTAGGTACATATCCTAAATGCGATCACGAGCGAATCACTCGAGCGATGAGGGGTACCGCGGGGTTTTAGTGGGTATACCCCGGCCATTTTCCATCCTTGGCCGGAGCAGGGGCCTCCAATTCCAGAGGCCCCCGGGAGTCCCACTCACCATCCTGCCCCCCGGGTAGGGTGAAGGTGCGTAACGCATTTCCCCGCTACCAAAAAAATAAAAGCGTCACCACCGAAGGCGATGTAGGAGCGTCGAGGGGTTTAGTGGGTATACACTGGCCACTCTATCTTGGCCGGAGAGGGGTCCTTTATACGAAGGGCACTGGGAGTCTCACACACCACACCTCCCTCGAACGGCGTGACGGTGTCTTAGGCATTCCCTTCGTTATAAAAAAGGTACATATCCCAAAGTCAAATTTTATTTATTATTGTAATAATTTTGGCCTAAATTTATTAAAATGCTCCATTTTAAAATCTATTATTTTCTTTATTTTATGTATTTTTATTTACCAGAGTAACTTCATATGGCTAAAGCAAACAAACACGTTTTATCGCGGATAGTATAGTGCGTAAGATATGTGTACCTATAATATTTATAAAAAAAGATAAAATATGGGTCAAAGATAGAACCTTTGTAACTGACCGAATTGGTATTCGGTCAGTTGCACGGTCGCCACCATAAATACCAAAATTAAAATCTCCTGCCATGAGTTTGTATTCATTTAAATACCATAGGTACTGGTCAAAATCGTTACCCATCATTTTTGCTTCGCCGTGGACGGGTAAAAACTTTGGACGGATTTTCACAGAGAAACAATTCTCTGGAAAAGCTTAACTTTTTTTTAACGATACCGGGTCAGTTTGCTGTGTGATGATGAATATTACTTTAAAACTATTTAACATAACTAGTGGTCGCCCAGTGGTCGACATTCGGCCATAGTTCATTTAATTTTTTATGAATTTCTGACTCAATATTTATTAAAATATTTCCTTTATGCACTCCTTCTCCGTATAAACTTCAACTGTGCCAAATCGCATACTCCTCCATCCGCGGAATGTTTGTAAAAAGGGGTACAAAGATTGTGCTTTACGTATTAATATAAAGTTAAACTTTTTACGCCTAAATAAAATAAATGCAATTTCATAATATTTGATTACATTGTTGCTCATATTCTATACTAGGCGCTTTATGCTGCAGCTTTTAAAAGTTGATTGGTACCGTAGGTAAATAAAAAAATACGATATTATTTACAGACATACCTACATTCTGTAAACTACTAACTAAGGCGAAGGTTATTACGTATGTATTTGCCACTCCCATAATGGTGAACATTAAGACAACACGATACAAAATAGGTAGGTACTATTCACGTGTTAATTAATAATTGAATTCAAATTTATCTGTCTACAGTCTTAAACCAGTACCCACTGTTTATGATAAAGTAGAAAAATGGCGAGTCCATTAAAAGAACTTATTAGAAGAATACCCCAGGTGTAAGAAACTGCACGTCGACCCCTTTACATGTTATAATGATAGGGAGTACCTATGTGTTGGAAATAATTGCCATTCAGTGACTCATCAATATCTCGATCATTGCCAATATATTGATCATCTTAATTGTTGCTTTGAATATTCATAAAAATCATGGGAATGAATAGATCAATGGGGTTCGAAAGACTCTTTTGTTCGCTTTGAACGCAAGAAGATAGGGTTAAAAAGCAATTGACGTTTTCGTTACAAAATTGCAGGTGTATTAATGCATATTCATGATTTGCTCATAAATTAAGTTATGCGTGGCATAAAGGTTCCTAAAAAATCGAATAACTACATTCGAGACTGATTCGTGCTCAGGGTTCCGTACCGATTTCAGTCCACCACATTACACATTTACACATGACCACTAAGAAGCAAAATTTTATATATTTTTTATTATTGGCTAGTATTGGGTCAATCAATAAACTGGATTAATTAATTTCAGTTTAAAAGTTAAGTAGGATACGTAAATGGTTGATCCCAAGGCTAGGCTGGTGACTCGTAAAAGGTAGAAACTCCCTAAGTTAGTGGGTCCCAAACTGTGGTTCGCGAGGTATAACATTTGGTCCGCAAGAGACTTAAAAATATTATTAGTTTGAATTATAAAAGGTTATATAAAAAATTACATTGTTCATTTTCAAATACATGGTCCCTGACAACACAAATTAAATCAAAGTGGTTCTCAATCACTAAAAGGTTGGGTACCCCTGAGTCCTAAGTAATTCTAAAAATAACTTATCTCGGGTAAGTATATAGGTAACCTTGGTTACATAATATTCTTCAATACAGTAGAAACTCGATTAACCGGACTAATTGTTGTCGTTAGGCATTCGGATAATCGAAATATAAAACCGCATTATCACTTAGATGTGGTTATTATGGGCGTGATGTTATGAATGTATCTAAGTGGATATTACTTCAATATCGGATATTAACACCCGGACACAGAACAAACTCAAGTATTCATCATACGAATGTTTGTCCTGGGTGGGGATCGAACCCACAACTCTTGGCGCATGGGGCAGGGTCACTACCGATTGCGCCATCGAGCCAGTCAAAATCTACATCTACATATTATAAAACTAAGTCCTCCGCCACGTCAGTCTGTCTGTCTGTTCGCAATAAACTCAAAAACTACAGCACCTATTTTCATGCAGTTTTCACTAATGGATAGAGTTGATCTCGAGGACGGTTTTAGTATATAATTTAATTTTTTGTATATACACATTGGTATTTTAAGTTTTTGTATACATTGGCTAAAATATAACTTACGATACTTATTTGTTGGAGATGTCGGAATAAAATAAGCCGTCTGGGAGCTTTCAACGAAAACACTGCATAAACAAGATATAACAAAATAATGTATGGTAGAATTGTGTATCTCATATAGGTCCACAGAAAAGTTCGCGATCGCATAATTATGTCTATCTCTTATGGATAACATACTAGTCAGCCATATCCATTTTAAAACTAAAAAAAATGGGCAATTATAAAGCGGTAATTGAAAGGCTATTTACACAAATACGGTATTAATCCTTATTATTTTAAATACGTTATTTGGCTTGAGCATTTCATGAAGATTATATTTCCCTTTACTTATGCAATTTAAATTAATACGTTAGGTGATATAACAAAATCAAAATAATGACCCCCCGCGCCTCGCGTCCGAGCCGGGGGGGTCCGAAAGTTTAGGTAGTGTATCAATGTATGGTGGAATTGTGTATCTTATATAGGCCTACAGAATAGTCCTCGATGGCATATGTCTATATGTTATAGATAACTTTGGAAAAAATAAATGCCCATCCGTGCGAAGCCGGGACGGGCCGCTAGTCTATTCTAATTCGAATCTAGAGCACAGATTATATACAAACTTAGAGATAGATAAGATGTAGAATCTTAATGCGTATGAAAATTATGTTATTTGAATGAATACTAGGCCCTAGTAATCGTTCATTATTTTTTTTATGAATGATTATTAAAGGGCCTAGAGTAGGTAAAAAACAACTTTAGAATAAAGAGGCAGTCAGCGACAAACCCACATAAATTATGCCAAGTAACTACGACAGGACCGCAAAAAGCGCGGACAATATTGCGCTTATTAGTTATTTCGAAGTGGCTGAAAAAGTTGAAATATTGCTGATCAAAGTGATGTCGCCGACATCGTTCGGCGACAGCGCGTCAACGTGTGCCAGAGCCTTATAAGGCCGGAACTCCTTATATGAGACGTAATTTCGCATCATATTATGAGGACAATAATTTAATGACCGTGATAAGACAGGGAAGTAAAGGCGTATTAACTTGAAAACATTGCGTGAAATCTCTTGGCAAGGTAAGTCAGTCAGAATTGGAAGTAGAGACGGAAACGTCTTATAATATTTTGTTTATTTAAGTCAGTTACCTATTATATAAATAGACTAGCTATGCCCGCGGTTTCACCCAAGTTTATGGTAAATGTTATACTTATAGCCTTTTTCGATAAATGGGCTATAAAAGGCTGAAATAATTTTTCAAATCGGACCAGTAGGTAGTTCCAGAGATTAACGGGTTCAAGCAAGCAAACAAACAAACTCTTCAGCTATATAATACATATTAGTACTTATAGATATAACGATTAATAAATTAATCGTAATTAATCTTCTAGATAGATACTCAATGTTCCTTAGTTTTTAAGGTGTTTAATAGGTTATAGGATAACGATAACTGATATAGGTACTTAAGACAAAATAAAACATAATTAAATGATGCATGTGCTTTACCTACACGCAATTATGGTATTTTTAGGTACAGGTAACCTATATTATTTTGAACTCACCTACTTTTAGAGTAAGTAGATTTTGCTGTAGTACCACTACCATTAATGTTTTAATTTTTACTTGTAAAGGTACCTAAATAATTAAATCAAGTCCCCGTTGCTTCTACTAAATGTCTTCACCTTCCATAAACTGCGTAGATGCGTCTACATTATTGGGGCCCGCCTTATTCAGTTCCTGGGAACCAGCGAGTCGAACACTATCAGGTGGGTACTGCACAAATCCGTACATCTTACTCGAGGCGCACTGAATAGGTCGTAATGTTCCCACGGTGAAAGGCTTACCCGGCCGCCTCCCACGGTCAGCGGGAGCGGGCTACCGTGTCCGCCGCATTCAATACTCTAACCCGGCCTGACTAGGGCTGCCATACGGGAATAAGGATAATCAGCGTTAGCCCTAGCCAATAATCATGGTAGAGCGAGGTTGTATTTAACATTAACATGTAATGTTTGCCTGTTTTTCCTTTAAGCTCTCGGTATTTTGGCGTCGTGGTGGCTAAAGTGACTGCATTACTCGCTCTACCCTAGAGCCGGCGCTGAGGATAGTGAACGGTTATTTGTATCTGCATATATGTATATTACACACTGAGGCTAAATGCAGCACATAGAAAGCTGCAGTCTCCGCTTAATCTCACATAAAAAGCCGTGACAATATTTTTACATTCATACATACCATCACGCCCGTAATATCCGAAGGAGTAGGCTGAGTCCAAGAAGCCATAAGCACTATAAGCCTAAATAGAATTAAGTTTCGGTAGCAGGAGACTTGTGAAAAATTCCAATTAGTATTCTTATTTTATGACTTTTATTATTAGACAAAAATATTATCTTGCACAAAAATGGGACAAAAGTTTGGGTTAAGTTAGATCAACATCTTAATGAACTTGAGTGTACTCAGTCATTTATTCTTAATAAATACATAGTAATTATTAAGAATAAACTATTTAAACTTTCAAATTTATGATTTAAGCAAAACTTTCAAAGAGAGCTGATAATATTTTTTAAAGGAAGGCAGAAGTCTGTTATTTAACTGAAATTCATACTTTGAGACGTTACGTTGAGGTAAATATAAAATCAGTAACAACCCTACGGTCAACCCGTCACAGCACAAAGCAACCTGTGACGACAATAGGAGCCTGGAGTGTGGGACCACCACTTGTTATTGTATTGGTACTAGGTGCCTACTGGCTTGCGATCTAATCTGCCTCAGTGTTCGATGTCAGGTGGATAATATTAACTTACTGTAATACGATGAACCGATGATGCAATTGCATGCAGCGAGACGATTAAAATGGATTAGATGATTTAGTCACAAGATGGACTTTAGCATGTAACATACCTGAATCTGTGGTGACCCAAGCGCTGTCAAAAGAGCAATAATACAAGGAAGGGGTCATCTTTTAAGTCAGGAAGGACCCATGACCCCCATGACTTAACGAGTTGTTCGCCATCTCGCATGAAAAAAGCTCTCACGGTTATGTGACTTGGCACCATTCGATTTTACCTATCAGGATAGTTCGATCTTTAAAAATATGAATGGAAAGCCCAGGAAAGCCCAGGAAAGCCCCATTACCTACTCTGAAACAAAATATCTGTCGAAACTTAAAAATGTCCAAAACTATATATCGCCGTTCGGCAGTGAAAAACTCGGAAGTCGTATTTGCTTATTTTTTTAATTTGTTTTGTAAGTCATATCAGACTTATTTAGTCACGAGATATTTGAATTTGTACGATTATGTACCATTGATTACAATCATTCTTAAAAAAATAACAATAAACAGTACTATTCTGATCCATATTTTTTTTCAGGAGGCCGTTTTTTTTTCCTTCTGTAAATGTTTGTTAAAAGCATTTACAAGGTTTTCACTGCCGAACGACGATATCTACTACTAAAATTTCGATAACCCTCATACACATTTGTCCCGTCTTAACTTTTTACCTTAAATAAATTTTAAGTTACAATATTGTAAAAAAAAAATTTCCGAAATAAAATCATTGACTAAGTTGTCATGCCCAACAATCGCACCGGTTATGTCATCTGCTCAAAAGACGACTATGGAAAAGTGCGTTCCCATAACCGTAGCTAACCGAGTGAACTGATCAATCAATGGGACTCCTTTGTAAAGTTTTTGCGGCGAGCTTCAATGAAGTTGAGGAGTTGTTACCCATTGAAGCATCATTCATTGTTCCATTCCAGACCGATAAAACACTTATGGGTTAGGTGAGGATTCCTTTTTTTTTAATTAACTGTGCTTTTGTTCTAGATGTTATGATTATTGTAAAGGTGTCTCAAAGGTCTCAAATGTTATATTTACTACTAGCTGTGCCAGCGGTGTCACCCGCGTTTATGGTTAATATTATAAAGACTATTTCCGTCATACATGATTTCTATGTAACTTTAACCATTAAGGCTGCACACGCGACGGAAGCTTAAAAAATGGAGTAACTTCTCCCGTTTTCCCAACAATTTTCTTCACTACTCTGCTCCTATTGATTGTAGCGTGATGAAAAGTATACTATAACCTGCCCAGGAGTATGAAGAATAATTGTACCAAGTTTCGTTAAAATCCGTCGAGTAGTTTTTGTTTCTATAAGGAACATACAGACAGACAGACAGACAGATAGACAGACTGACAAAAATTTTACTGATTGCATTTTTGGCATCAGTATCGATCACTAATCACCCGCTAGATAGATTATAAGCTTTAATAAAATGCAATTTTACAAGTTGTATAAAGTCCTACGTACCTATGATCGTGAACTGAGAAATTTATTCTTATTTTCTTTTTTCTTATTCTAGAAATTAAAATCTATCTGGATAGAACTCAATATCATGCAACATTTAGACTTCTTTCAGGTACTTATAGACAGGTTCCATTTTGCACCACCTTTAATAAAATGTAACTATTTGCGACACACGGGTATGTCCGTGAGAATCTTCTCTTTAAAGTAAACTAGCAGACCCAGCGCACTTCGTGACGCCCTGTTCTCGGATTTTCAATACCCATTTTTTTTATTTACCGCGCAACTTTTTTATTTTTTTTCTTTCATAAGAACCTTCACTTGACAATAACAAACACAAGTTCCAGGGGGGAGGGAACTATCCCGCTTGCGTACGCCCATGCTAACTTAAATTTAGAGAGTAGGTACATTTAATCTTAGGTTTAAAACAAGATACAAAACTACAGAAATTATTAAAAGTTCAGGATCAAGCCCAAGAGCACGAGTTTCTCATAAGATTTGGCATGTTCACTGGTCTTTAGGTTTTTTATTTTCGCCTCGTTTTAAAATGATTTTAGTGCCATTTTTACCTTTATCAGTGCATCTTAAACGGTGGTTAATTAAATTCAGTTTGCATCGATATTATCGGAATCGTATTGCGAATGGTTATGCTGTTGAGTGCACTTTATGAGATATCAAATTAATTCGAACCATTTGAAAGAAATGATATGCTTTTGGGAAATGGAATCTTTATTATATGAAACCGTAGTGATCCTATTAAATAACTTTATTTTATAATTATTAGGTACCATATTAAGTAAATAAGACTATTTATCCATTTTATAAGTGGTACAAAGGGCTTCTGCAAAAATTGCATTTTCTCAGCATCCATCAGACAGACGTGCATCAATTGATTGGCGCAGCCTATTTTTTCATTTAAAGTATTTATTGAAAGTTTTATGAATTACTTTTTATCTTTAGATTAAATAAACCAGTACCTACCAATCAAACCTTTTGGGCATAGCATATTGCATTAAACGCTTTAATGATAAACTGCATTTATTATAAGATGTATTATCTATAGTCAAAACGACTGTGCTTCATACAGAAAAGTGTTCCATTTAGATTATCTAGAATGGTTAAGCATAAGGTCAGGTATTCAAATATGTATAAATGCATAATGGAATCAAAAACATATCATGATTTCTGTTTCGCCATTTTTATTACGACTGAGGACTGCAGCCGCGGTTAGCACGGGCCGCGCCTGCGTGGCGAATGGCTAATTATTTTAATCAAGGATTAATCGAATTCCTGCCTCGAGATAAAGAAGATTGCCCGCCCGTCGTCACATGTCATCGGAATTACGATTAAGGTCGGTTCACACAGTCGGCAATCAATAAAAGATGTAATATATCATAGCTGCGTGCGATATTCTTAAGACTAACCAGAAGTACGTATTTAGATATAAATTATAATTATTTGTTGGACGATTATAACTATTAACGGGACCTTTTTTCCATAGAGCATATTAAAGAAGTAGGTAAACATAACATCCTAAATTCATCTATCATCCTACACACATGGACAGCACACCGTTTTAACTTATTTTTACCCACGACATTTGGATTTATGCCTACCATTTTGTAGATTAGAACTAGTACAAAATACATTAACTTCCATTTTTTAAGTCGTCAATGTCCGATCAACGTTGCTGTGTTAAGATTGACTCGAGTACTTATTCATGTAGACATTAGACAAAGATAAGTAGCGATTTTAGTTTATCCGTGCTGTAAAATACACTTCTGAGTTATAAATTCCTCATGAATCATCCTTATTAAGTTTTCATTTCACTGTTAAAATATATAGACTCTGGACGCCTCATGATACCATGCACTCGCCGTATTTCCCTATCATGAGTTAACACAGGCAGGTTTTTATACTATCTGGCGCGTGTCCGGCACACGTACGGTCCCCGCTGATGTGAAACGCCCTTAAGCCGTTAAATAAAACCGTGTAAACAGCTCCGTGTGTGGTCCGGCTGCAGTCGATTCCATTTCAATATTTATCAACAAATAAGAACTCATTACGCAAATTATGCGGAATGCTAACTCGTTGAATATAGAACAGATTTCGACAGGGATTGCTCAGAGGCTACATATTGCATATTAAAATTAAAAGATAAGAGACCGCTTTAGATTGCATAAAGTCCTAGCTAATGCTATCTTGTATAACCTTATCTAAATATGTTGGATAGAATTCTTAATTAATTTTAGAGTTTATGTCTTTTGACATTTGCGTTGATCGGTTTTGTTAAATATTCATATCGATCGTTGACATCTTAGATTGGATTTAATAATATGATCTAAGGTACATTTAAAGGACCGACATAAGTCGGAAATGCAACGACGAAATGAATTACGCAAACGAAAATAAAAGATAATAAATTCTATCTACATTTCACCGAATCTATGTAAGAACATAGTAAATGGAAATGTAAAAACAGATAGATGTAAGTGGAGAAACATATAGTAGCGGCACAAAACGTCTAATTTGAAAGTTCCCCTACAAGTCCCATGTTGGTCTGGGACTGAAAAATAATGTGCCAACAGTGTTGCTAGCCTAACATGTCGTAAAAAGCGACTAATGGTATTATATCGGATTTTGGTAGGAGTGTGATTGTGTAGGCGACTAGCTCGCCACTTGTCACTACTTTTCCACAATTAGGTTAAGTCCAGTTTTAATGTTTGACTGAATGTGGTTGAAGGGTGTGCTCCTACTTTGGGGATTGTGTGATGTTATTTATGTATGTAGGTATATATGTACATATATGTATAAATAAATCAAGCAGGCTTTTGAAATACCATTAAATATATTATTGTATTTCGAAACTAGAAATCCCACTGGTCATTATAGTTTGTTACGAAATTGTTTCCTAGGGTTACCAAGAAAAAGTATGATGATCTATTGCTTGATGATAAATGAACCTAGTGGCGCGAGAAAAAGCTATTAGGGTATAAAACATTACCGGTTGCAATTGATAAAGTAGGTGCCGCGGCATGACACCAGATGAAACACCGTGATAAATAATAATGTAACGAGAACCTGGAGTCCATCAATTTCTAACCTTCATGTTTTGTTATGCGTACACGGTCTATCTAGGTAGTAATGGTTAGCAATACGAAGTATACTCATAAAGTATCTCACTTTAAGATAAGTATTAAAATATTTAATAAACTTCCAGAAATTCTACTAGCATTACCTTTAATTAGGTTCAATTGTGCGTTAAAGCGTTTTAATGAGTAAGGGCTACTACTCGTATAAAATTAAAAACTTCTTAAATGACAACTGAAGGATTCATTGAACGATTAATAAAGTGTTCACCTACAGTGTTATTATCTAGTAGGTAAGTGTACATACACTTACTATTAAGAAGATTTTAATAACAATATTTTAAAATTAGTTTAAAAGAGTAACTATCTAGTTTCTTGACGGTTTCTTCTCGATAGAGTCTACCTTCCAAACCGGTGGTAATATTTACTTTTATGTACATTCTGACTATTTATATAAGTGCTTCGAAGCTTATATAAATAAAGAGATTTGAATTTGACTTACGTTTTGAAATAATTGGCCATAAGATGATGAATGTAGATTTGTATTTTGAATAGAACTCTTTTAAATTAGTTTACCTAGTTGTGTTTAAGGTGCATAGGTAGAAGTTTGACCAATTTTAATACGTTATGCAGAATTGAATGTTTCTGTTTGCCAAATCGAATAGAACGTGCAGTACCTAGTCACGATGTTAATAAATTTAAGTATGATGATAAATGTATTACACCCTGCGTATATTATTGCTTTTGTAAGATTTATGATTATTCTGCATGTAATAGAGGCACGAGTAACTATAGGTACTAACCTAACCTAATGTAAATTCAGGTTAAAGCTTAGGATTTTATCATTGTATAGCATTAACAAATATTGTGAATTCTTAAGGAGGAAATACACCACTAAGGTTTCTGGATATACGAGTATAGATAATTTTAAGGCTGTTCAGACATATCAAAATAATACAAGATACACCGATATCTCAATAAAAAATTGTATGCGGTTGGACAGATTTGTGTAATAGGGCATTCTAGAGGTACATTCATATACATACGCCATTATTAACACCAGTTATTTACGTCATGATGAGTTGAACTTAAATAATAGAGTGGTACCGTATGCGACTTAAATAGGTACATATATATAGTAATAATAAATAGACATAAGTTACAAGAAGACATTACATAGGGTTTGTTCAAACCATGATTAAGGAGAGAGGCGAAGATTAAAATTTAAGCATGAAAATGCGCCGGTAACAAAAATCTTTTAACTGATAGAAAGAACCGTCACAGGTTCGCAAACTCGTTAAGAGTGCAATTAACCGATTTATTCTCGAATAAGCGTGGCGGTCCTCGGATTCCCGACCCCTGGCTCGCGGCTCCTTTGTCGGTTTTAGGGTTACCATATGCAATGCTGAAAACGGGATTCGTTTTTTGTAACTTTAAAAGTCTTTGTATTTAATTGATGGTGGTAACACAAAGTAGATAAAATTACGGATTGATCCTAGTTGTACTCGTCTATTTTTTCCCGTGAAGGAAACTTACTGAAAAGTTAGTACTTATTTATTTGATTTTAGTTTTCCAAATGGTTCTGTGAGACTCAATATTGTTAATTATTCGGTATTTATTATCAAAGCACACAGATGCTGTTCATTTATTGATTTTTAGACAACTAACGCCATGAGAGCGCATCAAACGTTTCCTTTGAAGAATTCAGAAAGTCCCAAGAATATCGGTATATTTGGCACCATTAGTCAGGTTGCTCGTTGACATTTTGTGGGGCAAAGCTTCATTCCGCGGCCCCTTTGAAGCGATTCACTACATTACTTTTTGATGTACGCTCATACACTATAAATAATATAATTGGTCCCACTTTTTCTGCCTCTCGTGCCTACTGAACTCATTTTAGTATCTATAAAAAGCCTATTAATGATAATAAGGTTGAATCCGCCGTGGATAGCTTCTGTCTCCATCGCCATTTTAACAAATAGTAGCGACTATGTAATCAGGTATTCTTCTTTCGTTATGAAACTAATCATTATGACTCCCGCCTTCTTGCCAGTAAAAAAACGTTAACCACGCCTAAGGCAACAGTAAAATTGGTTGTACTACCAGTTTTTCATCAATAACTTCTTAGTTTATTTATAGTTGCATGTATGACTTATGTAGTTTATCATTGCGCATTCATGATTAATTATCTACCTCCCAACAATGTTATAACTTAGACGACGTGAACGATACGTGTTTTTACATAATTATTATGAATTATGTAAAGGCCTTCAGTACCGAAATAACTATACATCATTAGCAGTCGAATTTCTCCGCTCTGCCATATATTGCAAACATTTCCGGCCACGCAATATGAACTTCTAGCCTACTGCCTATTAGCTTTTACATGTTTCTGAGGCTTCACATCGTACTAAATGTACAAATACGCATAAATAATTGACACGGCTCTAAGTACGATGAGGGTTCCTACAAGCCAATTATACATACCAACTCAATTTAAATCGATAGCGTTCCATCGAAAACAAAGCATCCAGTTAATTGCCAACAATCTTGCAGGCATGACGACTAGACTGGTGGGGTGCGCGGGCGCAGGGTGCCTACACAATGTACAGATCTACTATACTAATATAACGTTTTCTTCTTAGCTTCTTACCTTGACTAAACGACAGGACAAAGTGTCTTGTTTTCAGTTGGTAACTACGCTGGCCACGTTTCTACATAATACACCGACAATCGTTTCTATATCCAAATGACACCATGTCAATTAGTTCGTAATCCTTAGACAGGTACCTAATCAGACGAATTGGATAATGGCTACGCCAAGGTGAAATGCGTCGGAAAAGTATTTCAACTTTATCGTTGAAAGAATTTATAATAATAAAATTAATATACTCGCGTGCACGTGTGCGCGAAACCAGTTGTCTTTGAAAAGCAACGAAAATTAGTTATTGCTGGTATTCGTTCAACTTGTTGCAGAACACATGTAAATTTATACGGTTGATAGAGTTTGTTAGTTTGCTTGAATCTCAGAAACTTCTTAAACATATTTTTGTGTTGTAGAGTTAATTTATCGAAGAAGGCTATAAACTATATATTACTAACCATAAACGCGGGTGAAACCGCGGGTACAGCTAGTTGAACATAAATGTTGAACATAACCTAATTAATTTAGGCTACTTTACGACATACGACGGCTAGAATTTTATATATGAATTTTGAAGACTGTATAAATTATAGCACTTAAATGAACCATTACCAGACCAAACTAAAGTGGAGTTCTTTATTCGAACGAACAAATAAAAAATCGTGTAGCAAAAAGTAAACTATGTGTATGCACCTCTAGGCATCTGACTTGACTGGTCAGACCTTGTGAGCTGCAGGGCAGGGCTGGCCGGGCCAGCGCAGGCGCCGCCTCCGGAGGATGACCTTGCCTCCGCCCTACGATTGGTCGCGACCACCAGAATGCAAGTACACTACGATTTTTTTCCTCTACTAGCTGTAATTGCCAGGCATGTCATGCATGGTTGACTGCCCTGAATCGCAATGACTTATAAGCAACGAATGAATTTGGTTACTTATCATTAATTCATATTAATTAGCCAAACAAAGGCATTTTTGAGGCCAAAAATAAATGTGTTGTTGATTATGCGCGTCGTGAAGTTCTGTTTTATTATTTTTATGCTACCTTGGGGAATTAACAATATTTTTATTAAAACTTTGTTTGTCTGGTCGGTGCGAATATTAACCATCACGATCTTACTCGTACTGTCAGTTATCAAGGTTATATCAACGTAAGTACGTTGACTACTAAACTATACGAATAACCTTAAATCTAATAATTGCCAAAAAGCATGAACAAAATGTGGTTCACGAACAATTAACAGTCTATAAACTTATTAATTTTTAACAAAACACAACTACAAAATATATCTATCCATATTATTCTCTTCCACATATCCTTTCCTATACTGATTTTCTGAATTATAAGAAAAAACGTTTTGTGTAGAATTGTGTACCTAACCGTGAATTGCGCAGGTATATTGCGCATCAAACAAATTTGCTTTTGTTAAATAAATTTAAGACAAAGCGACGTGAGGCCGGAAGATAAGACAGTCCGCAAAGTACAAAGGAGGATAATAATGATGATTGCAGATAAAGTGCACGACGACTGTATAATGATGTTGCCGTGGGTTTTCTTGATAAATCAGCCGTCAGCGTGGTGAACAAGATTGCTTTTAATCGCGTCTCGTAAAAAGAGCACCTTAAAGAGCCGCGCGGAAGAACAATGCGATAAAGATGACGAATTTGATTTTTATTAATTGAACTGCCAGCCGGAGCAATCCTGCCGTGTGCAGAGGCGAGGTCCTAATGGCAGTGAGGAATCTTCGCCTTGGCCTTGGAACTGCGTATAGTACCCTATACGCAGTAAAAAAAACTGGTTCAATTCAAACTAACCAGGTAGGTACCTGGTTAGTTTGAATTGAACCAGTTTTTTTTAACCTGGGAAATGTCCCACATTTTCCAGGGTAAAATAAAGGTCGATTTGAAGGCATTCCTTACGCATACCACTCCACCCGGGGGGGGGGGGGGAATGATTACGTGGGACTCTGTCCCTATAATAGAGGGGTAGGCTACCCATTGAAATCCGGGGGTGTTCTGCCGATTAGTTTGTTATACCAACGATAGCTTAAATATAACCATCGCCGTCCTACGGTTATGTCCCGTGCTTATTTGGGAATATATAAACCTTGAACTTATCCATCAAAATGTTTAAATTAATACAATTTATTTATTGCCGAATGGTTTTTTAAATAAAATGAATTTGACCAAAAATCAGCCAGATCAGCCAGTGTTGCAACTTACATTGCATAGACAAAGTTCCAACATAAAGAAATTAAGATAATCTTAAACTTTAAAATACCAATAAACCTTTTAAAAACATACATTGGTAAACAACACGATACTTCATGCAATATTTCTTGCTATTGGTAATTAAAATGGCATTCATTTTATTTTCAATTTGGTAACTGTAATAAAAGTAAGTAAATCTAAAAAGCACATCGCATTAGAACCTATTATTTCTTAACATTGTGTGATGCTAATATTGTGCCTTTTTGTGTGTTTTCATATAATGCAGATAACATATACTCGTGCATATTGCATATAGTATAAGTAAATTTCAATAAACTTGCTTGAAACGCCAAGATGTTGAAAAGATCACTACCATGGTCTTCCTTTTTTTAACTTATTCGTGTAAATAACAAAACGTATTTATGATATGCAATATAAATAATAAGACAACTTTTTCTGTAAAATTTTATCAACCTCTTTAAAAGCAGTTTTCGGTGCTTCAAGACAAGAATAAAGCGCCCATATTTTAATTGTTTCTCTTATACTGTTGCGCGCCGCTATCCATCTGCTCCCATTTATTAATACCACCGACAATAAAACATTTGAAACACGTTCTTGCGAATCAATACTCACGTTGCCGATATGAATTATTTATATATTTTATTGTCGCTTTATCGCGTGCATCGCTTCGCGGCCACTCGCGGCGGATACCGCTCCTGCCTCTCTTGAAATAATAATCAGAACATAATTTTATTTTTGACAAATAAGTGGTCAGTGGCGGTTTTTGCGAAGGCTGCCGGAGCGGCCTGATGCTTGGGATGCCGGGACTCCCACTTCACCGCCAAATATACCTACGTAAAACGATGTCGGTATTTCGATCACTTGTAATTGTCCCACACAAATGCAACGCAATCATGTTGAGGAATCTCACGGCCGTTTATCTTTCATCATTTACACGTTTTGACTGCAATTGACTGAGTGTTGCGAGACGCAGTGTTATTAGGGTTTCGGTCATTGATGATGATTTTCATGTTCGTGTATGATCAACATTCCATTAAGCAAGATTGCTAATCGTAAGTAGGGCATGAACTATTTATAATTAGCAGGAATTTTGCTTACAAGAATGGAATAGAATAATGGCAAATAATACGAAACTGCAAGATTTTCAGAATATGCGATTAAGCCTAATTGATTTTCTTTGTGGTAATGCTTAAGTAGTTTCATCTAAACTGTCTGGTTTCTCTATCTATGGCTTACTAAGGTCAGAATAACTGTTGCTACAATATAATAAGTAGTTTCGCTAAATTCAGGATCATGGCTCCGTCCGATCATTGGAATGAAATATGCTTATTGGAATAAGGTTTATAAGTAATTTCTTCGTGAATTTGAATTGGTATTATGGTATAGTGTGGGAATGCTTTATTGCAGTAAATTAATTCGATTTTCTGCGTAAATGCGAAATGCGATTTATCTTCTTGTTTCAAAATCACGACTTATCGACCGCACGTATCTAAGCCACCTAGAAATATAGTAACATACTTATCTACACGTTTTTATTATATTGTATATGTAACAGAAGGTACAAACAATTTCATTTTATATATGACAGTTATAGGGCTCTCCGCTTTGAACTTACTTGGTGTAAACAAACATAAGTATAATAAGATTCGTATCTAGACACATATTAGCTACTTCTTTCACGTTAAATGGTCTATTTATGGCTAAGATATATTAAAATAAATGCCTAAAAGTATATAGGTAAGATATAAGAAACACAGTGTTATACTTTCAATTGTATTCCAACCATCATATGAATTGCGATCTTTAAATTGTATTGATAAGGTGCCCGCAGACAGGCATTTGCCCTCAAAAAACTGGTAAGCACTTCCATCATTACATTGCTCGGTCGATCTTGATAGATTTTTGAGTGATCTCAAGGTCGTCGAATTAAAGTTACAACCATTTAGAGTGACCAGATGAGACCGCAGCAGATATGCCATCCGCCCCCTGACTTTAATATGCACTCCTAATTGATTTATACACAGAGCAGTTTAGCCCGTAGTTCTGATCGCAAGGATTTATGTCTGAAGCAGTGACATCAACATGTGTCTCGCAGCACCTTTTTTCTTTTCCGAAAAATACTTTTTTTTTCAAAATTTTTGGCGTGGCATTTTGGATATGCGTTTGAAGCGTTAAAAAATGACAAAGAGACACATACACAGAAAGAGGTACTTTTGCATTTTGCGTGCGTGCGTGGGACGAGTGCGCAAATAATTTTCATGCGGTCCAATGATGTTCGAGTTTAAAGAAGACAACGATTAGTACATAATAAAGTTTTAATGCTATATATTCATATATACATAACATCACGCCCATAATCCCCGAAGGTAAGCAGAGTCAAAGGGACAGCAGGCTCCTTTAACCACAGATAACAATAAATATGTGAGCAACTTGTATTTAGAATACTGGCGAATAGTTAATTTATATTTTTTATAGATATTTGTAAATTCTATGTTCTTAGGTAAAGTACGATTTTAAGGATCTACAAATTTCTACGCATGTTTAATGTATGAATTCGTAAATTTATGTTAAAAATGCCTTTATGTTTGATTGTATGTCTTGTAAATTATCTAGATTTTATGAATAAACATTAACCATTTTAGCTTGGACAATGGACATAGAAAGCCCAACACCTGACTACAGTATGTCATAGGCTATTTCACGCTGTGCGTCAATCGTACGTTGTAAAGGGACGGCGGACCACCATTTGTATCTGTCTAGAACCTCGTCGGGGAATATATAGACCGTTGAACATTTACATCACCGTTTCAAAAGGCTCTTCATAATAATTTAGACATGCATAATGACGCCTTCAAATGCATACTGAACCTGCCGCAAAGATTTAACTTATCTTCGTCATTTAAATGTGATTTCCTAGTTACGATTTATTCAAAGGGTGATCGCAAACATTTTCAAAAGTAGAATAATTGTAATGTACATATATTTCATTCTGACTTAAATCTCATATAAATAATGGTAAAATCAATAAATTATCATGGCTGTCATTGTGTTATTAAAAGAGAAAAACCCTCGATATCAGAATAGGGTTCGTTACTTATGGTATAAAATGAAAAATACAGCGACGTATAAGTTGCATATGCTTGTATACTAGATGATGCCAATCTTACATAATCTTGACATCTCCGTAATAACACAAGCAGACCAGGAAGTGCGTGTGTCGATACATTAGCGCCCAAAAAATCAAAACGACGTTGCACTTTAAAAAAGCCATCATTAAGTTTGATAACAATATTTCCATGGTTTTATGTCTTCGGGCGGACGTGGGGAGAATATGGCCCGGCGCGGGCGCATTTTGCATAAGGCGACCGCCCATTGACAGCCGATTGACAATGAGCTCTCATTAAGTCAACTGGTTCGATTCCCGGCTCGCATGTTTATCAGGTTTCGGCCGGATCGAGAGGTCATTTGTGTACGCTTTTTATTTTGCTCTTCGTAACAATTCAAAAAAGGCAGTCAGAAGACTTATTAAAAACAATAGGTATAATTCATGTATGAATAAATTTGGTTACCGGTTAAAGTTACTGTTAAATTTTACTAGCCTTTATAATGAATGGTCGTATATAAAAATTGTTAACATTGTCGAAATATAAAAATATTATTCAAATACCTGACTACGACTTCTGCCATCAGAAACCTGAAAATGTAGTACAAATATACGTAAATATTTTTTTACGGTAAGGTTTTTATGGAAGGCAAAACTTATCACCCCTGCTTTAGTAAAAGCCCCATTCGTTTGCGCGTCCGAAACAAAACTTTAAAGCTCATATATGGTAAAGAGAAAATATTCCAGTGATTCGCTATCTCAGTTTTTTATCGAAACCTACCTTTTAACAAGTGTCCCTGACAGATTGCCGTGTGTGCGGCTGCGAGGGCCCGAGAAGTATTTTAATTAATGCCACACCAGGCCACATAAATTTCCTCCTCATCCCGCTGATTAAGGTTTTCTGCAAGCACTTATCGGTTCGCGAGCTATTGATCGCCGCTTGCACTGCCTTTCATAAATTCTTCCCTCGACCGATTTCTAAAATTGGCCACATTTTCAATGCAGTTTGTGCGTCCTGATTTTAATTAGATTAGTTTTTAATGCAAGGTAGTTTTGCATTGCGCGCATTCCTTCGTTTCGATTTATGTTTAGCGTGAAATTCGATATCTAGATCGGATTTGTTATTTCGTTTTAAATCAAGAGATAAATTGCTATTTTATTGTGTTAATTAATTCGTTTATTATATCCGGGTTTACCTAATAGGTGACGTCAATATTTAGCTTATTCTTAATAACGTATTATAATACATAGATCATTCAGGTAGAATAAAGAATAAATAATTAATGTAGATATAGCCTGTAATAATATAAGTGTAAGTAGTTGCCTTGATTTGCGTGAAATATCATAATGTTCACGGATGTGCTGATAAAATTGTTGATATCTATCTGACCGATACTTAACAGTTACTGCTAAAACTACAGAAGGTTTCTGTTATGTTATAAAATTCGAACTCAATAGTCAACCTGGTAAATTGAAATTCGGTCAAATCACCCGTCAGAAAAATATATTCAGGTGCTGGCAACACTAACGCTACCGCATTACCGACCGCGAGGCCGGCAGGAAGGGAGCGCGTGCTCGCACGGCGTGCCGACGCGTGCATTTCCAATATAATATTATCAATAAATTAATGCTCACATTCGGACGCTACCGCACATACTAATGACGACACGCGGCGATCCGCTTTTTGCCGCGCCGCCGAATCCATTCAGCTTTCCATTGATACTGGCCACGCAAAAACTGGCCGCTCCTCTCGCGCACCGCACAAACCAAAATTGCAGCTTTTTACCCCCCTTCCGACAAGGACGTGATCGGTTTTTGCTTTAGCGAGGTGAGGCAAGCTTTTAATTGCATCGACAATTGTCCGCTGGAATTTACAGTGATGTAGAGACAAATTCTGACTTGCAACAGGCTCGCAATGTAACCTTAAGTTGCGTTTTTGTATTGTACAAAAATAAACGGGGGATACGACATCGTATCGTATTAAATGAAGGTATTAATACATGAAATCAAAAGGAAAGACACGTGCGACATGGCTTTATGAAAAGTGACATGAATATTTCATGTGACGTTTACCTAAGTAATTCTACACGAATCAATTCATATTGATAATGAAAATCTCATTCAATAAACATTTTTAAACTGCGATATTAAAATTATAAAAGATTAGATCGTGATTATAAGAGAAGAGTAGAAATAAATACTTACATGTTTAAATTTACATTGTATATATTTTATGTTTTTTTAGTGTCAATGCAGACTGCACAGCTACTAAACTGCATATTTTTATAATGTAATAAAGTATGTAGGCATGAAATAAGTACATTTCTTGTTTGTACATATAAAAGTAATGAAGCATACATTTTGACCGATTTTATTTCCTTTTTTCGCGTTGTTTTTATTGAGCTGAAGCTAATCGGGAGTTACAATCAGTTTTCTGGCAAATATCACCGTAAAATACGGCGCCGTAATAACGTTATAAATAACATTGAATTATGTTAATTACAATTTTATGTACGCAACTGTTATTATCCTCAATGTTCCTAATTAGTATTTTATGAGCATTATAAAAATCGATAAGTATTGTTGCCAAAAACGTTGTAAGTAATAAAATGTGATATAGGTTCTTAAAGCCGTGATGAGTCGCTAAATTATGGGCAAAATGCATTTAAGAGAATCTTGCTGCGTGAGGAAATTACTGCAGACCAACATAAACCTGGTGGCGATAAATTAGGATCAGCCCACGTCAGTGCAATAAGCTTTGGCCGCAGTCATGTTGCAACGGACTCGTACATCGCAATAATGTGCTCTGTGACAGAAGCGAATTATTACTTCTCAATACTTAGTGATTGGAATGTCTAACTTACACATTATAAGTAGACGTATTCAAACTGCCTCGTTGGTCTAGTGGAAGCTTGCACCGCCTAAGGACCAAGAGGTCCCACATTCAAATCCCGGGTCGGGCCAAAATTTTATAGCTGGTTATTTCAATAGTAAAATTACTCAGTAACAGTCCGGAGTCAGGAAGTTGGCGATTTAATCACCCCTGTGCCTCGGAAAGCCCGTAAGCCGAGAGGTCTTGACATGACCGGTTCTCACCGGTCATGTCAAATTGCCGTCTCGCCGGACTATGAGAGTGAAGGAATAGAGAGTGCACCTGTGTTTGCCCATACACTTGTGCACTATAATATCTCCTGCGCCGATGGCTAATCCTCGCTGAGATTGGCCGCTGTAACCGATATCGGTTAGGAGGACATTATTAGACGTATTATTTTGACGCCGTTTCACGAACGCACTGAAGTAAACTAATTGGTACAATAGCGTGAATAGAACAATGTGCTAAAAGGTTTCACACAAATCTGATATTGTAATACAGTTTCAGTGGAACGAACATTTCTATCTTTACTACTAACGAAGCAAAAAAAACCAGTGTGCAGTGAACGCCTTTCCTTTTTTTTGGCGTCAAGTTAGGGAGCATGACATGATATGTGGACTCTTTGGCTTTGTATAAGGAAGACAAACGAAAATCCCACTAAACCCCGCGGTGTTCCACATGGTCCGAGTGTTTGGAACCGTGGGGAATTCTGGACCAGACCATTTTAAATGGAGGATAGGAAAGAGGTATGAACTTGCTCAAGGCAGACACTTGAGCTTGGTCCACAACAGACTGTCTTGTGAGAACTAAAGGTTTTTCATGATCTCTACCTAACATTTAACCTAAAATGTACCTAAATAAAAAGTGTACCTATGTCTCATACAAGCTTAATAACCAAAACGAGCTGCTTTGAAAAAAAAAATTGAATATTTTAACTATGTAAATCTTTAATCGGACAGTGTATAATAATATAAAACTAACAGTAAAAACAGAACCAAAATTTATCGAGGGACCAGCGAGTAATAGTATGGTATACGAGTAGTTTAAACCAATAGATCGTCTTTAACCATAAGAAATATTATTTACCATAATATTTCAAATATGTATGCAACAATATGATAAATAGTAGTGTCATTTTTTTACTGTAGGTATCTGTTTTTGAAGGTGTTTGACGTCTGTTTTTCTGGCTTACTATTAAATGAAGCATGGTTATGTAGAGCCCACCTAGCGGGGTCGTGGCAGAAGTGCTATGGTGGATACTCGATCCCATGTCATCTCGACTAAGGCGATAAAGTTCGCCGGTGATTAATAGCCATTATCTCGCTATTCTGTCAAGGGATGGAGAGGGAATCTACCTAATCATAGTTCCTTAGGAGTTTCCCAGCTCGACGCCCTTCCTAGACAGCGTGTGACACATTATAATAAATATATAATATAATATTCAACGACATCACATACATTGATCTGACTCCGAAGTAAGTAGCTTAAGCACTTGTGTTACGGATATCAGAAACAACAGTGGTATTACAAATATATACTTATATATTGGATATTAACACCCAGACACAGAACAAACACAAGTATTCATCACACGAATGTTTGTCCTGGGTGGGGATCGAACCCACAACTCTTGGCGCATGGGGCAGGGTCACTACCGAATGCGCCATCGAGCTTGTCAACATTCCTCATTAAGTCTGGGTGTTCGTATCGTGGTGCTTTCATTGTATTTGAGTTACTCTACTTACTTACTACTTACTTTATTTAATTATCTATGTTTACTTTATTTAAAATCACTTTGTTGTTGCGTCATATTTATTTAATCATTTTTAAATATCGAAATTGCAAGCACCGGTAATGATTGTGAGGTATGTATTAATCACAAGATTTTGGTAGACTTGTGATTAATATATTCCAGGCCAACATCACATTTGGTGGCGGCAGTGTCCAAGCGTGCGTGTACCGCCTTCATCTATCACGTTGTATTGCAAATTGACATTAAACTACCCAGCGGATTGTCGGAATATTAAATTAAACTACTTAACGACATACCTCCGGTACACGTCGGCGGTTTATTTCAATTCTCTCTTGATGCTTTCGGACAGCGTGGTAAGTTAATGTGCCGACAAAGTAAATACTTAACTGGACTTTCTTTAGGAAAGACACGTGCGGTTATTATTTTTAAATACTCAGTGGATATTATATTTGGACTGCAGACTCACGTACCTACATTGTTAAGCACTCACACTTATGATATTTCTACTTACGTGGTAGGTAGGCATTTCTATATTTTAACATATATGCCCCTTACTACATTAATTCAACAGTGATCCCCTAATCGGTAGGAAGACTTCGAAAAGCAGTAACATGTTCAATCGGTCCAAATCGAACCAAGTCTACATAATAATCTTTCGTACTGTATATAGTACTTCTATGGAAGCTCATACAACAACATTTAGTATGCTATTAACTTTCACCACTAGATACTGAAATGAATATATTGTAAAATAAATATTAATATATTTCAACAATTATTCCCAGTTTCTTTTTTTAATGTTTTCTACGGTTACGGTAGTTAAAAAAAAACTACAAACATCTATGAGTATTTATTATATGTTACATTTATCAGGAAGCAATTTAAGAACACTTCGACCAGAGCACATCGTAAAAATCTAAGTGCCTACCACTTGTTACCAATTCCCGGGAGTAACGGGTTCTGTCTAATTGAATTCAGCAGTAGCGGGCACGAATTATTTCAATAAGAAAGGGCAGTGGCGGCGCCGGGGCAAATTGCGGCGCCCGCCATTCTCCTTTTGTGCTGCGCCGACGGAGACCATTGGTCGGCTGTAATGAGCTCCGATCAATGGGCGTAATTATTTCTTGTATCATTCTTTGTTGGCGACGCGAGCGCGCTGTCGTCTCTTGTAGGCTAGGGGAACGCGTTCGTAGCGGAATGAGCGTATCTGACAATGTTTCAATGTAGTCGCCTTTTCTCTACACCTGTTTTACTCAAACCTTGGACAGGCTAGGTAATGGCGATTGAGCTGCGGTATGAGTGAGTTAGTTATCTATAATTAGTAGCCAATGAGGTTATTAATAGATACGGACGGATGGAATTGCGCGATACTGTCAAACAGTATCTACTTTATGGTATGTTAGGTATTAACTTATAATAGGTTGCTAATTGTTACTAAAACTGCGCGAAACTGATGCGTTTAATTGTTTGAGTCGTATTCGAATAAAATTATTTATTGTAGACGTGACGTATACAAACTACTGGACACAGGCACACAAATAATACCTATAATAGAGGATTTCGATAATACACCGTCTCTAGGACTAAGAAGTGTCTTATAAGACACTATACACATAAGCGTTGTTTCGTTTTTGCGGGCGTTTTTGGCGAATATCCAGGGCCAATTACCGACGCACGCGCACCGAACAATGCGTAGCGCGTACCAGTTACCGATCCGTAAACGCGCGTCGTTACCTTGCCTACCGTCGCCACCGCTTCCATGTCACTTTAATGAGCCCTGTATAATATGCGTTGCTTTAGACACATTTAAACTTGATACGGTTTTTGGCCTTGTTTTTGGTTAATTTTCGATGGTGCAACAGACAACATCGTGAAATGATGAAATCATTTTTCCAACAACCTTTTCTGTGGAAAAATACTTACAATTTATGATACAATACTAGTTTATTAGTAACATCGATTTAATCGATATCGTGATAAAATAATTGACATATTCTGTGTAAAGCCACTTTTTGTAATACGCAAATTTGATATGTATCTAAGTACAGTTAATTAACCACGAGAAGCGTATATTGGATAGTATATATCGGATATCTATACCTACAGTAAATAAATATATGGATAATATATTTATTTACTGTAGGTATAGATATCCGATGAAGTAGACTAAGTAGCGTCTTTATTGGACGACTCAAATGATTTCAATAATTTCATTACATGTGACAGGCTGCCTATAGGAAAATGTTCATTTGTATGTTAACTAGTAGGTATCATCCATCTGGCCCTTTGAAATGATGTTTATTGGCAGCTAAAAGATATTATTATTTATTTACAAATGAGTAGGCACTCTGTAGAGTGCAACTGCAGCCAATATATCTCGACGGAGCAGAGACAGCGGTATTGTCAAAAAACGAAAGATAAGCTAAGGACACACCGACAGGAACATTTACTGCTGCGCTGCGTTATCGTGGCGTGGCTTAACATTTCAATTAAAGCTACGATTAAGAAATTAAACGTAATGAGTGGTGAACGCAGAAGTGCTGATTACACCTCGAGAGGATTTACGATGCAAAAGAGTGCGGTAATTGGTCGCATTTAGTATGCGTGGCTAGTGTTGCCCTGTGACGGTATTGGCACTTGAGCCTTCACTTAGTCGCTGCAGGCTTCGAATGTATTACCTACTTCCCGAGTATATAGTGCATACAGATGTGTCATTTGTCTCGTTCGACTAAATGTTACAGTCGGAATTAAAATAAAGACTGAGTCACTGAAAGAACTTAAAGGAAGAGGAATTAATAGGAAGATAATAATAAAAGCCAATAATGGATCTTTTTGTTGGTATTTATTGAGAAAGAAAAAGGTAGTATTACTGCTCTGGTCGGATAGTTTAAAATATCCTTCTTGACCAAGAATGATATAAATTTATACACACATAACATCACGCCCATAATCCCCGAAGGGGTAGGCAGAGTCAAAGAGGCAGCATAGCCCTTCAACCACATAAATTTGTTAATAAATTTATTTACGCACTTATTTCTTTAATGACATTAATGATTTCATTTAATGACATTAAATATATGTACCGAAACTTGCACAAAACCTTTTTAGAATTTAGTACAATACGGTCGTGAGATTAATAAAGTTTACATTACTATTCTGCTGATATATTCACACAATTCATGTCCGTCATTTAGGAATAGAATTATAGTAGGCAATCATTTTAAATACAAATATTATATATATTTTTATTATTTGACAAAAACACAGAAGCCAGTAATGTCTAAGTTCTATAACCCCAACAATAGGTTAGGCCCTAAGACATCATAATAAAGGGTACCTATATGAAACCTACTCTTTAAGCTCTTTCTTTTTTTTATGGAATATCAATTCTTACTGGCTTTAGTTTGCAGTATTTAGATTGGTAAATTAGATCCTTACTATAAACATTTTTTTACATTTAATCTCTGAGTTTTCTTGATCTTGTCTCCTCGAGACAGACATCTAATACTCACTCGCTAGTTCACGAAATATGTTTGGCATACATCTGGCGCATCTATAAGTGTGTAATATGTACTTAACAATATTTACATATCACTTAAGTGTATATCAAGTTCACATACATGTTTATCGTATGCAAAATTACCGGCAAACCCTAGTAATAAGGTTTGGGTATGGACATAAAGACCGTTGTTTATGCAGATTTTATTTTTATTTCTTGCTAAAAGTGCATCTTGGAAAATATTATGTACTTAAACATTTTATGTGATGTGTTTTTATTGAAAATATGAACACATTAAACCAATAACGTGTTGTAATGAGGCAGGGTGTCTGTCGCCGTAGCTTACAGTGTTCAGCATCGTGTGTTATGGTTATCTTTGAACTCCATCATGATTATTCGGAGTTAATTTCATTTTATGAGGCAGCTCACAGTTTCTCTTTATGAAATTGTATTTACAAGGGTTTTGCACTTGTTTGCTACATCTTCCGCATAATCATTTAACCGTATTCTTACTAAGATATGACTCATGTGTGTATATAGTACCTACTCATGGTATACTTACTTAATATAGTAGAGTCTATACTCAATCGTTAATAATAATCGTGCAAAATAGCGACAAAAATCTGCGTAGCTTGACCAGATATCTCAATTGTACAGGCAGTAAAAGAAGCAGAATAATTTTAACCCGAGGAACAGAATATAAAAATTCAGATACTTTCGTAGTGACAGTAGCTTTAGTGTCTACACTTCTCTAAAGGTAAGGTAATATAGCAATTAATGAATTGTTTTGTGCAAAAACATTTATATGCCTATCATTTCAACACTTTAATTTAAAACACATCGTTTCTATTTGTTACTAAGAGATAGATCCAATATGAGAAGGTTTACGGGCATTGATAAGACACCCACCCACAATTTGCCTGAATTAAGCTTCTCAGAGCCGCAGCACAAATAAACAACAGGGGTACATAGATTACTGCCCATTCCCCGGTTTCCAACCTTTGAAATTTATGTTGACCAGGGATAAGAGGGAAACTAATAAAAGCACACCAGTTAAAAGAGTAGATTTATGAATTAATAAAATAGGGTAAACCATTAAACGTCGAAAAACGCCATTATGTGGTCTAGTTTTATTTTAAATTTAATATCACAAACGAATGTCTGTATAAGGTGCGGCGCAATTTAATACAGATATTAACAGGGCTTAATAAAATTAAACATGTATCGCGTAAAAGTCAACGGTGTGCACTGTTGTTTATGCTCACGAAGAATGCCAAAAACTTTTATGACTCCATACTTCATAAAAACAGTACGGTCAGTCAGAATTTAAGATTTATTTATATAGCTTTTGCAAAAAACACCAATAACTCCTCAAATATAAATATGTAATGTGTAATGTGTGAGTATACATATAAGAATATACTACTATATATATAAAAAGATAAAAATTTCAATGTGCAAGAAAATGTGTTGAAGAATTCAGACTGTTCTCTATTGTAATAATAAATATTAATGTTAATATCCAGTACGTTAAACACCGCGACAATAAATAAATCAATAACGCACTTATGTACGTAAGTATTATTTGTTATCAGATCTTAAAACGTTATCTCAAGTCCGGCTCAGATCTTTTTGTGTGGACAGTCTGACAGTAGCATTCGATGGTATTGATTAAGCGATATGGGTATAATTTGGTTCCGTTAGCAATTTGATGAAGTTTTTCAATCTGTATCGGCGATCGGTCGCGTATAATTTTGATAGGGCCGACAGAGACGAATTTGGTTTCAATATAAGTATGTACGTGCAAAAACGAGAACACAAGTCTTTCGAGACTTGTGTTCTATTACTTCCGGCAATTCTAACGTTTACAAGTTATAGGACTCCGATCGACCCAATAATTTTTCTTTGCAATTATTAAGAGAAATTTAATATTTTTTTTACTTTGCGTAAAGCTTATCGGACAATATTTTTTGGTTTGTGTAATGAATTGCACCTGCTGAAAACGTAAACAGTTTTCCGTCCTGTCAAGTGGTAGTCAAGATTACGGTTTCAACACCTAGAAAATCTACGTCTAGACATCTGCGTATATTTTCTCTATTATCTACGTATATATTATTATTACACATTCTGCTCTAAAACGCAATTAAAGGTTCTGCATGCTATCCAGAACCATCTATGCAGAAAGTGACTTTAGCATAAAATGTGATACAAATAAGACAAATAAGAGAGTTTTAAATAAATTATTTCCCATAACTGCAGTAGAGTACGCGCCTGCGCGCTCGGAGCGTGCGCAAGCGCCGTGACAGATTCGATTTGTCCGTTGTCCGGTAGCTAACGACGCGTTTCGACCGGTCACTACCACAACAATAGTGAACTAGCGATTAACTTCACTGCCAGAAAGCAATTCAATCACTATTTTTTTATATGCATACGTCTTACATTCAGCGTTATTAAAAAACGTGACTAAGTGATAACGCGTAGATAGATCTGGAGATATTATATACTGTACATGACATTTTATTAGACTGATATATTAAAGATTGGACAAAATATAACATGTTGATCTGGGTCTTAAAAGAATGTGCCAATCGTAGTTTTATTTTTGACTGATTGTGGTTAAAGGGGCCTGCTGACCCTTGACCTTGTCTACCCCTTCGGGGAATATGGGCGTGATGTTATGTATGTCTGGACAAAGTAATTATAAGTTCTATTTAAAGTAAAAATAGAATCAATAATTGATTTAAAAAATCGCACTAGACGGTGCATGAAAATGTCTTACTAAATTTATTCATTAACTGGTGATTCAAAGCCTCATCAAAGTAAAATATATAAATAAATATCAGACTACATCATCAGATCTGACTCCGAGGTAAGTAGCATAAGCACTTGTGTTACGGATATCAGAATCAACTGTGGTATTACAAATATAAACGTTTTTAAGTTTATATTGAATATTAACACCCAGACACAGAACAACACAAGTATTCATGACACGAATGTTTGGCCTGGGTGGGGATCAAACCCACAAATACTGTTGCAGTAGCATAAATAAGTACACTGAAACATACATAGAAAATATTTTCTATAGTAAACTACATAAGTGAAAGACAAATTGGCAGCGGTCGTCAGCAAATGAAGTAAGCGTGCTCATCTAATCTAAGCGCAGTTCCGTCCGCGCGCGATGGCGCCCGGCGCGCAATCTATCAGTGGCATCGATTCAATTAGCGCGAACAATGCCGCGCCGCTGAGCCCGGCCCTGGCTAGGGGTGTATCCACGTGCAGTTAAACTTACTATTCTAAGATCTAAAGCTGAAGAGTTCTTTATAGCGAATTATTACGAAATAAGTGACAGTGAAACAATAAATTCTCCAGACAGACACACCAATTCCCTAGTTCCAAACTAAACTTATAAGCTTGTGTTATGGATACTAGGTGAACGGATAGACATACTTAAATAAGTTTATAAACATCCATGACTCAAGTACAAATTCATCACACGAAACATTTGCCCCTACCGGGAAACGAACCCATAACCCTTGGTTTCGTGGGCAGGGTCCCTGACCTCTCGACCAACGGGCCTGTCAAGAAAAAATATCATATAATATAACTATAGAAATATGCTGTACATCAAATCCAACTAAGTTGGATTTGATTATTTAAGTCATATATATACCTACAGAAAGTATTTCCTATGTTACTTTATGTCTTTTTTTATTATATTTAACAACAAATGTCTTAATATCTTAATTCAACTAACATCGTCAATAAATAACATTAATCTGGCATAATATTTTTTAACATAGACTTGATCTCAAATGTTTGAGGATAATGAACTTAATCAAAATAAAAAAGTGGAGGAAGAAGACATCTTCAATTAGTAATTTATGATTTTTTATTTATGTTAATAAACTATTTATTTACAATTGGTCGAAAGTAATAAGTATGAATAATATGACAAAGGTACCACCAACCAGTCAGGTACTGGTATAGCTTTATGTTAGTAACATCAAAATTAGAACCCGAAGTTAATATAGAATATCTAATACTGCTCATTAGATACCCCATTCAAATTGTGCTGTGTATACCCAACATCGCTAAAAACAATAATTTTAAAACGACCACTTTACGCAATTTGGTTCACGTGAATCCTTTACGAGTTAGCTCATTACCATGTCCAAGTCCGTGAACAACCACAAAATGACCCCTGTTTACCACAAGCGTGAAATGAATTATTTTTGGTTGGAATAATAGGAATGTAAGTGGCGCTAATTGTGGTGCTAATGATTTACACATTAGGAGAGCAAACCAAAAGAAGGAGTAAAGAAATAAAATTGACAATGGACTATATATACTTCGGTTAGGTACACCTTCCAAGATAATAAGATACATATGTATATACCTACGTAATTAAGTACCTATACTGTAGTTTCAAATGTTGACGATTCTCAAGGGTGCTGCTTATTGCTCTTATTCTTTTGAATCCGCATATGTCCAATGCGGATAAATTCAACGGGTAGTTTTTTAGGATTTTCACTCAATTATTATATTAATGTAAAGTTGAACAGCCTACCTGTTCAACTTATACATTACTCAAAACTTAACCTAGTAACGAGTATGTAAATATTATCGTAATAGCTTTCTTTTTATTTTTTTACCTAGTAAATAAAACAAATTTTTCAAAAACCTGAATGTTAGTTTAACCCAATTATTATCTTCTAGCCTATCAATAAACTGCATTCGGTTCGAACGAATATAATGACCGTGTCAACTCTACTCTTTATTATTATCTACTATAAAACCGGTGAAAGACTTACGTCCGTCCGAAGTTCTTGATTGATTGACGATGGTTGCTACGAATATGAAATGAGGGACTATCATTAACATTGATTTGCGATCATTTCAATGGATACTTGGATATCAATAATCCCTGGACGTAATCGCCCTTTAAGCACAGCCTCGATTATTCACGAAGGGCGATAAATCTCGCCTCGCCTGCTGCAGCGTACCCATCCTCGGACAGAGAAAACAATCGTCTTTTATTTTTACTAGTGACTGTCAGGTGGTTTCACTCGGCTACAAAATGATGTATTACAATATGATGTACATCCTAAAGCATTATGTTGGTAACTATTTTTATCATAACTGACAAAGAACACAACAGTGTTCTGACAGCGCGCACACCACAATCAGTAAAAGTGTTAACAATCTGTGCTAATTCTTGTTAAAGACAATACCTACACAAAGAAAATATTATATAAGAGTCGAGTTGAGTAGAAATGCCATTTTTTTTAGTTTTCTCAACGTTTAAGTATTTTGATCCTTTATAAAATAAATAACTAAAAGTAATAATAGTTTAAGAAGCACTGATTCTGTGAACATTAAAGTCTTTAGTATTCACGTCCTGCGTAAACTTTGTCGGACAATCTATGCTAATATGCAGTCGCGTGCATCAGATGCATGAGGCTCGTCACTCAGTGAATTTCAATCTAAAGGCCTTAGTTATGTAAGATTATGGATAAATGTATCCTAGCATGGGGGAAACTTTCCTAAAGATTAATTAGAATTAAGTTGATATACCTACCTTTATATTACGTACACATGTATACCTACGTGATAAGTCGCTAGACACTCTTTATACGTGCCAAAAGCGAAGAAGGTATTCTATTAAAAAAATTACAAGCAACACTTTAGAACTCCCATTTTGTATAATTGTAGAATTTGTTGAATAATGGAAAACGTATTACGTATAACGTAAAAATAGATCCAACATGTAAACATCACGTAAATGTCCTGTAAACTGCCCGCCACCGAAACCGTATTCACCCTGCACCGACAGATAGTAATTCAAATTATTACAAATGTAAGTATTGCGAGAATACATCGATCACGCCTTGCACTACTCACGAAGCCTTTTCGAAACTCCATTGCTTCCGTAATCTAGTAAGCCGATCCCAAAGCTGAATCTCATTCGTTTTGTATGCAGCCGGCACGAACACAGTCAGTTCATTAAGCTTAATAACATAATTCCGAACAGTAATTACTTCAGTAATTAACAGTTGTTGCTCGTCCGAACATTCTCAATTGACATTAGCTCTTAATTTGCGCGGAGGTTTATTATTAGTGGTAACTATTCATTACGTAGGTGTACACAACACACGTATAATCATTGGCCACGTCGTAGGTCGTTCGTGGAATTGACCATACGGCAAACTAACTAGAATTGTTTGATTTCGATGTTTCGATTTCGATCCTTTGATTTCGATTGAATTGTAAACTTTTCCATATTTTAGTATGAAATCGAAATTTCCTTAAATGTCAAAGTGTGATTAAGTACTTTTTTTTTATAAATTAGCTATTGGTATATTTTTGTAAGTGGTTTTAAATTAAAATTTAATGTAAGTGAAAAAAAAAATATGTTGAAACAAGAAATTAGTTTTATTTTACTAAGGGCTGATTTTTCAACAGTCAGATAAAAGATAACAATCGAATAAATCACAATCCAAATGTCATTGCCTGTTTCCTAAGTAAAATACCGTATGACATCCGCAAATTGGTGACTTTATACTTTATCAGTCGGTTAATTCTTATCTAAACATTAATAAATCGGCCGTTATAAATTTTTATATATAAGTGTTGGCTGTTGTTCTAGTGAATTAACATCATGTAACAAATAAATGATGAATAGAAAGTTTACGATTAAACCAATTATAAACACGAACATAGCAGATATTTATAATCTCAAGTGAAGCTCTACACAGAATTGTAATTTGAATTGAGTGACGTTAATATTACCATTCGTTTGTATCACATTGTGATGGACTACAAAGGATAATTCTACCCCGCGGCTTTGTTTAAGCGTGTCTCTACTGTACCATTTCAATCTATTTTTAAATTGTCTTACAACATTGTAGCTAGATGTATGTACTGCCTCCTTAAATCAGAAGTAAATAATTCACATTAGATCTATGGAGGATTCATCGAGGAACGTGATCACTAAATTGACTGGCCATGATATTTATTTAATTTGTGTAAAATGACTTAAAATTTCTCAATTAAATACCTTTAAAAATTAACTATAAACGTATTGAAAATAATTTAAACCATCCCTTATTTCACACCCACACACACAACATCACGCCCATAATCCCCGAATGGGTAGGCAGAGTTAAAGGGTTTTTAAGTCCTAGACCAACATGGGACAAAGGGCTGGGTTAGATGGAAAGTTGTGAAACAGTAGTGACAAGTAACTACCTCGTCGCCCATACAATCACATACCCAAAACTCCATCCATATACCATTAGTCGCCTTTTACGACATAGAAGAAACTAAGCAAGAAACACAGTTGGCACATTATTTTTGAGTCGCAGACCTTTATTAAGGTATCAAAGACCTTTATTTCTATTAACCTTTATAAAATTTGGTGCGTGAGCACATTGAAGATATAAAATGTTTGGAGGTGTACCTCTACAAAATACTCTTGTTGACTCTAAAATTGTCATGTAGAGATGATCGCTATAGAGAAATTCCACTTGTGATCGCGATCTTAAAATTTGCGAGAGTGAAAAAGGATTAAAACAAGAACCACATAAAAAATATTTCTGAAATTGCAAAATGTGGCTTACATTCATCGTTGTCCTCACTGATTTCTGTTTTGCCAACTCTCGCTGTGATCATGGCCACAGAATTGGCAAATCTAATAATTACACTGAAGATAATATTATCTTTCAACGTCTAGTTTGTTATACTCAATATTTCCTAAAACGCTATCATCAATGTAAAATGTCGCAAGGGTTTCAAAACGCAAGTGCAGGTAAGTCCCGCAATTACCCCCGTCGTAAAATGGGTAATAAACTCGTCGGCGCGCGCGCAGACTTTCGTGCGACTTACGACTGATGGACGCACTAAAGCAACCGTTATTTATGATTGAATATTGTATTAACGTTTTGCACTGACTACTTTTTATGCATTCAACGTTTTTAATGAGGCTTTAAAAAGACCGTTGATAAGCCTGGATGTTCCATCCTGTTTAAAATCATTGGGTAGCCGAGAATACTGAAACCTTAACTTTGTAAATGGATTCCTATTTATAACTTAAACAACTACTTATTTACAATGGTGTGGGTGATGGTATATTCTTATTCTATACAACACGATTGTATTAACTATGATATACCAATTTCTCCAAATGTTTATGTATCCAAGAAACATTCTTCCATATAGTTACGATTATGTTCTTTGCTACTATCTAATTACTAATATATCTCATAATATATAGGTAGGTAACAAAACAAGCTAAAAGTAACGTTTTAGTCAATTTATGTGTAAGCAATGTTAAAGAAATTAAATGTGTGGCCAGGCGTGGTTAAATTAGATGTTTTGCACAGTGTTATTGGTTTATTAAGGAAGACTTTCATTAAACACTCTTTAAAAAACATTAATTAAACGTTGCCTAAATATAGAAAGTAATTAATAAGCAATGGGCACTAACATTGATTTGAGCGTAAGCGCAACTCGTTACGAATGGTGAGATCGCATAGCGATATGAAATGAAGCTTTCAATTAAGGTGATAGCGAATCTAAGTTGCCTGCGTGAATTAGACTTGTATGCCTGCGCAGATTTTATCCGACTGACGCGTAAAGTAGTGTTACCATTGCTGCTTTAGAATATTTAGAAATACATCGAAAAGTTTCGATAGTGTTTTTTTGTCTGCAGCTCCGCCCGTGTGGAAGTTTGTCTGTCAAAGAAACTTAACAAATTATATTCCTAAACCTTCCTCAAGAATCACTCTATCAATTAGTGAGCCGCATGAAAATCAGTGCAGTAGTTTTTAAGTTTATCGTGAACAGACATACGCAGCGGAAGGCTTTGTTTTATAATATTTAGTGATTGCAGCTGTATAACCTAGGTAACTCCGGCTACCCCCACTGCAGAAACTCTAAAAGATGTTTTATTATAATTTTACTGTTAATATTATTGTTATGTATTTGTGGCACATGAACAATGACATAGTTTTAATTGACATGGAACAAGACTCGGATATGATGATGAGATGACATGACATCTTTGTACAGTTTTATAGTATTTTTAACCGACTTCAAAAAAGGAGGAGGTTCTCAATTCGACTGTTCTTTTTACGGATATAATCGAACACGACAGATACCGTTGACTAATTATTTGGGAGTATGCATCATTGGTAGCATTGAGCAGCATTGGGACTCCGTACTACGACGATAATTAATTATGAGCTCCAGGAATTTCAGATGGATGTTTCCCTGATAGTATCGTATTTTTTGTAAAACAAATGTATCATCTCCCGATTATAGGGTGTTATTGTTTGCAAATTCGTTAATCGACGCGCGAATTTGTATATTATGGATATAATATATATCATCTTATATTCTACATATCCAAGCGTCGGTCATTATCACAACTTTGATAGTACGTTAAACTTTCAACTATTCTTTTTAACTCGTGATATTCCAATATTTTAAGTTCTACATAGTTAACACAAAGATCCAACATACGTGAGTCAATTTAACTCAGGGAGATTATTTCTTTTCAATGGGACGGTTGTATTATGCAGTACATTTGATAACATTTATTTTTAAATGTCATCACGAAGAAAGATCACGTATTGTAATGCTCGAGAATTAATCACAAAAAAGTCAGATTTTAACACATTTTGTGTCCCAAGTTCATTTCAAAGTTATTATATTTTCTTTTGGCCAATATTGCGTCTGCACAAAATCAAACAGAAGAATACATTAATAAGAAATTAAAAGAATTTTTAGTTATCATTTCAGATTAATACTTAAAAGTGTGTCTTAATGTATTGAATGAAAATGTGCGATTGAATGAATATGCAAACAAAACAATTTTAACATTTATTAAATTAGTAAGATTGGTTAACGAGAGTCCAGCAACAGTATTGAATATATTTAATCCTATTAAATTATCCCGATCTCAGTCGAATGCCTGGCGATCGCGCGCTACACGACAGGATAATCTCTCCAGATGTGACCAGATAACACGGACAGACAACCACACTAATGGAATTTTCGTCACCGCCGAGCTCATTATCATATTATACGACAAATTACAATCCTCATAATGGCTTACAAAGCCGTACGCGCGTTTAGTGGCCACACACCATTTTAAAACTAAAAAGAATATTTAACTTGTAGTAAGCTGTTATGCTTGCTACAAGATAATTTATATGTATTAAATATAATCTGCAGTTACATACTGGGAACGATATTTCTGCTTTAAATACCTTATCAGATTTTTGAGGGTCAGAGGTCAGAGGAATCAACCAAAACTGAAAACTTAGTTTGAATGTGAGATTTACACTTATTGCGTCTTCAACTAAGTACAGAATAGAATACATTAAAGTATGTATTTTTGGGACTATGAGAAATTCACTAGTAACAAGCAAAAGCTGGTCAAATTACAAAATCGCTAACTACTAAATAGGCAATGGTTTGTCAATTAGACCTGATTAAGCCAGTGCGGTTTAAATACCACTGAGGCTGGTTTTTTGCCTTCTGCCCTGGCAACCCTCGTTCTATCTCCTTTTCGCATTAACTGCTAATTAACTGGACGATAACGCGCTTATAATGACCGCGTAATTGTTGTTCATTAAATTTTACATGATTTTTTGTGATACGTCTTGAGATAGTACTCGTTTTTTGTTGTGCAATTTATTGAATGATTCGCTTTAAAAATGTTTGTCGACAATCAATATGGTTAATTAATGCAACAATGTTTTTTGTTCTTGTTTTGTAGGCAGAGTTTCTACAAAAGCCATGTTCGTTATGAAAGTAAGACGTGTATTATAATTTTAATTATATTTCATGTTTGTGTGTGTATGTACATATTTGAACTGATAAACGATTTTAATTGATCCTTCTGGTGTTACAAATGGCCAAAAGCCACGGTGACTGCTTAAAATTGGCAGTCTGACACATTTGTAGTAGCGTTTTGGATAAAGTAGACAATTTCCTTTAGTATTCGCCAAAATACCTGTAGACTGAGTTGACTGTAGCTCTGAATATCTTTGCTTTATAAGAATAGAAACCGGACCTAATGTTACAGATTGGATTCATGATGTCAGTCAGAATTACGCTTACGGTAATTTAAATAGACATAAAGGTTTGTATGCTCCTCATCTTTGTCAATAATTGTATTATCTTCACTTGTAAGTATGTGTGTGTTTTGTGTTTTATGTTTGTAAGTAGATAAAGGGTTTAATTGCAAAATCCGGATGATTACAATAATTTAGTATACTTAGTTAACTTGATTTGATCACGGAATAAGAAGGTGGATTAACTTAATTAAAATAAGAACCATTCAATAGACGTTAAATTATTCGATCCATTTGTCCACTAGCCACGAATGCAAACCCTTATATTATAAAGACTAGCAGCGCCCCTCGGTTTTACCCGCGTAGTTCCCGTTCCCGGGGAAATACGGGATAAATTATAGCCTATGTTACTTGCTGACAAAGTAGCTTTCAATTGGTGAAATAATTATTCATATCAAACAAACAATCAAATCTCTCCTCTTTATAATATTAGTAGGTATATCCAGTATAGATAAAAAGCGAAGAACGGTTAAATCATAACCAAGGACTTTGCTGATTAGACACACTCGACTAGGGCAAAGGTGTGAATCGACATTTAATAAAATAATTTATAGAACGCTGATGTGATTTTAATGACCGTACACCAGTATCTCGCCATTTTCATAATACTGCACAGCCAAATATGGACCGTGTTCCTTTAAATTAAAGACAATAATTGCATGGTATTTAAGCCAAAAATTACACTTAAAAGTGTTGTCGTACGCAATGAGGAACGGACGTCTTTTACAACCCGTCAAGTTCAGACTAATAGCTCTGAAACAGTTACTTTATCTTTGGGTGCACGAAGAGCCTCGTAAACATGAACCGCAAAAGGCTGATAAATTATTGCTTTCGAATATTCAAAATGTGCATTATGGAAGAAAAGCTTTTGATAGTAGGTACATTATTTACCTACAATCTTTTATTATGTGGCACGTACCTTTGGATTTTTCAAATCTGTGTACGTATTTATACCACTAGCTCAGCGGTGATGGAAAACATCTTGATCAAACCTACACATTTCAACAACTATTTATGTGTAACCATGATCCAAAATTTGTCTAGTTCCCCTATATAAAGGTGAGGAAGGTCAGATTGGCAGTTGCTTCAATGTCCCTAATTACCAGACTCGCTAAATCCTGGATCATTGTCTAAGCGGAACCCGCTAAGCCCGGGACATAGCGTGAGGAGGATGAAGAACATTTTTGGGAATTGAGTTTACCTGCTAAGTTCGCTTTATTAGCAGTTAGTAGATTCTAGGAGGTAGTTAATATACAGCTACCAAGTAAAGAAGATTTTTTTTTCTTTTAATATAATAATAATCAATTTATTTCACAATAAGTACATTATACAGGTAACATGTTTGCTGGTCCCCACACTAGACTAAGCCTGTCCTGTGGGGAATGAGCAATGATTTTCAAAAACGGCGTAATGGTGCTAGTACAAAGTAATTTGTGAATTAATATGATAACATATTTAACAACTTACAATACAAATATGGTAATAATTTAAGGTCACATAATTAACTTAATGAGTTTGTATGTGTGTGTGTGTGAGTGTGTGTGTGTGGTGTGTGTTTGTGTGAGAGAGTGTCTGTGTTTAAGTGTTATTGTGTGCGTGTGTGAGGGTGTGTTTGTGTGTCGGAGAGTGCTGATATCTCAAATAGGCTTTAGAATTTTTTCCGTATTATCGTATGTCCAATGCAATAATACTAATAGGTTGCATACTCTTCTTTGTGTAACATTTTACGATAAGGACCCTACAACATCAATAATTTTTTGTTTCGACATTTAAATTTACCAAAACGGACTGCTGCCCACAGATAACTATCTGTGCTGCTGCCAAACATCTCTACAACAAACATACGATTGCCTTTAAAATGCAACATTAATTGACATTTTGATAAGTGTTATGGGAATGTTACTCAAATTCAAAAATAAAGCATCGGAATCGGGAGTCATCAGCATCTGGAATCGAGGCGAGATCTCGCAATCGCTCGAAATCGACACGCCCACCGGCAAGATTTAATTACGAAATCAATAATCGAATTGCGAGTCGGGTTAATTGATTGTCTCCCGACGGTATCGCTATCGAGGTGCGTGCATCGCGGAACATCACAGTAAACAAATAAACAATGATATTAAACACGCAAGAAACGTTGGGGTAGATCAGTGCGAGATGCTATCGATTTCTCTGCAGTCCGTTTTTATTTATTTGCCAACCAACGATTCGAAGTTTGTATAAACTGTATGTACTATGTAACTATAGCAATCAGATATCTATTTTAGAAGTTCCATTCCGCTTCACTTTTTCATTTATGCATATTGTAAATACGAAACAATTCAGTCAATAGCATAGCAGATGTTAAAAGGAATCTCACGTTTCTTTATTTTAACTTGTTAATGATCAGAAGTACGATATTATCGTATATATCATATTATGGAATCATATAAGAGCTCTTATCATATCATGAAAAAGAAGAGAGTGTAAGCTTGGTAAAAAAAGTAAAGATGATTTTAATTGCACTTGTCATTAAAAGCACCCATATCATGAGACAAAGTTACCATACTTAGGCATTTTTAATACTGTAGGTACTTTATATCCTCAAGACATTAACTGTAACTATTTATAAGATAATTTTACCTATAAAGTATTAAATTTTCTTCCGACACTAGTAGAATAATGGAAGAACATAAAGTATAACAATAAATAACATCGTCATCTGGCACATTTGTAAACTTTTATTTTGCGCCCAACACATGCCTCGCCTAATATCCCTGCAACTGGCTGCAGCGAAGTTATTAGTTGTCCGAGTTTATTTTTGCAACGTTAATATAGCGCGGCGAGAGGCGCGCGCTCCGTGCCTTGTCGTCGCGCGCGCATATCCGATAGTGTAGGAGGCGATGCACCAGTTTGTTACTAAAAACAATTCTTTATTTGAAGCTGGAAATAAAGAATTGTTTTTAGTAACAAACCAATCTCTAGTTCCAAACTAAGCATATATTTAAATAAATATATACAATATTTAATTTGACCCATGTTTGTCTGGCACTTAAAGATAATGTGCCAACTGTGTCCGTTACCAAACATGTCGTAAAAGGAGACTATTGGTAGGTATATCGGGTTATTGGGTATGTGATTATGTAGGCGAGGGGCTAGCCAAATTCGCTGTTTTTTTTATTTTATAAACTCAGCTAGATCCTATTTTTAGCTAAATGTAGTTGAACGGGGGCCTTGCTGCCCTTTTGATTCTGCCTAATAGGCGTGATGTTATATATAGATATTTATTTAAATTTAAATAATATATTTAAATTACCGTGTTCATTATATGAAGGGAAGCACAGGACGCCAGGTAATATATTTTCATCACATGATCGTTTGTGTCCAGTTAGTTAACCCCCGGTCTCTTCGTGATAATCAGACTAATGATGTTTAGACTCTGTAAGCGATTGTAATACGTCAAAGTCAAACGGTATTGTCCTAATATCCAAATAAAAACTATAATAAGCTACATTCGTTTAGTGAACTACGCCAGTAGCCTTCCTATATTAGCAGTCCTAAGACTCATATGTAGTCTAGTCACAGTTGCTGTCACCTCTCGCACTACATTACGCGTTACCGACAGCGCGACCGAATGCCAATAATTATGGCGTCATGGGACCAACAAAAAGATACAACGCTAACGTAATTATTTACCGGCGGATTGCTTTACTACCGCATATACAAACACTTTAACTGAAACCGAACTACCTACAATCGAGTGCTCTCCGCACAAAAACCTGCCTACTTAATCATGTCTCCCTTAATCGATTTTTGAAAATGCCCACTCGATTCTTATTTTTCACCTCGGCGAGCGGTATTAAATAATCGAGGTGGCCAATGAGAGTAAATTGTGCACAGTTTAATCATATCTTTACAAAATACAGCATGCGAGCGATGGTGAGGTCAGTAAATGTAATTATATTGAGCCACCATTATCTTATTGTAACGACTTTTAATTTAAACGGTTCCTTGTTATTAGAAGTATTAAGACACCTAGCATGTCATTTAAATATCAAACAAATATAATTAAATCAAAACTTTATTTTCTTGAAGTAAGTCCACAAGTAAGCTCTCAAGTAGCTTATTAGGTATAATCATATTACATATTTATTTATTTAAGCAATCCTAATTATCGATATATCTACTTAATTAGCATTATAATGTGTGCTTTGTACCATAACTAAGTACATTGATTAATTAAACAATGAATTAATTATAAATCAATCAAATACACTTCCCACTTCTTCAATATTAGATATGAAATGCTTTTTCACATACTTTTATATATTACACTTTTATACAGAACTAAATTTCATTTTAACTAATTACTTACCTCCGACCAGGTCTACCTTTGGCATAATGTATCCCGCTTAAAAGGTAGCGTCACAATAGACGAGAAAACTCAAAATTAGTAGACGCTAAGGCTGAGACCATCCAAGAGCAACTTAATATCGATATCGATAGCATAAAATCGTAAGAGTGAATGTAGGTATTTTATTTGTCATTGTATTCAAAATGGCACGAAGAAACACATCAACTTTATTTATTGTATAAGAATAGACGTAGGTAGGAGAGTAGGTATCATAACCTGGCTGGATAGGACCCCGCTGTGTAGGACGGGTCGGTCACTGCTATACAGGGTGGCTTGGTGCCAAAATACTCATGACCCACACCATCTAGGCGATGAGGAGAACCTCGGGGTTAAGAGGACATCGTAAACCTACCATTTTTGACTAAAGAGGATGTTTTCGACGTATAGGCTTCCGCGAGTTCCAAATTATATACAGGTGTGAAATGCATCCCCCGCATCAAAAACTGGTATCTAAGGTACCGTTTATCTGGAGAAAATATCTCATATGATAGCCGGAAAAGTTGCGGATAACAGCTAATGCGATACAATTAAGGTCGTTGTCTGAAAACTTCTACATCACCAAACTTTAAAATGCACCGCATTGAGAGATGGTTTTTGCCAAATAAACTAAATTACTGTCAAACAAATGACAAGCAGCAACATATATACATAATATCACGTCCGTTATACCCGAAGGGGTAGGCAGAGTCAAAGGGACAGCAGGATCCTTTAACTACATTCAGTATAAAATAAAAACGGAGCTGGGTTAGATGGATTTTTTTTTATTTGTGACAAGTGGCTACACAATCACATACCTACCTAAAAGCCTATATAAAATTAGTCGCCTTTTGCGACATGCTAGGCAAGGTCAAAGTTATCACAATCTTTTTAAGTCCCAGACCAAAATAGGACAGCAGCAAAATACAACATAAATACGTTTTATCACCAGACATATTTATTTGTCTCAAAAGCGGGATCGAAAATGTTAATAATAAAGTCGTCTAAAGTATTCTTAAACAAACTAATTACTGGCAACCGAACATCGACATATTTTAAATTTCGGCCATCTCTGCTGCGTCTTAGAAGTGCGGCCGGCGGCACCGCTCATCAGTATGCGCGAAGCGCGCTGCCCGCATACCGAGGCCCATTCATCTGCGCCGCACAATCCAAAACAAATTGCCTTAACCAGTGGCCACTTTTGTCAACTCCCAACAAACCTTTTTCGTAAAATATCCGCGTTTTTAACTCCGCTATGAGTAATTGAAACGAACCCGGCCGCTACGTGACGTACCCCACTCGGCGCCTCACTCAACACTGACTCAGTTCGAATGCAAACCAACGTTGAAAGATACGCCGATTTGCCCGGTGTTTAAACCCATTTAAAAGTCAATCATTGTCATGGAAATGGCTCGTTTGAAAAGTTGAATTTGCGTATCCATATAAAGAAGATGCACGATTTCAGCCACTTAAGTTGTCGCTATATGGGAGTGCTTTAAAATTCCAACCACAGGCAGATGCCGCTTGCTACCTTTAACTAAATGTCTTCAAAATTGAAACCAGCTGGAAGTCTATTTCGTATTTATTTATGATGCGTCATGAACAATTGCACATACTTGTGCCAGATAAATTAGCACAGCGTATATCTTTTGTAAATCTTTACTTTATTTTTCAAGTCAGTAAGTAGTTGCTCTTTATATAAAATTGCATCAAATTATGGTATGACAGCCATAAATACCATAATATGTCGGTGTACGTAGCGTAAAATGTCCAGGTGGGTCGTGCAAGAGAATTATTTCTGAGCAGTCCTCGTGTTTGGTTTAACGAGTGCCTTGATATTGAAGCATAAAGCACTTGGCGTGTTCAAAAGCGAAAATTGAATTACAGTCTATTTTGCATAAATGGTGCGCGCCACCGGGCGTCCGCGTCGGCGCGAGCCGCGCTGCCGTCAATTAAATTTTAATTTTCGATCGCCAGCGAATGAGTCGGCAGCGGCGTAATTGGTTAGGCCATCCCAGTGATTACTTTATTGGCTATTGCTAACCCCACGCTCGTATGTACTAGGCTTTTGCATCGTTGTTAATGTTTTTAATTACAATATGGCATCTGATAGTTTAGAAAAAAAACGTGCTTCAGCTCCTTCCAATACTTTAAATTTTCTACATTATGTAACCGTCAGATCGGCTCCTTTAATCAATCAATTCTGAAATCTACCTCAAAAATGTTGAAACCAAATTATAGGCAAAAGGATGCAGTTCGCTCAAGGCAGACGATTGTGGGTGTAACAGTGTCCCGACCACCAAATTTAAATAACTTGTTTCGGCTACCGACCGCTTTGACATAACCCTTGGCTTAGAAGGGATCGGAAGTTTCTCTCTTTCGTGAGCCGTCTCACGTTCCGTCTCGTTCTCTTGCGGGTGATGCATCGTTTTGTTTAGACGCTACGGGGGCGGCGGCGGCGTTTATAATAAGGTCCTAAAACGACGATGCGCAGGTAGCGTGTTTTTGCGGAGTCGTCTTACTTAATTTCGTGTTGAGCGCTTCTTTTTTGTTTATGCTGACCTCGCACGAGCACGACACGTGACTTACACATACAGCCGGCACGAACGGCGGTATTATATTTCGTGTGCCCTAAAGACGGTCGGATGAGTACACGATACTTTGCATTATCGTCGTGAATCGTAAGTAAATTAACTGAGATGTGGAGCTCCACGCGATGCGGCAGGATGCGCGTACGTGCCTGGACTACTGCTCGTTTATGCCGAGTTATTGTTCTTTGCGGCTTGTGTTGACAGAGACATGCTTTATGTAAATCTAGCTTGTGGATTTCCTTAATTCACTGAAATGTACGCTTGACAACTAAATAAATGTAGATTGTGTAGGTTGGTTCGTGTTTATCTAGCTAACTAACACTTTAACGATACCGCTACAGTTCTCCGACGGCCGATTCGTCATTGGACTGTTTACCGACAGAAAGACTCACTTATTTCCGTCTGCCTGACAGACTCTTTCACCTATGGTCATCTCGCCAACAGAACTTTTCATCTAGGTACGTCGCTTTCGACGAGGGGCGTTTCTAGCTATAGAATGTTTCACCGACACGAATGATCTGCCTACCCCTTCGGCAAAATCTTAGAATATTGAGAGGCCACTGTTCAGCAGTGGGCATTGGTAGGCTGATGATGACGAAGATTTGATATATGTGCTCGTTTGCTCGGACCGGATTATACCGATACCACTCAGCGAACTAATGTCCTGGCTACGTGACAGAACCAAGCGACTCCATACATGTCTTTGGGCAGACCTGAAACAATGTTGACAAACCAAGGAGACTGTAAAAACCATAAATAGTAGTCTTTCAAAGAAACTGCTGAGCCTAAGTAGAACAAATCTACGCCACGCTGTTAGCACAATAACAGGACACTGACAAAATAGGAGCCACTAGCAGCCTTCTATGCAGAGGCTGCATGATATTGAGAAAAACACCATCTCACGTACTATTGTACTGCAGCAGCGTAAGTGACACAAGGGTCCGGCTTATAGGCAACCCTTCTTCGATGGAGGCTGCACTCAAGCGTCCTGAAACCCTAATCACCTGAAATGGTTTGAATAATCATTGTAGTGGAATGACCATTTACACACAATGGCCCACTTACGAGGCTAAGTGCGGAAAACACATGCCTAACTAACTAAAAGGTGAAAGAGTCTGTCGGGCAGACGGAAAGAAGTGAATCGTCTTGTCGGCCAACAGTCCAATGACGAATCGGCCGTCGGAGAACTGTAGCGGAATACACTTTGACATTTTTATTAATCTTCAATACATTTGTTAATCACAAAGATACGTTTCGGTACGTTTTTACCCTCACTGATATTTTTATCGCCGCTAGATAAATCTTTCGCATTTTCATTTTATAAAATTGAATGCAATCGTAATTCCAAAACCACTAATAAGAAGGTATCTTTGCGAAATTTATTTTCTCTGGCATGTTTTATATAGCGCCACAATCAAGGCTGGCTGAGAATAAAGCCCGCCGCCCGCAGGCGCATAAAGCATACAGATTGCATCTGCGCCGGCGCATTTCGTACGTGCGCGGGCCGCTCGCGCGCTACGCGGCGTGAATGCAAGCCCAATGCGCGCTAACAGTAATGTTGCCCGCATAATTTTGTATCCATGTATCTCTTAAGTTTTGGACCTTCACACCTTAGGGTGGGAGAGTAAAGTAGGTGCAGAGATATACTGGGCCACTACAGGTATTTTCACTAGTAGACGAAAGCTATTCGATTTGGGTCATTCGAATTTGCTTTATCATTAATAAAGCAAATTCGAATGACCCCAAATTAATCGAATATGTCAGAAATTATTCCAAATTATTTAAAAAAGTGTCTGCAGTAGCAAAATCAACTATCTCAAGCATAAGATTTCTAATTCTAGTGACAAAATTAAAGCTACTTGGAATATTATCAACAAAGAGACTTGTAAAAACAAAATACAAAATCACAAGTTCTCTCTAAACATTGATAATAGATGTCTACATTCAGATGGGAAGTGGCAGAAGCTTTTGAATCATATTTTTCTAATATCCCGACTGCAACTACTCGTTCATTAGATTCCAGCCCACACCTGGCAAATAGCATCCTGAAATCTAGTGTAGAAGAATGCAATACTCCTTTTAGTTTTCATCATATTAATGATAAGGTAATTTTAAATACTTTCATAAGTTTAAATTTTAAGAAAACCGAAGATCTATGGGGCGTTTCGATACATATACTAAGACATATAATACAATGTATTGCCCCTATCTTGTCAAATATTTTTAATAAATGTGTTGATATGGGCCAATTTCCTAACTTAATGAAACATAGTAAAGTTATTCCTTTATTTAAATCAGGTGACAAAAGTGACCCATCTAATTATAGACCAATTTCTATCCTGCCAGCACTGAGTAAAATCTTTGAAAAAATTATATTTAGTCAATTAATATGTCACCTTAGAGTCAACAATTTATTACATAGCAATCAGTATGGATTTACCAAAGGGAAATCCACTACTGACGCAGGAGTGACACTTACAAAACACATTATCGAAGCTTGGGAAAGAAAACAGGATGCTGTTGGAATATTCTGTGATTTGTCGAAGGCATTCGATTGCGTTGACCACCAAACTTTACTAATGAAGCTACGTCATTATGGTGTACATGGGAACTCACTTAGTCTGCTGAAGTCTTATTTATCTGATAGGCTTCAAATAGTGAGTGTAAATGGTACAAACTCTTCTGGTGCCCCATTATCGATGGGAGTACCCCAGGGCTCAATATTGGGACCTCTGCTTTTTCTTTTATACATTAATGATCTCCCTTATTTTGCAAAGGATTTATGTGAGATAGTTTTATTTGCCGATGATACTTCCCTGATTTTTAAAATTGATAGACAAAAGGAGTTTGTTGACGATGTAAATAACGCTCTCTCACGAGTACTATATTGGTTTTCTACCAACAACCTACTACTTAATGCAAAAAAAACAAAATGTGTTAAGTTTTCAATGCCAAACACAAGGCAAGTTAATACACAAATCACTATGAACAATGAAGCAATTGATGTAGTTAACTCAACTGTATTTCTTGGAATCACCTTAGACGCTAAATTGCAATGGGGTTCCCATATTGCGGCTTTGGCAGGAAGACTTAGTTCGGCTGCATATGCAGTCAGGAAAATACGACAATTGACAGATGTTGAAACAGCAAGATTGGTGTATTTCAGTTATTTTCATAGCGTAATGTCATATGGTCTGCTGCTGTGGGGATCTGCGGCTAATATACAAACTATTTTTGTATTGCAGAAAAGGGCCGTTAGAGCCATATACGGCCTTAGACCACGTGACTCTCTTAGAGATATTTTTAAAGAAATTAACATTTTAACAATTGCATCACAATTTATTTTAGATTGTATTATGCATATATATAAAAACATTGACCAATTTCCTAAGAAGTCAAACATTCATAGTTTTAATACTAGAAATAAACACAAACTTGCTGTTCCAAACCATAGACTCCAGAAGAGTGGTAATTCATTTATTGGTCTTAGTATTAAAATATTTAATAAACTTCCAGAAAGTCTACTAGCATTACCTTCACATAAGTTCAAATTGTGCATTAAAGCGTTCTTAATGAAAAAGGGCTATTATAAGTTTGAAGACTTCCTAAATGATAAGCATTTATGTTTAACTTCATAATGAAGTGTTCACCTGCAGTGTTGTTACCTAATAAGTACCTATAGAATATTAAGCACGAAATTGTAAATCTTTGCATTTAAAAGAGTAACTATCGAGTTTCTTGCCGGTTTCTTCTCGATAGATTCTACCTTCCGAACCGGTGGTAATCCTTTTTTCTGTTTAAATTGACTATTTATAAGTGCTTTTTTGAAGCCTATATAAAAAAGAGATTTTGAATTTGAATTTGAATTTGAATACTTACCTATAATTATTGTATTGTCATAAGGTATTTTATACCTAATCTTAGCGGAGGAATATTATTGGTATTACATTTTTATTTAATGAGGGTGTAGTAGTAGAAATTATTCTTTTTCGGTTTTGTTATTACACAACTACATCACTACATATTATAAAACAAAGTCCTTCGCTGCGTCTGTCTGTTCGCTAAAAACTCTAAACTACTGCACGGATTTTCATGCGATTTTCACCAATAGAGTGAAATTCTTGAGGAATGCTTAGGTACATAATTTGTTAAGTTTTTGTATACAATGGCTGAAATATAATGATATTTGTTGGAGTTGTCGGATGAAATTAAACCGGCAGGTGTAGTTTTACGAAAGATGTACTAGGCATAGATTTAGTAGGAATACGCGCCTTTTCCCAATAGATAATACACTGGCGAATAGTGAGATTTGCGCTTTCATTGACAGTTAAATTCACTTCACGGATATTGTAAAATAAAACTGCTAGAACTTGTCCATTAGACGGAAGTTTTGAACCCGTTATTTGATGTTTTACGTCACCTATTAAAAATATACCCCTTTTGAAACTGCGTAATTCCACTGACATGTTAACTGATTGAAAACAATGCGTGTTCTTCATCCAAATAACAAGTAATCACAAGCATATCGACACGTTAGGTCGTGTCAGCCTTAGAGAGCAAGTACTGACATGTATTAATGTAAGTCGGCACGGGTTACCGTGGTCCTACCTTCTTAAAATTTTATTTATAAATGTTTTGAGTTAAAAGTAAAAAAATTAGAGGGTATGCGTAGAAAAAAAAACAACTTTTATTTTTTTGAGACACCCTAATGTACATGTATATCTTTATATTTTGATTTTCTGCGGCACGTTACTGTGATATTGGGTTTTAACTCCTACGATACGTATTTTTTCTACCTGAGATGCTGATCTCAAAATCTATATTCTAAGAGCAAAAAGAATACAACAAAAGTGCAATGCAACATTGATAGTCTCTCGCTTTATTGGTGAACTCAACAAAAGAGCCTATCTATACCTATGTATACAATTCTCGGTCTGTTAATTTTGCGATAGTTTTAGATGATGACATGTTCGTACTTACAGTCCCTGTAGGTCCATGTAGGTCTGGGACTTGGGTGTGTGATTGTGTAGGCGGCGAGCTAGCCACTTGTTACTATGCAATTTTGCAATATTTCATCTAACCCAGCCCAGTTTTATTGTTGGCTGAATGTGGTTAAGAGGGCTGGCTGGGTTAGATGGAAAATTGTGACAAGTGGCTTGCTCTAGCCTACGCATTTTAATATGGTCACCTGTAACAATTTCCAACTTAAGTAAACCTTACCATATATATGATTTTAATAAAAATCAACATTTAGCTAGCAGGGAGAAACTTGATACGAACAAAATTGGCACTTTAAAGCTAAATATTTTGTTAATGGTTCCCTGAATCGAAAAATGGTTTTCACATGCCGGCAATATCTTAAACAACCTTTCCGACGAAATAGCCGGATGTCGATTGTCGCGTGTCTGGTCTGAGATCGGTTTGGTAGATCGATTTATAGCTGACTTCGAAAATTGATTTTTTTGTTAACAAAAACTCGTTTTAGGTCTCAGGAGCTGTAAAATAACAACCGTAAGGATACACACTATCCGAGGGGCGCAGGTTCAAACTCAAACATATATCTCTGGATTTTTCAAATGCATTTGTACTACTAACTCCGCGGTGAAGGAAAACCTCGTGACAAAACCTGCACACTAGAAAGATGATGACGATTAATCATCGAATTATTAATTAATTAAACAGTAAAGTCAGTGTTTTCAAGGGAAATAAAATGTTACAATAAATGCTGGCTCATTCTATCGGTGCACAATTTTTTTAATTTTTACGCGTTACCTTTCACTTTAAGCATTTCAATTTACATTCAGAAAAACTACGCCTGAAGACTTGCAACGCAATCGGGATTAACTATGACTAATTTCTTTTTGATTTGCGTTTACTTTTTCATTGTGGTTTCCTTATGATGCATCATAGATTGGTCTGTCTATTGGCTACATACATAATATATGTATTGTTGCGTAGATTTTAGTGCATCCGTAATTCATCCTAGACTTAGTTTGCGAACATTAAATGGGTATAAATTCTACAGATTTTATTGGCTGGCAAAATATAAATGTAAAAAGTGGCAATTTTAAAGATTTTTCCAACAAGTACAGCGCATTTAAAACAAGGAACACAAAAAAGTTCGCTCCGGCAGTGGCTTGTACCCATTATCTGGATAATATACACCACACTCTCGTGGGAAACTTCATAACATTCTTTTCGGATTGCAAGGGATTTCTGTGCAGTTTGCTTTTATAAAAAATGTGTATAATGCCCGAGTTATTACAAAACAACACGAATGGACCTTGTACACTTGATAGCGGTTGATTATGAGAAACTATCTTTGCTGCAAGTATGAATTTATTAAGTTTTATCAAAGTACAGGTCATTACGCTCACGGCCATTAAGAGTAATGAATGTAATGATGCTTGAAGTTGAACACCGTATTGTGGTAGTCACTCAGACAAATTATGGGTATTTTTGTTGTCGTTCGATAAAAATTTAACATACGATAATTCATTACGCAGAACGGGGTAGTGTTTAACGCGGAATAGTTACTTTTTACTTCAATTAATTTAATGTTGTAAAATATCTTACAACATGTAAATAAAATACACGTTTTAGATATAACACGTAGCGGCTAAACTGTAGGATTGACGCTCACGCTGATAAAGGTTGTAAGTTCATACTAAATTATTCATTGCATATATATCATAGGCCACCGAGCTCTGAATATAGTTAGACCAATAAAGACGTAAGTGGCATTGTAAATTTCCCTTAATGATGTATAAATAAATGCGCAGGGAGAGTCGACTGTACGTGAGAGGTGCGCGGCGGGCCTCACGATGGTGTGAGGTCATATGTTGAGAAGCACGTAGACCGGTGACTGCAATGCAATTGGTAGTGACTGCAGTCCAGTCATTTGAGGCCACCACTAAGAATTTTACTACACCATGTCAAACGAATACGGATCACAGAACTAACAGAACAAATTCATTTTCGTTAAGCAATACTACTTACTTAAAATTTGGCAAATCATAGTTAATGGAATGAGGGGCAAACTATCAAGAGCCATCTGCTAGTTTGACCCCTTTACCATAAAATGGAACAGTTAAGTTTAATATTGAAAGCGCAATATAGATCAGATCTGTATTATCAACCAAAGATATCATGACAGGTATCAGGAAATATGACCCATTCTCATAATGGTACTACAAGGACATGATATCGTATGACTACATCACGTAGCGATCTTTATTGATTAATCATTTACGGCATATACCCAAGTACATAGCGAAGAATCGTGGATACTACAAAAGGTTGGTGGAACAATTATCCTACTATGTTGTAAAGAACGTGAGTAGTTTTTTCATCGTTATTAAATACTTACTCAAATGAGTTTCCTAAAAAAATTTTAGGAAACCATTTGCCTTACGATAAAAATATAAATGAAAAATTCGTGAAGCCTAACTAATTGAGATGATATTTGATTACCCGCTCGCAGCTAATACTATATTCTTCCTTTATGTCCTTTGAAAAGGAGCCGAGCCAATTAAAATAACAACACGACCAGATATACGCGGTGTCTTTACACGTAGACGCATAAAAGCCGCTATCAATATCCGAAGAAACCGAAGCAATAGACAGTCAGCCTAACCGCGGCGGAGATGTGTGGTGGGCGGCGCGGAGGCGATGGCGCGGGTCGGTGGGGGGGAGGGGGGCGTCAGGTCAGCGAGGCCGTGAGAACGCGCGCGCGCCGCCGGTTCCCAGGCACGCGCCGCCCGCGCCCAGCGCGCGACCACTGCGCGCACACCCGCTGCTGGTTGCGGAACTCGAAGAACCTGAATGAGGAATTAAAGTGTGATGTCGCCGCACCGCTGAGCACTGCCTTGGGTTGTTGCTACCTTATGTCATCATCTACGTAGCGACATAGGTCATCTTAATCGAGGTCCGCTTAAATGACTGATTGGACCATGGATCCTGGATGGGTTTTGGCACCAAAATTTGACTATGTGAGCTATTTTTAATCGAAGCCGAACACCGAAACAATGAACACTAAAACATTTTAATAGTATTCCTGGTTTCGGTTATGACAGTCGTTGCTGCTGACTCATATTATGTATATTGATATAAAAGTTTTCATACGCCGGGTGCGCTAAGAGCTTGATTCTTTATTAAACAATTCTTTTGGGACATGACGACACGTACCATCCGATAAATTTTAACACAGCCTCAGTCTCGGTCCAATGTGGTGTGCGGGTGTGCGCAGACGAGCAGCGCGGCGTGCGCGAGGTCGCCGCGGTCGCGCGCCGCTCCCCGCCTGTGGGATGATGCCACGCCGCTGCCTTAGGGTTGCTGCCATCTTACGTCATCGTTTACCTAACGTTAAGGGTCTTAGTCCTGGTGAGCTTACACCTTGTATTTGTATGTATGTATATATCTCACCAAAACCATGATGGTGAGCCATACAAATTCGATCGTGGTTACACATTCATGATCCAATATCTCCTGCGCAGTTAGCTTATCCTCGTTCAGATTATCACGATTTTTTTTAATATAGATACAGTTTGTAGTTTACACAAAGTCTTCTTTATCTGTTTATTAAATACTAAAACTATGACAGCCCTAAATGCACTCTCGGCCATAAGCACACCTTCACAAGTAATTGAACGATGGATTATAAATCACGGATACGCCGCAGAAACTCCTAGAATATCTGTATGGTAGTTAGTGTAGTGCGAAAACTAGAGATATGGTATCGCGACTAGCATTATTTATAGTTTTATTGGCATGTTCCTAAGAGCAGTATATTAACTAACTATACGACTCGACTGGCTCGATGGCGCATTTGGTAGTGCCCCATGCGCCAAGAGTTGTGGGTTCGATCCACCTAGGACAAACATTCGTGTGATGAATACTTGTGTTTGTTCTCTGTCTGGGTGTTAATATCTAATATTTAAGTATATATTTGTAATACCACTGTTGATTCTGATATCCGTAACACAAGTGCTTAAGCTACTTAACTCGGAGTCAGATCAATGTATATGATGTTGTCAGATATTTATACGAGCATAGATAGACTTTATTGAGAGTTTGTAAAACTTTGCAAAATCGTTTGCCAGTATAAGCTTACAGATAAGAATTGATACCAAAAATAATAAGGAGCATAAGTATGTGTATTTGGGCCCACGTTTATATCAAAACATGTCAACCAACTCTAGATATTGGCCCTCCCGCAAGCCTTCGAAAGGACCTAGAAAGTGATACTTGCTGTGATCTGACCCGAAGGAAAAGCCCTTAGTAGATCCCCATGATCCCCTTGCATAATCTATGCCAGTGCAAGTTTGTTATTTAATTATCTGATTCTAATTGATTAAGCAGGCAATATTTTAGGACAACGCTTTTTAAAGGGGTCTCTTAATTAAAAGTAATACATAGAGAATCCCTTTTCAACAACCATGGTGAGTGAAATAGCTACCATATGTAAGACACGCCTGGTGAGAATATTAAACCCATGTAAAAATATATTCATTGCAGCGAAATCACTGAAAAAATTAATTATATGCGTAGTCGCCAAAAATTCCTAACTAAATAACAGATAACGCTATAATGACTGAAGTGGCTAAAGGAAATCACTGCCGACCATTATATAACGCAGCGAATGATCGAGGCGCACGCGCAGCGCGTCGGGCGCGCGGCGGAGTGATGGCGCGGATTGCTCACGCGCGGCCCACACTAATTAGGTACACCGAGCGGTGACACATGGAGTAGAAACATCGAGCGTATCTAACAAGGATGCGTTGTGATGTATGCCGTGTAATTTGTCAAAAGACACAAATGTATTGTAGACCTTGGAAAGAAAAAATCTTATATGAGCTCGAAAAGTAAGTATTTACAGTTCGTCAATACCATAAATAAAAATATTCAATTCTTCTTTGTTGAATTGATGTATATATTAGTAAGTAGGTATAAAGGGGTTCTGTCGATGAAATGGAATTCTGAATTCTAAATGCGGCTGCAAAACACTATTCAGCTAAAATTTGTGACAAATAACACGAATTTATTTAAGAATCCACGATTATAATAATACACATTGATGCAATTCTAAAAAGGAAAAGCTTTCGCAAGAGCGTTAGTTCGCTTAAATGACAGAACGTCCGAACTAAAGGATCCATACATTATACCTTCTATTATATTAGTAGGTACCTTGTATTTATATTGTTATGAACAGCTTGCCCTTAGGCCCTTTGCCATTGACGTAAACATTTTATACTTACTTTAATATGTAGCTGAATATCTTTGCCGCCCTAGTGGAGATGAGACCTACATATTGCAATAAAACAATGATATTTTACTAAAATATCATTACAATAAAACGTATATAGGTTGAACTATAAGAGATGATACAGTTTGTGGGCGTCGCGTAAAGCATTTAATTTTTAGTACTCACGATTGATAGGTATACATGTGAGTTGCGGTTGCACCCACGCACAGTGAAGGTACTAATTTATGCGCGATCGTGCCTTCGGTAATCCGGCGTGAATTAGATGTCACTACAAGTACATCCGGCTGCATTCGTACAAGTACTTGTACAAGTCGGCCCTGGATATTTATAACTTTATTTTATCACCACCTGTCTCTGGTGGGCTATAAATAGAAGTCTATGACCTATGACGCTGATCTTTTTATTATTCTTAAGGTACTTTTCCCGAACGGACTAGGATCATACATAATAAAAGATAATCCTATATTGGTTTGGGACTTTAAAAAAAGTACTAATGTGTTCGTTGCCTAGCATGTCGTAAAGGCGACTAATGGTAAGGTAAATAAGGGTTGGGTACGTGACTGTTGTATAGGTAACGAACTAGCAACTTTATTTGGCTTAAAGTGGTTAAAAGGTTTCCCTTTGACTCCACCCATCCCTTTAGGGATTCCTGGCGTTATGATATGTGTTTATAAAAAAAATTATACAATTACTTTATGTGATAAATATCACAATTTATTTCATTATCCGAAATATATTTTTCTGTAACTTAAGTTTATATTTGACCTCTGATTCTAATTTATAACTCAAACAGTCCCTTTAGAAGGCAACTATTTATTAAAATAAATAAATTCTTATAAAAAAACTGCTTTTACCTTGATTTTATATGGATTTATTGCTATCATGTGCACTTAGATACTCGCTACTATTTATAGAATGTCATCATTGATTTTAGAGTGATTACGGTTGAAGACTGAGTATAAAAGACTAGCTTTCCAATCTGTACAGTTTAAGGGTAGGCAAGTTCGTGCAGAATTAATTCCAGAGGTCTCTACAAAGTGGCTACCGTCTAAACCCGCACGTGTGACGCTGCGTGAGGACTCCTCAGTCACGCCGCGGAGTACAAATAACACATAAGGCTATGCTCTAACTATCAGCGATGCTTATTCCTACATTACAAACTTGTATTGTTGTAAGTGGAATTTTATTAAGTAAGTATATAAATTATATAATAAATGTGAATACTGTAGATACTTTTTCATGTTATAATTTGGAGTCTGGAGTTGAGATATTACGTACATATATAAAATATATAAAAGCAGAGTATTTGCTACTCGCCGATTATTATTAATTTACTTTTGATTTGACGTAAGTAAAAATGTAAACCAAAGAGAAGTTTGAACCTCTTTACTATGAACAAAAATAGTCAGTTATTTATTTAAAAAATATATATGTACGGTCGAATTGAGAACCTCCTCCTTTTTTGAAGTCGGTTGAAAAGTCACTAAATTTCACTGTTTTGTTTGACTTAGTCCTATTTATAAGTGCCTAAAATTGTGAAGATAAAAATATTTTTAGTTTTTATTTGACTTATTGTCGGGATATTTACATTAGATAAAAAACACTTTCTATTCATTCCATTAATAACTTATTACATTTCAAAAATATATTACAGCTCCGTAAAGTAGTTAAAAGAGCAACGCTCATTACTGGCCTGAGCCATGAACACACACATATATCTGTTCCGTGAGCTATTCAGCTATAGTGCAATAATAGTCTGTAGACGTCAGCATCTGATTGATAAGTCCGTGCGAGTGTGCATTGTGAACTATTTGCTGGGCCCCTCGAAATAGCTCGGCTATCAATGGCCCGCAAATGTTTACTTTTGCGTATACGTGTGAAGACGTTTCTGAAGAATCGCCCACTTTCTATCGTCGTTTCCTTTCAATTGAACAGTGGCACAAGCTTAATGTCAACCTTTCGCCAGCTGATGTTCGGCTTGACTTCGATTCTGAAATTAATCTTTTTATGGACAAGATTATTTGATGTTGTATTTTATACTCGATGAATAAATACAATAAATGTGGTACTGTGTAAGAAAAGAAAGAAACAAACCCTTCAACCCTATTCCTCCTTTCTGAATAGGGTTGAAGGGTTGAAATGTAGAATTTTTTGTAGATTAGATGACTGGCCCGTTAGTCGAGTGGTTAGAGACCCTTGGCCACGAAACCAAGGGTCGCGGGTTCAAATCCCGCTAGGGGCACATGTTTCGTGTGATGAACATGGACATTTGTACTCAAGTCATGGATGTTGTACATTTAAGTTTGTCTATCCATTCACCTAGTATCCATAGAAAAAGTATAGGCTTATTTTGGAACTAGGGAATTGGTGTATCGGTCTGGAGAATTCATTTACTTATATGGATTAAAATTACCTAGTCACTTTATTTAACACAGATTTTAACGGACTATTAACATTTCGAGGAACGTCCCCGAAACTTGGTATTTTTCGATGTCGCCTGTGGTTGTGCTATTGGTTTAGGTTTCGATTCTAAAGCCTGAGATAGGACTCAACCATCACAATATTCGTAATAAAAATATAATTGATGAACCTAAGTATAACTAGATTTTATAGCGATTATAAAGTAAGATAACAGTCTTCAATTCGATCAAACAGCTAAGATTAAGCATACGTGTATGTAAAGTATAACTTGCTTGCAGAAATGATCTCACGGTAGCCTCTCGCAGCGATCATCAGCGATGATTAGCTGCCTCAACCCGCGCATTAACTCGACAACTTGCCCACTCATCAAGCTTTGTTTAAGTCCAAGAAATCATCCAATCCTCCAAATGATATAGCCGTATCACAAGATTTCTCGTAATGCTAAGGAACGATTTATCTTCCAGTTCCATACAATTAGAGTTCCAATTACACTGTTAATACCAGTAGCCTGTGTTAAAGAAAATCTCGGTACTCGGTCAGGTCGGTGTATTCAAACAATAAATAACTTGTGTACCACCTGTCCAACAAGTATATATATCGTAATAGTTGTTAAATATCCACCATAAATGGAATCTTTAAAAAATTCCGTTGCGTTTGACGTATGACGATTTTTAAATCGATATGTGTAAACCAAGCCAATGCGCATCTCGCCAAACCGGCGCGGGTTCCACTAACAAAGTTTGCAGTTTGCACCCACTCATTACGAGCGCAGATTATTATGCGGCCAACTCCGAAGCAGGCTTACTGAATTATCTCCATCTAAAAGTAATGACGCCATTACTTGTTATTTGCAATGACTTCGCTTTACTATACCCAGTGCTGTAAAAGTAATGTTCTGTATGATTTTTCGAGTATGCTAAATCCATCAAATGCATAAAATAAGGTCGTTGTTTGCATTCAATCCAATGTAATAATATTGTAATATGTTCTGCGCACGTCGGTATAGAGGTATGATCCAAGATTTATAACTTAATATAACACTAACTCACACTCTATGAATAGCACTAAATTAGCACGTAACAAAATTGCCTATTCTCACATGGTTATGTATTGGTTATGTATGCCATACATAGAATGAATAAGAGCTTATCTCTATTCCTGGTCTTAAGGCTATTCAAAAGGTACTTATCTTTTGTTGTTAATGCAATAAATAATTAAACGACGCTCTATTCCGTAATTTGATTTCGTTATTTATTATTTTAGAATGTTATTCCAGCATATAACTTCACTATATTATAATTTCTAATATGCAAGTTAAATAAGTATAAATAACATGCAGTCTACAATATTGACAATCGTCGGCAGTAAAGGATTCCAAGCGTGCTACAAGCGTTGGTTTGCGTGAAAGGCGTAACTGATGTGGACGGACGGACGGACGGACGGCTCAGTCACGCTCGCTACTCTACTCTGGTGCCTTTTTACACCAACACCATATCCTCATCATGTAATTTGGCTCGCCGACAAAGCGTAAAATAAGTGCGGAGAAATAAGTCGACAACAACAAAAGCTACACGCGCTACCTACATTCGTAACGTTTACCTACCTGAATCATTTAATTCAAACGCAAGATGCTCCGATGATATGATGATGGGAATGCGAAATAAAGAAACCACTCGAAATCACAATTTCGCCAATTGCAAACAACATTATATTTCACATTCCATTAAATTTAATGGCACGTGGAGAATCAAAACAATGCAAAAATAACACATTGTGATGATGACAGACGTTTTAGATACCTACCATGAAATTGGTGTATCTATTCAGCTGGCTAAAAGCTAAATGTTTACACTGCGTATTGCAGTGATGAAACTTTTATTTCAAAACAGCATTTTACAGCGGGCTAAATGCCTATTAAAATACTTAAACAGTAAACGGCTATCGAAATGAGTGCGCATTTAGGGTAAGTGCCACTCTGCATGTGCTAAGCCGTAATCATTCTCAAACTTATTTCGTAGACCGCTCAATTTGAGAACCGAATAAAAGGTCACATCCTAATTTTTTGGTACAAACTACAGGCGAAAATCATATTACATTGTGATATTTCACAGTTATATGTCCCTAAAGAAAAGAACGATCACGACACGACACGAACGATGGGCATTTTAAAAACAAATCGTACTATAAAAAACATCTGGACTTTACTACCCTCTGAGACGAATATTGTAGATAACCAGTACTCATTGAGGCATACCTCGCAGTGTGCAATTTGATATTAAAGTTTATTTAGAGGAATTATGTACTAAGTGAAAGGATATTCCGTACACGTCAAGGAGACGAGCGCTATAAATGCAGATTATTGTGAACATGTTGTCTAACACGTAAACTTTATTCCACGCTACGAAATATTTAACAAAATATTATTATTCAAATATGTACGTGTGTTTAATTAATTTGTGAGGGAATAAACAAAACGATTACCTTAGCAAAGACGTTGTGACGTTCGGAACGTCAGATACGTAAACAATGTATCTTTATGTGAATACTTGTGCTTTGGCAAATATACCTAAATCATTAATGGGAGAGGACACTGGATTCCATACTACAGGCAACAGCCTATTTTGGAGTACAGTAGAATCAAACAAAAATTTTAAAAAATACTTTGTCAATAAAGCATTAATTTTAATTTAATAATTTAAATTTACAAATATTATAAATGTAAAAGTAACTCAACTTTAAATGTAAATGAATAGGTAATTTTTGAGGTGAGGCTCAGGTGAGGCATAATGCAGAGGCATTATGGGCTCTATACAGGCATCTATATCATATCACCTATCTTGTATAGTGTGCTTACATACTATATAATATATATATATATATATATATATATATAGGTATATACAGGAGATTTATATTAGACACGTGTATAATGTGCATAATTTAAATATTATTATTAATTTAAATAAGCCTTCACATACGAGTGTCATATTTATCTCACCTACTACTTTCACATATTCATTTCCTTATTACAAGATGTTCCATAATCATAATATTTAATGGCAACACTACACGGATGTTTATTTAGTAGACATCATAGTATTGCGGAAATACGACATTCTAACATTTAAAGCGAGACCAATATCTGCATAATTAACTACTGAATGGTGAATAGTAAAATGGATACGGAGAAATTAAAAGATTATGTCATATTTATTAAAATAGCTATAAATCTCAAACATTTTATCCTTAATCGTTCCATGGTCAATTATCATCAATAGTAGTGAAACCGTTTATTTGAAGATATTTTTTCTTTTACAAGATATTTAAACGTACGCCTAGATGACATATTAATAAAACACGTTAAAGAGTCATCTAAAGATTAAAGCTTTGGCTAATAAATTGCGCAAGTCGTATAATCCTTTTTATATATTATTTCTTATAATATTTTCTCATACATAACACAAACAAGGGACTTCGAACCTCTGTAAAAAAAAAAACATTTTTAATTTGAATTTGCAAATGTCTAGAACTTATAAAATAAAAAATAAAACGACGAATAACGGTATATTGGGTTTTAGGTAAGTTATTGTGTTGGTGACGAGCTAGCCACTTGTTCACAACTTTCACTACTTTTTCACAATTTTCTATCTAACCCAGCCCAGTTTTATTTTCAGCTGAATGTGGAATTTTGAATCTGGCTAACGTTTCGGAGATCACAGGCGTGATGTTATGTAAAATTATATGTGACGATTATTTCAGAAAGCACAGGAAGTAACAATTTGAAATTACTGCAACACACGCGCACAAAAGAATGAGCCGATCATGATACTGGTGGCTCCTTATGGCGCCGACAACAAGTCCGGCCGACGGTAACACATTGCTTTCCCCAGGGTAAGTCACGTCAATAAAAAACGATCGGCTCTCAGAGCTGTTATTGTACAATTCGTGGCTCAAGTAATAACTGTAATAAAGCCAGCCGTGGGCACCATAACTCACGGGCCGGATAATCGCTCACCATTAACAAAATGCAACATATTAACATATCAGGAAACACAATAATATTACATTCATACATAAATATCTTACCTACCACGCCTGCAATAACTGAAAAATGACAAGCTTTTTAAACTATTTTAGCCAAAAATCGAATTGAGTTAGTTTAGATAGACAATACATTTTTTCTTAAATAAATAAATAAATAGCCACAATTAATATTTATTCGAGATGATGAAGATAATATTTGATGAACATCAAGTGTATTTTCTTTTTAATATTTAAACAGATAAGCTTGACTGTATGACAGATAGTTCAAAATTGCAATTTCAAAGGTCATTTAAACATTCAGTCGTAAAAAAGACATCAACTTACTTCGTCACTTAACTATGCCGTTAACATTATCATGTTTCAAAGTGTTGGTTTATTTATTTACTGTGCCCCTTAATTCTGATTTAGTCTAGTTTGGTCAGATACTTCCATGATGAATTAATTAGTTTAACCAAATTAAGTTTCTTTTACAGAATACTTTTAACATTTTCTCCTGGTCGTGCAACCATATTTAAAGGAAAAAGACACTCGATGATCAGTGCTGTTTTTAAACATTGCGAGAAAAAATATAAAATAAATTTCATATAAAAATCACTTTCATTTAAATTAAGAGTATACTGAAAATTAAAACCATAAAAATCAACATACAACTTTTACGAGTTAATTCCATTTTCGCCGCGAGGTAATTTATATTGATCATAAAACAATGGACGTGGACAAACGATTTCCGCTTTATATTTAGTACCCTAAACTTATTATATTTATTTTGATATTATTACCCTCTGATATTCCATTTTTATATATATGCGAACGAGTTCAGTATTGCTACCAAATGGTAGTGGCAGATTTTTGCTGACAATTCAACATGCAACACAATGAAAGCTTTATTTAGACGAATATTTCTTATATTTATTTATTGGTAATCAAAATAAAAAAAATTATCTTACCGTCCATCGATTTACTGATCTTATTTGATCATCGTTAGGAATTTAGTTTCAAAATAATCTGTTTTACTAATCAGTTACGCAATGTTTACACGGACCAATGTATTTTTTTAATATCTGTATGCTGACTCTACAAACTCAAAAATTCAAGAGCTCGAAGGAAGACGGATAAAAGATTCTTATTCTTATGGCTGAGAATGAAATAAATTCGCCATATATATGACATAAAGAGGTCTGGCGAGGCGGCGTCACGTTTCTTGAGATACGACTGCTCTCCCACAGTACTAGTCACGAACTTATACTTCACTTAATTAACTTAAATAAGACAGTTTTGCGAATGAAAAAACAAACGGAGCTGTAGAAAGGTCGATGTTTCGATGTGGGGCGACCAGTCGGTTTGCATTTACACAATTTTAGGCCGCTGAATTAATTTGCCAGCAATCTTATAGTAGATATTTGTTGCGATCCGACATTAAACTTATCAGAATTGTCCTGACCAAAATATGTTCCATCTATTTATTTGGTTACCTTAAAGTCTATTTACATTAGTGCTGATATACTTGTTTAGGAAAATGTACAACACCCTATCATTACCCCGATCATATCGTTCTACCTTTATTATTACCGTCCCATTTTAGTCTGGAGCCTAAAAATTATGTAACTTACATAGCATGTCGTAAAAAGTGACTATGTAATAGTTATTGGGTTTGTAATAGTTTAGGCGACGAGCAAGTTTTTCCACTACTTTTCCAAAATCGTCTAACCTAACTAAATTTTGCTTTGGGCTAACAGTCATTAATTGAGCTTTGTCGAGCCCTTCGAGGATTGTGGGCGTGATAGCATATACATATAATGGCCTATAATGTATATATAACGTATAATGTGTTTTTTATGGCAGTGGTGTGATTTTGTACCTACTAATGTCCTTGAAATCACAGTAGGTCGCCTGGGCAACCTATTGCACTGAAACCGGATTGGCGAAGTCGGTGAGCTCCCGGCGTCTTAGGCCACACTTTATGTCACTTTTTATTTTTAATTAAACTTTGCCAGAGACACTAATAATCATTGTTTGGTGAACCGCAATATTTCAACAACTAAAAAAACGATGTTGGCACCAAAAAAAATATGGAATTATTACTAGATGTGCCAAAACGAAGAAAAACCGAATAATTATATTATTTCAGTCTTAATTGTCTTGCTATAAGTTCCAATGTTGGTTAAAAAAAAATAACATTGAAAATATAGGTTAGTTAGTTAGTTAAGTATATTTACGGGTCTTGTATTATCCCCGAGGATATGCGTAATTCATAAACGTTATTCAATAAAAAAACATACAAGCGCTTTACGCGTTTATTTAAATATGTACTTCATTTCTGTTTATTTATTGTTATTTATGCCTCATATTTGCCTCTCATTTATTACTCAACCTCCTGGTATCGGCGCAGTCTTTAAATGCGACTGTGATTCAGCTGTCATGCAAATCTCAATCACACAGTGTTACCAAAACGTAAAAAAATGTTTCTTTAATTTAATTACATATATCCTGATGTCCGGACTCCTAAAACCGTCATAATTGGTTCGAGTTTCTCGAACCCTTAAAATATGAATGAAATCTCAAATCTAATCAGCAGCAATGGTTAAAAAAACTAAATTTACAGTAATTTGGTGTTGATGTAAGAGTGTCGCTCGCTTGCACGTTCAACACACGAGAATTAAGAGTCTATTAAAAACGAATTTGTAAAATAATATCTTTCTAATTAAAATTCATACACCTCCTGATTTTAAGTGTATCCCCTACCTAAGTTAGGTGTATGCTTCACGCTTCACCATTATTTTTAACATCGTTACTTTAAAAGGGTTTGCCTCGTCCCTCGGTTTAAAGGCCAAAACTCGCAAGTCACTGCATATGCACCACTTAGTGGCTGCACGGCCGTAAAGCTCTGACAGCGTTGAAAGAATGCACTCGCATTGTGAAAAGGCAATAATAAAAAATGCAATTCGTTGTGATGTGACACAAGTAAGAAGGGGCTTACATTTGCAGTCATTATTTGCGGCATGAAGTTTCCTTTATAATATCTGCGCATGTAATTACGGGTCCAACCGTAATGGTATGCCATTACTAATAATAACATTTCTATAGCTTCATAAAAGTAGTTACGTATATGGCCGATCTTCGAATTTTTTTGGTTGTTGAATTTTTTATTGCGCTGTATTTTATTTGAAATTCCGATTCGACCGTGCCACCGTATTGCTACAGAAAATAGCACACGCTATGATTCTTCAATTTCATTCTTAGGATTCGTATCTATTATAAAATTCATAAAACAATAAATACTTATTGATTTGTTGTTGACAATGTTTTAGAAACTGAATAGAATTAAATATGATAAATAAAAATAAATCTATTAAGTACATCAAATTATTTGATTAATTTGCAGTGTTACTGATTCCCTTTTATTCTTATATGATTACTTGGGATGTAGAATCACAAAAGTAGCCAGAACATAGGTATGCAACTTAAATCAATCGCCGGTTCTTTCAAGTGTTCAACATTTCACTCGTTACATGGGAAACCGTTATTGATTTAGAAGCGTCCGACAAAACTGCCCCTTCAGCATAAAACAAGCGATAGCAAACATGTAATCTATTGGTTGTTTTATTATAATCCTTGAGCGGTGACCGGACAGTTCTAGCAGATATGCAAAGGCGCCGGCTCCGTGCAGTATGGCGCGCAGGCCGGCGAAGTCAATGCGGGACCGGTCGCCGCGCGCGCACCTGCCTCGGGCACACGCCACGCGTGCGCACCGCGCACTGAGCCGCATACTTAGTATTGGGATTTATTTTGCTAATATTTTATTAAAAAACTATGGTTTAATCGGCAATCATCATCAGCATAGGAGCTTGACAACAGGACTATTGTCAAAGAGGTCATAAGGGTAATATTTTAATTAAAAACGTTTCCTTAATCGCCAATCATACAATCATCAAGGGTTATAATAACCCACATAAGCTTGGGCTTGATTGTAAGCCGCCCTCTGACTGGGAGTTGAATCCCTATTTGATCATTACACAAAACTTCAACACGATAGTTCTACTTCCAAAAATATGTTATATTCTAGGTTTATCTATGTTTGAAGCTAATTAAAAGTTAAATTAACATGCTTATTGTTTTAAAATTCACATAGCGACTAAGTCACTCTATATAACTATTATATTACCTAGTTGTTGTCTACAACTAAAAAAATATATTACCATTTTATTTAATTTAATACATAATAGCTTTGGCACAAACTGTCTAAACTGAAGGAATTGCTTCATAATTAACGTCTCTTAACGATAACGTCTGATATTTGATTTTATGTCACCATATAAATTATTTCTTTGCAAAAATGTAATAATGTTCTTTAGATAATTATTTTGTAAATCCTAACCAAAATGTAAAAACATAATACTGCTAATTGAGCGCAGTATCCGCTTGCCCTTCGTTGTCCTCGCTCCTCGCTGCACAGATAAGCCGCGACGTGTGCATTTTATTTATTTTAACATTTTTTTAAGGCTGCGTGTCTTTTTCCTTTTCTCGGTCCGAGGCGGTAAGTCACGAAGTGGCCCGCGCCCGCGCCACCTTGAGGGCTAAATAGCACCTACGACGCTACTCGCAGACCTCTCCTACTTATTTATGTACTACTGAAATAGAGCGCAGAGGAAAAACACAGACAGATGTTTTTGATACTTTTACCAAGCTGTGATCGTTGTGGTAATGGAGTAATTATGAGACCAGGCGAAATTCCTTTATACTTGTACAGCATATTGTACGTTTATTATCGTCGAATCTTGAAAACGTTATTCTTGAGGTTGACTTGAGCGTTTAACTTGTAATTTGATGGTACGATTATAACAGGATTCCTTTTTCTGCGCCATTTGAGCATTATATGCAATTGAATAAATTTACGCGTCCGAAAATATTTTCATTATTGTAAAATGTTAATGTTTTTAAAATTTGTTTTTACCTTATTTTCTGTAATAAACACAATTTGGCATTAGTACGATTTGCGCCTTGCTTAATTAACCATCACCATGTCCTCACTGTAAACATCGACATGGACAAAAAGACGTACCTCCTAAATATGGATAAATATTGTCCATATAAAAAGTTATGATGGTAGCAGTGAGCCAGACAACGTGGTATTATAAAAAGTTTTCGTTGCCGCCAGACAAATTTAATATACTAAAGACGAGCCAAATTGCTAGGTTCTATTGATAGAGAACAAACCATATTTAATAACAGTAGTGCAGCGATCACTATAGCGCAGGCCCGCGGGCATCACATAACTTATTAAGTATTTAACCTTTTAATTTATTTGCGAACTTCTGACTAATGCGCCAACAGGCCACAACACACCTCGATATATTTTCTATAAGTAACTCCTTTCTTTGAACATAGAGCTATTTGAACATAGAGCTTTTTATAGTTCTAAAAAACTGACAACAATAAATTTGAATATTACTCTGTCGATTGTGATGATTAGATCTATGATATAAAATATATATCTCACTATAATATTATAAACGCGAAAGTTTGTATGGATGTGTGGGTGTTTGTTACTTCTTCACCCAAAAAGTACTGTATGCATTTTAATGAAACTTTACAATAATATAACTTATACATTAGAATAACACATAGGCTATGTTTCATTGATGTACCATGCGAGCAACGCCGCGGGCTAACTAGTGCATTATAAAAATTACATTGTACTAAATTATATTTGCTAGCAGGCAACGTAATTGTGGCACCAGAGTTATCTCAGATGTTTGCTTCTTATTCACATTTTATAAGAGCAATCTTAAGCTGAACTTATAACATCTAGCTTTTTTAGTAGGTATATATAAAAAGAGCCTATCTAGTCTGCTTACATATTTAGCAAATGTCATCGCTAAGCCTACAATTTTTTTTATTATATGAAAGGCCAGTTAATTGCAAAATGCACACACAGAATTTATCAGCCGCAGCAACAATGTCACTTTGAAAAGCCACGATATTTTTAATTACGCGCCGCTGCGATCTGTGTTTTCATTCAAAATCGGTTGCGGTATTAAAATGTGTACCATCAGAAGGCATTACGGTTTCATTGGAAGTCGTGTCGGGAGGCATCATGAGCGGGGCCGGGCCGTCACGAGCGCGAACGCGCAGTAATTACGACGCCGCGTGCGATACATCATGCCGTGCTTCCTGGCTAGGGCTGCCATCCTCATAGGTCTCACCAGTGGCGGACTGGTTACCCCAAAGCCTTGTAGGCGCAAGCCTAGAGCGGCCAGATATTAGAGGCGGCCAATCATGATAAAAAATTAACTGAAGATAACAAGAAATAACTTAAAGTACGTGCCCCCACAATCCGCCGCTTTGGTACTGAGAATGGGGCGGCTGGCATTTACTATGTGGCCTGGGGCCTAGGGCGATGAAGACTGTAAATCCACCACTGAGCCACGCAGTTGAATGATAAATTAACAGTGCTGTTGCTTTGGTCCTTGTTGGAGTGGGACTTGAAGATAATGTGCCAACTATATTCCTGTGGCGGTCATTAAGAAGTCCAGCAGCAGACGAGTATTGAGTGAGAAGCATGATGACGATGAGTCGTATGCCTTGCATGTTGCAAATAATGGTATATTAGGTGTTGGGTTTTAGATGACAAACCAGTCACTAGTAACCACATTTTCATTGAAGCTGACTCAACTCAATTTTATCTACTCAATTTGACTGGCTCGATGGCGCATTCGATAGTGACCCTGCTCCGTGCGCCATGAGTTGTAGGTTCTATCCCCACCCAGGACAAACATTCGTATGATGAATACTTGTGTTTGTTTTGTGTCTGTTATTATCCAATATTATTTAAGTACATATTTTTAATACCACTCTGTTGATTCTGATATCCGTAACACAAGTGCTACTTACCTCGAAGTCAGATCAATGTATGTTATGTAGTCGGAGATTTATATATTTATTTATCGATGGCTTTAATTGTCTTATAGAACTTACCACTCCTTAGACTTAGCACGACCCCTTGGTGATTATGGGCATAATGACATAATATAAAGATTAATGTTACTTAGATATTCTCATATACTCATACATAGATGAGTGGCACGGCTCACCCGAGCAGGCAAGAACGAGGCAAAACAAGCTTATCGGTATTAAAATCAGAAGATATAAAAATCATACAAATCCTACTATTTCCACCTAGAGAAATGTTTTACATACTGTACTAAGATAAAATAACTGCAACTATTGAGTGAAGCAAAATCATCAGTGTATCTCGCCTTGTTTCGACAGCCCTACTTGCACATAAATAGCTATACTGGTTGCAGCCCCCAGCTATGCTCGTGTACCGTATTGCTTTAGGAGGTTCCATGGAAATTGGGACCGTTAACCACCTGGTACTCACTTGCAGAAATTATCACAAGTGTAAGAAAAAAATCTTTTGCTTTCCGAAATACCTTCGCCTAATTGGTCTGTCAATTTATGTTTGTTGGTTTTAAATATTGTATATTGGATATTCATCTATACTTACTATAATTTATAAAGCTGAAGAGTTTGTTTGTTCAGAATCTCAGAAACTACTGGTCCGAATTAAAAAAAAACTTTTGTGTTGTATAGTTAATTTATCGAGGTAAGCTATATAACATTTATGATAAACGCGGGTTAAACCGCGGCACAGCTAGTATCTGATAATTGCATAAACTTACATGTACTAAACTTTAATTTTAAACTTAATTTTATTTTGTATTTATATAACTTACTATATATATTTATAAATACTATATATATATATATATATATATATATATATATATATATATATATATATACCCAATAATACGACATGTCGCATGGTAACATATCCTATGATTTATGAAGCATTTTTACTCATAATCAGATTTCAAGATCACTCCCGACACTGCAGGTGCCTTTGTAAAACCTTTTGAATTTTATTTGAACAACTGCAATTCTTTTGATTTAACAGAACAGGTACTTAATATATGTTTTTAATATTTATCTTTTAATAATTTACTGCACGCAATCTCTTACTATCTCAAAGTAATTAATGAAATAAGAAAAGTATACCAAGTCAGTGCCCTCATATCTCGGCTATTCTTCTATTGTAATAAAATCCAAGTTTAATTAGCTTGAGTATAGCTTTATGTCTCAATAAAACTTATCATAAAACAATATCTAGATATTTAAGGCTATTTCTGTTACATTGTTGCGTTTAAAAGTCGTAGTCTGTACTTGTAATTAATTTAGTAGCCTTTATGCGATAGACAGCACCCATACTTATAGTTTTAATAAAGTATTATTAAATTTACAAAGTATATATAAGTTATTTATACAATGAGTTAAGTGATTAAGCAAGTGTTTCTCAACGTTTTGTTAAATGTTTACTTTATGTCACTTGATACCTTAAATTGAGACGCAGGTACAAAACTTTTAGTCCTTCTCTCGACTGAGAATAGAACCATTAAAAAATATTTAAACAAATAAAGCTTCTACTTCTAAATATATATAATTTAAAACAACAACTACTTAGCGGGGCTGCTACTACTATGTATATACTATATAACACTACTATTATGAATAGTTGATGTGTTTTGATAAAGAAATTGTACTCGTCCCTTTTAACATGTCATCACGCCCGTAATCCTCGAAGGGGTAGGCAGAGTCAAAGGGGCAGCTAGTCCCTGTAACCACTTTCATCCAAATAAAAATGGGCGAGATATATTTTCCATGTAGGCCCTTTTACTCTCCCTAAATACGTTTGACAGACAAACGATAGATTCTATAATTACAGACATATTATGAAAAACACATCCAGTATTCGTAATTTCGTATCTAACAAACCTTAAAACTTCAATCACGATCTTTTCCCTCACCGTCGAGCTAGTGGCATTAATACGTACATAGATTTGAAAAATCCAGAGGTCCGTGCCCGGGATTGAACCCGCACTCCTCGGTCAAGAGGTGCGTGTCCTTACCATTGAGCTACCACCGCTCTTTATTTGTTTGATATACATTCCCATGAAATATTATTAGCTTATTTATAAGATAATAAAATAAATTTCGACACGTTTGGAATCGTGACTTGAATCGACAGTTTGAGCACCGGCTGCCGACGAGGCCCGATAAAATTCCCGGCTGCCCATTTTATTTCAAGGCGCGCATTAACACGGCCGGTAATTAAGCATCGAAATGTCGCGCGCGCGCAGGCGTCGCCCTAAGTGATCACCGCCGACTCGCCCTATTAACGCTAACTGCTCAAAAACGACCCATAAAATAAAGTGCGATTGCAAAAAATGGCACAAGAGCGGAACCTTGATGACATCGATTTGTGCGGACGCTCCATGGACACGCTCTCGCCAAATCGTTCTTGGTGAAGCGTGGACATGGAAACGTATTTGACCTGTTTTATTTATCGTTATATTACTACATTTTCTGAGCTGAGCCCTGGATAATGGCCCTGACTGATTGCCCAATACCTAAACAACATTTATTAAAAAGTTACTTTCGTCATTTGTCTTCTATTTAGAGAATGTAAGCCGTAATTTTCGATGCATTGGTCAATTTGGTTCTTAACGCCGTTGTCGACACATATACACAGCAAGATAAATTATTGATTACAAATAATGTGTGACATAGAAGCAATACTTAAAGAAATATGTATTTGGTGATCTTCAATCTAGCCACATTCCACCTGTTGCGAAGTGAGCGTGAAGTCTACGACGGGATCAATACTGAGTAGAATAGTACTATTTTTGGATATGACCCTCTACTGTTAAGCAAGATGGCATTTGGAGCCATTCTTAAGTATATAAGAAATTAAAAAAAAACCGTACGGTATGATATTTTTTGTTACTTGAACTACCAAGTGCATTCTTACAAACCTTTATGTTTATACTAAGAGCACAGAGTAATAATATACTACGTACAACAGAGGGTCACTGCCCATACTTGAAAAGTTACTGTTATAACTCGCGCAAGAACAGCGACAGTGGTGAGTAATTGGAATTACAGCAAAGTTTAATCTGTTTGTCAGAAATAATACTAGATGGCGCTACAAGCACAGGCTAGTTGCTTCTTAGTAATAAAACGCCATCTAAATAAAATTCATGGTTTTAAAACAAAGATTATTTTGGTTTGCTTCTGAAGAAAATATTTTATAAACATGTCATTTACCTAAATTTAATAAATTATCTAAGAAATGACGTAAATAACTTATTTTATGAATAAAGCATTTTTTTAAGTGAAAAAAATAACGTTTTTATTCAGTTTTATCTCTCAATTAGTCGTCTAAATGATGCCTGTAGCGACATCTGTCAGTGTCAAGTCTATTCGAAATCTAAAATGTATGTGACTGACCAGACATGCTAAGAGTATAGTTTGGATTAAATAATATTTAAGGTATACTTTTCCTGTCTGCATCTCAGGCATGCGAAAAGAGAACTGTCCAGAGGAGACCAGTCGACACCGGCAAATTTATGAACAATTCGAGCGGGCCTAATTAAACTATTGCGATGGGCGTGCCCAAAGCATCTGCGTCGTAATCGGCCGGCGAGATGTGGACAAAAACCGAATTGCGCTATACTGAATTGGTTAATCAATTCAATTAATTTGAAAGGATAGCTGCTGCCTTCCGATGGCGAGCGTGCGCCGGTAATTGGAACGATTAATGCTCCTCAAGATACGATTCTTTCTTTGTGTAAGCATCGGACATATTGAAGGCATGTTCGCAATGGCTCGGACGAAGCTAACTACGCTTTGTGATAGAGATAACATCGATAATGAAGCCCTCAGACGGACAAGGGCCTAATTAAGCGGCCTGGATTTTGCTTGAAACGGCGGGATATTTTCTATTGCCTTTTTAATAGAATTGCTTAAAAACTTTTTAATAGTTAGCAAGATTGTTTCACATACCAATTCAGTTTGGTGTTAGCAACTTATGATTAAATAGATTTCGTTAGTCACCAAGTACTTATTTGTTTTAATGGTAGTTTTAATTTAAGGAATAAACTAGGACATTTGTTAGAGTTTTAAGTTTTATAACTAATATATATAACCTTGAACTTGTTCAGGGCCAAGCGGGCTGTCAATCCGCAACGGCGCACGTGCGGGGCCCCGCCTGCGCCCGCGCATCGTGGGTGGTTTTTAGCCTCCATTTTTTCTTTTTGTCTAACACAACACGTGATCGCCATGTAAACAGCGGAGACCACCGCGATATTACCGAATTTGCAAAAACGTCGTCGGTTGATGTCTTGTTTGGGGCTATAATTGCTACCCCTTTCCATCATTACGTTAGTCATCATTGGTTTGTGCAGTGACTTAGTATTGAAACACGAAAGTGTTCTTTGTTACGATGGCGAAATTACATTTTGACAAGTTAATTTAAACAAAATTTCCATAGGGTAGGTATAAAGAAAACAAAAGATAAACTACAAGAAATTGTAGCCATGCATACGTTCTTATTTAAGGAGATCCAATCAGAAAAAAAACCGTTTTCTAAAGCTGCTTCCTTAAACCCACCTATTTTTACATAACTTAATAAAATACTTTTTCATGTACCTAAACATTATCCAGGTTTAAGCAATCAACTATATTTTGTAGTTGCATCGAAATTACATACAAATAGCTCAGAAGACTTACCTACATATTATGCGATAAAACATGTGTAAGCCGTTTGTAATAATATAGTTAGCTTTTGATTTGTTTTTAATTAAATAATGATATTGGTAATGGTTCATGATGCCGTACACACTTTGTATGTCAACTTTCATTGTTATATTTGTAATGGGAAGCAGTACCTACCGTATAGTTGCTAAATATTTCTGGAACGTATAAATAGATATATACATAAAAGGTTCCATCACATCCACAATCCCGGAACGAGATGGACAGCTCAAGGAGAAAAAGCTCTTTAAACCTCATTTAGCCAAAGATAAGATACAGTAGGGTTGGGTGAAAAATCGTGAAACAGGACGTGACAGACAAGACAAGCTAACTAGTCGCCATTATCAAAATGCTAGCCAAGAAACTCAATCGGTACATAGTGGGATTTTTTTTTATATAATCTACATAAATCCTTGGTAAGTTTACTATATAAAAACTGTAAATTGCATAAACATGTTTTTTTATAGCTTTTCTTTTCTTTAATCGTTTTTAAAGTTCCTAAATATACAATAGTTATGATCCCTGATCTAAGATATATACGAGTAGACATGAACGATTCCGAGTATGTGTATTTTTATTATTGCAAGCAACTATATTAATAGGTGTTATTTTACGCTGTATTATTGAAATGGTATATCGGGTTTTGGGTATGTGATTATGTGGGCGACAAGCTAGCCACTTGTCACTACTTTTTCACAATTTTCCATCTAACTTAGCTCACTGTGCCATATTGGTCTGGGACTTAAAAAGAATGTGACAACTGTGTTTCTTGCCCAGCCTGTTATAAAAGGCGACTATTGGTATATGGGGTTTTGGGTATGTGACTTTGTGGGCGACGAGCTAGCCGCTTGTCACTTCTTTTTCACAATTTTACATCTAACCTAGGCCGATTTACTTTTGGCTGAATGTGGTTAAAGGGGTCTGCTGCCCCTTTGACTCTGCCTACCCTTTCGGGGACTATGAGCATGATGTTATGTACCTATTTATTACTGATAGTTTGTTTTAATTTTTCTTACTTTTTAATATTAATCATCATAAATAAATGTTATTACATTTATTACGTTATTTGATTGCATCAATGGTAGGTATAGAAATTACCCGTTCAAAACCGGAGGTCCTCAATTAGGGCTGCCTCCAATAGCCATTATTAAGAAGTCCTGTGGTGGACCACCCTGACTTCGAATACAGCGTTATTTTATGTTTCCACAAATAATGTCTTATTTAAACCGATGTTTTTGAGCTGCCTACGTGTTTTATTTATGTTTTGTCTTGTAATTGGTATTTTACCGCCACTGTTAATAACCGCAAGCGCTGCTAAAGCAAGATTTAAATTGAAAAGTATTATATTTTTACATTAATTGTACGTAGATATTTTGTTGTGTAATTGGAAAAGTCAGTGGCAGAAAAGGGTTACTTTAATCTCAATTTTTGTTTTCGATCTACTGCTACCACAAACAAGTAAATTATATTGATTCTTACGAAAATGTACTATCTATAATTTTTTTATGCTAGTTTATCTTGTGTTAGAAAATAAAGGTGAGGTTCTTTTTGCTAACAATTTTTTCAACAACCATTGCACCGTGTAGTTTATGTTCTTCGTGAAAAAAAATCTGCATAAAACTTTGAGGTCAGAAAGACAAATTAAACCGTTATAGGAACGTTTGCTGCACCTTCCTTCCTACCTACTATAGGTACCTAGTTACGAAACCAAAGGCTGCGGAGTCGAATCAATCCTGCTAGGAGCAAATGTTTTACCGATGAACCTGTAGTGGAATCACACATTTTTATAAATGCGTGTTGATCGCTTTTAACCATAACAATTAACAAATACATTTAATGCAATAATATATTTTAACACCAACCAACAATGTCACTAAGACTTAAAATTATCTTATTTTAGATTTTATAAACATTTTTCAAATCTTTGTTATCTATCATACATGTATGGCACATGTTAATTAATTAATATAAAGCGGCTTAAGATATAATAAAATTAGGCGTCTTTATATTGATTAGATTGTCTTAAGTAGTAAATTAATTATGTTAACACGTGTTACTTTATATCTTATCAAAATCTATACGTATTTAATTATACCCAGAATTCGGCAACCGCTGTCTCTGTGTGGCCAATTCGTTCGCTTCTACGAAAACAAAATGAAGCCCAGCAAACCCACAAATGCTGCAAATTTCTAAGCCACGGTGGTCACACACCGTGACATGCAGGGCCACCGGACCGGCCACCTAGACGCCACACAATACCACCACGTGGGGGTCTCCCGCAAAAACTAATCTAATTTAGACCACCGGACATGCAGTTTTTAACGAAACTAAATAAATGTCTAAGACTACGTCTCTAATGTCAACGTGGTAATAAAGTTTGAAACTCTATAGCATAAATAGTAAAAAGTCACCTTTCCTTATATTTGTAACGGAGTTTGAGGGGTTTTTCCCAAAAATCAATCTAATTTAGAGCACCGGACATGCAGTTTTTGATCGATACGAATGCATAAAACGACTTGGTAATATTTGAAACTCTATTAGAATAAATAGTCACCTAAAGTTATTTCCAGTGGAATTTATTAACGCTGTACATAACGTATGGACGTATCAAAAAGCTTGAGTAGGTAGATTTTTTTAATAATTGTGTTCGTTATTTCGACTTCTTTATTTACTTGACATCTCTGATCAGAAATTATTGACAAAACACTGAAACGCCTAATGAAAGTGGAAACTGTAAAATAGATCCCTACGTCTTCATACTAATTCATGGATAGGCTAATTAATTGTTCATCAATAAAGGCGTTGTTACCTACTTGAAAAGCATGGATGTCAGATTTTCTTTCAAAGATCATGTCATAAAAACACAGTTAACACTGAACCAATATTTTCATTGGATTACCTGAGGCCGTTTTAAAGAATAAGCCATTTCAATTAGGCTCAAATACGACGTAATGAACGCGCGAACGGGCGCAATTTGCATGCGATCCGTCCGGCGCTCATTACGTCGTGTCACGCGTCATAACACTGATTAATTGGCCTCCATCGGCTGGCAAAAAAGATAAGAATGACAACGAGCAACCAACGACCTCTCTATAACGAGGGGCCGTCACTCAGCCGCGCGCGGTCCGCGCTTGACAACTCCAATTTATATGCAACCCGATGCGAACACGAGTCCTCTTTGAATGATAGGTAATAAAGAGCGGCTACCGATCGCATTCCCCGCCCCGAGTCTTCCCTTTCCTTATATAGGGTCATCGCTTGGATAGTTTTTCAGACAAAGTCGAAATCGGCAAACCAAAATGTCGGTACAAAACGCTTATGGTTCGTTATTTCTTTTAATTTTGTAAACAAAATATCAATATATAGGTATAAAAATAATAGTCGGTAAATGACGTAAAATGCTATTTTATTAAATTTTTTCACATTAATAAACTACGACATATTATGTGGCACAATAGTCGAATATTTTTGCTTCATTAATTTAAAATCTGGGTGAAGAAACAATTTACTTTTACAAATATATAAAAGATGTTTTTTTTATTATTTACCCATTGGTGGCAAAACCAGTGATTATGCCAAATATTATCATTAAGGCAATGACTTGATCTCAATGATGGAGGCATTTGCCCTCGAGTAAGGCATATAGGTTGTTACTTTACCCCAAAAAGGGTCCATCGGCAACCAATTTATTTCTCAATTACGTCAACAGTGTAATTTAGAAAATATCTCAATTAATTTCACCAAAATTAACCACTACTTATGAGAAATTACATGGGTCGAAACATTGGAGTCTAAACTGTTGCTTGCCTGCGTCGGTGCCAGCGAAACGAACGCTACTTGGGTGGTTCGGATACTGCAAAAATTCATAAGGAATCACTTTTCAATTACTTTCGGTCGTTAGAGTTCGATACTGATGCATTACACACGTCATCTCATGAATATATAACAATGTAAAGCTTTCGATCCCCAATCGAGCAAGCAGCTGATAAGCTGCGTGCTCGATTGATCGAATCACAAAATAAGACTTGTCCCATATCAATTTTGAATCGTAATGAACAAAGTTGCAAATTTAAGGTAATAGTTTTAGACTATCATTTATGTTAATTACATTCCTCATCATGTCCGAAATATTATATTACATAATATTTATCAACCGTCGACTTTGAAAAAAAAATACAAGTTATTTCTGAAGCTGGACATTGATTGAAGATATTGTAAGAATTACATGCAATCAGAACATGTAGGTATTCAATTCAACGTACGTGACACCGTCACTTGAGCAGTGAACACCTACGCTAGCATTTTAACGTCACAGAACACTGATTGTAGCAAATTACAGCTGTTCGGTGCAATAATTTCTGCGGAACCCGCCATTAGTGTCGGGACAGTGCAAACATGCACTTAAAACTGGACAAGATCGAATCGTGAATACAGGAGAGTGTTCATCAAATCTTCGTTTTAAGCAAACTGTTATGAAGCAATTAATGAACGTGGTTTTTTTGGAGGGTTAGTTAGAGCACTAGAAAATAGTATAGTCTACCTCGGAAAAATACCACTTTTCCCAAGGGAAATTGGAAAAAAGTCGTCTTATGATTCTCTTAAATGTCTCTTAAATTATACTTAAATGTTGCTACTAATTCATTAAACAATTTAAGCAGGACTGTTCGGTATTATAACTTAAATTAATATTACATTCTCTATCACGATATAATCTTACGTTTGTATATTTATACCATCGAGTTATATGTGTACTCTTATCTAGATGATTTATGCGTCATACAACACTGACGTTAACTCGTATTATTACTTGCCAGCAAAAGTACCTATAACCTAATTTTCCTAAGGAACCCTGACAAATCAAACATCCATTGATAAATTAGTCGGCCACCCATCCAGGCGCAATTAAACACTGATTGCTTTAATGTCTTCATGAGAAACCAAAAAGAGAACTCAAAAAGTTTGAAAGATTCTCTTATTGAGAAATTATTGGCACGAAATAAAATATACGAAGCAGTGCTGCATTTAGACTAATCTTTCTTAAAGTCCTTTTAAACGCCCCTCTCTCTTCTCACTGTTTTCATTTTAGGATTCTATAGGCGAATTGAGACCGATTGGCCAAATGACCAGGTGCACCAAAGGTCGTGGGTTCGAATCCCGTAAACGTTTTTGTGATGACCACGGCCAATCGTACAGCGATCGCGTCCTAAGCATTTATATAACCGTATTTTAGTATGTCTAACTTCACCGTAGTCATAGTACAAGCATATAAGCCAGCTCCATCCCGCAGGGCAGCGTGCTCGGTTGCGTGCTGTTCCTCGTCTACATCAACGACCTACCCAAGTTAGCCAACTCCGACTGTATCCTCTTCGCAGACGATGTATCCCTTTTGTTCGAACACCCAAATCAACTTAACGACACAACTCCAATAGAAAATACTTTTGAATTAGTTAAAAACTGGCTTCATGACCATAACCTTCAAATTAACATTAAAAAAACTAACATTATTCAATTTAGACCACATCAAAAACAACCCTTAAACTTGCATCAATTTAATAGCATTACGAACATCAAAGAAGTATCAGAATTTAATCTACTTGGCCTAACAATTGACACGCATATTAATTGGAAAGCGCACGTCGCTAAAACTAAGCTAAAATTATCACGCTTCATTTACGCATTAAGCCTGCTAAAAAGAAATACCCACACAGAATGCGCGCTAACAGCGTACTATGCGAACGCGCACGCCTGGCTCCGGTACGGCGTCATCCTGTGGGGCGACAGCGTCGATGCACACCACCTCTTCGTCGCGCAGAAAAAATGCTTACGCGTAATATTTAATATAAGACAGACTGACAGCTGCAAACCCTACTTCAAAAAACGAAAAATATTAACCCTTCCTTGTATATACATATTGGAAATAGCCACATTTGTACATAGCCACCTATCATATTTTGAATTCACAAAAAACCCCCGTCGTAAAGATAAATTAGCTCTCCCAGAACCCAAACTAGAAATATATAAATTAAGTCCATATTATAGATGCATTCTCATATATAACAAAATACCTTATAATATAAAATTAGAAACAAAACATAATATATTTAGAATGAAAACAAAATCACTACTAGTTGATAAGTGTTACTACTCTGTTAAAGAATACATGTCAGACAATACATTAAAATAGTAACTAAGATACTCGTATATAGTCTTATGGCAATAAGGTAATGTGGTAATGTGTTTATGTGCAATTTAATTATAGAGATACTTGTTGTGATATTATTTTATAAATGAATGTCAACAATAGTTAATTTAATTATATTAAGTGCCCACGTAACTATAAGTAAATAAGTTAATGATATTAATAAGTATGCAATTATAATATGTAATTTTTAAAAGCACCTACTTAAGTATATTGCTACACCCTATCAGGGTCCATGTAACTGCATTTCAAATGTTTTGTTATGTGTGCAATTATGAATAAATAAATAAATAAATAAATATGCTTATGCTTAGTATGAAACTAAAAAATTGGCATGTCCATCTGGAGAATCTGTTCATTTATCATTAGCACACATTTAGTTTGGCGCTAGGAAATCAATTTGCTAGTCTGCACAATTTGCCATCTTTATTATTAGTTCTCGCTAAAAATGTGCAAAGGCGCGCTAGTCGACATTCCTTGGGAGGCGTTGAGACGTCTGCAGTGATTAATTACGCCCCACTTAATAACATCGATCGATTTATTGTGACACGTTCTCATGCGCCAGAGCCAGTGCACTTTAGTTTTTATTTAAAATGCTATTTCAGACCAGCTAAAAAGGTGGCCAGTTTGACATGTCATTAATTGAGGTCTATTATAATAATAATTGTGCATGTTAAACCAATTCCAGCCAGCCAAATCAGCCTACGCATTGCGCTCAGCTGGATCAGAATACTTAACTCGTATTTCAACAGTACCTACTGTCAGTAGGTAATGTTTTGTGGTAGATGTCATAAACTTTGCAACAGCAAACTTGTACTTTATTGTAAATATATGTGTAGTGGGTTGGTATTAAGAGGATAAAAGAAATCCAATTTAATTTTCAAGTCATATTTATTTTAAGTTAATGGCGTAGGTATTTCTTTTAGGTACATCATCTTAATTTATTTTATTACATATCCTTAAATAGTATCACTTTACTCCCCTCATAATCAAGAGAGAACAAATAATATTTTTACCATTATAATATAATAACACGTCTCTCTGGACAATGAATAATGTAATGGGTGAGTTATAAAACTTACAAGTTTTAAGTGCCGAGAGATAAAATATAAGTTACAAGCTGTTTCGTTACATTTACACGTAGAAATAAAATACACTTCTTAAAATAATGATAGTAGATACATATTATTTAAAAATAATTACTGTTTACAAACGGTAACTGCTAGAGGAAGACAATAATGACTACTACAGGTTTATTTCGGTAACGAACTATTTTATTGAGCGTTAAAATAATTAAGTTGTGTTTTGTTATTAAAGATAAAAATAAATTGGTTACAGTATCTTTCTTAATTTCTACGTAACATAAGCGTGGAAGACTCTACGATTTTGCTGTATAAGGCACACAGAATTCATTCTATGCATACACTTGGCTTCTCTTTATTACATAAAGTTAAATGTAGCGTTAACGTAGCTATTAAGCTTAACCTTTAGTATTTACAATTTATATTTGTTGAAAACAAAAGACAAATTGATGTACTAAAACTAAATACATGGCACTAAGTCCTAAAAAGAATAAACTAACTATGTTTAACTCATAAAATATGTAGGACATAATCCTGTTACGTACATACATGAAATACTGCCTCAGATGTCATCCTTGAATTTACACAAATATAACCTAGCTCATAACTATAAGTAAACACGATATAATTAAAACATATAATGGCCATTATTTCGTTATACTCTCACTGTTATATGTACATAATCTGTTTACTTACTACGTATGTAATATATATCACACAAAATATATTTACTGACCAAACAATGTACCAGTTTATTACATAAATATTTTATTCTCAATCTCTCGGTGAACTACGTTTACACGTACATTCATACACTAGGAACTTCAAAACTCATATAAATCTCACGCCAACCACACGATCAATATATCTATGTAAATTAAAATTATATCACAGTATGCAACCTAGGGAATGGAGAGCTGGGCCCGCCTTCAAAAAGCTCTGCACGTGATGGGCCTAGCCTGATTGAACAAGATGTCAATGGGAGATTTCTTTCTACCTCAATATAGTCTAGAGCGGTGGAGTCGTCACCACGGCCGCCACGGTTTTTCTTCTGTCGTTTGTCTCCTGGTGACGAGGGCTAAGGGGGCCGGTTCCTCGATCGAGGGAGGAGGGCTACTCCAACCTGAGCTAGCAGGGGAGAAGCATCTTGGCTCTGAAGAGGCTGAGGAGGAGGAGGCGTCTCTCGGGGATAGAGGTACCAGTGTGGGCACAGCGCCGAGGGTGTTGGCGCTCACCCCGGCAGGGAGGACTAGCGCAATGTCGCCGTTGGAAAGTCTGGTCGGCACCAAACGCACTCCTGATCCAGGTCCAGCTGTAAATAAATAACTATTAGAGAGAGAACGAAAACAAATAATAAATTCAATAAATAACCTTCATACTTAGATACTAAGATTAATAAAAGGCACTAAAAGGATTTAAACTTTCTATGACAGTATCTCTGGGACAACCTACCAAATATTTATATACGTTTTTCCTATATTATATCTTCTTATAATAGCATACAAAGGCATCTTCATGTTATTAAAATGTGTAGGTATTTAGTTAATGGTGATTCCAGAAAGTGTCCATATTTTAATTTTCTGTCAAAGTGAACTGCAAAATTTATTTACCTGAGATGAAAATAGTCGAATGTTGTGTTACAAGTGAGCTATCCTCCGTGTCGGAGGGCGGCGTGGGGGCTCCCGCGGGACGCGCTCCAGGGTTTCCCACACAACTTTCCAGATGCTTGACCAGGCGCCTCTTGAGACCCGCCTCCAGGCCTGGAAACTTCACGACCTCCGTGAGGCAGTGCCGGTACCCAGCGCGGAAGCGGTCCGGCGACCCGGCCCCTTCGGACCGAAGCCCTTCCAAATGCTTCACGGTCATCTCCAGGATATCAGCTTTCTCCAACTTGGAATGCCTCGCTGGCTGCAACAAAATATACACATTATTATAACCGACTGTCGGGGAGGACTATAAAATGCTAATTTTATTAAATCGTATATTTTCTTAACTATGAAAATAAATTATGCTAACTTTGTAGAAATAAACTTCTCGTTTACTGTGGCATTTATAGGGCCGTTATTAAGCCGTATTTTTCGGTTGTAATTTTGCAGCCCCATTATTTATAAGGACGGGGACACAGGTGACGCGGACGCAAGCAAAGCGAACACATTCATATGTGTATGGATTTAGATAACCTTGTTTCCTTGAGTGAAATTTAGTTTCCGTTCCCTAAGATATTGGTTATCTCAGTGACAAGTAAGAATGCCAAAAATGTAGAACGGTTTATAGAATATTTCCCTGGCTACGAAACCAAGTCTGTGAGTTCGAATTCCTAAAGGCAAACGTTTCGTGTAATGGACGGACATGGACATCTGTACTTAAGACATACCTATATGTTTATAAACATATTTAAGTATGTATATTTGGAACTTAGGCGTTGGTGGGTCAGCCTGGAGAATTTATTTATATTATTTATTGATTACTCACGTCTTTCTTCATGGCGTCGAGGATGAGCGCCTTTAGTTCATTGAGGCAATTGTTGATGCGCGCGCGCCTTCGCTTCTCCATGATCGGCTTGTTGCTCTGTAACAAATGAGATTTTTTTGATTATTTCCAAAAGCCTGCTCAATTGAATACCTACATATCATCAAACCCATAAACCCGGAAGGGGTAGGCAGAGGTCAAGGACTAGTAAGTTACCTGAACCACATTTAAACAAAAAAAATCTGTTGGGTTAGATAAAGAAATGTGAAAAATAGTGACAAAAGCTAGCTCTTCGCCTACGTGATCACAAACCAATAGCCTATACATCATCAGTCGCCTTTTACATTGCCATGGAGTTGGAACAATCTTTTTGAATAATTTCATAATACTGAACAATGCCAAAAGCAAGTCTACAAGTCCCGGATATTAGTTACCGGGCTGAACGTAATCGCCCAGGTCCTGGAAGCTCTTACATATTTATTCGGCATTGATGAAATCTGCTTGAAATTAAGACCGGAGATTTACATAATTATTGAAGTATTCAGTAGCGTACTTTAACGTCAATGATGATGACTATGGAATAACATATTTGAATCGTAAATAGTTACCCTGCACAGCAATATCTAAGAAACTTTACATTAGTTAGAGATATCTGGGAATGTAATTTTTGAACTGTAACATTTACAATTTTAAGGTACCTACATATAAATAAACTGATGTACTGGTGAGTCAATTAAGAAAATAACAAATACCCACACGTAAATGGTACGAGTGTAGGCTAATACCAGTGGGTGAGAGAGGTGTGGGATCAAGTGGCGATGTCGTCCCGGAAATTGATTTTTTTTCCTCATCGATTATGTAATGCCAAATATTTGCCTAAACATTATATGTATGCCTGCTCATCTAATCATTCCTCTTATGCGTAGTTAAGTTATCCACTTCTCATTAATTTTATATTTCACATAATACTCCATATTATCTTCTTTGGACTCCTCTGCCTACAGACGGGGCCGTCTTTAACCCAAAAAACATTCCTTAATGTACCCAGGCATTAGGGAATGATTTTTCCATAATAAATATCAATGTTCCATTGGTAATCATTGACAAGAGGGACCCTCACGGTCACGGCACGGCGCTCCGGGCACGTGGCCAGAATGCACTGAAAAAGGGGCCTACAGACCACAAACAAGGTCCAACGCCTTACATAAACAATGCGAGATCGTGCATGTAGGTAGATACTGTTGTTATCGGCGGTCGGCAGCAAGCGCAACGCGTGACAAAAAGCGGCATTAATCTCTTATTACGCGGCGGCGGCGGCGCGTGCGACTCCATTCAAGGTGAAGGTCGCGCGGCGCCGTGATTGGCGGACGCGGACGCGCTGACGCCGCGTCACGCGCGTTCCACCACGTGACAGCCAGGGCTGACAGACACCTTGCGCAATATGCAAAGCACAGCTGCAGGTCAAACAGAGTCACATTGTACAGACTTCTTAATACATTATACTTATTTGACACCAATAATCGGAGGGTGATTCATGAATGTCACATACAAGCCCACCCCGGTTTCAGGCGAAGATCACAAAGTAACATGAAACTGTAGGTACATATAAACCTTCCTGTTAAATCACTCTATCCAGAAGTGAATACTGCATCAACATCTCTTAGTTTAAAAGATTTAAGCGAACAGACAGAAACGGCATCTTTGATTTACCTATATGTATTATGTAAAGATATGGTTCATACCTTCGCGCGTCGTAGTAATATCAAATATGTATGTATGATGGATGATCGATGAACATTTTTTAAAATTACGATACAAATTAGATACTAAAAAGTACTTGTCCTAAGAAAGGGTCACTCACACACCTTTTAATATAGCAGTGCGTTATTGACGTAAAACATATCTAATTCTAGAAAGCTATTTCAACTAACTTAACTGGTAAATGTTGTTGAAAGTTGTCATTTCGATCACAAAAAACCCACTACTGATCACATTGGTACTTTTGATTGTTTAAGAGCATTTCTGCATCGTGCATTAAATAGGGTATTCTATCGTATTCATATTTTCATAATTACCTTACTACATAATATTTTTCTAAGTATAATTTCTACGTAATAGATTCAGCCCTAGTTGTAATGATACAGCGTAACTAACATCATCTTTTTTTCACCGGGCCTTTGACGTCACGACTCCATAACGAATTCGCAGACAAACATTAGTCTGTCGCGTCTATTCACACTTAAAATTTGCACGAATTATTTTCAGAAATTATTCTACAAGCATAGGAAAAAACTAACGCATACACTTAAAGATAACAATTTTGATTATTTAGGAACATCTGTTTGTTTATTTATAGACAATTTTATTATCGCGTGTCTAACAAAATACGTTTATATAAAGAAAAACTGTCTATCGTCACAAGATAAGTGAGCATGATGACGGTCTTTTATTTTATGAGTTCTATTCTAATTGATACATTAAGTTTATTAACGATAGGTATACTTCTTATCGTGGTCATGTGGAACACGTGTTTTTTAATCAAGATGATTATATCTTCATTAAATTCCAATGTGGAGAGCAGTCATTAATTTTCATGGCCTAAAACAGTTTTGCATTAACAATAATTAAATACAGATTATTGAACTAAATTGCAATTCTGTACTTTGAATAATTAGCCTTATGTATCTATATATTTCATAAATTCCTAGCAAGGATCCTCGTCCGAGAATTATAAATAAGTATAATCACTTACGATTCAATTGACAGTTGATTATCTCAAATCATTTCTTATTGACAATGAAAATCAATTTACAACATTTGTTTCGTGTGTTGTGCCAATTGTGCCGAGTGACAGCTTATGTAACCAAAGCACGTTATTTACATATTTTTTATATATGTTTTGTTTCTTATCCATGTCCAGAAAATTCGAAATAATAGGTATTATAATAGATCCGTTTTATAATTTGTGAATTTGAGAAAACTGTCGCCAACAATTACAAAGTAAAAAGATACTGTGACTTTTATTGTTAAGTTTAATGTTTATTTATCAATAGCGTTAAACATTAGTGATAGTGGAGACATGTGCCATATAATTATTTATAAGTAGGTATTTGTTGCAAAGTGAACTTGTCAGTCTAGGTTGTTTAATGAGGATTGATATTCGCTTCTAGACATGTGTAAATTGATAATCTGATAGAAATGAGTAACTAACTCATCGATGCGGTGCGCAATCGCTCTAACTCAGTTTAGTCTAAAATTCAGTATTTAATAATAAGTTGTGTATGTCAATTAGCAAACACAGCAGCGGGTACGTTAAAATGATAAGCTTAAGATGTGTAAAATTAAACGTTTGACGCTAAGTTTATTCAAACTTTCGACGGTACAAACGTTTCTGGATTGTGGTGCCGCCGTGCCATCGTGATATCTTCGCCGTCAACGACCCAACTTTGCCAGTGACGCCGCGCGGTGACCAGTGGAAAATCGCCCATTACTGTCGCCTATCGTAATGCGGGAGCCGTCTCCCAGACAAAAGCGATCAACGTGACTGCTGGCGGGTAGTTACGCAACGTTTGGCGAGTCATGCGAGGCGCATTTAGCGCGAGGCGCCGCCCGCGCCGCTTACACGTGCCGCGTGGAACGTGCTTTACAGCCCAACCCGGCCTGATATCGCCTACCTACTGCTTACTATTGGAACTCGAAGCTTCAAAATAGTGTCATAGATATTGCAATCATGAAAAACCATCGACAGGAGACGAGAGATTAAATGGGAGCAGCAAAAATGGAATCGAGCAGTTCAACCTAACTTTCTCTTCATTCTGGAGGATAACATACTCTTTAAATGTCGTGAGCATAAGTATCAGTGTATAAAGTACTCAAATTCCCCTATCTGGAAGCTGTTGCAATTGTTTCGGTAAATAAAAACAATTCAACTTCAAAAACAAAACAACATCAGCAAAATTAATGAATGAAACAACAGACGGCTAAGCGCTCAGCGCCCGTGGTTGCGTCGCGCTCTTTCGTTGACGGCTATTTTTCGCAGCCTGGCACGCGCCCAGTCCCACTGCAGTAACTATTTTCACAGACGCGACTATACGTACGTGCGACAGACGATGTGTGTACCGATATTTGTCGACTGACCGCTGTCGCAGTTCGCGCCCACGCTCGTCTGCCCGTGTTATATGCTTTTCCTTAAATTATTTTCCTCGTGTTGTAGTTTCAAATGTACCTACACCTACTAACGATCAGATTGAAAAGGCCACCACTTACAAAGGCGAAAGTACATTGACGTAAATAGCTCCTATGACTATCTATGCCCATAGACTAATTAAAAGCTTTTCTTAAATATGGGTTTTTGCTTGTATTACAGTAGGCAAGCTTTACGAAAAATAAGTGGTTTCCATTATTATTAAAAAGAACTTGAATAATTATATCTTACTAAAGAGAGTTTCTCTTAAACAATTCTATTTATGCATTTATAAAATGAATCCGTTATGGCGGATGATTTAATGCAAGAAGAAGAAGTATCTATCTATCTGTTTTGTGTATCAGTCGCCGCGTGCGCACGACTCCAGTGAAGAAAGCAAAGTGAAGCCCGCGCAGCGTCTGTGGGAAGCTATTAAGGAGCGGCGATCCATCATCGGGTGATAAGCATCGCCGCTGCCGTGAGATTAGAGTCGCGCCCGCGCCGCGCCGGGCCGACGCGCTGTTCACGATAGGGCTACCGGCGTACTACTTGTATTAGTTAGTCGTGATTCGAGTTTTTGTCTCGAATTACTTGAGTTATTAAGCGTAGACGTAACTTTTCTTTATAACAATCTCTTACCTCGAATGTTGTCTTGAATTATTGAGTATTGAGTTGTAAAACTATGGCAGACTTTCATTTCTGTAGTAAGTAACATAATAACAATTCTCCAGATTTTTTAAATATGTCACTGATCACATTATACTTATTTGCCGTGCAAAACAATGACGCTATTACAATTTCAATAGGCTAGCCCAATGAATGTACATTAATGTACATTATAAGTGTCCTCAAACCTAAATATGCATAACAAAATTTGGTAATCCCCTTATCGCCAGTAATCATAATTTAACTGCTTACCCGGTAGCTTAATACTTATCATTGTATTAGACGGTAGTAAGAATAAATTGTTTTAATTAATTGTGCTGATTTATCGGCCCTAGTTAACACGCGCCTACACGTAACAAATACAGTCAGTTGATAAGCTGCAATGCGATCGACGCACTCTAGTGGCGAAAACTCGCTGTGGCTATTCAGCTCCCACACATTGTCACCAGTCATGACAAAGATTTAGAGAAGTTGGATTACAATTCAGAAATTAATAGTTAGTAGTGTTCGCTGGCCACATATATGTATTATTATTGGCTAAACAAGTTATAGGTAGGCATACGAATAACATTAACATTATTTTTTGTAGAATGTGTCGAAATAATACCTATTACTTAACATGAGTTAAACTTAAGTAGGCACACAAAATCAACTGAAAGCATGCTACAATAGTGTAAAAGTTTTATGCGCCACTGCTGAATTTTACTTTGGATTTAAACCGTCCCTATTTGGCGTTATCTGTCGCCACTGTCAAACGTTTAATGGACGACCTTCAGCGTGCGTCGGCAGGTGGAAAGGTCTAGCATTACCATATCTACGCACGCGCACGTGCTAATTCCGTCGTGCGTGCGGCGCGGGCGCGCGTGCCGGAAGAGCGCCGCCCGCTCCCACGCCTCGGCGTTTGGCACGCGACGCCGTCGGCGGATTAGACGACGCCACAATGGAATAAATAACTCAGAAACTCAGCGCCGGCTCTAGGACGCAATGAGTGATGCATTGCTAGTGATCAGCGCTCTTTTCCATCATTAAATACATTCATATCATCACGGCTCAATCCCTGAAGGGGTAGATACAGTCTAAAGGGCAATAAAGGTCCTTAAATTGTTCCAAAAATTAAATTAAGTTGGGTTAGTTGGATATTTATTAAAACGTGACAAGTGGCTACCTCATAAATCCGGCACTGGTGAGAATCTCTGTTCTGACCTTGAAAATGTATTATAACATTTCTTCGTGTCAACTCTGAACAAATTCGCTTACGACGTACGACGTCGCGCCCAAATGCCTTGGTGTGTCTCGTAGACAGACATGAGTCATAGTCACTCCCTTGAATAGTACGATAGGTGAGTACCTATCGTATTATTCAAAGGAGTGACTTAGGTAGGCTCACAAAAATTGGCAGTTACTACAGATGATTTTTACTACAGATTTACTACAGATGATTTTGGTGAGTCACCAAAATCATCTGTAGTAAATTAACTACCACATTCCATGCAGAATACTATACATATACTTCATAAGAATGCAAAAAGTTACACACATCAGATACCTACATATATCTAGTGATACTACAATAGTATAAACACTTTAATAGTATTAACTAAGATACTAATGCCTACTTACTCTACCTAAAGTGTCTACAAGAGCTCTACAAAATTCCGCCTTACAATATTACTAAAACGTACTTACATTCAGCCCTACAGGGAACATTTTACATTGCAAAGCGCAAAAGAACATTAGAATAATTACAATTATTTTATTGTACAAGTCGGTATGCTAATATAAACGTCCACTCCCCAGCTCCGATATGTAGATCGTGAAACCTCCAGGCGGTAACGTGAGCTTTGCCTCCCAACTCTATTTGAGGAGGCTACATTATTATTACTTCCAATAGTATAGCCAGTAGTGTAATATGTACCTATGGGTAGATAATGCAATAATAATATGGCTCCTCCGTGTGAACGCACGAATGCTTTCTGGCGTTGAAAGTAAGCTAAGTATTACAGAGTTTCTAAGAAACTGTCTCTAAAACAATAAGAAGGTGCCAGAGAATATTAAGGTTAACAAAAAAGTTATTGATGATAGAATGTTGCTCAGTGGATATAATACTTAGATCATTTTGCGGGATATAAAGTTTGATGGCCACTTATAATGATCCCAAAACCTTGGGCCTTAAGTTTAGCTGCGATGGCTCGCAGCTCCAAAAAATACCTAAGCTAAAGGTAAATGATACAACAATTAGCTGCCTAAATACGACAAGGAATTGCAACGAAAAACCTAGTAGCTGTTACGCGTTGGCGCAGTGGCGCACGGCGTCATGCCACCCACGTATATTTAGATAGGTTCAGGGTGGTGGGCGGTGGGGGCGCGTTCCCACGGCAATTAGCCCAGGGCGTCGGGCGTCGGGCGGCGCCCACGCGCCTCGGCCCACGCGCCCGTCGCCCCCGTCGCCTGACTCACGTCGCGCTCGCTCCACGACTAGGGCTGCTCTTCAAAGTCCATCTTAATATTTCACTTTTTGAAACATTTACATTCAGACATCAACTATCTAAATATTAGAGAAGTCGTTAGTCGCTTCATTTTAATAACCAAAGTTAGAAAATCTAGGATCATAGTAAAATCCGCTATTAATATAAAGAAGAAGCATTTTTCTTTACCTGATAAGTAGCTGAGAAATGAAGATGAAAATTGGAATAGAATGAAATGAAATCTACGTTAAGGGGCTTATCGCTTTTTGGTTTCTGCCTACCCCTTAGGGTTTATGTGCGTGGTATGCGTATGCGAAATCCGCTATCGCACTTGCCTTACAAAAGCCTGTATACGTAAATCCGTATTTAATTAAACACATAAATATATTAAAAGATTTATAAAATTCTCTACCTACGTTTCTCCCCGTAGTCCAATAAAACATTATCATTACTCTTTTTATATGAAATAACGCGTTGCTTGGTTGCAATATTTAAATGCAAAGTCTATACTACTGCACCGATGGAGTTATCGGCCCACGTCGCCGTGCGATATATAATATATACTCAAACTTTAATAGTTTGCATTTTGGCTCGTCAAGAACTATCCAACTGCTAAACCCAGACTTCTACATTGTAGTTATAATGTTGAATATTACTTCATCCGAGAATATCTGCAACCCTGCCCGACACGGCTGAACGGCGGACGCGTGCCATGTACTCGGGCCTGTGGAAACGACAACTCACGTTTAACAATCCAAAAACCACACCGCTTTTATAATTGCATATCGGATGATAGAACAGTGGCTAACATGGAGTCCACCAAAAATGAACATGAAATAGTTCCGCAGTTTACTTAGGTATATTAGAATTGAGGTACTTTAAAATAAAATAAAGTAGTTCCGCGTCAATTCTTTCATCTGTTACGCTGTCTAAAATGTAACATACCCTAGACTAATTAATTATATTTTAATATCGTCCGACTTATTAATCGCGTGATAAAGATATAAAGCTTAATACATTTTTTTAGCTTCAGATAGTAAACCGGAATTTCTTAACCATATTGACATAATCTCGGTCACTCGGTAAACAATAAACAAGGAAAGTTTGCGAAGCATCACGCGCATACTATGCACACAACATCGGCTAGTTACGTCCGTACAAGTGTACAGTAGCAGTTAGGGTAGGCTCATCAGCCGTAAAAAATCGTATGTACAGACATAAATATAGACCATATGACTATATTGCTAATATATGTTAACGATTTTATCGGGGGTATGTGAAAATAATGTAAATAAAATGTCTTGTAATAGATATGTAATGTACGTTGATAAACGCTGTCAGTACCTGATATTTAGCACGTACTGATAAAACTAATGCAGGTTTATTTAACTACTTTTTTATTTGAGAACAATGAGAGAATAAAAATTTTGTTTCATCACGAATATCAAATATTATATCGCCGTATTATAAACAAAATCGCTTATATATTTTTTATCGATATATGTAGTTGTTTTAGCGTTTTTTTAGCTAAGATGCCCAGATGATTGCGTTAGCCGTGCATAACCTTTTCATATTGTAATTGTACGTCCTTAAGCATGTATACTCTTAGTATAGTATTAGGTACTCTATACCCTGTAATTACGGAGCGGCAGGTTCTCACGACGAGAACGACAAAACGTGACACAAGAGTTTTCTAGTTCACGACGATTCGCTAATGAGTTGAGCATGCCACTCGGGTACTTATTACGAACGCGCTGTACTAACACTCTTGGCTTGGAAGAGAAGGCACGGTCCTTTATAATGTGCAGGTAAATATAAAATGCTACATGATTTGAGATTTTGAGATCTGTATTTTTTATTATCTGACCCATAAGTGCAAACATTAAAAAAATTTGAGATGTAAATAGAGCTACTGAAGCTTTTAAATATTTTAACTTAAATACTTTCAGATTTTGGTTCAGGCAAATTTATTTTTAAAAAAAGAAACAAGAAGCACAAAAATTTTATATTACATAATTCTTTTTTTTATTAATTAAAAATGTCAATAAAATATAATGCGCGTTGATGTCTATAACTCAGAAGATACAAAAGTGTAATTTTTATTAAGAAAACTCGATATGAAAAATATGCACAAAATATGCGTCAACCTAAAATTTACGAAACCTGACCCTATTACAAAACTCAAATTTATTACATAAGTCAACGTACATCTTTTTTCCTGAGAACTATATAAAATTTTCTAGAAATCAACTTCATCTTTTTTTTCAAAAGTACATCGTAAAAATATAGGTAAAGAATAAGGATAAGTACAAGTATTCCTTGAATAAACTTAAATAAAATAATTTTTCTCACTTAGAGATAATAGTTAATTACTCACCCGCCTGTTGTCACTGGACTTCTTCTGCTCCGGCACCCCCTGCGAGCCCATGTTCCCGCTCACCACCACAGGGTTAGGGGCGCCCTGAGGGCCACCAGCGATACCCGTCACCATAATGTTTTACCGGCGACACAATTCAAATCCAACAGTCACTTCATAAAATTGTCACCATAAACACGAAAAATTAATTAAAGTTCGATGCGATATCGATGGTAGTACTACTACGCGCCGGCTGCTACGTCGTAGCTGCGGTAGCGAGCGTGCGCTGTGCGTCGCGTCGGGTTGTCGGCGCGCGACTGGCGGCGTGGCGGCTGTCGGCCGCCCGCGGGCGCTGGGCGCTCGGCGCTCGGTACACGGCGCTCGGCGCTCGTCGCTCGGGCGCTCGTCTCGTCCTCTCGTCTCGCGGTCGCGGTGGCGCGCGGCCGCCGGGGGCACGCGACGGTACACGCATCGCGCGGCCTCTCGCGTGCCTCCGCATTATTAAGGCTGCGTGTCCATTGGCATTAGGTAAACTAGGCATTTGACGCTATTATCAAACACTAATAAAGTAAATTAGAAAATGAAATATTTTCATAGCGATAGCCGATATTTGTTTTACATTTTAATAAAATAATTGTGAACAATAAATAGTCACATCCAAATAGTTAGATTTTTTTAAATCTCTACATACACATGTGTTCACCAATGGCTTTAGACAGTGAGAATCGTCTTGACAAGACAGTGAGAATCATGATGGACAGAAGAAATCATGGTTATGCAGTCACCATGGACAGTTGGTCCATGGTGACTGCATAACCATGATTTGTCGGTTTAACAGGGGCCAAGGAGTTGCCAAGGTCAATTGATCGTAGCTTCAATTGATCGTGTGTACGTATGTAATCTGGACTCGCTAAATCTTGAGCCATGCTCTACGTGGATTTTGACAACGAATATAAAGCAGGAAATAAGACTTTCAATGCCACTGACATGTTGAATTCTATGCATAAAAGGCGATGTTGAAATTTTATTTTACCCTCTAATTATGTTTTTCCATTCATCGCCCTCTTACTACCTGGCGAGATTGTGAGGCATTTGGCACGTCACGAGTTCTCGTGGAGCGCGTGACCTCGCAACCGCGCCCCGTGAATGCTCTTATTTATTCAAATAGTCCCGGCTGACATCAGTCGCGACGCGCGCCGCCCGCTCTAACACGCCGTCCGCCAAGCATAAATTTGTTCGCGTCTCCCGACTTCAAAGCGCCGCCGATCCGAATGAAATGAATCAACATTTTCAATGGAAACCTTTTTTAAATTGCCAAACAACGTTTACCATTAAAAAAATTGTACGCCAATTAATTAAATGTACGGCATTTAATTCGCATCTACACATACGTGGTTATGCCCTTATCTGTAATGAGAACTGCAAAAGTCGTTTTGTTAGCTAATTTACTTTCAACAAACGTAGGATGACATTAGATGTAAATTTTTTGCGAGATAAGCTTATTAATTGACGTTTAATTGAGTAACCAATTAGGCATCAGAATTTTTTTTTCGAGATTACTTCTTCAGTAGCGTTTAAGTATCCTCAATGCAACCTAGACGAAGTTAGATATTCTATATTCTCAAAGATTTGGGCTTAATTCGTCAGTACATTACTGGGGCGTACACGTGGCACAACCACCTGCTAGCTCCCAGTCATTGAGAGATGGGAGCATTAGATTCGCCTAAAAGCGGCTAAATCCCACATCACCATCAACAGACTGCTGAGTCTAGTGATCAAAGATCCTGTCCACTTATTGGTTTGGAAATTCTATATGGAAAAATGGTTATCTGAAAATGGTCATTTATTTCAAAACCCATATCGCTACTCTCATCTCTCTACCTACTTGTTTTATATTTAATACATTTTATATTTAATACATATGAATATCCGTGTGTTTATATGTATTAATATTTATATAAATCAACCTGTAGGTATTCTTTAGCTACAAACCTTCACTTACATTGTCGCTAAAGAATTGATGAGCTAACTTTGAACCCAATTTAGACCCAAAATAACCTAATTATACCTATGTATACTGACACTGACACATGTTACAAATATATATATAAAGCTGGCACGCGCCTAAGTACGTTTCCTTTTAGTAATTTGTTCAGAATAGATTTAATAAGTAATATTACGTATGATGTTTTTTAAATAATCGCATACCACCATCCAACACTACACATTCTCGCGTAGGTGAGTTAATAAGCCAGGTAAGATATGCACACATTCGCGGCAGGTATTGTTCGGTGGTAGGGTGACCAGATGGCCTGGAAATTCGGGTCAGTCTCAGTATTTTGCAATTCATTTCGTTCGTATGCATAAATTCGACTTAATATTCCAGATTTCAAATACATCTAATATGTTAAAATGTCTATAAGTTTATATATTTTACTTTAAAAAAAAATCGTATGTTAAAACTTTATTTCGGGTTAGTTTAATAAAAGTTGCTTTAAAATTAAAGGTTGTCGTCGTTTGTCGTCCAATTTGCAATGGGCCCATTTTAGCCCACGCCTCTGTACTGCTCTTCGCCGTTGTTAATTTAATACTGTCCCGGAAACAATGAGCCTCCATCTGGCAACCCTGTTCTGTGGACCTGTTGAAGTCGGCCGTAATTAGGCGCAGTCGCTGCGTGACAATAGGGCATTTGAATAAGGACGCGCGGCGTGCGCCCGCGCAAGCGGCCGGGTGGTCGGCGTGCCGTTTGCATATTCATGCTCGCGCTTGCCAATCCAACGATGCAATGGTAGCTCAATAGTAGGTACACACACACTCCTCATTTGCGAGGTGTGCGAGTTCAAACCCGGGCACGTACCTCTGGATTTTTTATTTTTTTTACGCATTTATACCACTAGCAAGACATCGTGATGAAACTGCAAATTTGAACAAGTATGTGTATCCATGATAAAAAATTGTCTAAAGGTTACAAGCAGGTCAGGTCAGCAGTCGCTTTAATATAATTTATTACCTGAGTCGCTAAATTCTAGACCATGGTCTAAGCGGACCCCAACCACAGATTGCCCCAACTATAAACAATATAAGCATGGACAAAACGCTAAGAAGATGATGACTCGCGGTTGACTAAGACGCCCCTGCGCATGCGATGGCGTGATTCATGACAAACATAAATTGACGTCACGAGATTACTGTCTTCTACGTTAACGTGACATGCGCGTTTTAAATAGTTTTATGCATTTGGTAAGGGTTTCACAATGTTTACGTATTTACGGGACGCGACAAAACACACTTACTTGAGTGGTATGCATGCATATGCACGTACATCATAGACTTCACTATTCCTAACTTGTCGCAAATCTACATATGAAATAATTTAATTGTTTGTTTGAAGGTAATAAGTGTATAAGTAATGGTGATACTTGAACTACTCGAGATTTTTTTAAATACCTTCTTAATACTATTACCTACTATGTAGTAGTGTACAGTTTTTTTACTGAATGTGATTAAGGAGGCTGGCTGCCCCTTTGACTCTGCCTACCCCATTTAGAATTACGGGCGTGATGATATGTACCTATGTAGGTATTTACCGGCTAGTACATTTCAATCAAGTATATGAAAGTGAAGGTACAAAGACATGAAGAAATTGTTTTTTTTTGGTTTCTTGAACATGTTTACAATACTTAAATCTATTAAAAAATATTGGACCGTCTCAAAAAAACCGGCTAATTGCCGTCGGCAAAAATCTCACTTTTAAATAACTCAATGATAACAAAAGATCGTTTGTGAATATAAAATAACTGTTACTTTTACAGAAACCAAAAAATACTGTTACAATTACAGTTAACGTGTTTTATTTCTATATTACTCCCAGTTGTCTTCCTTCTGGCCAGACACAAACAAAAGGTCGCTCTATTTTACTAATTTTTACAACCGTATCAACTAGCGCACAGGGCACTACACTGAAAAACTTTTTATACTGTGTCCGACATTGTTTGTCCCTGGTTTTGGTTTTTCTCCTGTTATTAACCGTTATGTTATTCAAATTAATTGGCCGTTTAATATTTTTTTTATAATTTAATGAATTACTTATTAAAATTAAATTTTCTGCACCCCGTCTCCAAATAAACTTCTGTACCTAATCGCATACACGTCCGTCTGTCCGGTAATTTTCCTAAAAAGGAAAACAAAGTTTTTGCTTCACGCATTAATATATATATATATGTAGGTAAGTACAAATTATGATATAAGGTTATTATATATCTTCTAATCGAGATTTTGACGTTTACCAGGTCAGTAGATGCCATAGAGATGGCTCTATATTACTACAGATTATTTTCAGAATTTTAATAGAAACTCGGTACTCAAAAGGATTCTACATGGTAGTTAGACAATGTGATTACATTTACATACGATATACATGAAAATATTTTTCATATATCATATATTATCAAAACAATTCAAACAATGCTTAAGTATTTCTTAACATATAAAAATCATAAGTACAGTTTTTACATCCTCAATGAGTGATTTGAGATAATTCCCTGCTCAATCCAATCATAAGTCACTCATCATGCCAGAACCACGTGTTTCTACTTATGTTTGTAAATAAGGAATTAAGGATCTTGAATGAAAGAAAGGATAATTCTTATGAGTATTGTGGTAGTTTAGCGATTGTATTGAAAACATTCCATTATAATAACATAATAATGCGTTTATTCATATTATGATTAGATAGAACAACTTACCTACGAGTTTATTGCCGACATTAAAAATTTAATACGCTTCTTTTAGTTTTAGCAAATAACTTATAATGTAATAAGGGGTATTTTGTTGTCACTTTATAATGTAGGTGACAACTTTCTTTTCTAATTTGTAAAGACTTTATTATAGTGAAACCGCCATTAAGACCGCGGCGTTCACCGCCCTATTCAACCCTGTTGGTTTATTTGTTTCTACTCCCAAGTTTCGGGGAAGGCTAAGGGCCTCGCAATAAACCATATTGTCTCAGACAACGTGAGTTTTATTGCTACTGAAACCGACATCGCTTTTCGGAACCGTTCCATAATTAGTTTTCTAAAGAAATTTTGTAAATAACGCGATTTGTCGCACCGCTACGGGCACAAGTCGCCCGCAGTACTTACCCTCGTCGTAACATTCTTTTTATGTTCGATTTATTGATTTTATTTCAACCTTGTAGTTAGAAGAACTATTTAACGTAACTAAATAAAAACGGAATTAACAGTACTTTAAATACAGCGGTAATACAACACCTTTAAATACAGCGGTATTTGCCAATTCAGATATATACTAACCTACTGTTGTGGAAATTAAATACCAAGTACAATTGAAGATACCAGCTTTTACCTACGGCTTTGCCCCAGTGCAATTCGGTCTATTAAAGAGACTCTTTTCATTGCCCTGTAGAATTCATCTAGGTATCTAGAATAAAAGTAAACAATGTTTTTTTTTCAGGGTTTAAGCTTAAGGCGTTATGATTTAATAAAGAAAGATAATATATTGGTAAAGACGAATTGTGCACTCACCTAGCTTAAATAGTATCTAAAATATATACAAGTATATCCAACAAATATAATCTGGGGTTCAATCAAGTATAAAACCTTTGCTTATATTAGTGTTCATATGAAATACTCAGCCTGGTTTCCCTATCGAAGGATTACATGTAATTTTAAATGTAATTACGTGACCCTAAATCCTAGCTTATGGTCTAAGCGAACCCCGACTAATCAAGGGACGTAACTAGAAAGATGCGGTGGCCAATCGCCCAGCATATGCCCTGCATGATTCATGACAAAAATGGATTGACGTCACGAGTTCCTGTCTTCTACGTTGACGTGACGTAATTTTATGCGTTTGGGAAGGGTTTCACAATGATTACACAAGTACAGTACGCGACAAAATAGTTATACCTACTCACTAGAGTACGAGTAGTATAGATACAAGCACATGTACCTACCTACATTGAAAGGCTTCACAATTCCTTCCTTGTGGAAACTTTTATATTCGTCATATAATCATGCCCCTAGAACTAAATGCTTAATAGATAGAGATATAGTTGTGTACTAAAATTAGCTATCTAAACCATATTTCATTGTAGACCATGTTCCTAAAACTATAATCGCATTTAAAAAATACATTATTGTCTTCCTATTCATCACAGCAATCCAACAGGCACCGCAAATAAAACAGCTAACAAAATAAAAAAAACTTATGAGCTGCGTATCTACAAGATCTCACTTTTAAATAACTCAATAATAAAATAAAATATAATAAAACACAGTTTCCGAACTTAAAATAAGTAACTGTTACTTTTAGAGAAACCGAAAGACTGTTACAATTGTAACAGTTAACGTGTTTTATTTCTATATTACTCCCAGTTGTCTGCCTCTGGCCAGACTCAAACAAAAGGTTGCTCTATTTTACAAATTTTTACAACCGTCAACTAGCGCGCAGGACCCGGCATTAAAAAACTTTTTATACTAAGTCCGACATTGTTTAATGTTAATTCTGCCCTACATAACTTCATAATGGTTCCAATAAGCGCAACTGTAAACGTCTAAAATATTTGTGGGTCCTAAAGGATTATTATGATACAGCTTTAGGTAAAGGGAAATTTTCCAATCTTACTTTATCTAAATGTGGATATAGAAATTATGCCAAACCAATGGTGTGACCATTTGCTTGGCAGTAAAGGGATGCATGTATCTATGTATTGTTAAAACCTGCACTTCAAATAACTATGGATGTGTAACCATGATCCAAGTAGTCCGGTTCTTCTTAGAGTTACGTACGTACGACCCAGGCAGGCGCTTAATTGCAATAATCAGACTAGCTAAGTCCAATTTCACAGTCTTAGCGGAACCGAACTAAAATCGTATCAAAACTCTTGGAAGCTGATACGGTATTACCTTTTTGAGTATGTTTGAAATAATATATAAGAAATCGTATTCGATATATCCGATTAAATTTTATAGTAACGTGCCGGCCACACGACAGATAGCTGTAAAATAATGTTTTGTCCAAAATAATATAACAAATGACACTAATTACTGCCAGCCATGATCCGTTATTCCTTTGATGCAACCAAACAACGCAAATATCGGTTTTACAACAGAAAAATGTAAAACAACCGCCATAAACACGGCCGTTAGCATTGTTCTGCGCCTGCGCAGCGCCTTTGGCGGGCCGTCAACAGACTTTTTATTTTTGAAATTTTATCACAGATTGCTTATTGCCCAGCCAACGGCCTTCGTCTTCGAATTGACGGGTTGAGCATTGATTGTTAAAAGGACAAAAGCAGAATGTTTGGCAAACACGAGACGGCGAAAATACTTTGTTAACAGTTAATTGCAAGGGTTCGCCAATAAATGCCATGGTCGGAAACTCTTTTCATAACTTTTACAATGTCGCAGAAAGATTCAGAAGGTTTTACTGCTTTTTTATCTGCAGTAATAGACGAAAAGTATTAAGTGTAACGCAATTAAACAGTTCGTTTACTTTTCCACAAAATCGATTCCCAAAATATCTTGCCTTAAAATTTAACACACCAAGGTATTGTCCAATGTTGGTCTGGAACTTAAAAAGTATGTGCCAACTGTGGTTCTTGACTAGCATGTCGTAAAAGGCGACTAATGGTATATCGGGTTTTAGGTGTGTGATGGTGAAGGCGACAAGCTAGCCACTACTTTTTCACAATTTTCTATCTAAACCAGGCCAGTTTTATTTTTGGCTGAATGTGGTTAAAGGGCCTGCTTTCCCATTTGACACTGGCTGCCTCTTCGGGGAGTATGGGCGTGATGTTATAATAAGTGTTACATAAGTAAAAACATTGGTACAATACAAAGACATTACCAGACAATACATACCATGTGTATTAATGCTGTTTAGTATGTTATTTATAATTTAAAGGTTATTTGACCTTTAAATTATAAATATGTCGACTGGCCCGTTGAGACCCTGGCCACGAAACCGAGGGTGGCGGGTTCAAATCCCGCTAGGGGCAAATGTTTCGTGTGATGAACATAGACATTTGTACTCGAGTCATACATGTTTATAAACATATTTAAGTATGTCTATCCGTTAACCTAGTATCCATAGCACATAGCTTGGAACTAGGGAATTGGTGTGTCAGTTTGGAGAATTTATTTATTTATTTAACATTAAGTACCTTCACGGTGCATATATTATAGTAATAGTAATAAGTTACATAAATATACAATGTGTAAGTTCAAAGCAAATATTTCCTAGTTAGAATGGACTTAGGTAAGTGCTACACAAGCTTACTGTGATTTACCTACTACATTAAATTGTCTAATTATATACATAACTTTTGTAAAAATAAACTACTTATACAATGACAACAAACAAAATAAACAATGTCAAATAAGTTTTTTATTCTTTTAAATATAGATAAAAATCTGCAGTGCCGCCTTTGGGGACTGGTCTGCTCTGGTCGGGTCATATTTTTATTGTTTCTTAGTAATTATAAATTTTTATTATCTTATTTCACTCCAGGCCCACTTAGAAACATGATTCAAAGTTAAATATGATTCTTATAACTTTGTTAATACTGTTGTTGAAAAAAGTAACTACCGAGTTTCTTGCCGGATTCTTCTCGGTAGATGCAACATTCCGAACCGGTGGTAGAATCATATCACTTTGAACTGTTTTTGACGATTTATAAGTGTTTCTTTGAAACCTATATAAATAAAGAATATTTTGACTTTGACTTTGACTTTGAGTGCTCATTCATGTACCTACATACTAGCAAGCATAAGCTTTTACACAACACTTTTATATTACTATATTTTATACTATACTACTACTAAGTATATATTTTATAAATACTTTTTAGTTTTGTGATGGTCCATATACCTACCCACATCTATTGATACAAGTCCGAAGGCATTTTGTCTGTCATCATTATTTCGGAATTCCAACATTTTGGCTTTCGACACCTAGTGTTTTAACAATCCGGACCCCTCATTTAAATTCTAATCAGTACACCCGATGCCTGCGTGATTGCGACATCACGGGAGCGAAGGATCGCACCTGCGCTTTTTTGCAGCGTCCACTTGAAAATCGACGACTGTCATAATTATATGGCCACCACGCCTCGTTACATGATAAACGTTACAGAGCTGTGTAAAAAACACACTGCAGGGCGAAAACAAATATTAGTATTGACGCGCGGTCGTTCACACAAGCAATTACCCGCGCCGCGGACTCGCCGATAGTGTAAAGATTGACGTCGAATTTCGTCCGCACCCTTATTTTGCCCGCAAGTAATAATTTTCTCGCCGAAACGAGTGAAGTTAGGAGCCGCAAAAAACTAACGCGTTGATCCTTTCACACGCAACGCCAAAAAACTGCGAATGAGGCGGTTGCCGCGCAGTAGGTACTGTAACTCTCTTAAATTTTTTTGTACGCGCAAGATCCCATTCTACCGTGTGAGCATTACTTAACATTAAAACTATTAGTACATTGAACGATTCCACATCATTGAAACGAACAAAGCCGTACTAGAAAGAAAGAAAATAGAATTTATTTGGTACAGTAGGTACTTAAGCTAATTTTAAGTAGTCGTGCAGTTTCAAAATTAATACAAACAAGTGACATAATAACATACACATTTTTACTAACATATCTATTGTATTTATAGTAGATATATAATTAAAAGGATACCATAGAACGACTGAGTTTACGACAGGAGCTTTGCAAAGACGGAACAGAGCTAAAGTTCCTGATCGGCGGCGCAGATTGTTCCAGTATTTCGTGGCGGCATAACGGAAGCTGCCACGAAAGCAGCCGTTTGTTGCAGACAGAACAGACGGGTTGGGTTTTTCAATTTACATCGAACGTTTGTCAGTTTTTAACCGACTTCAAAAAAAGGAGGAAGTTTACAGTTAAATGACTGAATTTTTTTCAAAAGAATATAATGGTTCTTTTGTTTTATTTACGTCGAAGAGCGGAGGTGCAAAATGAATTTGTAATTGTACTAATAATTGTAACAATAAATTCTTGGGAAATGTTACTTTGACAGTATCTAAATTAATACTTTGTTCTATAAATAATTAGATATACATTCTACCAAATTAAGTGACCTAGGTCAATGAAATGCAACATTGACGCACTGACTATTCCTAGTCAAATAGCTATTCATAACTGCTGTATAAACAACTATAACAATATATACCCGACTGAACAGGGCATCAAATTCTTTGTCTAGGATGCTTCAGTAGAATGCAACATCTTAGATTTGAAATCGTAACAATTTGTAATTTATAATGATTATTTATGGTTATAGGTACCTACAGATATACTAGTCCCATGTTGGTCTGGGACTTGGCCCATGTTGATCTGGGACAAAAAAAAAAGAATGTGCCAACTGTGGTTCTTGCCTAGCATGTCGTAAGAGGCGACTAATGGTTTACGGGCTTTTGGGTATGCGACTGAGTAGGCGACGAGTTAGCCACTTGTCACTTCTTTTTCACAGCTTTCCATCCAACCCAGCCCACTGTCCCATGTTGGTCTGGGACTTAAAAAGAATATGCCAACTGTGGTTCTTGCCTAGCATGTCGTAAAAGGCGACTATTGGTATATCGGGTTTTGGGTGTGTGATTGTGTAGGCGACAGGTTAGCCGCTTGTCACTGCTTTTTCACAATTGTCCATCTGACCCAGCCCGGCTTTATTTTTGGCTGAATGTGGTTGAAGGGGCTTGCTGCCCCTTCGACTCTGCCTACCCCTTCGGGGATCGTGGGCGTGATGTTATGTGTAGGTACAGATATACAAATCCACCTAACTATCGCATTTTCATTTTTTTTTTTTAAATACACGCGAACTTATTTATCGCTAATTCAAATACAATACCTCCCTACCTAAAAACACGCCAGCTTTCTACATGTGTAGTTGCGCAGATAACCAACACACGTGCTAAGCCCGTCATTACCACAGGCTGCTCTTTTAAAAATCACTCTGGTCTGACGCGTTTCGATAATTTCCATATGTAAATAATGATTGGTAGGTGGGAAATAATACCCGTTATTAGTATTAAAATTTTATTTGCCGTCTCTACAAAAATATACTTAACTTGGGATATACATTGTTATACTTAACTCTTAAAATTAATGTCAATTTAAATATTTTGTCGTACGCAGTAATCACAGCAAAATAAATAGCACAGCCACTTGCTGATATGAAGTGCATTAATTAATTAAACATAAGTAAACGATTCAATCTGATATGACAATTTCTGAGATTCCAAATGGTCTGCTTATGAGTAGGTATTTTGTATTTACTGCTACCACTGAAAATTCACCTACAAGGTATCAAGCACGGTACAAATATAATTGTTTTTCGTTCTAGTCTTACAGTTCATAAAAAAAAAACAAATTGCGGCTAAATAACTTCACACTTTATTACAAAAATGAACGTATGATAAAAAGAAACACTAAATTTATTTTAAAGTTCATATTAAAAAAACAAGACGATAACAACGTATCTTGTATATTATACGACTCATCATAAATTCATAATTATAAAGTAATTCATCCTTTCACTCGAACAAGAGTGACAAAAAACACATTGTGTAAGAAATTAAATATTGTACATTGGTAGACCTGCGTTTAAGTTTAATCAATAAGATTGTTATAACAAAGTAACAACATAATAAAATATGTGTTTTAATAACAACTAATCACATGTGAATACTGGTGCGTAATTTAATGTTTAAGACATGGAATGATTAATTAAGTAAGTACTTGTAGCAGCGAAAAAAATATAATTTTATTGAAGTACTAAAAAGTATGCATATTGAAATAGAAAGCTTTTTGTATAGGAAAACTTGTTAAAATAACAATAATTAAGATGGCGGAGTGCTTATAGTACTTATATATTCCCGTCGGCGGATTAGTACAGACTTCTTTTGTCGAGCGCTTCATGTGGGTTCGATTCCCTTACTGGGCCAAATATTCGTTAATGAAACAGGTATTTGTCTAGGCGTTTGAACTACTTTCGAAGAATCTGATTTCCATAATACAAGTGCCTAATTTACTTACTTTGAAATCAGATCAATGCAAGTGATGTTTTCTAACATTTATTCATCAGGAGCTCCAATATACAGGTCGACGAAATTACTTAAAGTATACTTCCAAAACATATTCAATAACAAATATGTAACTAAATTCCAATATTTCACAGACATTTCATTAGCGATCATATGTATAGTTTTACATGTCATGAATTTATATAACTAATGTACTAAGCGATAAATACCACCATTCATACATGATAAATAATTTGCTGTCTCAATGTCTCTATAAGTCGTTTGATTTGTCAAACGACACTCATGTAGTCTATCAAATGAGTGTAAACTCGTCAATCGACTCAAAATCCGTTCGTTTTGTCTGGCCACGTATAAACATAAGTGCAAATTGATAAGCATGTAGTACCTATATATCTATTTAATTAAAAATAAAAAGAATTGAAATATATTCATATTTAGTGTAAATAAAACCTTATTTTCCGTTAACTAAAATAGTACATATTATTATATATAAAAAGTCGTTCGAACGGCATTGTTCAAAATAACCTGTTTTGTTATCAGATCCTCTAAACTATTATCAGATTATATACTTCAAATATGATTATTTAACTCGAGTTATTTACAAAATAGACACAGAAGAACTGTGTGTAGTTCATCACATATAAACTACAACTATACTTGTTAAAATATATCGTCGTTAATATTTTATAAACATTTTTCATACAATTTAAAATACACATAGATACACTATAAGAGACTTGGTGAACTGGATAGTATGGCGAGTAGCCGCTGGTCAGAACACTAGCTTTAATTCGACTGCTAAACAATACAATAAGAACACATGTACATATATTTTATTGAAATAACTGGATAATTGATTACATATGTAGACTTTTAAACTACGATACCCTTAATTTATTCACTTCTTTTATCAACACTATCATTCTCTCGATAAAATTTATAGTATAGCAAATGGATATAATTGAGCTAATAACCCAAACATAGTAATAAATTAAATCAGAAGAAAAACACGAAGAGCTCTTTATAAAATATCTAGGAACATCGCAATTTTGACTTAAAAAAAACAAAACACTGAATGGATGACATAATCTTTGGCCATTTGATATTTTGGCTATTCATAGTTTTTAATAGATTTATTATTATTTGTCTTTAATATTGCTAAAGCACCATAATTGTTTAAGTATGTGAAATAATAGAGAAATAAAAATATGCATTGCATTAAACGCTGCCGCTAAGTAGAGTCTAGTACTGCATTCTTATAAAAATATACACAGTTGACCCACGATGAGCCACGAACCATCCTTCCATGCGAGTCTTGGGACGTCGTTGATTGTGGGCACGTGCCCAGAGCCCGGCGCACGAGAGCCCCCCTAGTCTCACGTTACCAATATTTATTATCGAAAAACATACTAATTTCCAAATGTGCCCAAGGCCTCCAAAAGGTTTAAGACTGCCTTGCTTTTATGGCTCGTTAAACTGATACGGTGAGACCCGTGTATAAATACATATGGCTGGCTCGATGGCTCATAATGACCCTGCCCCATGCCCCAAAAGTTGTGGGTTCGATCCCCACCCAGGACAAACATTCGTATGATGAATACGTGTGTTTGTACTGTGTCTGAGTGTTAATATTGAATATTTAAGTATATATTTGTAATACCACTGTTGATTCTAATATGCGTAACCCAAGTGCTTAAGCTACTTACCTAGGAGTCAGAACAATGTATGTATGTAGTGTGATATTTATTTATTTTATACGTCTATTTTAACCTACTACTCCAAGAGACTATTTTGTTGGATTGTAGGTACTTGATGTGTGGCTCTGAAGATGATAATTACATTAATAGTAATGCCATTATTATCTTCATAAAATCATGATTTTACCAATCATTATAATCATGATGTGTGTATAATATGAATATTTTATAATATTCTGTACCAGTTTAATATGTTGTATGTAATTTTTTTCTCAATTTAAATGCATATCGCACAAAAGATGATGCTCGGAAATCCATGAGGCAACCGTTTACCTATCCCACCATAAATGTATTAATTAACATTTTCTAATTACAACTTTTCATTTTAATCAGTCTAAAATCTTGTCAGTTTAACAGATAACCCAAGGGCTTTTAATTAAAATGTTTCATTATTCAGCGCTTCCGCGCACCTACCAACTTCGGTTCATATCACAATTTGAGAGTCAAAAGTCACTCGCCGCTTATGCGTATTATTAATAAATTTTTCAAGTCGTCACTAAATGCCAATGCTGTCCATAGACGTTATTGCCGTTAGACTCCAATGTGAACATTGAAATCTCGTGTAGATAGCGTCGCACCCGCACCGAACAGCCCATTCCGACTTTATATCAAAGGCTATGCATATTACTATGTAACCTGTAACACTGTGACCCGATACTCTACAAATTTACGCGCGTACGAACCTACGCGTATAAGAGAATAGGCGACTAATATAGTGTAACGAAGAGCTTAACTCGTCGCATTCAAGGTATCACTGCTTTTGCCATATTACTGTAATTTACTAACTACGAACGTCACATCCCATATGCAGCCGTTAACATTATTAGACACAAAGTGACGAAATCTTGTGAGGTTTTTCTGAATAGAATACCCACCACGTACGTACCTGTTTGATCTTATTATTGATTGGCTCGTTTTCGAGAGGACTTGACCACCATTCGCAACAAAAAGAGTCAATCATATACCAGTGACACCTCGCGTCTTACTTGTGCCATCCAGTGATTATTTTATTTCAAAAAACCTCATTAGACACTCAGAGGCAACACAATACTATTACTTAGTATGAGTAGCGGCGGCGGCGTTGAGCGGAGCTTAGAGTAGTAGGATAATTATGCGAGGACGAACTATAGGCATCTTTTATAGACGGATAGTGCAATACCTCGTAACTACACTAGGTCAAAACGCCCAATTTTTTATGTATTTGAATCAATGTTAGACCTTGCGATCAAGTGTTAGTTACGCGGTTAACATAATAAACATATGGTTGTTCCGCCCACAGCAGCGGGCTGGTGCGGTGCTTCCACGATGTCTTCCACAACGCTACCTACACGAGCAGAAGGGACTATACAAATGGCGTATTTTAACGCGCCAACGACGGGTATATTGAATAAATTGTCTACGACATTCGGACACAGATAGTAAACCTTTTCACATAGTTGATATTTTGTAGCGCTGTATACGTGCATTGGTATCTGTGCAAGTCTGCACTAGGCTTTTATATATTTTCACATTTTTATACCTATTTATCTATGTTTATGATAGCTATTGGTAATGATTTTTTGATTGACTTATTACACTTTTGTTTAACTACCAAGAACCAGCGCCTATTATTTCGGTAGTTTATTAGTATCGATACAAACACGCCGATGCAAGTTGCGTTAAGTCCACACGTATGTATTGTTAATACAGAAACCTCAGGCTTCACCACTAAAATGCTACTTTTAAGGAGTTTGGTGAAGTCTGAGGTTAGCCGGGATACAGACAAGCTTCAAACACGCCTCACGCGCGTTTTATAGCTGTTTACGCGTATTTGAGTCGATACAAATAAAACAACACGCTTTTTGGTCATCTACAGCGCCGTGGTCTATACTGGATTAGCTACAAAGCAGAAGTAACAAATGCTACCAGTCCCGCACGGGGTCCGGGCCAAATTTTTTTTCACTCTGTGCACCTGGGTACTCAGATGCACAAAGTCGAATAATCCTTGAGGGTCCCGAACAAAATCTCTATCAAATACAATTCTCTCATGCAAGGGCATTTTGGTAAGCATTTGCTACGGGCTTGATCCGGCACCGGTCATTAAAGTACGCGAACCGTGGCCCACGCGTTAAAAATATGCCGTCAGCGCAGTCCCTACCTTATAAAGTCGTCACTAGATGTTAACACGGCCATTAGGCACGTTTAATTACACCGTATGCATAGTCCTAAATGTTAGTCGGCACTAGTCGCCAGCAGCCCAGTGGGCTAGACGCCTGTGTCGGAGGTGCGCGCGTGGCGCGGCGAGCCCTATGACTCGGGGAACAGGATGCTCTCCACCGGCGCCGACGCCGTCATGTCTTCGTCGTCCGGCTGCGACCAGTCCTGTTCAACGATCAATACGTTACAATATCCATCTATCCAATGTAGAGCTTGTATGAAAAGGATAATAAATGTTAAAGAAAAAAATGAGGAGCGTAGCATATGGCTTTCGGTTCTCTTTGCCTACCCCGCTAGCCCAGCTAACCCCGCCCAGTTTTATTTTCGGCTGAATGTGGTTAAAGGCTTGCTGCCCTTTTGACTTTGCCAACCCCTTCAGGGATTACGAGCGTGATGTTATAAACAAAAAAATAGAACGTTACAAAAAAATGCCAGCGGTGTCCCAACGGCCTTGTCGGATTTCTGGCGAATGCTATTGCGACCCGGCCGAAACGCCGTAGTATAAGAACTCATAAACTACGTACATAATGCATATAGATATTTTGATGCTTTAAACCAGAGGTCGGCAACCTTTTGGCAGACATGGGCCACATAGTGAAAAAAATTGATAAAGGCGGGCCGCACTTGTAAGATAATTTTGTACCTAATATATATATTTACCTACCTAGTTATTTGTAGGTAAGTACCATAACTGATATCAAAATGAAAAATGATATATTCCGTAATTAATTAATACAGATGACAAAGGAACAATGAAAACAAAATAAGGTGAAAATAAAAACTTATATGTATAAAACAAAGACTTCAAAGTACTTAAAAACTAATTAATAAACAAAATGTAGGTGTATAATTATACACACCTACCTACACAACATGCCTATGTTGTGTAGGTGGGTGTATAAATATGTGTAATTTGTGAAATATATGGTAAATTTTTGTGCCTTCAATATATATATATTTTTTTTGTTTTAAGTTTAAATTATAAGACTTTCATTTACAAAACAGTCGCGGGCCGCAAGGAGTCTCGGGACGCGCGTTGCCGACCGCTGCTTTAAATCTTTTCATGCTTGTTCCTCTATGATCTCGTGTAGAATTTTGTAACCTTTAATGTAGTAAGTTAAAATTTTGCTAATAATGTTATACTTTCACATTTTTCCTCTAACCCAGCCTATTATGTTGGTCTGGGACTTAAAAAGAATGTGCCAACTGTGTTTCTTGCCTAGCATGTCGTAAATTGTGTGGGCGACAGGCTAGCCACTTGTCACCGCTTTTTCACAGTTTTCCATCTTACCCAGCCCGGTTTTGTTTCTGGCTAAATATGGTTGAAGGGGCCTGCTGCCTCCTTCGGGGATTATGGGCGTGATGTTATGTATGTATGTTATATTTAAAACTCCAAAACTATAACAGAGCCAAAACTAGTATGTTAATTCAAATAAGAGTATTTAATTTTCATACCTGCTCCTCTGTACTCGCGAAGAATAAGTAAAACAGATTTGCCCCCAAATCGATAGCAGCTCCCAAATAGAAGACTACTCGCCACTGGCCAAGTGTTTGCTGGAACAAGACACAATGAAATTTATACAATAAAAAAAAAAGATATTTATGTGAAACTAAGTTCTATATCTTGTACAAATCTTCGGTAAATAATGGTAGGATACTGATAGCCTGGTAGCAAGTGTCGTCTAAATATCGACCGAGAGGTCCTTGGTACAAATCATGAGCTCGGGCAATGTATTTGTAGCTGGGTTACTACTGAAAACACTCAGCACCAGCTCGGAGTCAAGAAGTGGGCGGGTTTTCACCGCGCTGGCTCTGAAAATTAAGCCGTGGGTCCGTGGCCTGACCTCTCTCTAATTATATAGGATTACCGTCTCACCGGACTATGAGAGTGAATACACAGAGGGTACACCAGTGTTTGCGCTATCACTTGTGCTCTACACAGGATTATAATATTTCCTGCGTAGCTAACTAATCCTCGTTGAGATTGGCCGCTGTGGTTGAAATAGGATAGGAAGGTATTAGGTATATTATTATTATACTACTAGCTTTTGCCCGCGGCTTCGCTCGCAAGGAACATCGTTAAAACAGCCGGATGTATGACCTATACCTATTATTGTAAAGTTTCATTAAAATCCCTTCAGTAGTTATTTTTAGATTAACTAACATCCATATAAACTTTCGCGTTTATAAAGTTATAAACCAGAGAACCTTGCCACGAAACCAAGGGCCGTGGTTTCGAATCCAGCTGATTCATTCAAATGATTCATTTGTCCTGAGTCATGGAAGTTTATAAACGTATTTAAGTATGTATATCCGTTCACCTAGTATCCGTAGCACAAGCTTATAAGCTCAGTTTGGAACTAGGAACTTGGTGTGTCTGGAGAATTTATTTAATGTGTTTAAGACATCTAAGCGGTGGTAGCTCAATAGTGAAGACATGCGCCTCTTAACCGAGGAGTGCGGGTTCAAACCCGGACACGTACCTCTGGATTTTTCAACTCTATGTACGTATTTATACCACTAGCTCGACGGTGAAGGAAAGAAAAACATCGTGATGAAACCTGCAAATTCAAACAACTTTGTATTTGTAACCATGATCACTTGATAATTGTCTGGTTCCCCTATCTTAGGGTTACGAAGGTCAGACCGGCAGTCGCTTCAATGTAATTACCAGACTCGCTAAATCCTGGATCATGGTCTAAGCGGACCCCGTCTAATCCCCGACATAACGCTAGGAAGATGATGTTTAAGACATCTAAGATAAATGTTTCGCGTTCACAGATCACATACCTGTTTGTCGCTGATGATGCGTCCGATGGCGTAGGGCGCCATGAAGCCGCATATGTTGCTCGCCGCGTTGGTGATCCCGTACATGGTGCCCGCGAACTGCGGCGACAGGTCGATGTGGTTCATCTGGTTGCCTGCAAAACAAAAATATATTTATTGTTCGGTTTGCTCTTCGTAAAATATAAATTACTAGCAGCGCCCCGCGGTTTCACTCGCGTCTGTTCCCGTGGAATAATATTCCCGGGAATACATGGATAAAATAAAACCTATGTTACTCGCTGATAAAGAAACTTTCCATTGGAGAAATAATTTTTCAAATCGGTCCAGTGGTTTCGGAGCCTATTCAATCAATTCAAATAAATAAACAAAATACAATCAAATCTACTCTCTTTATAATATTAGTATGAAAAACTATCCTAAACAGCTCAGTACTAGATGAGAGCCATCTTTTCTCATACCTATTTAGTATACATAAAAATTTCAAATAAAATCAGTCAAGCAGTTTTGGAGGAGTATGACCACAAATGTGTATTATATATTATATATTAATAGGCATATGTGTATTATTAAGACTGGGTTTAAACCGTATCTCATTTTTTTGTTATAAGCCTAATAAATAAGAACTCTTATCAAAAATAGATTACTTTACCATGTCCCAACTCCTTTTCATCAGTAGGTATGTAAAAAACTTAGTAAAAAAATAGTTTATATCCACTTTATTACTGTGTCGGTCGAGTAGGTCTGTAAAATATGACCATGGCTAGTTGACCGCCGCACGATAAGTTAATTAATAAACAGAGTTAACCTCACGCTATGGGTTATATAATCTTCAAGTTGAAATGACAGTAAAGGCAAAGTTGCATCTAGTAGCAAGCAACCAATATAAGATGTTTTAATCTTATATTGATTGCTACTAGGGACCGTGCGCCGTATAAAATGGTGCAAAGATGAAGATACATTGACATACCTACAAATCAATACAGATAAATAAAACGAGTGTCAGTTTGTAACGCTAAACTAACAGTCATTTTATTCCGACCTGGTAATCTCCGAAACGGCTAAACCGATTTCGACCTTTCACTAGTAGATAGCGGGTGTCACAAGAAGTAACTTAAGCCTATTTAGAAAAAAATCAAGTTCACAAAAAAAACAAAATCAATTTGTTTTTCATATTCAATGCGTAAAGTCGCAAGCAACAGCTTAGATTAGATTCTTGCTTGGCATAGTTTTTTAAATATAAGTGCCTGAGCTTCTGCAAGGTGTCGGTTGATATTTTCTGATAGGTACTTACCGGCGTAAACGGCGCCCCCAAAAGCAGACGTGATGGTTAGCAGTAGCATGACCGCCATTCGATCGCAACCGGCCCACGCGATGCCCAGCAAACCCAAAGCGGGGATAAATGCGGCTGTAACAAACGAATGTGCATATCTTTCAACTTTTAACATACATTTTAAAATTTGAACATACATTTAACAGTTAACCTTGTTATTCTGTTAAATGTGCGTTAAAAGTGCTTTAGCTTCTTACTTCTGTATCAGATCAATGGATATTGTCTGATATTAACCAATTATTACTAGCGACCCGCACCCCAGCTTCGCACGGTAAACACAAAACAACATGTAACTATACATATAAACGTTCCTCTTGTATCACTATCTATCGGTGAAAACCGTATCAACATCCTTGGCGTAATTTAAAATATTTAAGCGAACAAACAGAGGTGACGACTTTGTATTGTACTATGTACCTACATAACATAACGCCCGTAATACCCGAAGGGGTATACAGAGTCAGAGGGGCAGCTAGCTGCTCCTATACTATGTAAATTTATTTTTTACCCAAGCGCGGCTCCACCGGTGTGTGGACGATGGCCCACAACCTTACCTGGACCTTATGTACACAGCCCGCCAGGAACAAGCTTTTAGCGTCACAGTAGTATCGTAACAGTAATTTTGACTGGCTCGATGGCGCATTCGGTAGTAACCCTGCCTCATGCGCCAAGAGTCAGTTCAAAACCGATTTTGCAACATTTGACCTTGAATATTTTTTTTTCCACACGTCGGATCGATGAGGACTTTTGGCAAATTGTTTGTAATAGTGTTCCCAACATTTATGCCAATTTTCAGCTTGGTGCGAATTAATGTAACCTTGAATGTCTAATTTGACCGGGCTATTAAGCTACTTACCTCGGAGTTAATCAATATGTCATGTAGTCTGATATTAATTTATTTATTTACTTATTCTTTTCTCCAATTAGGTCTTATTACTATTATTATTGTTGTACATGAGCAATTAAGTTTATATTTCATTATTTGTATCGTTGTATATTTCAGTAGGAAGTACTAATTACAAAATGATTCTATGGCCTCAATACCTACTATGCAATACGATATGAAGAAACTAGTTTTAGAAATAATGAACTGTCAAAATATTCAGTAATGTATATATGTCTGCCTGTCTGTCTGTCTGTGTTTAAAGCCATAATCTTTACTACATTTTAAACCATCAACCAAGGTCAATACGTCAAGAGACGTGCCATTTTTTTATTCCGGGAAAATGATACATACATACATACATACATACATACATATATATTAACATCACGCCCGTAATCCCCAGAGCATTTTGTTTTAGGCAGAGGAAGAAGTAAATTTATAAATCCCAGAAGAACAGGGTATCTTAAAAGATCCAAGTTCAAACGAACGAGACCATGGCCAACAGCTAATAAAGTTATAGATAACTTGTTTAAACTAACTTACCAACAGTATTCCATAGCTTCATGCTGGTCAATCGAGATATCCATCCCTTAGCAAGCAACCAGTCCGCAAATATACTTATCAGGATCCCCGCAACCCAGGATGACAGGTACGGTAAGGCAGATAATCTTGCATTCTGTAATATTAATAAGCTATACATTCTGCATTTACTAGCAACTCGAAAAGAGCCGACTATAGTTGGGTAATGAGTTTGTAATAAGGTACTATTACACTAAATAGGTTCGACTTAATAATAATGTCCTCCTAACCGATATCGTTCACGGCGGTCAATCTCAACGAGGATTAGCCAACTGCGCAGGAGATATTATAGTGCAGAAACAGGTGCACTCTTTATTTCTTCACTCTCATAGTCCGGTAAGACGGCAATTCGACATGCCCAGAGGGTTATGTCGAATCGGAGGTCAGGCGCAGGACCAGCGGCTTAACGTGCTTTCCGAGGCACGGGGGTGATTAACGCCGTTTATGTCATAATGACTGTTAGTCGACATTATTTCCAGCAAGTCTAGCAACAAGTCTAACATTATGTCCAAAATTATCTCCCGAGTTTGACAGAATGTGAGTCTTATCTACCGAACCGATCCGACTATGACGACATTATAGCGCCATAGTAGGTAGTTTATGTAAACTAAAATGTTAACTCGTAGCGTTTTAATGAAAAAATTATACAAGTTCTTAAAATGTCTTTTTATCTTTAAATTAAACTATTTACTTACGAAAAATACTTTTTTTGTGTTAATTTTGTGCTTACCATTTTGGGCTTATCATGTAGCTATATGTATATGGGCTACTATTTTATTTACCCCGGAAACGAAAAATATCAGATTTTCAAAGGGCCACGTTCAAAAGCTAGTTAATTTATAACAATCAGTGACTCACAGAGACAATGTCGAAGTGCAGTATATTGTTCATGTAGGTGGGCAGCTCCGTAAGTTGCGTGTAGAACAGCCACGACTGTCCGCACTGAGCAATGAGGATGGCCCACAGCGGCACACACGTCAGGAATTTGCACCATGGGATAGACATTGACGAATTTTCTTCCTGCGGAGTGAAACATGACTAATTATTTTTAGTCACTCGTAAATTCGCAAACATGTCGCTTTTTGAGCAGTTTCAACACGAAACATGCGTCCTGCGTAGTTAGGTACGTGGGATTGCTTGTCAGTAACACCCCAGTAGTGCCTGACTGCATGTGTCTAAATGTACACCTTACTCCTGCCTGTTTAAGGGATATAATAAGAACGGCCAACCCAGCTCATTGCTTATCTGTATTGTAGTATGTGATCAGTGGCGTATTTGAGCGAGTTTGGTATCATTGGTTCTAATACAAATTTTGTGCATTCCATTTTTACTAGTTTTATCTCTCCTGTGAGTTTTAATAAACAATGGACGATTATGTTTTTTACAGGGTAATTAGAAGCGCCGATAGCTCTGTAGATAAGAACGCGTATTCGGTATATGAGGGGCGTCGGTACAAAATGGACATGTACCTCTGGCTTTCGAAAACCGAATAACGTATTTTAAACAATTAACTTAATGGTATGGAAACCAATGTGGACACATAGTCATAAAACTTTCGATATGTAAACATGGCCCAATTTGTCTGTTTCTCCTATAGTTTCAAAGGTCAAATGACAGTCGCCTCAATTCAAAACAAACTCACTGTCCACTGAATATAGGGCCATGATTGTAGACAGACCACTGAAAAATACATAGATATTAATTATGATTGTTCATACCTCCTATGCTTTGTCACACCATTTCGAACATTTGTCATGTAAAAAAAATATATTGCTACTTGTAATAAATCAAACAATGGGCTCATGTAACAAATTCAAAATTGGGTTCAAGCACAATTGGGTTACTTTTGGTAGTTATTGATTTTAAACATGGGTGAATGTTTTTTTTCTAAAATTGGCATACTTAAAAGCAAACATGACCTATGGAAACGGCTGTGCAGTCAGAGTATGATTCACACGCGCGTCCTACATACAAAAGATAAGAGTAAATGCGAACATTAGCAGCTATAAGTATATAATTTACATATTAATGTAATACATACTATTAATTTTGAATTTGTTGATGTGAATCATGTAGACCAGATGTGGTTTTCGCTTTATTCTAATAACTAGTACTTATAAATATTTAAATAGTAGTGACAGGTAAATTTCGAGACGTTTTACATTGTGTTTTTAGTTTTTATAAACTCTACACTAAACTCTATACTTAGACATAGTAATAGATATTTAAATAAAATAACAATGTAATAGTATTTACCTGAGGTCCAATCGATGTTTTTATATATTCAATTTCTTTTGGACATATCCTTGGATGTGTTTCTGGAGTGTCATAGACCAAGAACATCCATGCAATAAACCAAAGCACTCCGAGGCCACCAAACAAATAGAAACAAAGCGGCCATCCATGAGCATAATCCAGAGTACATAACCACCCAGATATTGGTAACGATATTACTGTTCCAATATTAGAACCTGAAGAATGTCCATATTATTTAATATTATTTTTTCTTTAGCAAGCAAAACACCATTAGATAAGAATAACAATTTTCTTTTATTGTGTGTATTTGCAATATGTATCTGACTATTGTTAACAGTATGGCAATCTGTAAATGTTAAGTGCTATTCCACATGCCTTAATTGTAGATAGTTTTTAATTTGCCCATATATTTTTTGTGAACAGTTTATATTTGCATGCTTTATTTAAGACCATTGGTCAAGAGAGAAAACACGAATTGAATGTCATATATTCTAGAAAATAAACAATATATGCATATCATACTTATAATACAATAAGTCAAGTCATTAAAAGCAATATCAACAATAGAAACTTACCGGCATATACATAAGCTGCAAATTTTGATCTTTCAAGTGGGGGTATCCACCTTGCTAACATAGCATGCATGGCGGGGTATGTGACACCCTCACCGAGTCCCTCCAGAACTCGAACAACAATGAAGAATTTGAAATCAACAAATGCGGCAATTGGACTAAGTAGAGTAAATATTGCTGTAAGTAAAACGCCCACTCCATACACAAGTTTGCCACCAAATATTTCAGCTATTCGACCTCCTGGGACCTAAAAGTAATGTCCATTTATAGTAAGTATATAAATAAATTCTCCAGACTGGCACACCAATTCCCTAGTTTCAAACTAAGCTTAAAGCTTGTCTTATGGATACTAGGTGAACGGATAGACATACTTAAATATGTTTATAAACATCCATGACCAGAGTACAAATGTCCATGTTCATTACACGAAACATTTGCCCCTAGTGGGATTTGAAGCCTTGGTTACGTGGCCAGGGACTCTGACCACTCAACCAATGGGCCTGTCAAATAGAAAAACCATTTAACTATTTCTTTATAATATTATGCTATAAAATATAAGTTACCTGCGTTAGAACATAGCCATAAAAAAAGGAACCTAAGATAATACTTTGCTGTTCAGCAGTCCAGTTGAAATCACCAGGTCTCTATAAAAAGATAATAAAATAATGAATTGTTGATTTATAGTCTTTAATTTTTTATCTTAGCTCAAATAGATTTTATCCAAAGTAAATATATTGATACTTATTAATGACCGCATTCAGTGCTACATAATTTTAGTCATACTAATATTAAATTCAATCATTTTAGTGTCATTGAAACATTATTTATAAAATAGATATATTAATGTAAAAACTGTATCTTACAACTGGAGTTGAATCATTGCTTGGTGTGTTGGCTTGGCAAACATCTAAAGAATCATTTGATGGCATTGGCGTGGTAGAGTTGATCATGGCCACAATAGCAACGGATAGATTCACCCGCATTGCATATACATTGGCAAAACCAAGAAAGCCCATAATACCAAGTACTGTCCGACTCTTTATCCATCCTGTTGTTTCTTCCACTGAAATAAAGTTGTTGTTCGCTTTTAGTAATTAAATTTGATATAAAACTTTGCCCCATTGAGTAAAGACTTTTTTCCTTTCTCTTTATCAGTCTTTTTCTTATTTAATCACATTTCCTTTCCACATACCCTGGAGCAGCTTATATATTTCTTGTTATGAATACAAATATGTACCTATATGTAACTCTTATCATTTGCAGATATTGACTATTGTAATGTAATACTCATTGTGATGTTGGCCTTGAAAATAGGCTAAAAAAATTTGAAAAGTATAAGTACCTGGTCCAGTCTCTACGAGATTACGACGACTACTTGTGACATCGTTTTCAATATCCGAATTAATTATGGGACTCTCTTCAATAGACGACGTCATAGTTCAGAATACAAAAAACATTCCTCTCTTGTTCTACTTACGAACCGTTGTAAGTACAGACGGTATGAGTCCAGAAATTGTATGTGGAATTAAAATGTAACTTTAGTTCACAATATTAAACAAGATCCTTCTGCGTGAGTCACACAGACTCATAGGATATATTTTATTTATTTTCAATAAACAAAGAGTTGATCCGTCCGTAGGCTTAGTCAGGTACTATTCCATTACAAAAAAAAGTCAATTGTTACTTTAGACAATATAATCATAAATTTTTTATACGATATCTTTTGAAAATCACCAATGAGTAGTGTAATTGTAGAAATAATACAAAATCTGAAGCAAAGAACAGACTCATAGATGACATTGACACTGAATGTCAGACATCCAGTAGTGATGTGACAATGAGGGTTTTCACCTCTGAGTACTGAAACCAATGGAGACGACATAATATTATATACGAACAATCTGATATACAAATATGATTAATATCGATATTGTATTCATAAATCTCTATCTATCTCTTTTTAACAAGTCTACAATACTGAACGTAAAAAGAGACAACAATATATTTGACTTAACTATTTTCGGTAACATCATCAAGTGACGTCATAGAAATACCTAAGTGAAGCCGGCTTACTCTTTTGGTTTCTCGCTTTAAGTTGTCAATGTCAGTGGAATTTGCGGTGTATTGTGCCAATATTAATAAAATTTGTGATTATAACATAATCTAACTTGTAACATTCAAAAACATCGTCACTAATAAATTGTTCAGAAACAGAGTATGTAAATAAGTAAAGTGGAATGACACTTTACAAAGGCGCCATATTTCAAATTGGGCTTCACTTTTTCGTAGTTATGCCATCTCCATTAGTTTCAGTATTCAGAGGACAAGACCGAACGTCACAGTTACGCCATCTATCTTATGTGATAATTCAAAAAACCCTCATTAAAATTCAAACAACAAATATCTTTTCTGTTGATCTGAGATATCTATATTCAAAATCTGACTTTATGTGGCCTCTTTCTTAGAGCTTTGTTAGAATTTATTTAGATCCGCAAACCTTAAAGTATTAAATTGCAAATTAAATATTATTTTGTTAAATCCGACACATTCTAGAATTAAGCAAAGGATGCGTTTTTAACCGAGGTTTTTAAACTGTCTACTACAATAAAACTAGAAATAATAACGGAAACTAAAGCTCAGTAAATACTTACGCTAAAAAAAATTGTTCTAGAATAATACCAGAATATTTGATTATTTAGGTATATATTCTGTATCGACTAGCTAAAATGGGCATGATTGCATTTTCAACTTGTGATCAGCGGACCGCTAGAAGCAAGCATATGCCATGTTTGTTTGTTAAACTTTAAACTGTTTGTGGCAATGTGTATACGTACAAAAACAAACTATCTCTCCCGGTGAACTTCGTACCACCCCGTTCTCAAGATTAAAAAAAAAATGATTACGACATATTGGTCGATTTGTTGGTACTTAAGTACCATTTTTGGTAGGTAGAATAAGGGTGCTTACATAAAGAAACAGGTTTCCGGCACAGACAAATCTGTGCAGGTCGGTACCGACCGGTCCAGGGTCAACTTGCATAAAGAAATAGGTATTATCCACATCCATTTTCATAAACAAACACACCCCTCACCGGCAAACGTTTGAACCCGTATGGCTCGGTCCAGGTTGTCGGCACGAACAAGTTTAAACCTGTTTCTTTATTAGTGAGCGCATAAGTAAACATATAAATATTATACCTGCACTGGTCGGTACCGACCCACACAGATTTGTCTGTACCGGAAACCTGTTTCTTTATGTAAGCACCCTAAGAATACTTACTTAAACAAAAATAAAATAAAACAAAATAAATACCAAATATCATCATCATCCTCTTGCCCTTCTCCTAGTTCATCTGGGGTCGGCGCAGCATGTATTCCTTTTTCATACGTCCTGGTCAGCCGTCATCAAGCTATCCACTCCCATTTCTCTCATATCATCTATCACACAATCCATCCATCTCTTATTTGGCCTTCCTCTTCCTCTCCATCCACTAAATACCAAATATACAAAATATTAATTTCGGTCGAGCCGTTTCGGAGAAGTTCGACCACAAACACCATGACACAAGATTTAGATAAATGTCCTCTTCGATAAATTTCTGCTCCACGAGTTTAACTTTCCATGATAGTAGGATAAGTATAGGAAAAATATGGAAGACTTATTTAAAAAAAATATTGCCATTTATTCATTATGTAACAACGTTTAAGTAACAAAATAAGTACAACCTATGCTGTCTATAATGCTAAAACTCACCATCCCTTATTAACCTTAATTAGTTTAACCAATAATTGAAATATAATATTAAGATTCAATAACCTTCATAGGTAACAAATAACACAAAAACAATTAATAAATTGTTATTTAAATTATCCTGAATCTTAGACTGAGAGCTGACGCAATACGCAATAATGTATTGACAAATCAAACAAATTAAATTTTAAAGATAACTATAAAATTTTATGAAACAAGCTATGACCAGCCTTTATCTTATATTTGCACAGCCTAATATGATAACTGTTACAACATTCAACCCTATATTCAATAAAATAAATGTGAATCCGTCATTATGTTATCTATAGATTAAACAATAAGTACTAATTGATTCCAAATATTTATAACTCTAGGATTTAACATAGATAATATTATGTTACCACAGAAGTAGCATATTAATAATCTATAACTTAAAAACAGTATGTGATGATATCAACTTCCATGTGTTAAAATTAACTTTATTTTTCCCATAAAAACTAAGCATACAAGATATAAATTATAATGAAAATAATATTATAAATTGTAATTCGAAAATTATATTCGAGTAAAACATATTTCTGAAATATTACTTAAAAATGTACATAAAACAAATAAAGGTTTTATGGTTTGATAAATATCAATTTATCTATTTGCTAGTATATATAAACAAAATAATATATCCAATAACACATAGCCTAATGAGCACAAACATGTTATTGCATTAAAGCATGTCTGTAAATTTACCTTTTTAAACAAAAACAAATAACAAATACTCCAAAAAAAAATTCATTAGTGCACATGTAACTCGTAATTTAATACATTTGAGAAGAAAGTGTTCTTCTTCATAGTTTATAAACTATTATTATAAAAATAGCACATTTAGAGAAGATTTACTATTATGTATTTCTCAGTTGGTTGTCTGTTTGTCATGGAGCAATGCATTCAAAACCACTTGGCTGCATAAGTATGTTATTAAGCTCTTTCAAAAAAAAAACATTAGAATGATGGCCAGAACATTTTACTTACTGTGGGCAACATCAGGCCCATAATAACTGTAGAAATAAGGTTAACACTATGATTATCCAGGATATTTTTACCACTTATATGTTTGACTGTAAGACTAGAATGTGAGACTATTTTGCCATCCTTATCCAATCCTGAAATTAACACAGAAAGGTTAGAAAATAAGAATGTTTTAATCAAATGGCACAGCTTAAGAATAAATGTAATATAGAAATTGTTAAATTACCAGAATACTGTAGTGTTGCTCCCATAACTGAATCTATTAGACTACCAACAAATCCAGCTAGAGCACCAAACAGAATAACTGGCCACTGAGGTGGGGCATTTGCCCATGTGACTCTGTCGGTGAAATAGAACATAGACAAGTAATAGGACACCCCAATAATAAACCCTCCAATAACACTAAAAAATATTCCAACTGGTGTAATTCCCCCATTTGTTCCTTTTGGCACCTTTTTCCAAGATGTGACTAATACTGGATCAGATTTTGCAAGTACAGTTCCTAGTTCAGAGGCCCAAGTATCACCATTGCAACATGCAAATACACCTAAAATAAACATAAAAGAAAATAAATATATGAACTGACAACAATAAAATTACTTAGAAGATGATGATGAAATTATAATTTACCAAGTACACCCATAGAAAGCCAAGAAGCTCTGTAATCCTTTATAAAATCTATGGGTCGTTCAGATGCTCCCACATCTAATAAGTACAGCAGCCCAAATTGTGTGGCCATTCCTGCATTACACAGTACTTGGATCCAATTTCTTTGACCACCTGAAAAATTATAACCCTATACATATAAAAAAATTCAATAGCATGTTATAATACTAAGGCAACACCAAACCATTTCTGATTTAAAATCAAAAGTTTACTTATACAGGTAAATATTCCCACCTTCTTTGAATTCTTCTTCAATCTTTTTCTTAATATGTGATCCTAGCTTAGTGGCTTTGGATGATGTCATAAAGAATGTAAACAGAGCAGATACAAAACAATAGTTGCTTAATGTTAACACTAGACCCACTACAAAACCAAGAAGCGCTCCACTGAGGTTAAGACTTCTTTTCTTATACCCATAAACGGCCATTGCAAGTGGAATGAAACATGATGCCATCCATCTAGCAGGTGATATCACCACCGGTTCTAAAATAAAATAATACAAAATTATTATATTAATTAGAAAGTTGGTGAATTAGATAAGTAATAAGTAAATGAATAATATATAATCTTATTTATATACATTGTATACTAAATATTTAATATGGTAATTTGTTAATTTTACAATTCTTATTAGTCACAAAAGATAGTTTAAACGCATTTTACCATCAAGTCCCTCGCTGCCTTTTATAAATTTTGAATAAAATATGTTAATGATCCACATTGACATTGATAATGGTATTGATATTGCACATAGTAGAACCGTTAAAATGTGGTCATTTTTTAGATATCTCTTCTGATCTGATACTTCTTTTATTTCAGCCTGCATTTTCGTCGGGATCGAAGTTTCGTGACTGAACTTTCAAATTTTATTTGATCGTCAAATAGGTTATCGTATCAATCTGTAATGCCACTGACGTATATAGAGGAATAAATCATCAAATATTACCTCATAAAACTTTTATTTTATCGTTATTTAATATAAATCTAGGCCAATTTTAATTTCTCAGTTGCACGCAAAATTAAACTGAAAAAATATCAGACAGACAACACACACAACAGCGCAGAGTACAGACGAGGAATTGAATTGACACACCGTGCAACAACAGTAAATAAACACCTGTCACTGACTGTCAAAAAAAATACAAATATTCCGCAGAAATTGGGTACATTATATAGAACAGTTGATTTAGCATACAAATAAATAAGCAAATATGTCAAGTCCTTCTAATGAGTTCTAATTTGATTCCTAGGAAATTTGAGGTCGTTTCATGGTAAAAAATCATTGGTCCCGTATTAGTTCTCTAATTAAACATTTTCGAGTAATTAACGTTAAAATAATTGTATGACAAAGGAACGTTCATTTAGAGCAGTGTCCAAATCAAATGTCAAGCTACCAAGCGTCAATTGAACTTTGAAGCACATTACTCGTCTGTGTTTGAAGCCATTTTACATTACTCGTCTGTGTTTGAAGCGTCAATCCTTACAATCACAGCTTACAATCCTCAGACGAGTATGCGCAAGTATGCGTCAATCATCAATTAAACCACTGAGCAAGTAATCACTACGTTTTAAATAAACCTACAATCAGACAGTCCACAGCATCAAATTTTGATTCATTTCAATGCTGGATATTTTTGACGCAGCTAATCACAGCATATTATATTATTAGAGATAATAAATAAATTGCTAACATATTTTTACAAAAATGGCAAAAAGATCTGCCACAGAAGCCTTCGATGCAAATGAAGTGATTCATAAAAAAGAAGGGAAAAAGCATTCATTGGATTCCGATGAAGAAGATAGCGGGGCCGAAGAAGAGAAGAACAATGTCCTGAACGCAGACGATATTGAAGGAGAAGAAGAGGGCATTGCTGGCATGGAAGGTGAAGTGAGTAGTATGTTATATTTACAAGCACAATATCAATTTATAAGTAAGTTATTTGGTACCCGTATAACAAGCTTATTTATTAGTACTGGTAATACTAACTGCCATCACCAAGGGTGTTTTATAGCAACCATTTGTTCTAATTTTAATTATTTAACTACACTTGTAATTAATCCAATTTAATGGTTTCATTACAGATTACTATTACACCATTCAATATGAAAGAAGAACTCGAGGAAGGTCATTTTGATACTCAAGGTCATTACCACTGGAAGAAAGAAAAGGAAATTAGAGATGGATGGCTTGATAACATAGACTGGGTGAAGATCAAGGGCCGGCCCGAGGACAAGTATAAAGTGCACAAAGACACTGACAATAAAGGATTGGGCGATGAATCCAGCAGTGAGGATGATGAACCTGAAGAAAAGTTTGATTTGATTGAGAATTACAAAGAAATTCTTCAACATATGAAACCAAAAGAGACAATTGCAAAAACATTGCAACGCCTTGGTAAGTTCTCGACTAAACTAAGTATACTTAAAAAATGCTAAGAGATAATATGTGGAAGTAACTAACCAATTCTTATTTCAGGTGCCAGTTCCAAGATCTCTAGTGCAGAAAGGTGGAAGCGAAAAAAGGCTGGTATAATAGATGAAGGCAGTAAACATGTTACAAGAATAACAGAACTTGCCAATCAAATATTAACTAAACTGGGCAACATGGATGTTTATCAAGAGACATATGAGAAAATAAGTTCTATTATATCTAAGGATATAAAGAAGACTGAGGATGCTGATTTAGACATGTATGCAGATGATTTTGATCAAAAAGAAAAACAGACTCTTGGTGATAAAAGCAAGGGTGAAACTTCGGAATCAACCAAAGAGCAAAGTAATGATGAGTCTGACGAAGTGAAGTGGGAATTTAAATGGAGCCAGGATGATAATGCCGAAATTTCAGGGCCACATTCTACACAACAAATGCAAAAATGGGCATCTGATGGATATTTTAAAACAGGAGTTTGGGTGCGTAAACATGGCGAAGACAGCCAATTTTACAGCTCCAACAGAATGGATTTTGAATTATATATGTAAAAAACCTACTTATATACAATAAATAATTTAACTCCTATGTGGAATAAAATTATATGTCTTATTAATTAGAAATTAGTTTTATTTATTTTAATATTCTCCCAAATAACTTAAAAATAAATAAATCCTTCAGACCCTACAATAACTAAATATTTGTGCTTAAATGTACGATGATATTTGTGATTTATGTAAGCGACGGAAAACTTGCTTGAATATATTTCTAATAATTTGTGACTACATATAGGACAAAAATCTTTATAGTTGCACTAATATTTTATTAAGCAGGAATCGAACTTGTGGCCTTCGGTTTCTTGGTAAACTAGACCAAAGTTCTTGTCATTTCGTATCAACAAACAATTTTAAATTGCTTAGATTGCAATCACAATAGCAACGACGGACTTCATGGAGAAGATATTTTAAATCGCGCTACTGTGGTGGGCCACAGTAGCGTGATTTCAAGTTAATATATTTAAATTTAAAATTAATATATTTACCAATTAAAATGAAAACTCGTCCTAAATAATATGTAGTAAATAAACGTAAACTTTAACGTAGCATTACTATGAAATTCGTCATTGAGTCTTGAAGTTTAAAAATAGGCAGCTGTCAATTTATCTGTCAGCTTAGCTGTCAGTTGATAGCAGATTATAGATAGATGTTTTTTGTTCAACTGCAAAACAAAATGTTTTAATGTAATCATATTGTGTCGTAGTTATTAGTGTGAACGTAATATTTGTAGTAAATATGAAGCCTTTAATAGATTTCGATGAATGTCTTCGTGATTCCCCTAAATTTAGGTAAATTAAAACAATGAAAGTTAGTGATAGAAAGTGAATTTGTACGTGCTATGTTTGCTAATTGTTGTTGTATAACTAATAACGTATAATTGTAGGGAACAACTAGAGACCGAAGAAGCCAGTATTGATTCTCTGGAGCAAAAGTTGGATAAGGTTCTCAAAGCATGTACTGTTATGATTGACTCTGGCAAAATGTACATGACTCATAGAGGGTGAGTACTCTGTGTACGACTTTCTTATTTTTCATTTCCTTTTGGGAGGTAAAGCTTTAGTTTTAATAATCTCATGTGTATTTGTCAATATGTTTCAATCTGTTGCACAATCTTCCATCTAACCCAGCCTAGTTTACTTTTGGCTGAATGTGGTTAAAGGGGCCTGCTGTCCCTTTGACTCTGCATATCCCTTCAAGGATTACGTGCGTGAAGTTATGTATGTATGTATGTATGTTTCAAACTTATATGCTATATTTCCTGTGTGATGCTAATATTTCAAGAGAATAGCATTATTTAGTTATAAAAACCTCTCTGACCAAAGTAACTATGAATAAAATTCGATCCTAGTATTTATTATTTTATATCTGCTCCCTTACACTGTCTGAATAAAGGCTATTATTATTATTATATCTGACTTTTCCATTTCTCGGGACTATAGAGTCCCGGACTTTTGGGAGGCGTGCGTGGGGCCGAAGCCAACACGTAGAGGCCCTTTAAAGTCATGTATAATTTTAATGTAATATGACATATTATTATTATCTGCTCCCTACTTGCAATTGCATTAAAAAATATTTACTATTAAAGCTATGAAACAATTACCATGATCTAGTAGATCATGGTAATTGTTTCATAGCATTGTTTACCATAAATTGCCATAAGTTTCTAGAAAACCTTAATTAACAATCAAATGATGATATTAAATTTAGATTTTCATTTTATACATCTTATCATTTTGTGGCTACATTATGCAGTAATTGTATCATATTTTTAATCTTATTTATCTGACTGCTTTTTGTATCCATATTTGATTAGATAACAATACCTGTTATAGAGTTTAAAGTAAAGCAAATTTGACTATAATTTATTATTCTTGATTATTCCCAAAATATATCTAAGCGTTTTCTGATATACATGTCATCCTTTGCATGAACATGAATGATGAATAATTATATACACAATTATTACACAGTTGCCTTACTTACAAATTCATCTCTGATACATTGCAACGGCAGAGGAAATGATTTTGTATCTGAAAACCATATAAATTTTAAACATATTAAATGCCGTGAATATGCATTACATGAATACACAGTCCTTGCTTTCAACACTTATTAATTTAATATCTAATTCAGTTAAAACGATAGAAATATATGATTAGTCCCAGAATAGGCTGTTTGCCTGCACTCATTGATTCTCATTAACTAAGAAATTGTAACTAATATTTATTAAGACTTAGCATTTAAAAAGTGTAACTTAATAGTTACACTATTTAAATCCCAAGTCTTTAGAAACAACTTCTCTTCGTGTTTACAACCGGCAAGAAACTATTGAGTTTCTTGCTGGTTTCTTCTTGGTAGAATCTACTTTTTGAACTTGTTAATATTGATTTTGTTCTTATGATTTATAAGTGCTTTTTTAAAGCCTATATAAATACAGACAATTTCATGACAAATTAATGATAATACATGATTTAATTTGTAGCACATTTACAAATGCACTGTGGGACTTAAGCGGAAGTTTCTCAGAAGACCCCACAGTGATGGCCTCTCTTAACCGCATGATCCATGCTTTGCAAGAGATGAATAAGTTCCACTCCATCCTTTTGGACCAGGCTTCCAGAACTGTACTCAAGAATCTCACAGCATTTATAAAAGTGTAAGTTGTACTTTCCTCTACCAGATCAATCTGTATCCACATAAGGTTTTTACATTAATTGGGTAAAAATTATGAGAAAAGATGTTTAGTATTGTTCATATAGAATATATTATTTTATTCTAATATGTCAGATTAGTACCTATTTAGCTCTGAAAGTTTCTACCTTTGATAAAATTCTTAACCCAAACAATAAAGTACTTAATTAAAATGATATTTTCACTTTAAAATAAAAACATTTTGTTTCAGTGATATTAAAGGTGTAAAAGAAAGTAAACACCACTTTGATAAAATCTCAAATGATCTGGATACAGCTTTAAACAGAAACTCACAGGTAAAACTAGTATAATATGTACTTCTAGTAGTTGTTTAGTTTATACATGTGTTTTATGAATAATTTTAATTCAGGTATCTCGGAATAAGTTAACTGATGTTGAGGAAACGGTGAATATCCTGCTGGCGACGCGATCTTGCTTCAGGCACACTGCTCTAGACCATGTGCACAAGATCACCATGCTGCAGGCACGCAAAAGACATGAAATACTTGCCACTGTAAGTAGTCTATATTCAGGACAAATATCCAACTTATTGGTAAAACAAGCTTACTTTCTTTAAGCTTTCAGCTAAATTATCTAGGAAACCTCTTTGGTTCAAGTAAATAATAGTTGTGATATACATATTAATATATTATACAGATAGTAAGCATGTGAGTGTAGAATAGCCATATTACAGTTTGTACAGAGTAAACTCAGAGGGATTTTAATGTCTACATCATATTAGTAATATTTGAGTCCTTGACTGGCCTGTTGGTGGAGTGGTCTGAGACCCTGGCCACGAAACCAAAGGCCGCGGGTTTGAATCCCGCTGAGGCAAATGTTTTATGTGATGAACATGGTCATTTGTAATCGATTCATGGATGTTGATAAACATATTTAAGTGTCTGTTTGTTCACCTAGCATCCATAGTACAAGCATAAACTTAGTTTGGAACTAGGGAATTGGTGTGTCAGTCTGGAGAATTTAATATTGTTATTTTTGGTGAATTAGTATTCTTAGTAATCCCCGCAATCTAGAGGGCCCCCTAGAGCAGCGTTGCACCTGGACATGTAAGAAAATGAATTGGTCTATTGGTAAATAGAACAATTCAATTCCTAATGTGCAGGGCCTCCAATAAGTTTAAGACGGCACTGCCAACAAACTTTAGTGATCAAATCTATTGTTCATCTGGAATTATACCATAGTGTAGTATAATTACTTTGAAGCCTGTAATTTCTCTACTACCATTTTAGAATTAGAATTGTGTCACAATGTAAATTAGTTACAGAACAAATGTTTTACTAAGGCAAATTAATTGTTGACCGCACCCATGACCCCCGTGTTAATGGGATAATCGCTATCACGCACGTACCTAATACCATGAAAAATCCGCGAAGTAAATTAGGGCGTGAACCAACTATGAGTAAATAAAAGTTTTTTAGACTACTTTATTTTAGCATAGAACAGCTTGGAGTTCTATTTAACAACTACGAATTAAGCCAATTAAGAAAGAGTAATTCAACCGTGTAGAAGTCTAAAGATACCGAATAAATGAGTTTTAAAATATGTCTATAACACGGACTAGTAAAAAAAGAAGGACTCCGCGGCACTAAACTAACTAGACGTTGAAGCTCCTTAGGTGCATCCAATCAACACGCAACTTTCGTCACACATTGACATAAGTTCTTCAAATGACAGATATCCGATATCTGGTATCCTTAGGTATGTACCTATCTCACTCATACATGCATAAACGTGGCTTCATGCTATTATAGTATGACAGTGTGGAGTCCTTCTTTTTTTACTAGTCCCTGATTGATAATGAATTTTTATTTATTTAGAGATGTGTCTTTGTTCTCTTACTGAAGACTAATTCTGGCAGCGAAATAGAATATTTATTATGACGTATAACGCCCTTGATTAGGTAGTTAGCCGTAGGTAAGATTGGCACGGAAGGTTTTTGCGAATCAAGTTAGATTACGATTTTTTCTAAATTCTCATCTCGGAGATGTTCTAAGTAGTTTAGTTAGTTAGTTTGTTACATATTTGGTGTATTAAGATACTTAAAACAAATCTAAGGACTACTGACTTCCAGAATTAGTGCTAAGTACAGAAAACTAGGAGTGGGTCCGCCACACAGATGCTATGCTAACCCTAGCTCTACCGCCAACGCTCAATTCTAAACGGTCGCTCTATAAGTAGTTTTTAAACTAGGTACGTTTTTTTAATTTCGAACTTTAATATTTTTAATGTTTCCAAAAGTAATTATAAATTCACTTATTACTAGTCCACGGGATACGTTTAGTGTTTTAATAGTTATATCAGTTGGCATCGTGCTGTGCAATGTTGCAACCGGCGTAATTTACGCGTAATTACCTAATTATGACCTTGTGAGGATACTATCTTCAAAGCTACTGCATTGTTTTTCTGTTTTATTCAATTTTTAACTCTAAATATAGAATCGTAAGACTTATTCTGTTATGTAACTCACCTACGTAATTGTGATTGTTAGACAATCGTCGATCACCATTCGTGGGAACTCCGCCTTGTGCGTTCTTTATTATGCATAATGATTTAAAAAACGTGACTCATTCGTTTTGTTTACATACCATTTAATGCTCATTTGTCATTACTTCTCAGTTCGCACTAACAAGTTACCCTGTACGCTTCTTTCAAGATAGAATAAGATAAAGATTTTTTATTTTACACGACAGATGATTGTGAGCAATCGCTTTGCATTCCAAAAAATAATCAGTTAATAACAGCCATTTACCTTTACTGACGTATAATAATTGTTTATAATTCTACGGCTTGCAGCTATGATATACTTTTGAAAATTCATTATTCCTTGATATGCAAGTTTTGTTCTTAAGTTATTTTGTTTACCGATTCAATAAAGAATAGCATTGACTAAAGCGCAAGATTAATAATCAAACGCTCTATTTATTTATTTATGTAATCACCATTTACTAATACTACCATTAACATTAGTCGTAGTTGTATCGGTATAGGATTTAAAAAGAATGTGCCATCTGTGTTTCTTGTCTAGCATGTCGTAAAAGGCGACTAACGGCGTACCTATTGAGTTTGTGATTATGAAAGAAGTTATTCACTGTCGCAATTTTTTTCACAATTTTCCATCTAACCTAAATGGTCTTTATTTTCGGCCAAATGTCCAAATGTTTAAGAAGCTTGCTGCTCTTTTGACGTTGCCTACCACTTGGGGGATTATGGCCATGGTGATATGGTATATATGTAAATAAAATATGGATATATAAAATTTGTAGGGGGTCACTAATAATAATATATGTCGAGTAAGAGTTAGACTTTATTGCACAATACACATTTTTAATACACACATTAAGTATACTATACAACAAATGGAAGTCTTCAATTTGTTTGGCAAATCGGTTGATAATATTTAAGACGTCTGGGGCTATCTCTGGATGAATATTTACGACTAGTGCGTTTGTAATATTTTTCATTAAATATTTTAAAGCACTACAATTCAATTAAGGTCTGGAGTCGATCTGATGATGGAGCCAAAAGACAGTCGAGGGAACTCCATAACGATTTACAGCAGTTACCTTCTGTTTGGGTTTAAATAATTTGTATTGATGAGGACTTTTCATCTAGATGGCGTGCGACTGTCATTAGGGGTCTGATAATGAAGACGAAAAACAGTTAAGGGAACTCCTTAACGGTTTACAGTAGTTACTTAGTGTTTGGACTTAATTCATTTATATTGATGAGAACTTTGCACCCATATAGATCATAGGTGCTGTTACAAGTCTGATGATGGAGACCATAGACAGTCGAGGGAATTCCCTTAAAGATTTACAGCAGTTCCCTTTTGTTGGGCTTACATCATGATATACGGTTTAATATGCCAAAATGTTCAGTTCGTACAGGTTAAGTCTACCCATCACTTAAAATCGTAAAATAAAATAATTTTTAACAAAAATAGAACCGACTACAAAAACGAACCTAATATAAGTAAAAAATAAATTTACTTAGACCAAAGTAATACGTACATATTTTAATACTTATAATTTTGACGTCGGTGCCAAGTAAAACAATGACTTGGTACAATTGAAGCTAATATTAGTAGGTAATTATCACCGAAAATGTATCTGTTGAGGGATAAATTTGTACCTATAGCAATTTAAGCATTTACTTGGCACCGACTTCAAATTTATAAGTATTAAAATACGTATTACTTTGACCTAAGTAAATTAATTTTTTACTTTTATTAGGTTCGTTTTCAAAGTCGGTTATTTCATTTTGTCAATGTCTATAAGCCCACATGTGTACGGCATCTTAGCTGTTCATATGGGTGTAAATAAGAATTGTTAAAAGGCGTAATCTGTGTAAATGTATGGCGGAGAGAAAGTATAAATAATACTATGTAGACTATGTGTTATTGATTGTTGTTATGTCGACCCGATTACTTTCACTTCAAGCAAATAGTAGATTATCTCGAGAGTTCAAGTTTTTTATTCAACAATAACTTAGGAAATATGCATGTTCAGGTGAAATAAATGTAATGCTCTTTGTATAGAAACGATATTCGCGCGCAAAACCAAAAAGCCAATACGCATTTCCACCTGTAATTACAAAGCCTGCCGTGATCTTATCTATTACGACGGTCCTGTAATGTCATTAGTCATCGTTAGCGACGCCCATTGCAATGTCGCCGATTTTCAATAGTTTAGCAAGTGTTACATCGACGATAAGCAGACGCGAGACTACTCGGAGTCTTGAACGAGCTATCCGGAGCCCGGTACTCTTGGCGGCTTCAGGCGACAGTTATGTATTGTGTTGCGCAAGCAATGGACTTTTTACTTAAAAAATAACTGTGTTCATAGTTGAGTGGCTCGGTGACTGATCGTGGATGCATTGCGTCGTTTGTCTCCTTCGTTCGCGAAGAACAGGTAATTAAGTTGTTTACTTCGTCTTCGTTGATAATTAGAGCGTTTTGAGTGTAATGTATAGGAACATATGTGATTCTAACTAATTTTTGCCAAGGATGTTTATATTTCTAATAATTCTTTTATTATTTTTTTATCGGATATCATGATACATTTATCATAAATAGCTCAACATTATCAATTAAACAGAAAAATAAAAGAGCGCAGTGAATGATTCATTTTCTAATGGCAACTTAAGAATCTTTTTGTTTGTTTTTATGAACAATTTTCTTAAAAAATACTTAATTGGCTTCCTTTGAATTTATTAGGTACAGGTGTAAGCCTTGTTGCACATTCTCATCTCGTCTATTTGATATGAGGAAAATTATTAGTTATTATTGTGCTAACTACTACCTGTGCTTACGATAAGTCGTTATATTTATTGAATTATACTTCATATGCGTACGAGCAACTGAGATACCATCACAAATATCCGCGGTAGATGGTATGACTAATTGCTATTAATACACTCAATGGTTATAAATGACTTATGATGAATTAAGTATAAGAAAATCTATGTACCTAAGTGTTAATAAAGTTAAGTATAATATTTTTGTATTTATGCACTCTCTATGTTCCGCACGCTGCATTAGGAGATTTATCTAGTTGTCCTGCATAACAGTGTCACATTTTTGCGTATTACACAATAAATAAAAAAATGCCAGCCCAATGGTTACTAAACCGCATTTATCTTATTAAACGATATACTCAAACTAAGCTACACTACACTCAAGTCACACTTATTTTATGTTCGTTTAATATCGCAGTTATTACATTTATGTTACTTATAAATTATATTCTTAGTAAAATTTACTAATGTTGCAAATGCAAAAGTAACTCAGTCTGTCATTTACGACTTAACCGATTGTTTGAAACGGTTAAGGTAACCCTGAGAGACATAGGCTACTTTTTTATTACGGAGAAATTGATAGATCCCATAGGATATTCGATGGAGTCTCTTTAACAGTGCAAATTGACAATAGTGTAGCCACGAAAAAAGATCGCATAATATAAATATGTGGGTACGTAAAAGTCTTGCTTACCGGATTGAGAAACGCCAAATCTAGACATGCAGGTGACACTGTTAGCAGTTATGCGCGTCATAGATTTAAATAAGTATGAATTTTGAACCGCGAATATTATAATTCCGTGTGGCTACCTATACCGTATATACAGATATTCAACTTTGTCGCGACAGAGAAAGTGTCTGTGTCAATGTCTCATACGTGTTCTCGACAGTCGAGCGACCTATAAATGTTTGAATGACACCAAACTCCACTTTTGCATGCCTATATTATCCGCATCCGTTATTCTCTTCAATGATTCACTTCAAATAACTATCATTTTCAGTTAACTTACAGTTTTGACTGTAGTAGAAAATATCGTGATCGTGAATTTAAAATTTTCTCTCGTCACATACTTCTGCTCTAGACACTTTCTTTTTTGTTGGGATGTCTTGAGAATCACGTTTACATTGGAAAATCGTGAGACATTATATAAAAATAATACAGCTATTCATTTTTGGTTAAAAGTGATATATATTTTTTTATAGTTATTGTGCATTATTGATTGTAGAGTTTAATTACATTCTTTAAACAGACTATAATAGTAATCGTTTGGAGTTAATAACTATGTTTATCTAGATTTATGTGGTTAATGTTTCGGGTGTTTATGCATCCATATTTGAACAACTAGTCAACAATACGAAATAATAAGAATTTAAACACTGTCAATGATTCTCTCATGGGAGCGGTGGTAGCTCAATGGTAAGGACACGCGCCTCTTAACCGAGGAGTGCGGGTTCAAACTCGGGCACGTACCTCTGGATTTTTCAAGTCTATGTACGTATTTATACCACTAGCTCGACGGTGAAGGAAAACATCATGATGAAACCTGCAAATTCAAACAACTTTGGATTTGTAACCATGATTAAAAAATTGTCTGGTTCCCCTATCTTAGGGTTACGAAGGTCAGATCGGCAGTCGCTTCAATTTAATTACCAGACTCGCTAAATCCTGGATCATGGTCAAAGCGGACCCCGTCTAAGCACGGGACATAACGCTAGGAAGATGATGAATTATTATCTCATCAATAAACTCGATATTTGCAATGTACTAACATGGTACATACAAATGTGGTACGTAGAAGATGTGCAATCACCCTTTGGTGTTTGTTACAGTTCTTGTCATACCTGCAAGCGTGTTGCACATACTATCATCAAGGTGCTGATTTGAGCGAAGATTTGGATCCATTTCTCAAGACCACTGCTGAAGAGGTATGCAATAAGTTTTTGTTTTTTTTTTTTGTTGTCATTATAATAATTAAGGAATATTATTGAGGGTCACAATAATCGGAGATTTTACAATGCATTGTCTTTTTCTAATACTAGGTATAAATAGGCAATGCATTGTGAAATCGTATAGTAAATATTTTTACTTGCTTATAACTAGCCGGGTTAATACCTACTGTAGGCACAGGAAGGCAAAATAATACCAGTCTTTGTAAAAACTCTATAAGCATCCAGTAAAAATGGAGATTCGTATACGGCAATATAAATAAACGGAACCTGGTGTATTGTTGTGGTATTAAAGTATAGGCACGAAATTTTATCAATCAGTCATTATAATTCTAAGTACAACGTCGTCATTGTTCGATAAGTGTATATAGGTGAGCAGGCATTATGAACATACTCATTATCCATATTATCTTATCTTTTACCCACCTAGTATTTTCACAAAATTAGCACCTACAGAACATTATGTACCTACTTAGAGGAAATTACTGTACTGTTTTATCAATTGAGGGCAAACTTCTATCAGAAAATAGATAGCGCTATACTTGAAAATGCGAAGCTTAGTACATTATATTCTCCTTCTATCTATATCCCCCTTATGAAACGGTTATTAATTATGACTAATAGCTACACATTCTTAATTTTAGAGTAAAGTCGTGTCAAAAGAGGCTAGTCTTATTATAAACGACTTAAAGGACTCAGTCTCTTTCATCACTATGTGTATAAAGTACAAAACTGAGTTAAGACAATATGTAAATGTATACGTTAATGAGCCCTAAATATACATTTATAAACTGTATGGATACAAAAAATATATAAAATCGTTTAACAATACTGTAATATCTTAAAGTAAGCGAGACTAATAGTAAAAAGGAGAGTGTCTGCCCGTTGAGAAAAACTACTTAAAAAGAAACAATGTGGTCCCACCATCCTTGCATACTTGCGAATGGCAACATTTTCATCCTATTCTCTAACCTAAATGATATCGTAGCACCAGGTAAAACCAAAGTATGGTGTCTACACTAACACCAAAATTAACTCCTTGGATATACCTAATTATACGTTACTCCAATATAACGATAAACGTTAATTGGAATAACTATAAATCAGGAAAGTGAGATAATAACTTCAATGGTAAAACGCTATGTTAATAACACGTGCAAAGACACTAATGATGAAATTTTCAGGTTTCAACTATGCGTAACGATACAAAGATACTCGATAAGGAGATGGAGAATCGTCATGTAATCGTGAATAGTAAAGACACGGTGCTGCCGAGTTGCAAGGCGGACGCTGACGGAGACAGCAAGGATGGCCTGCTGAGCACTCCGTGTCTGAAGAACATGCCCCGCATGCAGGGTTACCTGTTCAAGAGGACCTCGAACGCTTTCAAGACCTGGAACAGGAGGTGGTTTTACTTGTACGACAATCGACTGGTTTACAGGTCAGTAGTGATGACACTGATATTTCTAGTGAAGTAAGATTAACGAACGTTATTGCATTATGTACAATAAATACAGTATTTGTTTTGTTTGAGGTAAGTTTTTATATGTTTTTAGTAGTAAAATTTAATTGCATTCTGAGGAAATCAAAAGGTGTATTTCAAATTGCTCAATGAATACGAAAGCGATGGCTTATCAGTTACTCATCCTATAATATCCATAATATAATAATACTATCCCCAAATAATCCCCATAATATCCATCAAATTACTCAAAATTTCAGAGGCACTTGTTCGTATTTATTTTTCATTTATAATTAGTGTTATAGAGTTAGTTTGTTGAAACGTGCTGCTAATATGCAAAAACAACTAAAAAAAAAAAAACATTCAGTCGAATTGAGAACCTCCTCTTTTTTTTTTGAAGTCGGTTAAAAAAAAATAATTATGGTTTAAAGTAGACAGTTTTTCAAGGTATTTAGAGTACGTACATATAATAGCATAGATATACTTTATATCAACACACACAACATAAATACATACAACAAAAAAAGAGAAATATAACAAATGTGTGCCAAAACTGCGCCCGCTTATCTCAGTTGTGAGCTACCTGATAATGAGGCAGACTACGACCCCGGTTTTCCAGGGTACCTGCTTCGCGCTCCCGCCTCCATCGACATTACCTATCAGTCTGCAGTATACATATATGTATACTGCAGCTTGTAATATAAAAGTTATTTTTGTATAGGCATATGACTGATGTTTATAGGATAGAATAGAATAGAAAAGCTTTATTTGGCACACACACAAGAAATACAGATAAAAGCAAACAAAAAGAAAGAAAATTAACACACAAAAATAAGGTGTGCCAAAAGGGCGCCCGCTCAGCTTAAGTCGTGAGCCACCTGACAGTCGGGTAGGTCACGACGCTGGTTTTCAGCGGGTACCACTGAAAACCAGCGTTTATCACACCTGTTACCCGGTTTTCTAGTGTTCTTAACTATGAATAGATAGAAAAAGATAAATTAAGATCAAAAATACTTAAGTAATACCTATTTATTGACTTATTTCAGGTTTTTATTATCTATGTTTATATTCTGTAGGTGCAGTAAAAGCACAACTCTTGATTATGAAATAAAATTTTACGATAACGTAACCTTTTGTAACATAGTATATTTAATTTTAATCCGTTTATACTGACAGATAAGAACGTGTGCTTGCCCGTTATCTTGATGAATGCAAACAATTTAGTTATTTTTAATGTAAAATTGTATTGTATAGTTTGTTTGTTTGAAGGCTGCCTGAATGTAGGCTAGCGCCTCAAATGTTTCTATCGTCACGGCCTTTGACCCGATTTCATTGTTTACGATTCGTTGCAATTAATTTAACCAGAATGGAAGTTTAATGCTGCATTATCTCAATTATTTGGCCTAATTTAAACGTAAAACTATTTTTTAAGTTTATTACTCCTTTTCATTATTCATTTTACTATGGTGAAATTCATTTCTTGTATGCTAATTACACATGTAATTATAAAATAAAATAACCACAAATAAAATATGTATGTTTATTTCCGGGATGTAAAAGATATTTCAACAATTTCATGCAAAGAGTTCATGCTGTTAGCATATCTGTTTGTTTATAATGTTAATGATTTTGTTAGTTTATTGGTTTTCTTTTTGACAGTGTCTCATTAAATTAAAGTACCTAATATTAATATAAACAGAAGGTTTGCCAGGGCGATCAAAGAGCCATTTTCTTGTGAAAATTATCCGGGGTAACCCGTATTGTATATATATGTATTATATCTCCAGTAAGATACAATTTAACCAGATCCAGATATCTAAAAATACGACCAACGGATTCATAAGTCGCATTTACAACAGCAAACTTTTTTTCTGCCTATACTTATTCCGGATTGGGTACTTATAAGTGTTAAATTTTCATTGATAATACAATGAAACATAAACGATTATCTAGATTATTGATTATTTAGACCGCTGATCTCGTTGCTTTGATTGCATCTTAATCAGACCCGTATGAGCGGGGTTCCATTATACTTTGAAGCAGAAAATGACTTTTTGGTCCGTCATAACGCGAAAGAAGGACAAACAACTACTTTCGCATTTATAATTTAGTAGGTTTTTTCGTTCTAACGAATTAAATTGTTTACAGAAAAAGGACAGGCGAACTGAACGTGACTGTGATGGAGGAGGACCTAAGGCTATGCACCGTGAAGCCAGTGCATGATGGAGAGAGGCGATTTTGCTTCGAAGTACTTTCCCCTTCCAAGTAAGACTTCTGCCGCAGTATATTATGATTATACCTACATACACACTACATTACATACGTATATACACACATAATCTCCCGCCTTTTTCCCGTGGGGGTTAGCAGAGATCACACCCTTTCGTTTGCTGCATGCATTCTCGTTCGTTAAGGGTACTCTTTACTTTACCTATTATTATTAGCCACTGTAATGAGAAATAACATAAAACGTCCGAAAAAAAAAAATCCTTTACTATAGAAGTATTTTAAGCCATTTTCATGTACTTGTATAGTGGTGGCCAGTTTAGCACATTGTTTGAATTGACATCAGAGGATACCTAACGTTACACTTTGCACCGTCACAAATGTCTGTTAATAGAGAATTTTACTCAGAATTTTTTTGTAGTTCGTAAGTTAGACTATCAAAAAAATATTTTTCTTTATCGAATACTCCAAAAATTACAAAGATCTGTAAACAGCGCTTCAAAGATCTGTAATGGGGCGCTTTACGTCACTTGGACGGTAAAATTTTACGCACCTTGTGACGTCACGCGGTACTTTAATGCGTTGTATTTTTATCATTTTAAGTTTGAACAAAAGAAACTAACTAAACTTCATGCCACTTCCCTAGCGGGGTAGCTTTTTTACTAAAATAGCCTATTAAGAGGATTATTGCGTTGGATCTGGATGTCGTTGAATGTCGCACCATAATTTAGAAAGGCAAAGTTTGCTATATAATAGATACATATATTTGTTGACCGGTTGTAAATCATTGCATGTGTAAACAAACTATGAATATAAATTGATTTATGTCGGGAAAGTGGCTTGACATGCCATGCTGTTTGCATACTAACCATGGTGACATTAAACAAAAACGACTGTTGATTACGTAACCATAACATTATGGTAATGCTTAGTACGTCCTTGATATCCTTATAATAGCAGACATGTAATGTAGTAGCAATAATATTGTAATGAATTATATAAGTGTATTGACATATATGTTTATGAGGTTATTTTAAATTCATAAACTAAATAAAACGCGTACATTTTCACCTTTAGAAGTGGTCAAAAGTAAATAAATACCAGACTACATCACATATATTGATCTGACTCTGAGGTAGTAGCTTAAGCGCTTGTGTTACAGATATCAGAATCAACTTTGGTATTACAAATATATACCTAAATATTGGATATTAACCCCCAGATACAGAACAAACACAAGTATTCATCACACGAATGTTTGTCCTAGGTGGGGATCAAACCCACAATTCTTGGCGCATGGGGCAGGTTGATTACCGAATGAAATGCGCCATCGAGCCAGTCAAAGTATGACAAGACATCTTTCTGCCGTCTGGTCGATATTTAATTTTAGGAGACTTTGCCACTCCTTTTTCACAGCTTTCCATCCAACCCAGCCCACTGTCCCGTGTTGGTATGGGACTTAAAAAGAATATGCCAACTGTGGTTCTTGCCTAGCATGTCGTAAAAGGCGACTAATGGCATATCGGGTTTTGGGTGTGTGATTGTGTAGGCGAAAGGATAGCCGCTTGTCATTCCTTTTTAAAATTTTCAATCTAACCCAGCCCGGCTTTATTTTTGGCTGAATGTGGTTAAAGGGGCATGCTGCCCCTTTGACTCTGCCTACCCCTTCGGGGATTACGTACGGGCGTGATGCTAAGTGTGTATGTGTACATCCATAACTCTAGCACAAATTTCCATGTTAACAACATTTTCCCCTAGCGGGATATATAAACCCAGTGGTTGGTTTTGTGGCCAGGGTCTCTGACCACTCAACTAAAGGCCTGTCATTGACCTGTCACATACTTTTTTCTAGGAGTCACATGCTCCAAGCGGATTCGGAGGAGATGCTCAATTCGTGGATTGCCGCCCTCCAGAACGGGATCCGGTCGGCAATACAGCAGGGCCAGAGCCGCGAGAACCCCGAGTCTCAGCTGGTGCTGGTGCCAGACGATTCTAAACCCAACGACAATAGGAATAGCGTTGCGAACGTGCGCATGCGGAAAGTCAGGTAAAAAAAATACACACGAAACTACTACATTACATAGGTAGGTAGAGGTGATCTATGAAGAATGATGTGCCCATTCAAGTAATTTATGTAAATAAGATTTGTAATCTGTTTTCTTGGAGTGGAAACAAAATTAATAGTAATTTTGGTAAAACGTAACTAAATTGTAGAAAGTACTTTAAAAACCCTATAATCGTTCATAATCTTAAAGTGGTACTCAATAGTAATGTATAATTTAAAAAATTACAATGCGCTTCTTCATATAAACTTTTCAAGTAGTCATACTCAAATTTTATAAATAAAATCTAAATCTTGAGTTTTAATGTTATTGCTATTATATTTTCAGAATTTGGGAGCAACTGCTTAGTATCCCCGGCAACAATAACTGTTGCGACTGCGGCAGTCCAAATCCGCGATGGGCTAGCATTAATCTCGGAATTACACTTTGTATAGGTATGTAAGCCCAGCTAATATTAGAAATGCAAAAGTAACTCTTGTCTGTCTGTCACGTCTCCTCGCCTGATCCGATTGTTTAACTATGTTAAACCTTGTATTAGTTTCAACCCTGAAAGGACGTAGGCTACTTTTTATTGATTGATAGATCCCGCACGACAGGAGTCAATTACAGTTCGAATTTCACGCGGGCAACATTTTCTTTGATTTATGGACTTTCTTCGATATTTGGTGAACATAGATCGTGGTTCATGGCTTTGATCATGGTTGTGTAACCATAGATAATGTAGATGTGTAACTATGGTTATTTAAATGTACAGATCTTCTCACTGCCGAGAGTGAAAAAACTACGAGACCTCGAATACTATGCCTATTTCTCTGTTTCAGAATGTTCTGGAATACATCGCTCTCTAGGTGTCCACGTCAGCAAAGTCAGGTCTCTTACACTTGACGACTGGGAACACGATATTATAAAGGTAAGTTTTTTTTTACCATACTAAATATGTGTTTCCCGAAATTATCGGAAGAAGCACATGGAAATTACCTTTTGCCCGGAAAAAAATAAAGATCCGCGGAACGCACGATAAACCTAATTTTAAAACCACAAATAAGAAAAATATTGAGAGTTTTGAACACGGACTAGTAAAAAAAAAAGGATTCCGCGTTGTCATACTATAGCGTGAAGCTATAAACGTGCCATGTGTGAGTGACATTCCTTAGGATACTAGATAACGGAAATCTTTAATTTGGAACGCTTATGTCAATGTGTGACGTAAGTTGCGTGGCAAGTTGGAGCACCTGCGGAGCTTCAGCGTCTAGTTAGTGGCGAGGAATCCTTCTTTTTTTTTACTAGTCCGTGTTTAAAACTAATATTTTTTTTTTGATCCTATTTATAGTTTGTTTCAACTTTCTATTTCTTGAAGTTGAAATGTTTAACATAATAAAAATCTAATATTGTCTGTATCTGTATCTGTCTATATCTAATATCGTTGCATTTTTCAGGTCATGGCTGAGCTCGGAAATAAAATAGTGAATTTAATTTATGAAGCAAACACAGAAGGGACTACTATTACAAGAGCTACGCCAGAATGTGAAACGTAAGATTATTTTTCTTAAAACTACCAGTTCCTGTGTAAGTAAGTAGGTGGGGGCTTTTTCTCAAACAGCCTTATAAAGCCAGTGATCGGAAATCTATTGACACAGCATAACTAGAGTTATTTTTATAATCAGAAGCTCGACAACTAATACACCATATGTCGCATTTAACTCTATGTTAGTCGAAGAACACAGTTGGTACAGTCTGCGATTTAAAAATAATTTATAATAAAGGATTATGAATGATAAAACGAGTGAGGTGTGTAAGGACCGTGCCTCTCTGTTCGCTCGTGGCGGTCTGTTCTCTCTGCCTACCCCGCCAGGGAAATGGCGTGCAGCTTGTTAGTTACAATAAAGTGTAAAAAAGGTAATAGGGATGTTGACTGGCTAGTCAATTGAGATACTTTTTAAGAGCTGTCAAAACGAAATCACTTCATAGATTTTGTATGGGCTTGTCAACGTGTGACGTCACTAGTTTGTATAGTCAACTGACTTAATATTAAGCAGATTTTGTAAAATTTAAAATCTTTGACTCAATATGATACAAAATCAATAATTCTGAATAAGAAAGTATCGTAGTATGCTGTTAAAGCACACTACGATACTCTCTTTTTCAGAATTGATATTTCAAAATTGAATATAAATGGTGTCAACATCCCAATTGTGAATGTGTCGCAGGTCGGTCCGCGAGGCGTGGATACGCGCGAAGTACGTGTCGCTCGCGTTCGTGCGCAACATCGTGCAGCATGGCGCGCCCGACGCGTCGCCGCAGTCGCCGCTGCGCAACGGCCGCCGGTGGTCCGTGCGCCGCGCCCGACGCAGGTCACACACACATACTTGCATACATACATACACCCACAGGGTCGGCCTAAGCCAGAAGAGCCCCGGTGGCTACTAATAATAAACTGTGTAAGATGTTGCCCCATGGCATGCTTGCCAACCGTTCCCACCGCCCCGCCCGCCAAAGTATTAAGTAAAAAAATCATGTTCATTACAGGGTCCGTGCTCCGCCTGTTGTACCTGAAACAATAAATGATGAAAAAAGTGACGTCAACAGCAATACAAGCGGTAATAAACTTTTTTGTTACACTATAAACTAACATACATTACATATCATCGCGTCCGTAATCTCCGAAGGAATAGGAAAAGGAGTCAAATGGGCAGCAGAGCCTTTTAACCACTTTTGGCCAAGAGTAAAACTGGGTTAGGATAAATGATAAATTTAAAAAGAGTAGTGATAAGTGGCTAGCTCGCCTCACAATCATATAACCAACACCCGATACAGTATTTATTTTATAGTAAGATCCGTCTAAATCGCGAGCTTCTCAGTTCTCGTCTTACAGTTTAGAAGGATAAATAATAATAAATCGGCATCACATACATTGATCTGACACCGAGGTAAGTAGCTTAAGCACTTGTGTTACGGATATTAGAATCAACAGTGGTATTACAAATATATACTTAAATATTGGATATTAACACAGAACAAACACAAGTATTCATCAAACGAATGTTTGTCCTGGGTGGGGATTGAACCCACAACTCTTGGTGCAGGGGGCAGGGTCACTGCCAAATACGCCATCGAGCCAGTCAAGGATCACCTCGCCTAATACTTTCATCGGTCTCTAATGTACTCATTGAAAAATGTAGCACTGAAGAAAGCTAAGCTAGATCAAGGAACTTTATCCAACAGCTCGGTATTTCAATTCTGCTGCAAAGCCTCGGAGTTTGGACCAAGAACTTTCTGTCTCAGTCACCGTAAAACTTTTTTTATATAAATTACTTGCGTTTATTTCCTACGTTTCTTTTTTAAATAAATTCTTCAGACTGTTTCACCAATTCCTTAGTTCCAAACTAAGCTTATAAGCTTGTGCTATGGATACTAGGTGAACGGATAGACATACTTAAATAAGTTTATAAACATCCATGACTCGAGTACAAATATTCATGTTAATCACACAAAACATTTGCCTCTAGCGGGATTCAAACCCGCGAACCTGACTGAACCCCTTGGTTTGGCCAGCGTCTCTGACCACTCGACCAACGGGTCAGTCTGGTTACTTTGGTTACTTTTTTATTTATTAACTAGCTGTGCCAGCGGTGTCACCCGCGTTTATAATTAATATTATAAAGACTATTTCCGTCATACATGATTTCTATGTAACTTTAACCATTAAGGCTGCACACGCGACGGAAGCTTAAAAAATGGAGTAACTTCTCCCGTTTTCCCAACATTTCCCTTCACTACTCTGCTCCTATTGATTGTAGCGTGATGAAAAGTATACTATAACCTGCCCAGGAGTATGAAGAATAATTGTACCAAGTTTCGTTAAAATCCGTCGAGTAGTTTTTGTTTCTATAAGGAACATACAGACAGACAGACAGACAGACAGACAAAAATTTTACTGATTGCATTTTTGGCATCAGTATCGATCACTAATCACCCCCTGACAGTTATTTTGAAAAAAATATTTCATGTACAGAATTGACCTCTCTACAGATTTATTATAAGTATAGATTAATATAATTCTGATTGGAGTTTATAAGATTGGACTTTATATAAATGTGGTATGTATTTGAATTGTTCCAGTGTCAGAAAGTTCCAGCAAATCAGAACCCGACAGTCCTGTGCTGCTGATTGGTACCGAGCTGGCGAGTGAGCGGGAGGTCGACCTTAGCTTGCCGTCCGACCATGAGTCTACTGAGGGCGAAGACACTGATGATATTGGTAAGTTTGTTTACAACATCTTCCTAGCGTTATGTCCCGTGCTTAGACGGGGTCCGCTTAGACCATGATCCAGGATGTAGCGAGTCTGGTAATTACATTGAAGTGACTGCCGATCTGACCTTCGTAACCCTAAGATAGGGGAACCAGACAATTTTTGGATCATGGTTACAAATCCAAAGTTATTTGAATTTGCAGGTTTCATCACGATGTTTTCCCTCACCGTCGAGCTAGTGGTATAAATACGTACATAGATTCGAAAAATCCAGAGGTACGTGCCCGGGTTTGAACCCGCACTCCTCGGTTAAGAAGCGCGTGTCCTTACCATTGAACTACCACCGCTCTAAGTTTGTTTACAACCAGTCTATTAGTCATATTTCCCATAGTGTCGATTACAATATTGATAGACTTTAGTCAACCATTACGTGTGTCCTCTCTCTAAACAATCAGTAAGGGATCTCTCGTCTCTTTTTTGTTTACGACCTTCTCAGTCTCGTTTCAGTCAATTAACTTCGTGACTCAAGAACAATACTTATTTGAAAAGGCCGTTTTTTTTATTTAAGTTTAAGTAACTTTTCAGTAATTTCAATATGGATTCCTTTCCTTTCGTAAGTCATACAAAGCGTTAAAAGTGCAAATTGTCCGTGGTCTAGCTGAAGAAGATATATCGTGCCTGTCGCCGGACGCCGTGCTGCATCGCGCCGCGCGCGCGCACAATGTCGCCGTGATGCGCGCCGCGCTCGCCGCCGCCGCCGACGTCAACGCGCCGCGCCACCGCGCGCGCACGCCGCTGCACGCCGCCGTGCTCAGTGTGAGTGTGCGCCTCTACTGCGGGACAGCAGCGGACGACATGTCGTGCCTGTCGCCGGACGCCGTGCTGCACCGCGCCGCGCCACCGCGCGCGCACGCCGCTGCACGCCGCCGTGCTCAGTGTGAGTGTGCGCCTCTACTGCGGGACAGCAGCGGACGACATGTCGTGCCTGTCGCCGGACGCCGTGCTGCACCGCGCCGCGCCACCGCGCGCGCATGCCGCTGCACGCCGCCGTGCTCAGTGTGAGTGTGCGCCTCTACTGCGGGACAGCAGCGGACGACATGTCGTGCCTGTCGCCGGACGCCGTGCTGCACCGCGCCGCGCCATCGCGCGCGCACGCCGCTGCACGCCGCCGTGCTCAGTGTGAGTGTGCGCCTCTACTGCGGGACAGCAGCGGACGACATGTCGTGCCTGTCGCCGGACGCCGTGCTGCACCGCGCCGCGCCACCGCGCGCGCACGCCGCTGCACGCCGCCGTGCTCAGTGTGAGTGTGCGCCTCTACTGCGGGACAGCAGCGGACGACATGTCGTGCCTGTCGCCGGACGCCGTGCTGCACCGCGCCGCGCCACCGCGCGCGCATGCCGCTGCACGCCGCCGTGCTCAGTGTGAGTGTGCGCCTCTACTGCGGGACAGCAGCGGACGACATGTCGTGCCTGTCGCCGGACGCCGTGCTGCACCGCGCCGCGCCGCCGACCTGACTTTTTCATTTGACATCACCTCTTTACTACAAAGGGCTCTGATTCTTTTTAGGCTTTATCAGTATTAATAAATACATATCGTGATAAATGTATATACAAACATTTATTAAATAAATTATAATTCGAAGTGTTTTGTGTTTACAGGGTTCAGAGATGGCATGTTCGTTCTTACTACTTAACGGTAGCAAGTTAAATTTGCAAGACGAAGACGGGAAAACACCGCTTCATCTGGCAACAGAAGCCGGTCACACGGCACAGGTAAGCAACTGTAAATCGATGAATGCTGCCACATGCTAAATAGGCACATCCTCATTTTGTATAAAGTTCTTTTTTATTCCTGAAGAAATCATATAGAAATGGTAGGTATACCATCTTTACATAGTTTAAAACAAAGCCAGCGGCTGTTCTCTTAGATATTTTTTAAACTATACAAGGTATGTTAATTCGGTTTTCACTAATTGATAGTGTTTCAAGAGAAAGTTTTATATGTATAGTTTCAAATTGTAATTGTGCTCCCGTGTATAGACGGAATCGGTCGTTAGTGATACAATAAAATTTGGTTTGTCGTTAATTCTTAGGTATGTCTATTGCTGCGGTACCGTGCAGACCAATCCATCGCTGACAACGAAGGGCGCACGCCGCTCGACATAGCTGTTGGGCATGCTAATGCAGACATAGTTACATTGTAAGTAAATTATAGTTTGAGCCATATTTTATAATTCGGAAACGCATCGGGTGTATCCCACTATTTCCATTATGAATTTGCATTGATGGAAATCTTGGAACAGGTTCTCCCACTATTTCAATGCTGGAGCGGTACTTGACGGCATAAACGCGACGACAAAAAAAGCCGCTGCATCACCGTCTTATGACAGAGACTTATGACACTTAGTTATGACGGCGTGCACGTAGAAGCTATTTATATTTATTTCTTTAACCACGGTTTCCTTTGCTTTGCCATTTGTGTTGTTCTGTCGGGGTCACCACTTTAACCATGATCCCTTGGCTAATTTGCTTTGCTATTTTGTTGTGGGTCGGGATCCAGAATTCCGGAATGCGGAATGTGACGGCGGTGTTGGCGGTGTGGCACTTTAACCGTGTATGGGACTGGGGTAATTGAGACAACAGTTGGTATAAGTCTCAACTGCCCCATCACGTCGGGTTCGCCAAATATCACCGCGAATGGGACTGGTGTGGAATGAGACGAATGTTGGTAGACGTCTCGTAGATGTCTGATTTATTTACCGTCGTATTACAGTTTATATATCACTCTATCTGTTAGTATATGCTTGATCATGTTATATCTCGTACGTGCGGTACGTGCTACTCCCTCCTTATAAAAAAAATAATAAAAACAAATATACATAATTAAAATAATATTTTTTTTTAAGAAAAAGCAACGCTTGTATTTGTGTTCTCTGTCACGTCTCTTCAGATAAAACTTATTGAATCTGTATATATATAATATACGCGCCCTTATGCGTTTTTTTGTCGCAATGGAAATAATGGTATATAATTTGGAAAAAACATTTGTCCCACTATTTCTACTGCAGTGGAAAATGGAAATAGTGGGATACACCCAACGCATTGTCTAAGGGGTCCTAAGTGGTACATAAAAGTCCCTCGTAATTAAAAATAACATCTACTTCAAATATGTGACGTGGACCACTCTAGTCTCTTGACTAGTCGTAACCGGAAAACTACAGAAGGCAACACGGAGTGCGGTCGTAATGTAAAACTCGCTACTGTCTTCGCCCATTTTCGTGGCTTGCCTAAGTCAGGCGCATTATAGCATAGTGTATTTAACCGAAGAAAAATAAAGGGCTGGTTTCCTGTGGAATGTTTAGTTTAAAATAAGCAGCAGTGGATTTCCGTGGAAATATTTATTTATTTTTCATTCATTTATTTATTTAAATTATTATTATTTATTTATTATTACGAACAGTTGGGATTTAAAGGGCTAATAAACACCGAACTGACCATCTTGTGAAGATGATTATTGTTCGATAATTTATTTGTTCTATTGTGTGAAGCTATGAGGTTGTTTAAAAAAAAATTGAGATTATAGAATCGATGCTAAAATAACACGGCTATAGAGTGAACCACTTATCAGATCTTAATTTCCCGCAGATTGCGCTTAACGAAGTTGAACGAGGAGATGCGCGAGAGCGAGATGTCGTCTAACGACGACACGTACAACGAGGTGTTCCGCGACTACACGCAGCTAGCGCACTCGCACCCCGAGCGGCTGGTGCGCGCGCGACACAACAACAACGAAGGTCAATGAAAGGGGAGGAAAGGGGATTTCATGGGGTTTACCCCCGACCCTACTCCCTCCTCCGCTTGAATTAATTTATAATTTGCAACCTCTTTTTTACTTACACGTAACTTAAAAACTGTGCTGGATAATTAAATAGTAGTGGTCGACCTCGTATTTAAAATGAGTGACAAATGCTGAGTGGCTACCATTTCTTATATCATAAACTTTTTATTATACGATTTTGTTATAAATGAGATTTTCCATATTTTTTGTGTCCTTAATGTTCGTTTTAGGTTAAATGATATGCACGAAATAAATAAGTTTTTTTTCTTTCTAAAATATTAATCTTGTTATTTTGTACGTTACAGGCGAGCAGCCGAGCGAATGACGAAGCGCCAATGGCGCAAAGCGACGATGGCTGTGGTAACGACGACTGCGTGCTCCACTGACGACGGTGATGCACTTTATAACGACAATAGGGAATATGCATGGAGAATGTTAAGGTCATTTACCGCATTTATTGGAAAATGTACTGACAGTGTAAACAGAATCAATATTGATCGAGAGACCAACGAGTTATATTCATTTTGAACGATATTATTATGTCCATCCCTCTCACGAATACGGATTTTTCTATGGACGTTGTATGGCGTTGTACGTTGACTTTAATGCAACTTATCAGATCTCTCTGTTTAACCAAGGACTTAACTCTGTAAGTTGGTCAATAAACAAGATTATTTTTTCAGTACTGAAATAGACTAAATCACACAAATTAAAAAGACATGCATATTCCCTATTACATAACATATACACTAAGCCTCATAGGGCATAGTGAAAGTTTTGTTTTTTATCACAATGGTGACAGACTCACTTACGATCTATGTGGCAAGCGGTCATCCTAGCCCAGGAATAGCGAATCTTTGACGCATTACAACCATATTTGATGGCGCGTTAGGACTCAGAAGAATGTACTTTTGTGAATGGTTGGCGCGTATCTATACCTTTGTATCTATACGTTTGTCATATCTGACTGATGTCCATAGGCTAGGACGCCTGCCCAATTAGGTCATCACATGAACCTCAGCGACCCTGACTTTTACGCCGTCTGGTACTCTTTTAAAATAAATTATTTGTGTTTTAAAGTTAAGCTTTTGTGTAAATGTTACACAGACTGGTGAACGGTTACGTGGCCAATCGTTGTTTTTTGTTTTATCCATTGCTTCAGTCCTAATTATGTTTTGTTTTGTATTCTGTCACTTGTTATTATGCTAAGGGTCGAATATTCAACACTCAGATGAGAAAAAATAGTCAAATGAAGTACAACACGACTGATATTATAGATTGGCGTTTTATATGAGTCACTTCATACTTTATCGGGACGTTTAATTATTCACTGTTTTACATGATTTATTGAAATTGTTACCGCTTTTCTATAAGAATGGCTATGGGATCTGATTCGAATTGTTAAAGCTCATTTAAATGATACTAAAAATATATTTCAGATCCACTTTTCTGTTGTAAACCTACGATTATTTGTTATATTATACCTGTATTGCTGTAATTAATCGTACTAAAACTATTAAGATTTTTAAGGAGAAAGCCTGTTTGGCTTTAAGCACTTGTGTTATATTGGGCATAGCTTAACAAATTATTGAATGACGAGAAGAAGAAATTATCATTTTGGCAAGACTAGCATAACTAGCGAAGTTTGCTGCTTCCGCGAATGAATGCCTTGTATTACTACAAAGATTTATGTATTTTATTGATCTCCGTATTCGTTGTAAAGAGGCTTGAAACTAACAAACGTCATTTGCCAAATTTCATGTAACGTTTATTACATGATGAATCGTGATTGTGTGTGATGTTACTTTATACATATTACCCAGCTTCTTGTACTCAATCTTAAAAAATAAGTTGTCTTCATCTTTATTAAAGCACTTATTCGGGTCCAGGTCAACCTTGAATTCGTATGGATATATAAAAAAATATATGGACATAGACTAACAGAGATAGTCTATCTATCTATCTATATATATCTTACCTCGTGGATACAAAGTATTTATTATTTAAGATACAAGTACCTTTTACATTGCTATCAAAGTCAACAGTTATTAAAAGAACTCACTGTTGTTTTTCCAATGCCTAGCAACATTTCCGACAGTCAAACATCATATCAAATATTTATTATTTACATTAGACTTTATAAAAAGCCATACAATCTTGTTGAACAGTATGATAAAAATTACATAATATCGATTTTATATTTAGTGAACCAAAGATTTGAGTATTGTTATTACGGGAATATGGGTACCTTTAAGTAAATGTTTAAATGCTAGTAATTAGTTAATCGTAACATAATAATACAACATGTTGATAACATATATTTAAATAAACACACCGTTATGGTTGATACTTATTTTCACATTGTTTTGTTTTCGGACTTGTAAAATTAAATTATTTACTGCTAATAGTATTTTCAAATTAATCTATACATTCAATCATAGTGTTCTTCCTGTTTTTAATGTTAGTAAATTATGATAATTATTTACCACATAGCATCAGTAAGATTTATTTTGCAAATGCATAATAAAACCATGTATTTGGAGTCTTTGATTAACATTCCAGTCAAAAATAGAAATATCAGTGTATCATTCCAAGGCCGGCATTTAATTGGTTTAATGCTCTTATTGTTTTAATATCACTCATCTTTCCACATGAATCTCGGAAAATATATAAATACTAAGCGTAAGCTATTACTATTTTTTATATTATTATATTTTTTTATCATTGTAAGTTGCATGATGATTATAAATAGTTAAGTTATACCTGTTCTTCCTTGCCAATAATTATATAAATCAGTTTTATGCAATTATTAATAAATTTTCGTGAATGTTTACTTACCAATTTTTTTTATTTTGCAAAATTTTTTTTTTTAATGTCCAAAGATTGCAATTTTTTTATCAAAACTACTTTATATACTAATAAAATATAAACATGTATACAATCCTGTTTCGATGAATTTATTATAGTATTAAGTCTTAGCTATGTAACTACTTTATATATTGTTAATGCTTTTATATCAATATGTAGCTGTAATCTATTACATTGTAAAAGATGTATTATTTTGTTTTACTATGGATACGCTTCGATAGTACCTAACCGAAACAATAATAGGGATTTTGACTGCATTAAAAAAGTATAATTCTATTTAGTCCGTCAGTTTGATTATACAAAAGTTCTAAACACATATTTTTCGCTTTATCAAATTAACAAAAAATCACAAAGATAAAGAGCATCAAAGTTTTGGAATGGGGGCTTGCGACGTCACTATTCAGTAAAAATTGTACGAAGCGTGACGTCACGCGCAACTTGAATGCATTGTATGTTCGTCAATGTTTGTTTGACAAATAGATAACAAAATACGTGTTAATATTTTTTTTATAATCTAACTGAAACGTACTTAACAGATTTTTTTTGTCACTTTGCCTATTGCATATAGGTAATTACCTAGTATATTTGATTTGAAAAATAAGTTTACTTTAAACTGTTTACCATAAGTAAGTACTTGTGTATTAATTGATATTCGTTAATTTGTAGTTAGGTACTGTAAATGTATTTAAAGTTTGAGCTTTGACAATCAATTTGCTAACATCGACTGCCAAAAGAGAAACTATTTTTCGTAGGTATCCATAGCGAAATATAATTACATAATGATACTCATTTCGTATTGTTTAGATATTTACTTATATCTACTATAGATAAACGTTAAAGATTTATTTATCATGATTTGAACTACGAGTGTACCGATTTATAATAATATTAGCACTTTATGGATTACTATTATTATCCAACGATAATATAAATGTCTTCAAAATTATACTAGCACTAACTCGTTATTGAATAATCACAGCCAGTACCTACGCAAGTGCCATGGCCGAGGGGCACGTATTAACATAGGTGTACCCCACATTGGTATACAGTATACACCTGTAACTTATGGCAAATACATATATTAACCCTCATGTTAAATTGTTAGTAGTCGAGAGAAATCTTAAAGATTTTGAATAACCACGAAACGATATGCCAATACTCTGTTATTGTTGATGTAATTTCGGTATGTTCTTACAAAGTAGTAGCTGTATTAAATAAAATGACAAAAATAAATTGGTGTTTTAATCTAATCAATGAAAAGACGGTTTGATGCTGAAAAGTTTATTAAAAAATACATTTGTCAATAGATTAAACCAACACCCGAAAGAAAGAAAGAAATTTTTCATTGGTAAAACTGCTCGGTTATGAATTATATTATAATTAATCCTGCCGAAGTTAAAAAAAAATAAGATGTTATAATAATTGTTCATGTATAAACAAATAATTGAATGAACTCATCAGTAATAACAATAAATTCATTATAATTTAGAATTGCAATGATTGAATTGTAATTGAACTAAGATACGATGATATAAAGTGGACATAATTAATTAGACTTTGTGGATAACTTGATATTTTTAAAACCCAATGAAAAATTGATAGCTTAGTATATAAGATAGAACTGGCGAGTTACTATCGGATCGAGTCAGACAGACGTTGCAAACTCAATATGTCCTGCATACTTGTGTTTGAACGATGCGGCGACAAACGAACCGCCCTACTGTTCACTTTTCTACAGAGTATAGTAAGGTGAACACTGCACGGATCGCGAATCCAAACGCAACTCGTTTATAAAAACTATATCATAATCGAAAGATTGTTACGTACAATGATATTTAGGAAACAATGTTATAAATAACAGTACACAAGTACAAAATCAACGATGCAAAAATGGATGCTAAATTGAATGCCGAACAATCCCACTAGAACCAACGACTACCGAAGATCGGTCGATAAGTTAGGTATTATTTTGGCGAAGTGTGGCTTTGGTGAAAGCTACTTTGCATTCAATTCCGAACCTTTCAACAAATATCTTATCTTTTAGTTTATACGACAGTCACGCAAAGAAATAGAGAGATTTTGTGACCTGTGCGTTAATGTAGCCAAGCCAAAGGGCTGAATTGATTTTTTTATGATGGTATTTTGACATCTAAATAATTCTATTGATTTTTTTGCGAAGCAATAAAATCTGCATTTGATGGCACCAGAGCTACTGAAGGTTGACGATGGACGATTTAGTCTGTACATTATTTTATGTAATTCATAGCCGTCTTTTAAAGACTTACCTAACCGATTTTTTTTATAAAACATTGGTTTTGACTCTTTGTGCGAATTGTAATAGACAACTACTTGGCTAATTTAATTTATTGGATTGGTTGGCATGTATGTTTCCATTTTATCACACTCGTGAAGCCTTTCGATCAAATCCTTAATGCGATGGCTAGCAAGGCAATAATGAAAAAAGTAAGCATATGGTGTTCTACACTCCCGTTTTTAGTTTCGCCTCAAATTAGAACAGCGTTATATCTAGGATGGACGGCATGGGTAGTATTCAGTTGATGCTGAAGTTTGACCAGAGGGAGGCATGCGAAAGGGAAGCGGTGGCGGAGGAGGGAGAGGGCGCCGGGGAGGGCGCGGGGAGAGCAGTGCGTGGCAGCGACATGCCGCTCAGCAGAGACGTCGAGGGCGGCACGCGGCGCCGCGAAGACAGCCCGCCAGACCTGTCAGAGCCTGCGAAAATAACATACAAGCTTTGGCTTATCTATTGTGTTCCAATTAACAATGGGGTCTTTCTGAAATCCAACAAGAGCCATAACTGTAACATACGGTTTTGTTGTAAGGCCGATGACTTAGATGCCCATGTATAATACAAGAATATGTCCCTAGCGATATTTAAACCTACAAAATACGAAAATTTTCGTGGTCTAGCACTTGCCCAAGCAGATAGTGAGGTGGTTATCGGGGCCATGAACCCCCTTTTCCTCATGAGAGGTTATGTTGTTTGGTTTGCGTGTAGCAGCGCTTGATATACCTGCGTCGGTGTTCTCGGGGCAGTACTTGATGGTGTGCGCGCGATCACCGGTAGCGCTGCAGCGCGGGCAACGGAACGCGCGCAGCACGGGGCACAGCACGCGCCCGCGCCAGTCCTTCAGCGCGTGCGACGAGTAGCACTCCTCGTTCTCGCCGTTGTTCTTGCAGAACGCGCATTCCTGCACATCCATCATATACCATCATGCCTGTAGTCCCCGAAGGACTCGGCCCCAAACTCCTTAAATTAAACTAAATACAGCCAAAAATTAAATCCGGGTGCCTTCCGCTTAATGGTGTCACCCGATCACGACATCAGTTAGTGAGTGCCATCTATAACAATTCGTAAAACTGTGGCAGATTGCATAACCGCCACCAATAAAATATTTTCAGGACCATAAAAAGGGTTTTTATTTGGTTATGTACTCACGGTGAGCTTAATTTTCAGTGCACATACTGTCATTCGATCGGGGCTCTCCCAAAATGTATTTGTTTTTATTTTATCTTCGAAATTCGCTACATAACTGTCGCTAGTCAGAGGATTCCCCGTTAATGGCTATTGCTCGGCACGGCATCACCTGTGGGCTTGGGTACCTAAGTTTCCTTGTTCCCGACCGCATACATAACATTTCAACATTTCGTGTGTGATTGATGCAAAGAATTTGTTATTAGATAAGTTAATATAAACAACAATTGTTATTATAAAAGCGTTCTTCTCATTACTGTTTCTATAATAATTATGTAGCTCTGGATTATTTTAAATTCATTGTGGAATGGGATTTTACAGAATCTCTTACGAATTTAATGGCCACACTAAAGTTCATTATAAAAATAGGTATGCGTAGGTATCAGTAAGTTTCATGTAAGAGGAGTTTTAGAAAACTAAAATAATTAAAAATTACTTGCAGGTAAAATGACTGAATCTAGATTAAACAAACTTGGCATTTTAACGATAGCACATAAAGCAAAATATAAAATTTGATGACGTAATTTCGGAGTTCGCTCGTTTTAAAGTAAAAAAAAATAAATTTCTTCCTATATAGAAAGAAATTTGTTTTTTTTACTAACTAAATTTGATTTAAACATCGTTGATTGATAATAAAAAAATATATTAAAATAATTTGTAAATAATAGGTATCTACTTAAGTAAGTATTCAAATAAAAAAAATATATTTATTTTTATTTTTTATTTTAACAGTTTTAATTGAGTTTTGTGGGTAACACCTACAATATCCGCATCAGGTGCCACCCATGCTAGCTACGCCACTGATCTCAGGACAAATGGCGAAGTCTGATTGTGACCCACCAAATAAGAAGCCTTGCTATGTAGATCTAATCATGTTAAGGCTTTTACACAGTGAAGCGAAGATGGCTCAAAATGAATCAAGCCCTTGTACTTACGTTGGGCAGCGCTCGGCGCATGCGTTTGTCGCTGCGCACCTTGGCGACCTCGAGCAGGAACTCGTAGAGCAGGCTGGGCCGCATGGAGCGCAGCACCGACAGCTGCTCCCGTGTCAGCATCGACACGTAGTTGTTGGCCGATGTCAAACCTGAAGGAGGGAAACCGTCAGTCCACTCTGGTGATAGAAGCGCCGTGGGGTTTAGTAGATGTACCTCGGTCATCCCCATCTATGACCGCCTTTGACTCGAAGGTAGTCCCACAAAGCATGCCATACCCCCGGGCAAAGTGAAGGTAAAGCATTTGCCACAAAAAAAAAATTGAGAGCCGTCAAACTACTCACGATACCGACCACGGATTCCTAGCCGTGCGTTTGCAAGAGTACCTACGCACGCATTCCAAAATACACGATCGCAGTTAACATTATACATACTTCAGGGCAACGAGCTCCTTAAACATTTGGTTAAAAATAAAATTACCTATGTGCGACATAGACGGAAAATTGTCAGTGTCAAGTGGCTAAATTGTTATAAGCATCCGCGCATACTTTAGAAAAACCTGAACGGTAGAATCGTACTTTAGGGCAATTTTTAAGAGCTTTTATAAACCATCAATAAATACATAAATGGATTGTCCCAGCGTGTCAGGATAATTAAAAAAATCAAGACGTGAAGTGTATAAAATATTTATAAGATCTTTTGACCAAACTTACTTTTGATAAGAAAGTCAAACGTGTCCAGCACTTCTCCATTCCTTCCAGTCGTCGCTGACGTGCCATCTCCCCACATGTTCACACTTGGAGTGCCCGCAGTTTCCGGTCTATTGTTGCCTGATACAGTACAGAGACTAATATTGTGCATACATACATATCATAACACTCGCTTGGGTTAGCAGAGTCCAAGGAAAAGTAAACTCCTTCAACGACTTTTAGTCAAAAATAAATTATGTTTCCATTTTTTTAAATATTGGTCATCATCTTCCTAGCATTATGTCCCGTGTTTAGACGAGGTCCGCTAAGACCATGATCCAGAATTTAGCGAGTCTGGTAATTACATTGAAGCGACTGCCGATCTGATCTTTCTTCGTAACTCTAAGATAGGGGAACCAGACAATTTTTGGATCATGGTTACAAATCCAAAGTTGTCTGAATTTGCAGGTTTCATCACGATGTTTTCCTTCACCGTCGAGCTAGTGGTTTATATACGTCCATAGATTTGAAAAATCCAGAGGTACGTGCACGGGTTTAAACCCGCACTTCTCGGTTAAGAGGCGCGTGTCCTTACCATTAAGCTACTACCGCTTTTTATACCAATATTTTAAAAAATATTGGTATTAAAAACGTATTGACAAGTAAACAGCTCAACCTACACAATCGCAAACTGTACCCTTTTACGACATTCTAAGACAAGGAACATATTTGGCTCATTCATTTTAAGGCCCAGACCATAATATAAAAAGGTATCTACATATCGTCGTCCGGCTGTGAAAACTTCGTAAATACTTTTGACAAAATTTTATAGAAGGAAGAAAAAACTGCCTCTTGAGAAAAAAATATGGGTCGGATTAGTACTGTTTATTGTTATTTTTTAACAATGATTGTAATCAATGGTATATAATTGTAAGAATTCGATTATCTCGTAGCTAAATAAGTCTGATGTGACTTACAAAACAAATAAAAAAATTAAGCAAATCCGACTTCTAACGACAAGCGTAAGAAATATATGGAAAAATATAAAATAAATAGTACCTAGTTACCTAGTAACCTTAATAAAATAAGGTAGTTAGATTATTATTTGTAATTTGTATGTACATACAAAGAACATATTCGCGTCATACTACCTAAAATGATGGTGGTAATTTCTTATGATATTCCTAGCGTTGACCAAAAGTCAATAGTTGGGTTCCGCATTGATGATAACCCTAGATTTCGGAAGACCTGCAGGTGTTCTCGAGTCCGCCATATGTAGGGAAATCAGAAGAAATTAAACGATATTTTAACATGTATTAGATATTCGAATGTGCAGTTTTTCTCACGAATGTTATCCTCACCGTCAACCCATCGTTTGTTCCCAACGAGACACACCAACAACGTGCAAAATTGTGTAAAATTAATATATTAATAAATAAATTCCTCAGACTGACACACCAATTTCCACCATAATCCCAAACTAAGCTTATAAGCTTGTGCTATGAATACTATGTGAACTGATGGACATCCATACTTAAATATTTTTATAAGCCAAGGATCGCGGATTAGAATCCTGCTAGGGACAAATGTTTCGAGTGATGAACATGGACATTTGTACTCGAGTCATGGATGTGTAAAAACGTATTTAAGTATGTCTATCCGTTCGCCACTAGGCGAACGGATTATGCTTTTAGGTACTATGGATACTAATCCATAGTACCTACAAGCATAAGCTTAGAACTTAGAACTAGGGAATTGGTGTGTCAGTCTGGACAATTTATTTGTTTATCCATAACTCGAGTAAAAATATCCCTGTTCATCACACGAAATATTTGCCCCTAGCGGGATTCGAACCTGCGGCCCTTGGTTTCGTGGCCAGGGTCTCTAACCACCCGACCAACGGGCCAATAACAAAATTATTTAAATGCGGCTAAAGTTCACTCACAACTTGTATTTAAACAGGAGTATTAACATGGATTTTAAGCATCAAAAATCTTTTTTCAGTGTTACTGAATTTTCCCGGCGGTTATTAGTTGTGAAAAAAATAACAGTGTTACTGATATATTTGTATGTAAATGGTAAAGTAGGTATTCATATAATTACGGGTGTACTTACATTTTTGAATTTGTAGCAGCACTTGTTCGCATTTAAACGAACACTTCTCGTCTTTAAGGTTCCGTACCTTAAAGACGTGGTGAGAAGTGAATCCACTGAGCTAACATTGTATCTATTTCTTATGTAGTTTATAATCGTAAAAGTTATTTACCCATGAAGAAGTTATGAGGACTCTGGTCGATCTCGTCGAAGAGTAGCTCCGATCCATTCAATCGAAAATTCATCAGAACGTCGTCCATGTCGGCAGATGTAGGCGCTATATGAAGAAAAATAATCTACAATAAGAACTAATTATATAACATTAATATAATAATAATAATATTATAATTCTATAACAGTATTTTAACGTTTAGAAATAAATGTTTTCTAAATAATAATAATATAATAATGTAAGGACCAACGGCTTAACGTGCTTTCCGAGATACAGGGCTAATTAAACCGCCAACTTCCTGACTCCTGTTAGGTATTGAAATATTCAACCACAAATTTTTATTTGTGGTTGGATATTTCAATATTAAAATTACTCAGTACCTAACAGGAGTCGAGTCCCGGGTCAGGTAAAAACCTGACCCGGGATTTGAGCCCGAGACCTCTTGGTCCTTAAGCGGTGCATGCTAAGAATATTTCAATGAGAGCAATTTATAGGCAAGATGACTAAAAATTCTGTTTAGTCCATCAACATCATCCTCTTGCCCTTCTCCCAGTCCATCAGTTAGATTATAAAAAAATATTGAACATGTATTTTTTTATTTATTTATCAAACAAACATTGACGAAGATACAATACATTCAAGTTGCGCGTGACGTCACGCTTTCGTAATTATTTTCCTAAATAGTGACGTCGCAAGCCCCCACTCTAAAACTTTGATGCTCTTTATCTTGGTGATTTTTTTTAATTTGAAAAAGCGAAAATATGTTTCTAGTATTTTTGTATAATCTAACTGGCGGACTACTTAAATAAAATTATAGTTTTTAGGGTAATAAATGAACGCCTTAACGCCCATAAGAGGGCGTTTTTTTCTAAATCTAAATCTTACTACAATCTTAACCTATTTTATTTACGACGTCATGGATATTTTACCCCTTTTTAACATAACGATATTGTCATACGGTGTTCGGATCTCTCTCTGCCTACCCCGCTAGGGAAGTAGCGTGAAGTTAAGTTAGTTAGTTAGATATTAGTTGTGTGTCTAAACACTTTGATGCAGTAATAGGCTAGTTGACGCAAACAGCATAAGTACATAGACCATTAGTTAAATTTAGAAAAAATATTGCTTACGTACTTATGTTTTCTTTTGTTCAGCAAACCAAAAATGACGAAGATACAGCACGTACGTATTGTAAAGCAAAAAATATGTATACATACATACTATCATACCCACAATCCTCAAAAGGGTAGGCAGAGTCCGAAGATCAGAAAGCTCCTTAGACCACATTTAACTAAAAATTTTTTTTTTACGGTAAAATAGAAAATTGTAAAAAAAAAGTAGTGACAAGCGGCCAGCTCGTCGCCTACACAATCACAAACCCAATATACTTGTTCGACATGCTGGACGAGGAAAACAGTTGGTACCTACATTCTTTTAGAGTCTCAAACTAAATAAATAAATAAAATAAAAAAACTAAAAAAATATATATATATATATTTTTTTTAATTTTATTAAACTAAAGGCTAGTTCGGACTAGGCTAGTAATTTAGTAGGAAAGCAAGTAATTTACTAGCTTAAACACTTGCTCAGCCCAAATAGAATAAAATGGATCGACTCGACTTAACTACTTACTAACCTATTCGACTAAATCGTTGGTGTTCAGACACGTTTAGTTACTAAATTACTCGCTACTAGACTAAACTACTAGCCTAGTCAGAACTAGCCTTAACATGGGACATATAAGAATTTTAGCCACAAAAATGTAGGTAGATATACCTGTGTCGGCAGCACGCGGTTCTTGGTGACCAAGCGAGTTGAGCAGCTCGTTTCCACCAGGCCCCTGGAATACCGGGGCGACCGGAGAAAATTCTTCGACAGGGTTCGCCATGTTTCTATTCTCCAACGTTAACCTTTCCTGGAAAGACCCGAATATTTTAACTTGGTACCGAATATGTAAGACAACATCTACAAATTGTGTATTTGTAGTTAGGTACATTAATAAGGCTTAAACATCATTATTGATCTTTTCCGTTTCAGATAAATCCACGCTTATTTTGAAAAAAATCAGATAAATCCATGCTTATTTTGAAAATTGAAACGCCTATTGAAGGCAGATCAGTTTGATATTGTGGAATTATCACCTGCGTTTTACCCTTGATATAGGTGCCCTTTGGTTCGAGGTCCCTAGTTGTATTGAGATGGAGCACAATCGTAATAGGAAGGCCTTTTAGCGGTAGGTAGGTACGTGTTGTCAGACCCCTCCCCAAATGCAATGCGACAGAACCTTAAGTAATCTAGTCTGCACGAGTGGCTTATCTCTTCAGTTTCCCCGAACCGAGAAGAAACACCTTTATTTTAAACATTTATATTAATTTAAATACATTTATATAAAATTACACCTAGAGGCCTTTTGAGAAAATATTTTTTTGGAATATTATGTACTTATACCTGGCGAAAAGTAGAAAGCATCAATTTATTTTTCATCGGCAGGTAGTTCACTTACTGTAGTGGATGTGCCTTTAGTGCTTGCCGTAGGAAAAATAGGCTCCGTTTCATATTTTTCATACCACTTATTACGATTATTGCTCGTTGTAGAATCCATAACACAAAGTTTTAAATACGAATGAACTATACAAATTACTACCTCGTAGTCGATCGCGCACCCGTTCACGTGTGGAAAGAACAGTCTGGACAAAACCAACACAATATATACGAATCTTCTATCCGTATATTATACACATAGCTATATCTCTCTAAACTAGTCAGTTCGCTATAACAATATTAACGTTAAAATGTTAACTACCCCCAAATGTGTCGTTAATTTAAAAATGTTCTAGAAGGAATTCCTATTTGTCATTTGTTTTAAGGTAAGTTGATAAAATTGCATCGCACTCGAGCAATTAATGAAGCAGATATATTTATTGTTTTAGGTAAACTCTTATTATTATACTATCGATTAGTCTTGTTATTAGACTAAATTCTTGCTTTTTAGTAGTAAATAGATATTTTATTATTAGATATTGGAAGGGAAGGTAAGATATTTAAATTCATTAAACCTAAACCTAATATGAATTTATTTCTCCTTGGATTCCGCCCTCTTTGTACCTAATTCCAGTCGCTTCAATGTTATTACCAGACTTGCTAAATCCTGGAGCATGGTCTTAGCGGACTCCGGGACATAACGCTAGAATGATGGACTCCGCCTTCGGAAATACGATGTGATAAAAACTAAAATAGAAAACTATATTTAGGTGTATATACTTTTGAGAAGAATAAATATTGTGATTCATAGGTAATTTGACACAAACCACAGTAATGTGCTGTAGAAATCATATTATTTCCGTAAACATTTAATTCAATACCTATGATTTTCTGTAATTGTTATTACTAATCTACTTAACTACTCAAAATTGTGTTGCACTTCGATTAAATTTTTGATCAAAGGGTTGCCAAAACTTGTTGTATCCCTACTAGGGGCCTCATTCAAGATTGCCGTCACGGGCCTTAAAATGCTTAGACCGCCACTAAAAACGAATTTATTGACATAATATTAATCAATAAAATTAAGCAACACAAAAGGATGATGTAACATTACATTTAATAAAGGTGATATCAGAATCATATGCCCCCTGCGTTGTTCAGTCGGGTAAAAAGTGCGCAATGGCAATTTATATCTTTTTGACTGACCACCCCACATAGAATTGACAAGACAATATTATTTCGTTTGAACCCCAATGTTAGATATAAAACTAATAGTAGGAGAGCTGGCAACAATTTTTGGGTAGGTATTTGAGGCAAGCTGAAAACTTGTCCCATACCTCTCCTATTATACCCCAAACTGAAACTGCAGACCTGGCTGGTGAGTAGCGGGGCTAAATCAAGATAGATAGATTGTTAGATCACCTGACAAGGTCCCACCAAAATAATCTGTCTTTTTTTAGAATCCTATTTTTTAGTTATAAATAATACCCTATTAACATTTCAAGTTGCCTCAAATATTTTTTTTAACCGACTTCAAAAAGGAGGAGGTTCTCAATTCGTCTGTGTGTATAAGTAACATATGTTATATGTATGTTCTACGATATTTTCGTCAATTATAGACGGATTTCAAAAAAAATTTTTTGTTGGTTAGGGTTCACTTTTGAGGTGGTCCCATGATAAGAAAGCCAGGATCTGATGATAGCATCCTTGAGAAATCGATGGGAACCTTCGAAAATCGTAAGGACGACTAGGGCGTTTGCTATTTTTTTCATTGAAATTTTTAAAGTACTACAATTTAATGAAAGTCTGGAGTCAATCTGATCATGGAGCCAGTCTAGGGAACTCCTCAAAAATTTACAGCAGTTACCTTGTGTTTGGGTTTGATTAATTTGTATTGATAAGGACTTTACACCTAGATAGCGTGCGACCATTATTAGTGACCCTTAACTGTTCTTCGTCTTCATTATCAGACGATAATGAAGACGAAGAACAGTTAAGGGAACTCCTTAACGGTTTACAGTAGCTTCTTAGTGTTTGGACTTAATTCATTTATATTGATGAGAACTTTGCACCCGTATAGGTCATAAGTGCCATTACAAGTCTGATGATGGAGACCATAGACAGTTGAGGGAATTCCTCGAAGATTTACAGCAGTTCCCTTTTGTTGGACTTACATCATACTGTTCAATATGCCAAAATGTTCAGTTCGTACAGGTTAGGTCTACCTATGCGCCCTGCAGGGGTGGCTCCGAATACTCCTGAGGTATCCCTGCCTGTCGTAGGAGGCGACTAAAAGGGCCTTTGGGGTCGTGGGGGTTAGGGGATGGGTCCTCTGGCCCTCTATCGTCCCCGGAGAAGCCGACTGCAGGTGTTACACCCGGTCCGTCAGGATAGGGTACACAGCTGTCTATGTGGTCGTGAAACACCACCCTAGGTGTTCTGGGGGAGAATATCACTCCCTCGAGATGGGCCGCTAGGCGGCAGCGCGCGCTGCGTAGACTTTTCGAGATGAATCCCGACAGTGGGGATCCCGTTGGTTTTGCGTTAGCGCCCGAAGAACGACAGCCTTAAGGTTTAGTCGGTAGGGTCTCCGGAGTTTGCTACCGGTTTCGAGCCCGACTCACCCTTATGGATCCACCCAGGATTATATTTGGATGGTGCGTAAATGCATTCCTCAAGTAAAAAAAAAAAAAGGTTAGGTCTACCTATCACTTAAAATCGTAAAATAAAATAATTTTTAACAAAAAAAAACCGACTTCAAAAACGAACCTAATAAAAGTAAAAAATAAATTTGCTTAGGCCAAAGTAATACGTATTTTAATACTTATAAATTTTAAGTCGGTGCCAAGAAAATGCTTAAATTGGTATAGGTACAATTATCACTCAACAGATACATTTTCGGTTATAATATTAGCTTCAATTGTACCAAGTCAATATTTAACTTAGCACCGACTTCAAATTTATAAGTATTAAAATGAGTATTACTTTGGCACGATCCTTACACACCTCACTCGCCTCTTCAACATTCATAATCCTTTTCATACAAGCTCAACGGTTTTTATGACTCCTAACATCACCTTCTGTTAATACACGACTAATCTGGTCGTGGTAGGTGAGCCTGGGCCTTCCGCGGCTCCTACATCCTTCCACTTTCGCATTGTATATCTGTTTAGTCAATCTTACGTCATCCATTCTTACCACATGTCCGAACCACCGGAGCATGCCTCTTCTTACCTTGACTCCGACGCTGTCTTTCAGACCGACTCTCTTTCTTACATCATCATTCCGAACGCAGTCTGTGAGTGATACGCCACATTTTCCGAAGCGCACGCATCTCGACCGCGTTTATTCTACTTTCATGCTCTTTCTGCCATACCCAACTCTCGCTTCCAATTGTTAGCGTAGGAAGCAGCACCGCATTGTGTATAGCGAGCTGGGCCTTCTGGCTTAAGACTTTACTGCCTAGAAGTTTTCCTAACGCTCCATTCACCCTATTCCCTGCATTCACTCTTCTTTCTATATCAGCGGAGTACCTTCCATCTCTACTAAATGCAGATCCCAGATATACAATTTCATTCACCTGTTCCAGCACTACATCGTCAACCGTTAACCTTGTATCCGTTCTGGTTTCTTCTCTTTCAAACACCATAATCTTTACAGTACAACATATAAAAATTGCATATTGCCTCAAACATATTTGTTGAAAAAAAAAATATAAAAAAATTTAAAAAAAAGAAAGCCCCGCTACTCACCAGCCAAGTCTGCAGTTTTGTGTTGGGGTATAATAAGAGAGGTATGTGACAAGTTTTCAGCTTGCCTCAAATACCTACCCGAAAATTGGTGCCAACGCTCGGACCATAAATTTAAACGCGTGTGAGATGAGAAATCAGAGTGAACGAAAAAATTATGATGTCATGACTAACTAACAAGAGCCAAGAGAAACCTATTACATTAATAACTTTAGGCTTAGATAAACGGTTAGAATACTTTTTTAATATGTGCTGCATGTCCAAATAGCTATTTCCATAATATCAAGGAGAGAGCTGATTTCTAAATGCTTGACACTCGTTTCACAGTCACATGCGAGAGAACTTACTTCGACTTTGTGACCTTATCTCCTGGTCTTACAAATTTAATTTGGTACGTGTTTTAGCGATTAGAGATAACATTATAAGGAAACTACATCTATACTTATAATAAATCTGTAGAGAGGTCAATTCTGTACATGAAATATATTTTCAAAATAACTATCAGGGGGTGATTAGTGATCGATACTGATGCCAAAAATGCAATCAGTAAAATTGTTGTCTGTCTGTCTGTCTGTCTGTATGTTCCTTATAGAAACAAAAACTACTCGACGGATTTTAACGAAACTTGGTACAATTATTCTTCATACTCCTGGGCAGGTTATAGTATACTTTTTATCACGCTACAATCAATAGGAGCAGATTACTGAAGGGAAATGTTGGGAAAACGGAAGAAGTTACTCCATTTTTTAAGCTTCCGTCGCGTGTGCAGCCTTAATGGTTAAAGTTACATAGAAATCATGTATGACGGAAATAGTCTTTATAATATAAACCATAAACGCGGGTGACACCGCTGGCACAGCTAGTATTTATTAAACTAACATATAACTACATATTCTTTAACTAATGAGTATCGGTGGAAGTGGCTTGCGTGTAGTACCAGATTTTAAGGATCATCGTAAAAGCGGACCAACATTAAGAACGACACATAACACTAGGAATATATTTATGTAAACACAATAGGCTACCTACTTACATAAGTACCTATTTGTTAAGATGGGGATTAAATAGTTCGGTAATATCACGGAGTATTTCTGTGGTCTGTGGGTAATATTTATCATACTTACAACCGTCCTTAGTCATCGGTTGTAAATATTTAAGATGGGTATATAGAAATCAAATACAAATTATTTGCAATTATTTATTTTGTCAAATACATCTAAATTTCACAAATTATTATTTATTATTATTTAAACTTGTCGTTCTACACCTACTTATCAAAGACTTAAATCTAAAGGAACTGAATATTTAAACATTAAGGAATACTAATAATATGTTTTACACATAAAACTGCCATGTGGGTAAAATATTGAACAAGAAATATTTGTGAATATGAATTATTAAAGAAAAGTAAGTACATTAAAATTGGTAGTATATCAAACTAAAAACATAATTACTGTTATTGTAACAGCGATTAATAAGTGGCAATTCGACGGGGATAGTACAATACCGCGAAACTACACTTTAACATTAGGCCTAGTTTTTATTGTAAATGTTAGATACCTATAAGATACCAAGTTAGACCTTGTAGCAGAAAATAAGTACTAGATATGTGGTATTGCAGTATTCTCGACAAAATATGAAATGTAACATAAGACAAGGCGGATGTGTACCTACAAACGTGTAGGTACTTGTGCAATTTTTCTGGCTGAAACATTAGGTCTTGATGAAATGTTACAAGTTATAATAATGTTACATAACTTATCTAAACTATCTAATGTATATGTATGGTTTCCTACCTATTACAATCAAATAATAGGGTTCTACTAAGTTAACTATTAACTTTAACTTTTACCCGTCTTAATAGGTCGCTCCCGCGCGCGATAATAGTTGGAAAACTGTAAAATATGAATAGACATGTAATAAGGGCATCATTACGCTAATACGTCATATAAAATTACTGTACTTGGACCAAATTGTAATTATATTAGTGGTGGCGGGTTACCCTAAACCCTGGTCGGGACCAGGACTGTCAAACATAAAGACGGTTAGTTACAGGCACTTAATGTCAACGCCTATTGCTTAATATTGGGCTCTTTCTGCTATTTCGTGCAACGGGGCACCATATCGAGGCCTCGATCGGCTGTGTCTAACAGAATATCCACCCCTACATTTATCTATAGCAGGAAAAAAATCTTAAGCTATAACAAAAAATACTATGATTATTTAAAACTATATATATGAATTTTACGACAATTCCGGGATTTTGCGCAAATCAGTTAGGTTATCCACATAGCTCCCGATTTTAGGCAAACACAGTATACATTCATGTCCAACAGACATGGATTGATCTCATCTAATTGTGATGTTAGTTTACCTTAGGTAGATATAACTACTGTCTTGTATTAACAATTTTTAGGAAAACATCAGTACAAAATGAACAGAAAACTATTATAGCATTGGTATTGCATTGCGATATTTTTCCATACTACATTTTAGGATGTGTAATTTTATTTAATAATAACTGTTGCCCTTTGACTTTGTCCGCCCAAAATTTAACAAGAAACCACATTTTTTTGTGGAACCCATTTTTTTTTTAATAATAAAAGTAGCCAAATTGCTCTCTCTGTGAATCCCGTCAAAATCGGTGCAGCAGTATCAAATATCACCCGGGAGAAACAGACAGAAACTTAAGAAAACTTGTTTTGTTTTATATAAGTACCGTTATTTTCACATGCATTCAGTAATAAGCTGTTATTTTGACATTAACATAGACACGTTGAATTTGCACCCCTGATTCTCTGGCAGTAATAGAGGTGATTGGATGAGTCGTGGTGCTCACGCTGTCAGAGGGGAGATGTTGTGGCATTGATGGACACGCAGCGGGTGCATTGGGCGTCAGAAGCGGCGCGCTATGACTCCTCAATCTCCTTGGCCTCGCCCTCCCTGACACAACGGTGCACGTACGTGTTAACCGGCGTATCATCCGAGAAGATGAGACAATCCTTGCCCTCTGCGCAGACGCAACTGTAACAGTAAGTATTAATACAGTCAAGTATTTCAAAAAATATGACGCAATCACAGTTAAACAGCAATTATTTTTTGTAAAGTAACGTTTCCAAATAAATGTTACTTGGAGACATTCGATAACATTCCTAATATTAGTTGTATAACATACCATCCATCACGCCCATTATCCCCGAAGGGGTTGGCAGAGTCAAAGGGGCAGCAAGCCCCCTTAACCAAATTCAGCCAAAAATAAAACTGTGCTGGGTCAGATGGAAAATTGTGAAAAAGTAGTGACAAAGTGGCTAGCTAGTTGCCTACACAATACTAAACATAAATTCGTTGTATTTAACTTATAAACTCGGCATATAAATCGCTTCTGAAAGAAATATCGAGAAATCGTCTTAATTATGAATCCATATCCATAGCATCCAATAATTAATTTTGTTTTATTATAACCAAGTTTGTATATTAATACTAATCATCACCTACTTTGGTCTGATTCCGTAACTTAAACAGTTGTGTTACGGATATCAGATTCAACAATATTTTAACAAATATGTATATAACATATTAACAGCCAGACCAGTGGCGGACTAACTGGGGGGCCTCTGGTGCTGGGTGGCCTCATATTATCCCATAGTTCCTGCAATCGACAAATAACATCGGTTTCCATTGTATAGGTACTAAAAATAATGTTGTATATTCATATTACATAATTCCTCGTTTTCCCACTACTTAAGTCTATCCAATTCTGGTTAAAGTGTTAATATATTGTTAAATGATTTATTGCACCTACTGATAACGCACCAAAATATGTCCATTAATTGATTGTACTTACTAGTCGTTAAATAATGTTGTGAGCTTTTCTTTTGTTTTCTCGTGGTAAGGAGTCCAGGCACATGGCGTAAACTGGGCGCATTCCTGCTTCCCCGAGACCTCTCTCTGAAAATAAATTAAGGAATAACATATATGAGACAAGAACGGTAACGGTAAGCAGCTACTTCTACTTGTAATATGGATGTGAGTTTCAAGTAATATAACATCACCAAGGATAATTCTTGTTTGGTTTTCTAAAATCTAAGTATGGATTTATAGGTATCAATAATTTGACATATTTATGGGCGTACGCAGCTTTTGGTCCAGGGAGGGGAGCAATCCCGACTGCACCCCCTTGCGTACGCTCATGGACATATCCAATGTTAGTCTGGGATACAAAGAGAATATAAGAAGTTTAGCGAGCATGTTGCTTCATGGACTCTTGGTGATGATATGTTTGTATTCGATGGTAACGAAAAACATTGTATTATATTTAACCATGGATTTAACAATGATCTAATTTGTCTAGTTTCCTCAGTCTAAGAATAATGAAGGTTGTATCGCAGTTGCTTTTATGTAATAACCAGACTCCTTAAGTTTGGAATATAACTGGATGCGACTTTTGACGTGACTAAAATGAAAAAGGGAGGGGCGCACAGCAGAAACTGCCTATAATAAAGAATAACTAAGTCCATGGCCATTGGCCATTGGCCTAAAGATATCAGAATAGTCCATATGACAACAGCATAACAAGTATATTGTTGCTTTTTTATAATTGATACTCGTATTGCAGTTTTTAGACAATTATGTGGAATGATTGGCAAGAACAATAAGGAGATAATAGGGTACATTTTTACGTGAACCTTCACGAACTGTTGATAAACTGTCTTAAAGGGCACACACGCACATCGTTTCACAAGATTAAACCGAATGTACCGTATATCAGTTATATGTATGATATTGTAAATTAAATAGTATGGAATTATAGTAAAGTATAAAGCCTGTTTACTATTTATTTTACGTAGATAAAGATGTCATAAATGTTACAGTTAAAAAGTCTTAAAGCGCTGTCACACTAGGTGTGGTTTGTAAATAACAATAGTGATAACAATTAATAAATAGGTATGTAGGTAGATAGAAATACTGAATGAAATCGTTGGAACCGTGGACAGCAGATAGTAAGTACCAACGCATTTGCCCTTGAGTGTAAGTGTACATCCCGCCCGAACCGAAGTAATAATGTATCAGGATTGGATTGTTAATGACCAAATTATACGGCCACGTAAATCGATCACATAACAAAACAGGAAGCAAAATACGGGTACGCGTATTTTGGGTCATTGACTTGCGCGTGAGGTTTGTTTTTAGCGGGAGCCACATGTTTCCGCTGGACCTTGCATTGGTAAACGTAAACAGTGAGTCATCTTAGGTTTAATGAAACAAATTCAACAATATAGTTACGCACGACGCAATACAGACCACTTTATCATCAGCCATTTAAACTCATTTAACCCTTCTTAACAACTAAGCAAGCTTACTAATAACGTTGTTTTTCATTTATTTTATTATTTTAACAGGAATTGCTGGGTGAAGATCACATAAAGGAAGCCACTCTGCAGTAATATTATGAAAATTCTGACTAAAGGTAATTCACACCGTGATTTACAGATAGCACAATCAAACCAATCAGATTAAATCTAGTCCGTCTGTATCTGTCTGTTACTACTACACACTTAAATCGCTGAACCAATATTGATGAAATTTGATATGGAGTTGTGGGGAAGAATATATCTACCTACAAATAGAGATAGATATCATTCTTGAAGGGTGTAAAGGGGAGGAGGGAGAGGGGGGATGATTTTTAAACGGAATCATAGATATCTGAAAAAGCAGATTGGATAAAAAATAAACCAGTTTTTTCAAGACGGAATTTTCAATATTATCTATTTGAGTCGAAAACTGATCTTATCCCTTTATAGTAGTGCGGTCAATTCAAACATAAAAATAGTGTTCAAATAACAAAAGCTCCCGGAATGCTAAAATTCCGTGGAAAGCTTAAGAAAGGAAGTTTTAAAAGTCCCCATTTAATCCCATGTGCGCCACAAAAGTTATTCGGGGTCAAATGTATTTTGAAAATGCCTCAAAATTTTAGGTATTTTGTTTTTTTACAAAAAACGGTAAGTTTTCTCGAAAAAGTACTTCAAACCAAAGTTGTAGATCTTAAAATTATCTACAAAAATGATTTTATATTTTTTTTCTAAGAGTCACCATTTCTGAGATATCCGATTGTAAGAGTAACGTTATACATGATATGCATACATTTAGAACTAAACCGATGAAAACTGAAAGACCCATATGATATGTAGTTTAGATTGAAAGCTTCTAGGCTAGAGCAGGTTATAAATCAGAAAAGGAGCTTTCCAATGACATAGTAATTTGTTGTGTTGTGATGTGTCGTTTCTGATCGGTATGCACAATTTCGCACATCCTACTTGTTATTTGCCAGATGATATTTTTAGTATATGCGAAACCTGAAAAGTGGTTCTACAGAATCGTTCATTTCAAACTTTGATACCATGTCATATTTTAAAATTTTCTTTTTAACCCTAAACAAATTTACACCCTACTAAAAACTGTGTAGCGCGTGCGCATTGCTTGTCACAAGGTCTCAAGATCGTTAAGCCTCATTAGTATTATTTCTTATACCTAAGCGCAAAACCATACTCGCCTGAGGACAACGAGGCAACATAAGAAGCTTGTAACAGAGTTTTTAAGATACTATTACAATATTTTATAAATTGATTCTTTGTATGAAAATATATACTAAAATTTACCTTGTTTATATAACTATATCTAGTGTCAATCAAATACCTAATATATAGCCCCTTAATTTATTATAGTTCGACTTCAAGAGTTTACAGTAAACATAGCTCCATCTTGATATTAATTCCAACAGGGCACCTCCATCCGTTTCTAGGTTAAGGCTCTCGACAAACATACGAACAGCGATGAGAACCGTGTTTTGGGTTCCGTACTCCTAAAAGGACCCTTATAGTTACGTCATGTTCGACCATTCACAGCTTAGAGACTGTGATAAAACTGTTATTTTGCATGGATAAGTTAATCACTTACAGTACTTATTAAGTACTGTAAGTCCGCGGGTAATAGTTCCCTGGCTTTAAAAATTTTGACGCATTATTCTACTAAGAATTTGTCTGCGTGATTAACTTTAAACCTATCCATTGATTTTGATACATTGTATACCTTAGGAACCCGAACAAATGAAGTGTTCCTTACGTTTCGGCAGAACAAATGTAGAAATAAATTATCTAATGCATGGGTTATCCCACAGGATATGCAATCGTAATTTTCGAATAAAGTTTTCGGACGACACGGTTCGTTTTTTAGGTAGAAATTTCCAGAACGGAAGCGGGGAAATTAATAACGGGTTGTGCATTTGTTTGTTCGACGACGGCACTCGTATTCCATAATAATTTTTAATTTAACGTAAGTATCCTTGATCTCGAAAAATAATACAGATGTGACGAAAACATTACGTTAAAACACAGGCAAATAGAGCGCGGAGCGAATCAATGTGAAGAGATAGAACAGCTGTGTGCGTGGCCTATTATAGGAAATATAAAGTATAAAGACGCCAGGGTAGTAAAAAGTCCCTACATTTTCTTCTACTTCATGTCATTGCTAAGCAGAAAACCATTTTTTAGGAAAAGTAAGCCAAAATTATCTTGTTTGCTTTTACGTAGTTATAATAGTGACCCATTTATTATGATTAAGTAAAAAGCATCTCGCGAAAACCTACAAAAACGAAGAGATATTTCGGTAGCTATTCCAATATAGATTTTTATCAAGGATCCCTTAAACCCCCCGATTTTAAATACTAACTTGCAGGTAAAATTGGAGTTGTTAAAAGTTTCGTTTTTCTTAATAAAAATGTAAGGAGTACTTAGACCTCATAAAAACAAAAAAGTTTTGTAGTAGCCACGAGGTGAACTGTTATCATGTATATTCGAAATAACTACGAATCAAGTAATGTTAAGAAATTATAAGGGTTTTCTTACATCTATTTACCTACCATTAAGTGAAGAAAACTAAAAAAACCGAGGTTTTGTCAAGGTTTTGTGCTCCTAAAAAGCAGGGAAAATAAAAACATATTAATATTTTATAAAAATATTCGAACACTAATGAATCCTATGAAAAGACACGCCATGATCTTTGTTTTATTTTTGGGTACAAATGTACCAACAATTTTTAATAGTGGCGGGTTGAGGAGTAACAACGCTAATTCGAGATTGTGCTTTTGAATTGATTTGTAGGTATTTGCTTTTTTCCGCTTGTGTCGTTTAACTGCCTTTTTCTGTAATCTACGTATCTAATAGGAACAAAAGACTGGTTTCGAAAACGAATGCCAGTTTCAAGTTTATTTTTTAAAATGAAAATAATTCCATAATATTCATGGCCAAATTAAAAATATATTTGAAATTGCCCATATCGCTAACAGTGCGTCACCATATGAAACCCCTAAAACCTAAAAGTGCTAAATTTGTTACAGTCAAAACGACAAATTGTAAATATTGAAATGAAATGATCTTTATTTAAATAGGCTTCAACGAAGCACAAACGAAGCATAAATCGTCAAAACAAATTCAGTATCAACTGGTATTTTACTGTGTAGCATGAAGAATTGGATCAGTTAGCTGTAAATTGTTACTTCTATTGATTTATTGTTAATTTTACGCAAATACAGTTTTATTAAATTTTAGTTATGCTTTTATTGTTGACGTTAGCCGCATAATTCTACGGTAGGTTCATTGGTCCAATCCAATGCGGTAAATCTAAATCTTAGGTATTAAGAGGTAGGCTTTACCTCAATCCTTTGAGGTAACGCTAATAATTGTGACCTGCATCTAAATTTAAAAAAAATAGTTGTTATCTTCTTGTAACATAAAATCTCGTATTACGGTGCTTGTGGTCTCGACCGATTTTAATGAAAATTTGAATGCAGGTATATTTGGTGGTTTGTGAATAGGTCGTATAGTATTTTCACCCTCCTACTCGTGCCCCCATTTAGTAGAGGTAGTTCGAATTTTGGCAGGACAGCTTGTTTCCTTAAATTATCTAAACCGTCAAATGGTGAAGAACAATATAGAATTCCAAAATCTGTCTTTTCTGCTTCCATAAATGGAATTATCACCCAAATAAATGTGAACCGTCTCTAATTGTTCGGAAAAAATCGTTCTTGCCACTAGGTATCGCATAATAATTGACTATTTATAAATGTTAGATAGTATTAAACGTTTAATACGAATATGAAATGAATATAATTTTTTTTTTTAATTTACTTCAAACGAGCTAAGGAGACGATGTAGGAAGGACAAGGGCGCACCGTGAATGTGGGTTGTCCTGGACTAACCCTACTTAGAGGCCCAAAATAGTTATCTTTTAAGTAGTACTTACTCCTCAAATATTTTTGAACATAATATAGAGGAATCCTCTATTTTATGTTCAAAAATAGTACCTAGTTGACTAGGGGAGAACTTCACGCTCAATTACTTAATATTTTTCATTATTATGATGTTGAAGTGGGCGTGATGTTATGTATGCATGTATTTAATGTGTCTGTAGGTCTGTTGTAAGGGAAAACAAAGGTAAGTAAAGGTAAAGTTTAGGGACCCTTTTTAGCTTCCCATTTATACATGAAAACGTTTACATTTCTTAATTTCTCAAAGATTTATGCTGAAACAACTTAAATTACCATTCAAAAGAAACAAAGACCAAGTAGATAGACTTTAAAAAACTACTTTTTAAGATTGCATAGTTTAAAAAATTGTACGGCGGTCTTCTTCGTGTGCGGATTTGACTCACACCTTTTGACACACGACTGGTTTTAAAGTACAGTCTGCACATAGTAATTAATAAACCTAGTAATGTAGGTCCAAAATACTAAAATCCTAATAAACATTTTAAGCTTTTTCTTTGAATTCAGGTTATTCCATGGATTAAACGGATAGAAATATCCATATACATTATGTAAGATGAAACTACCCTCACAAAATTAAGAAGCTTGTCCAGTACAAGGTTAACAATTTTATTTCAATGCATGTATAAAATTCATATTTAAGGCAGTTTCAATGTAGCTATCAATTCATGACGATTTTAACAGATAGGTACATCTTGTATATACCAATCAAAGTAAACATTCTCGATCAATGAGAGTAAAATTTTATTGACTACAACTGTTTTTCAGATATCACAATCGTGCACATCAATGTGCAACATGCATGAAATTTTATCATCTTGTTTACCCACCAAATTTATATAGACGTCTTAAAATAAAGAAAATATATTCCCAATAGTTACTGATAATTCTGTAGTTCAATGTATTATTGAGAGTAGATTAAATACGTGCATCTTAATGTTTATATTTCGCATTTGCAATATGCGTTGTTTTTAACAACACATTTTATTGCAAATGAGCAAAATGTGCGATTTATTTCTAAGATTATGCTACATAATAAACAAAGCACTCACCTTTTCTCTTGGCACCATGGCTGATGCGAAAGCACATAAAACAGTCAGGAAGAGTATCAGCTCCAGTTTCATTTTGTATGATCGCGGGTAGAGGCCGGGTGGTTTTAGAATTGCAAGTGCGGTGCGCGCAAGATCGTGACAGAGTGGCTAGACGGCGGCTGTCGCTCGGCTTATAAGTGGAGCCCCGGCCCCGCTACACCGCTACAGAGTAACTGAACACGTTCGCGGGATTAAAATTCCCATCCCGGTAATCCCGGTAAAAAAAGACGATTATTTAGTTACGCTTTTTGATGCATATTAACTGTGTTTTTAGAGGTTGGTCCCACCCCTAAAAACAATAGAAAACAACTGTGATAAATTTGGGAAACGTTATCGCTTGCGTTTTATTGATGATTCATTAATTACCCGGAACCGTGATTAATTACCTAAACATATGATAGGACCACATTTACATTTCGGATTTATTAGGTAATTAGCTTTAGTGCTTACCTAAGCACTTCATTCGCGATTATAATTTTAAGAAGATTTTTTTATGTATAAACAGTAAATGGCTTCACAGCTAAGTGCATGAAACTGCACGTAAGTATATAATCATTAACCCTTGATACTATCGAAAACCCGCAGGCCCCTCTAAAATCTTACGTAAGCAAAATAATTTTTATTATAAAAAGCTAGTGCTTTTTAGTCAAAAATCCCTCAGTTTTATTACAGTCTAAGTATTTGTCATAAATTCAGTAAAGAATTTTTTTTAATTTTTTCGATTTAATCGTTTTACCTTTGTAAAAGTCATTATAAATAAGCTCCTACACCCTTAAACTACCTCCATAACTTTATCCCAAATATTGGATATACTGTCAAGCCCCAAATTTACGGGTAAATTTCCAGTACTACTCGTAATTTCTTTATAGAGTTCATTTCTATTCCATGTATGCATATACTAAAATAACCTGACTTTAAAAATATATTTAATATAGTTAGTTGGGGCGCGTGTAATCCGCGCTCAGCCTTATAAGTGGGTCACCATTGAAAGTTTAGTTATAATGGGAATTATGTATTGAATATTGGAAGGTAGATATCACCATTAAGTCTGATTAATAAAGATTTGATTTCTGAAATAAGGATTTTTATAAAATTTTGTTTGTTTAGGTCACAGATGTTATCTGTGGTTTAGATATACGTTTGAAGCTGATTAATTTATATTAACTCCCAATGTAGATATATATATTTTTTAAACTTGTTTTACTTTTTACATTTAACGAACTACTACAAATTAAAAACTGAATTACTTTATGTAACGTTTAACGTTATTATATAACGGATGATTTACCATAAATTTACCCCTTAATTCGAAAATTGCTGAATTAATAGATATTTGTTTAGTTCTAATTTACTTATTTCTGCAATAAATGTTGTATTAGATCCTCCACCGAAGTATTAACCCTTTAAACGCCCGAGATAACTTCCAATAACCTTAGGATAACTTTAAGAGAATCAAAATACAACGATTTACATTTTATTCTACAATATTTTTATTTAATAAACCTACTTACTCCATGCATCCTTATAATCCAAAAAATATCAGGGATAGTCATCAGTGAAACCCTCTGCAGTTGCCACAAAACTAAAGCCGAATTATGCGAAAGTCATATCCAAAGCTTCAACGGAGCACTTCCGTACCTTCTACGAAAAGCAGGGTGTGGTCTGTTACTAACTGTTTCATAAAAACTTCTGCGACTTTGGACCTTCCCATACTCGGCTTACTCGGCAAGGCTATACTGACACATGAAGAGGTATCACTCTTTTTATCGTTACCCCTCCCTGGGCCCCTCTTTTCACCTTTTTTTACCCTGAGGATGACTCTGACCGTCTGGAGCACCACGAAGTACTTTGCAAAAGGAACATACACCTCAAATGATGTCCTTCCACTGCGGTAGAAGTCTGGCAATGTCTCAGTGATATGAGTCCATAAAAGCCTCTAGACTCGACCACTTTAGGTAGATATGTCAAAATTCCTTGAGGACTTTACCGGGTTTCGTCACTAGTCCGATTTACTCGTTGTCTCGAACGCCACTTTCGGGAGACTAAGTGAAAATTATCCCAAAAACCTAATGCTACCGACCCCATTGCACTCAAAGCTTACAGACCCATAGGCCTTCTTACATTCTTTGAGAAACTACATACTAGAAAAGGTTATTTACACACATTGCGGGCTGACTGTGAGTGAGGGCACTATCAGTGATCGCGATTCGATAACGCCTGGCAGCTTACTCTCTTCACCAGTTTCAGGAAGGTAAATTGTCTGCGGAACATTTTTCGACCAGTGAAGAGTCACACCATGAACCTTAGAGTTACCCTGGACGGTGGAAACGGGACTGCTTCAATATAACCAAAGGCTGCGTACAGGCATCCGCCTATGGCCCTGTGGAACTTGGTTATCGGCGAGCTACTTCAACTTCAGTACCTTTTTTGTACCTTTAGGTACATACTCGGGTGTTCACTGGCGATGTCTTCCTGGTGGTCGAAGGGGAGATAAGATAGACTGTAGATGCTAGAGGAAGAGTTTCTCAATATTATCATCAAATGGGGCAAACTGATGATCATACCTATATGAAAGACCCAAATCACCCAGACAATTTGATTTGCTTCAAAATCTAGATGGGACTATCTAGATTTTAAAGCAAATCTCATCAATTTTCAAAATATAGATAGTCCCAATTCCACCAGATATCAAGCTTCTAAGGGTCATTATCAACAATAAATTTTGATTTATCAAACACGCTAAATCAGTTGTCAGTAACACCAGTAAAGTTTTTAAATATTTGAGCATGTTCGTGAGCCAACCTAGGGACAAACTCACAAAACGTCGTTATCAAGAAGAGCTCGCCGATTCTTTTCTAAATGTGTTATGCTTCATCGTCTACAGACCAGAGAAGAACATCCACATAATTCAGATTCCAAAACACACTTACCTATTGATCCAAATTCAAACATATCCATGGCGGGTCAAACCAATTCCAAAATCTGTTACAAAAACCTATATATAGCTTATACAGACATAAACCCTAAACTACGAATAACAATAGAATTAAAAATAATGCTATTCTTATTTTTAATTCTAAAAAGCACCATAAGAGAACATTTTTCAGCGTATTAAACGGAAAATCTGTAGTTACAGTTATGTAAAGGAAGCTTTTTCCTAGCTGTGGGATTATGTAATAATAGGTATAAATATTAAGTTAAAAAAAGACCATTGAAAATATTAATATCCATATTAAAATATAGTATTGTACATATTCAAATTACGATTTATTTAAGGCGCATTTTAAACATAAAAAATATACATACATACATAACATCACGCCCATAATCCCCGAAGGGGTAGGCAGAGGCAAAGGGGCAGCATGCCCCATCAACCACATTCAGCCAAAAATAAAGCCGGGCTGGGTTAGATGGAAAATTGCGAAAAAGCAGTGACAAGCGGCTAACCTGTCGCCTACACAATCACACACCCAAAAAAAAACCCGATATGCCATTAGTCGCCTTATACGACATGCTAGGCAAGAACCACAGTTGGCATATTCTTTTTAAGTCCCAGACCAACACGAGACAGTAGGCTGGGTTGGATGGAAAGCTGTGAAAAAGGAGTGACAAGTGGCTAGCCCGTCTCCTCTTCAGACACATACCCAAAAGCCCGAAAACCATTAGTCGCCTTTTACGACATGCTAGGCAAAAACATTATTTTTTTTTGTCCCAGATCAACATGGGCCAAGTCCCAGACCAACATGGGTCAAAATATATGTTACATATATTTTATTTAAATTAAATAAACGCCGATGTCCGATAGGTTCCTCCTTGGGGGTAGTATAAGCGTTTCTAACTAGTTGCCATATCATAATAAATATTATTTTCGCTGCTAAATATTTCGATGCTATGTGACACTTTCTGCCAAAAGCAACATTTGCTTCTTATTATATGCTTTTTATATTAACGAAAGTCCGAGACGTACATAATCTATGTTATTCTTTTATGACTATAGCGTGTTTAAATTCTTGTAAATGTATTTATCAAAGTACCTGGGTATGGGTACCTTGATAAATACATTTTACGGGTAGTCTATACAGATAAATTGAATTGAGTGTGTGTATGCTAAAATAACATATTTCATATGCATATATATATGTATATATATATATATATATATGAAATGAGTATCGACTTGTAAAAAAAAAAAAATTTTAAACTTTAAGTCTGTCAATTTAATGTCCGTTTATTCCGGGTTATTTCGAGAGCGGCTAGACCGGGACTTTTACGGGATAGCTGTCGTTACAAGGAGTACCTAACTAAGGCTATTTTCTATTTAAGAAAAATAATAGGGCTCTGCGCAAAATAAAAAATATAATAAATAAAACCCACGCCGACGAAGTAATAAAGACTATAGATATCTATATAAATCAAGCTTCTATGGAGTCTGTAAACCTAATTTTTGAGATTTTTGTAGGGTTAAACTTGCATATCAAATGTAGATGTGCTACACAATATACCATATTAATTGAAATTACAAATCAGATTAATGAATATCTCTTATATGCCATTCATACAGAGTAAGTAATCAAATTGATTAATACATTTTACGTAAATACCTATTTATAATAAACATTAGCTAAACATAGGCAGGCTTACAGCACTAATTATTTGTTTTTATTAGATATTATTGCAATGCATGTAAATACAATTTATCATATTAACGACTGATGATCTTTATTGATCTCAATTCAGCTAAATTGCTATTGAATAATGGATATTTACAATATTTTTGATCAACTCAATAGTAGGTATTTGTGACGTTATTTCCATGACAAACAACGCGTTCAAATCATACTGTTTTCACTAATAATTGCACTGACTAATTAGGAATTCTATGAATACTTAGTACGTAATTTATCATCCGTGGGTACTTTGTACATATTAAATAGGTACTTTGGTTATATTTATTTGCGTAATCAAAGCTTACTTAAACTCTAATTAGTAAATTCTAAAACTAAGAGTACAGCAAACACACGGAGATAATATTAAGTTTTATTTAAAAAAAATCCTTAACACAAAAATATACAACGGCGCGTTTTCTCTGAATAGTGTAAAATATAAATAACTAATCCAATGTGCCAGCTTTTGTTATGCGATTCAGTGCACTCGATTGCACTTACGAGCACCTGAATGCCTAAGTTATTCTCGGAATAGAAACTTCTCCTCTCTCGGGATATTTTCCATAGCCGATGTTTCAAGGACTCATGTAGCGATCATGTACCACTCAAAAGAGTTTGTCTTTGAAGAAAAGTTAGACATGTATAAGATAAAGTTTGAATAAAAGCTGAAATATGAAAACATAGACAGTACTCATTACTCACACAGTACAGGACTCAGTCACATTTCTTGTTTTTTTTTATTAATTTGATTTCTTATGACATTCCAAGAGAAATAATGTACCAATGTATGTAGGTAGGCACCCTTCATATTAAAAAAGTCGACTAAGTAATTTAATGTATTGGGCATTGCTATTGTGTAGGTAATGAGCTAACCACTTGTTACTAGTTTTTTAAAATTTTCCATCTAAGTAATTGTACTTTCATTTTTGGCTAGAATAAGAGGAATTTATGTAAGTACGACTTAGACTGCTTAGCACTTCTGAGAAAGCAGGTGTGATCGTAAGCGTGTATATGATGTATTTATGACCAGTGGTTTTTTCTATATTTTTATGCCATGATATAAATGAATGTGCTTAATCCGAATAATGTGTTAGAATGAGTGTTTAAAAATATCAGGTCACGAACACAAGACGATCAAAACATGATTGTATAAATCGGAATATGTTTTCCTCGTGTCGTACGTTTTGTTTTTTCCTCAAAAATCAGATTCTTATTTCATACTGTCTACGTATGAAATTGAAATCTGATTTTAGATTTGGTATACTTTACTGGGCCGAACTCTGATATGTGAGTTAATATATTTTTTTTAAATTTTCTGGATAAATCTATAATAAGATAAGAAGTGAATAGAATCCGGAGTATGGAATTTACATCATATGTAGGTAATGTTTAAATCACAACATTAAGACGAGTTTCAATCTAGCATTACATGTTTACTTACAAACATGGTGGCACGCACTCAGCCTAATAAATATTTAAAATATGCATCATACGAAATCTAATGGAATTGAAAAGTTTATGCAGTAGCACGGACTATATAAAAATAGGAAAAAAAATTACACGTCCGTGTGCAATAGATATTTAGAATTATTCTAACAAATGTCAGAATTGTTTGTCATGAAGGTATTTGTTTTAAAATTAGTTAGAGGTAAAAGTTTAATGATAATAACAATGATAACCAATAGATGGCTTTAATTTTAAATCTGAAATGGGACCCTTTCAGTTTTACAATGTTTGTTAGTCCGTCAATTCGTAAATATTATAGGTACCTAATTGTCCAAGTTGGTTTGGGATAACTTGAATTTGCCAACTGCGATCATGCCTACCATGTCGAATGGTAAATTAGGTTTTGTAATTGTATAGCCACTTGTCATTAGATTTTCACAATTTTCATGGAACCTAACTCAATTTTGCTTTTAGCTACAGGTTTCTGAAACTTAGTGTTCCTTTGACTCTCCCTACAGCTTCTAGGATTGCATGCGTGGTAGTATGTATATATTTCTCCAGGATGTTCTGACCACACGGTGATTTAGCGATGCGCTATTCCGTGGACGTCTTATATACCTTGGGCGCAGAAGGGTCCTCCTATCATCATAAGGGCCCCTTCTACTACTTTATTTCTCTTTCACTGCTAACCTAGCGATAACTTATAATCTATATATACTTATAATAAATCTGTAGAGAGGTCAATTCTGTACATGAAATATATTTTCAAAATAACTATCAGGGGGTGATTAGTGATCGATACTGATGCCAAAAATGCAATCAGTAAAATTTTTGTCTGTCTGTCTGTCTGTATGTTCCTTATAGAAACAAAAACTACTCGAGGGATTTTAACGAAACTTGGTACAATTATTCTTCATACTCCTGGGCAGGTTATAGTATACTTTTCATCACGCTACAATCAATAGGAGCAGAGTAGTGAAGAGAAACGTTGGGAAAACGGGAGAAGTAACTCCATTTTTTAAGCTTCCGTCACGTGTGCAGCCTTAATGGTTAAAGTTACATAGAAATCATGTATGACGGAAATAGTCTTTATAATATTAACCATAAACGCGGGTGACACCGCTGGCACAGCTAGTGTCGTAATAAGACCTGCACATTCATATATCTAAGGTTATGTAACCACCATGATCCAATTGGCTGGGTTCGCATGTCTAAGAATTGAGAGTCAGATGGCATGGCATAAAATGAATAATCAGTCTCTCACTTGCTAAATTCAGGATCATGAAAGAAGCGACCTCCTACTACAGAGGAATCAGATATTAGTCCAGCAATTATGATTATAACAGAATACATCTATACTTATAATGAATCTGTAGAGAGGTCAATTCTGTACATGAAATATATTTTCAAAATAACTATCAGGGGGTGATTAGTGATAGATACTGATGACAAAAATGAAATCAGTAAAATTTTTGTCTGTCTGTCTGTCTGTCTGTATGTTCCTTATAGAAACAAAAACTACTTGACGGATTTTAACGAAACTTGGTACAATTATTCTTCATACTCTGGGCAGGTTATAGTATACTTTTCATCACGCTACAATCAATAGGAGCAGAGTAGTGAAGGGAAATGTTGGGAAAACGGGAGAAGTTACTCCATTTTTTAAGCTTTCGTCGCGTGTGCAGCCTTAATGGTTAAAGTTACATAGAAATCATGTATGACGGAAATAGTTTTTATAATATTAACCATAAACGCGGGTGACACCGCTGGCATAGCTAGTCCTAAATATAAAAATGAATTGCTGTTCGTTATCTAGCTAAAAGTTTAGTAGAGTCGATTTATGTTTTGATCGTTTGGGTAAACAGGCCGTTAGTTGACCGGGTCAACTAGTCTTAAATAAAATGCATCCCTAAAAAATATACGAAGGACGCAAACACTCATGTGTTTACGTAAAATATAGGTACTATGATCAAACGTAGTAGATAGGCCTGACGCTATAATTTTATCCGGAGTTCCGAAACCTTTAACACTAGGTAGGTACGTGTTTCAGTTGTTTGTTTGCACTAGTTCAATCTACTCGGAATCACTGCGCAGATAGGGCATGTCAACAGTCGGTGATCAATGCCTATTATAATGCGCACGTGCGCGAAATCATCAGGGGTGTCAGTGCGTCTTGTAGGTACCTACACTTCATTTACCAGTACATACACTTACTGTCAATTTTGACTATTATAACTCCATATCTTTTGTGTACAATTTGCAATGAATTATCAAAAAATATATTATAATAATGCTTATGTATTTTTTTATATTATATCAAAATAGGAAAAGGCAGAATTCCAATCAGCGATAAGCTAATGTAACAAAATTTAAGCGAAAATTTAAATTAGTTAGGTTAGACGGATAATTGTGAAACGATAGTAAAAAGTGTCTGTCTCGTCGCCTACTTAACCACAAAATGCAAGGCAAGAAACACAGTCGGTATATTGTTTTTGAGGCGCAGACCAACTTGTTTTCAAAGTGTATAATATCACGCGTCGTTAGACAAGACACTGATATATTCGCTTCGCAGTTTCAAACACCTGGGTCAATTGAGGACTGGCCGGCTGCCAACTTCAGTTAATCTCCACCGGCTAATCCTTTAGAAGCGCACCCAAACAAGTCCCAATTTTACATCGCCACAAAAAAGTGAACAACGCGATATGTTGGCCATTAACGCGTCGACCGAAGTCGTCGGGATTTACGCCTGTCTTTCAGTCTATGATTAAATATCCCATACGTATAGTCTAATCGTGAGCAATCTCTTGAATTTTAAGATTTTTCTAAAGTTTATTATAACAACATAAAACATTTATTAGTGTTGATTTCTACTACTACTTACTACTACTAAACTTCACGCCACTTCCCTCGGTGTTGTGCATCCGACGCCTAACGACCGTGGGGTGCACAACATCAACCAACGCCGCACGAGGTGAAACGCGCAGTGCGGCACGCGCACCTGCGGAGGAGCTGCCGTGTAGTCCCGGCAGTGGGGATACCGGCTCTTGCGAAACTGCGCATCGGGAGGCCATATTGGGGTTTTAGTCAGTTCGAGTCCGACACACCGCCCTCTGTTTCCCCAAACAGAGGGTGACGACTAGTGGGAATACCCCAATTAAAAAAAAAAGGTGGACAGATTGACATACTTAAATACGTTTATAAACATCCATGACTTCAGTACAAATGTCCATGTTCCTCACACGCACTATTTGCCCCTACCGGGATTCGAACCTGCGGCCCCCGGTTTCGTGGCCAAGGCCTCTGACCACTCGACCAACGGGCCAGTCAGTTAGCTGTTTATACTGTTTGCCACCACTTAGACCGCCACTGATCCAGTAACGGATTAGCCATAGGTACAGCAGAAGGAAGCAAATGGCAAACTAAAAATTACACCCGTATAAGTATATCTTTAACTACCACTTAATACCTATTCTGAATGCGTGAGTAGGTAACTGTCTTAGGTTTTTACATCTAAACCGTTCAAACAAGTGGGATAAATAACATAATATCACGCCCATAATGCCCGAAGGGGTAGGCCAACCACATTCAGCCAAAACCAAAACTGGGTTGGGTTAGATGGGTGAAAAAGTAGTGACAAGTGGCTAGCTCCTCGCCTACACAATCACATACCCAAAACCATAGTTTCTACCTTATGAAATTTGTCATGGACTTGTTTGTTCAAGAAAAATTGTCTTCTGATGTGCCAACTGAACGCACGATAGTATCTCTTTAACGGGTAAATTCCACTTTTAACCCATACTTACTAGCAGTTCCGCTGTTCCCACCCTATTTTCCAAACTTTGATTGCGCTAACAACTTCTTTTTTGTGTTTTTGATGTCATAATCGGGCACTGTAAATTGTTTATTTACCAACTCATAATATGGCGTTATAATATGAGTAGGTATTATAGGGAGGCACATACCTTTACGAATACTAGCTAAAGACCGCGGCATCCGCGTGGGAATAAAATGTATTACGGTTGATATATGAAATTTCCTTTAAAATAAATATCAGCCTCAGAAGATTCAAAATAGAAAATAGAATTATGATTGGATGAAAGATCTCAACAGCAACACCCGGACACATAGATAACCCTTTTTAACTACCTATCTACTGCAGAGGCCACTGCAACTGCGTATGAGTTTGATCTCAGTAACTTATTTGACTTAATAAGTTACCGACCATATATCAGAGAAGTTTTTAGTCCTAGAAAAATTATGGGGTCATGTGCCAACTAGACAAGGTACATCAAGGCCGTCTTTAATCTATTCGGGGTCCTGGGAACATATAGGTTTCTCGGAAATAGATATTTATGATCCATTGGAAACCTTAGACTGAGGGGGCTCTCTAGATAGTGGAACCTTGGGTACGTGCCCAAAGTGGCCAGTAAATTGGCAATAAATAACTTTATTAACATTAGGTTATCTAGTAAGTATTTTTTTTATTTGCGGCTCACGAAACTATGACTAAAACCTGTAGGTGCTAGCTATATAACGTCTAACTAAATGATCCATAGAGGTTTGAATATTATATTATAAAAAAGGGATTAATCATTTAGAATTAGACAGTCTAACCAAATATAATAGTAACTAAAAATGCATCAAGCAATGCACTTTATCTATCCGACACAAATCTCGCGCTCTAGTATTGACTAGTTTATGATTTGCTGGGCGTCTCTTAACCGAGAAACCAGCTAATTTGTAGAAATATATCTAAAATCTTGTATGCACTTAAGTACATACATTGTATTGAGACCTGAACGTTTGTTTGTAAATCGATCGTAGACTGCTGGGCGGCGGCGACCGCAACGTCCGTAACCGCATCTGTGTCGTTCTATTTATACAGTCAACTCCGCATCTGTTGAAATCGCAATTTTGAACTTTGGACTTTCAAAAACAGAGTTACCAACAGTAAAACAGAATATAAGCCGTAAGCATAGGTAATTGTTTAACCCCTTGGATGACCGCCACCCCCTCCGAATCATCGTATATAACTGCAAATACAAATCCTACGGTTCTAAAATGGGTCGGCCGTAACTGTCTTTTAACCTTGCAATCTGACAAATCCGACACCTGGTCAGTATCCAAACCATGATAATGACTCTCCCGTCAGCCCTGCTGCCAACGCAACTTGGTAAAACAAGTTTACTGACTTCTTGGGCACCTATTCATTTTCATCATGATTTTGTGGCTGTGGTTCAACAATTGGATACAACATTCACTACGAGACCTGGTAGTTGTTTTGTTTTTATATTTACATTTACTATACATGTGTTTTTTATTTACAAACCACCAAAAGTTTTTTATTTCGCTTTTGAGCATACGTTTATGTTAACTCGGCCCTGCAAAAACAAAAACATCAGCGACCTGGCAAATAAGGTAAAAAATTCGTATTCAAGTCTGACAAATAAACAGTAAGCAAATTTTGCAATTCAATTAGGTGAGGCCATTTTTTTAAATATCCAGGTGTCCAACGACTTTTGTTTTTGAATAACGTTTAAATAAATTTCTATATATTGATACAATAATAAATTGTGATAAGCAATTGAACTGCGCATATGGTAATTAAAATTTCAGTTCTAGGAGTAATATGAATAGTTTACTACGCAGTATCTAGCAGATTTCTACGTCTATCGGGTACAAAGTTGTTGCGTACGCACATATGGCCCCATACTGCGTCAGCCAGCCTGACCTCTCACCTCCCCATTCATTCACACATTTCTACTAGAGTAGGGTACATAATACAATTGGCTAAATGATTACAATCAATTGAATAAATAAACATATTACAGATATATATTATTCATAGATACCGGGTGCGATTGTTAATTATAACCCAACCAATGATATTTTACTATAGTTATATCATACGCTTACATTTTAACCGAACTAAAAATCCGATCCCAGGACAGATTTGACAACATTGACAAGCAAATAAAACTCTATAGAGAGTGTAGAAGGGTTATACTCTTTTATCTACTACTGGACATTTTAGTTGTGTCCAAGGCTGAACGTAGCTAAAGCTGAATGGCGGACTCCGTATCCGATGATAAATTTTAAGAGGAGGATGACCTGGCGTCTGGCCTTGTAAAAAATATTGGTGGACCTATAAAATATGACTATGAGTGACCGAAGCCTATGTTCTAGTTTAAACGCTAAACCCACTCAGGCTACCTCCGCACCATCATTATCATCATCTCCCTAGCGTTATGTCCCGTGCTTAGTCGGGGTCCGCTTACTATGATCCGGGATTTAGTAACTCAGCTAACATATGAAGCGTAACATAAGAAATACATTAATACGACTGCCAATCTGACCTTCGTGACCCTTATAAGTATGTATAGCTGACAAATTTGCATCATGATTACACATCCATAGTTGTTTGGATGTGCAGGTTTCATCACAATGTTTTCCCTCACCGCCGAGCTAGTGGTATAAATGAGTACTTACATAAATTTGAAAAATACCGAGGTAGGTACGTGCCCGGATTTGAACCTTCACCGATTGGATATGAGGCGCGTGTCCTTACCATTGAGCTACCTCCGTTCCAATACCACTTAGGTACATAGGTTTATTCCTACAGTGGACTACTTACTCAGATAGTTGTCTGAGGTGTTACTCTTAAAAAATATATTATTTATAACAAGTTGCACTTTCATAGTCTCTTGTTGGTCTGAGACTTAAAAAGAATGTGCCAACTGTGTCTCTTGCCTAACATGTCGTAAAAGGCGACTAATGGTATATGGGCTTTTGGGTAGGTATGTGATTATGTAGGCGACAAGCTTGTCACTACTTTTTCACAATTTTCCATCTAACCCAACCCAGTTTTATTTTTGGCTGAATGTGGTTAAAAGGACTTGCTTCCCCTTTGACTCTGCCTACCCCTTCGGGGATTATGGGCGTGATGTCAGGTATGTATGTAGATATGAGTGACTGTATGCACTTGCATTAGTGTTTGGTAATAATTATGTCGAAATTGTACCTAAAACTTGTAAATTTTGTGTTACAACTTTTCCCATTTAAACTAGAAGTCCTGTGTTTTAAGCGACAACGTTTTCTCTTATTGTTTCCTCTTATTTTTATAATGCATAAGCTTATAAATGTAGTTCATTCTAAACAATAGTTATTTTTCTAAACTGATGAGCTACCCCGGTAGGGAAGTGGCGTGAAGTTAAGTTAGTTATGAGCTACATATGAATTAGGGCTAAAATCTAAACCAATTAGTATCTACAATCTACATCATATAACACTTTCCTGTATCTAATGTTATGTATTGTATACAGATGGATAAATAAAATATAATTATCTTTAATGTCCAAATACCAGCTTATTACTAAAATGTAGTAACTATAAATGAATGAATAGGAACGTACAACAAAAAACAGTTTTGGGGTTTTTGTATTTTTGTCGGTCCGGCAGAGACGGCTGAACAGATTTTGATGGAACTTTAAATGAAAAAAGTAAAGGGTAAGTTGTTTGATGCACTTTTTTGGCACTTTCAAAACTGCAAGAATTGGATGATTACATCGTATTCAAAATTCGTTCACAATGTTTAGTTTGTTCGTAAATAGATTGTACTTAATGGAACATAAATTATGTGGACGCGCAAAGTGGGCGTGGCGCGCGTAGTCTATTCTTGTGATTACGCTCTGGTTACTAGTCACTTCAAAGTGACAACCTTGCCAACCTTAATTTTAATAAAGGGTCATAATTGTCCCCAAAAACACAGCACCTTTTATTGTCGACTCGAGTAATTTTTCTCGCTTTAAGTTGTCAATGTCTGTAAAATTTGCAGTGTATTGTGCCAATATTGATAAAATTTGTGCTAATAACTTAATCTAACTTGTAATATACAGAAACATCGTCATAAATAAATTGTTCAGAGACTTAAAGTATGTAAATAAGTAAAGTGGAATGACACTACGCAAAGGCGCCATATTCGTTTATCACTCAAATTGGGCTTCACTTTTTCGCAGTTATGCCATCTCTCAGACTAAGGAAAGAAAGGACTTGGCATATAACATCTATACGAACAGTAGTTATACGAATGTGATTAATTTCGACGGCATAATTACTGACATAACGGCATCTCTTTTTAACTTATGAGGGTAATCATATGTAAAAAAGGACAACAGTATTTTTATCATTACCAAAAATTGACACTGTATGTTTGTGACGTCACGAAATATCAAAATGCGGCCGGTCGCCATGTTTTGTCACAGCCAAAACAAGTATATCAGTTGTCATCGCGACTTGTTTGTTTCAGAGTTTTAAAGAAAATATTGTGTTGTGAGGCGAAAATTTTGCTGGTTTATAGAGTTTGAACTTGCTTAGTACTGTATTTATTATGGGTCGGTGCAGTATTTTAGGCTGCCGTGTCAAAAACAGAAAAAAACATCAAAATATGCACATGCGGTCTAACGATCAATGAAATTAATCAGTCGATACAAAGCATTCGGGGTCTCCCCTTCCTTCTCATAGCACCTCGGTTATTAGACGTCATCACGTCTCTACGTCTCCCTGTCACGAGGTAATTTGCTCCACATAACAATAATCGTTAATCCATGGCTAGTCAGTACGTCAACATATAATATTCTCTCAAAGTCAACTACCAAACTAAATTATGTTCAGGCTCAGGTGCGTGTGCGTTTTAATATCTCGCATTACACGTAAATAAAACTGAAGAAAGGTAAAAGAAAATCATTTTCGAAAATATCGAATTATGTAAACACCGTTAAATTTTACTATCGATATTATGCGCGCAGTTCTACGGTAAGCCGCCATCTTTGTGCCGCCAGGCTCACACTTTAGGTATGCACGTTTTTTTCGTAGGTATTTCATGTCCTCTTCTTTCCATAGTCTAAGTGCCATCTCCATTGGTTTGAGTACTCAGAGAGTTTTTTCTGTAGTCAATTGAAAATAAACTCTGTGGGTTTAGGTAGTGTCAAAATAAAATATTTGTAGCAAACACAACATTGGTAAGACCAAATGCGCATACACCCTTTGTTGTCGGGTTTCTTCACCCCTGGGGGCGGTTACACGGGCCTCGAGCGGGGCGCTCATTGCCCGGGCGTCTTCTCCCGAGCTCTTCTAGCTCGGGGTGTTCTTTGTCTCGCGGCTTGGAGAGTCCTCCCCTTGCACTATCCGGCGCACCCTCGGCGCGGTCGGACCCACCGGGTGGAACCCGTTGGGGAAGCCCAGTGAGTCTGCCAGCGAGCGGGTGCGGCTTACAGGTGCGGCGCAAAGGGGAGGAAGTCGGTCAGTCTGTCGGGGGTTATTTGTTTCCAAATGTTTCGTCGGTCATGTCGGTCATGGGCTGGGTAATAAGGATGTTATATTATTTTTTTTTGTCCTCCAGCCTTCTTTTGTCCTATGTGTCTGTCTGTCTGTCCTAATTCCCGTCCGTCTGTCTGTCAGGGCCTGTGTCGCGCATTGGGTCGTGGTGCGAGCTCAGCAAACAGGTCCTAGGGTTCCCGCTTACGACCCTGAAGCGGGGACGGGGACGGGGGTTAGAGGTAGGATCGGGGATGGGGTGGGAGGGGTCGACTGGGTTGGTGGGCAGCAGCGCAGTCGAGGCGCATGGGTGAATTTGTGCGGTGAGTAGCTGTGTATTGAGTGTGTGTGCGTCGGGTACATGTGTGGGTGGGGGTGTTAATGTGCGGTGTGTTTGGGAGGGTGCATCCTGTGTAGTGAGTTGCGTGCTCACATTGCCCTCCTCATCCCCGGAGAGGATGAGTTCGCGGGGTAGTGCGCGTCCCAATGGGTCAGGCGGCCGAGCATGAAGCGGCGCGATATTAATGAGGTGCTTGTTTGGCCCGTTATCCGCGCGGTCCTCTGAATACTGAAACACATGGAAACGACATAATGTTCTATAGAAACAATCTGCTATACAAATATGATTAATATCGATATTGTATTCATAAACCTCTATCTATCTCTTTTTAACAAGTCTACAATACTGCACGTAAAAAGAGACAATATATTTGACTTAACTATTTTCGGTAACATCATTATGTGACGTCATAGAAATACCTGAGTGAAGCCGGCTCACCATTTTGGTTTCTCACTTTAAGTTGTCATTGTCAGTGGAATTTGTAGTATATTGTGCCAATATTGATAAAATTTGTGATTATAACTTAATCTAACTTGTAACATTCAGAAACATCGTCATAAATAAATTGTTCAGAGACATAAAGTATGTAAATAAATAAAATGGAATGACATTACTTAAGGGCGCCATATTTGTTTCTCACTCAAATTGGGCTTCACTTTTTTGTAGTTATGCCATTTCCATTAGTTTCAATACTCAGAGGCGCGGTCGTACATTCGAATACACCCTTGTATCACTAGTCTTATCTGGTCCTCTGGTAATGAGATCTGTTCATCCAACACTCTGAGTACTCAGTACTTTAACATTACTCGTCTGTGCTCAGTACATAATCAGAGATCCAACACGATTCAAGAAAAAAAGCGCGGGAAACGGCAAACGAGGCGGTCTAGTTTTTCAAGTTTTTTGCATTTTAATTTTTAAAATTATTCTTGGGATCAGTTAAGTAGCGTAGTGTGTATATTTGTAACTTATTTTGTATATATTATATTATTTTGTGCTTTTCCTGAAAGAATTTGGTGAGTTTTTACAATTTATAAACTTGCATGAACGAACCCGACGACCCGGGGGGTACGGGCCCCCCGGTGTCTAATTACGTAACTATTAGTTGTACAAATTCGGGTATGGAGACGGAGGGCTCATTTCAAGATACGGACGGGGATCTTACGAAAGAAAATAATGTTAGGCGAAAAAGAACATCCGCCCGTAGAGTTTGTAAGCATTGCAAGAAGCGGAGAAGGAATCATAAAATCTCATCTTTAGCAGGATCACTAGACGAGTTTGATTGTCAATGTAGTAATAGTTTTTATAGTGAACAACATAAGGAATCTCAGGAAACCTCGGTTACTACTCATGTTCCCACCTCAGCATCTAATTCAGTGCGTGACGCATCTGATATTAATGCCATTAGGGTACCAGTCGGGAGACCTACTTATTTAGCTTCTGACTTGGCACCATACGTTATACATGTTCAGCGGGAACAGGTATCGCCAAATGATAATCGCAATATTCACCCTATATCATTCGGACATTTCTTAAAAAAAAGTTATGTGAAAAATATAATTAACGGCAGTTTAAAGAAGATTGGTAGAAACAGATTGTCAATTTCTTTTTCAAAATTTGAAGATGCAAATGCTTTTCTCAATAATGACATTTTAAAGAAAAATAATTATAAAGCTTTTATTCCTGTTTTCAACGTAACTCGTATGGGTGTAGTAAGGGGAGTACCTACTGACTGGACTGAGGAGGAAATTATTCAAAATATCTCTACGCCGTTAGGAGTTGGGCAAGTTTTAAAAGCTAGACGTATCAAAAAGAAAACTTTTATTAATGGTAAAGCTGAATTTGCGCCCATAGAAACCGTCGTTCTTACATTTGACGGGCAAACATTACCAAAACGGATTTTCTTGTGTTTTAATTCCTTACCTGTTGACTTGTATATATATCCCACAATACAATGTTTTCACTGTTGTAGATATGGTCATATAAAAAGCCTGTGTCGTTCTACTCCTAGGTGTTTTAAATGTGGACAGGGTCATTCGGGAGACAATTGTCAAGTGGAAGAAGACAGTATTATCTGCTGCCTCTGCTCCGGTCATCACGTAGCTACTAGTAGAGCTTGTCCTGAGTTTTCTAGACAAAAAAATATCAAAGAATCCATGGCCAAAAATTGCATAACGTATGCTGAAGCTTTAAAATTACACCCTCCTATCTCTAAATCGTATGCTGATGTCCTGATTTCTCCTATTACACGAAATCCTCAAAGCCCTAACAGTTCTCCTAAATATAACCCATCAAATATTGGCTCAAATAATATTTCATATAAAAAGACAGTTTTCCTAAAACCCAAGTCACCTTCCAAGCTAGGTAAAGGATATGACCGTGCTAGTCACGACGCTTTGGTTAAGGACTATAACAGTCCTTTTGCCCCTAGCCATAATGTATTAATAAATAATATTGCAAAAACCTCACTCGATAATTTGCCAATTAAAGACTTGATAATAGCATTAATTAATTCACTGTCGTCATCGAACCTTCTAAGCTTACCGTCCAACGCTGCCCTGCCTAATAAAGACGTAATAGAAATAAATAACATCCAACATGGATCAGTTGAACACTGTGATTCAATGGAATTGCCGCAGCATCCAAAATAAGAAATCTGATTTAATATATATGATAAATAAATTTTCTCCATTTATTATAGCTCTCCAGGAAACATGGCTTCGGCCTTCCTCAATATTTAAAATTCCGGGCTTCTCCTGTGTGCGAGAAGACCGAGCTGATAACTACGGTGGAGTAGCTCTCCTTATCAAAAACTCATCCTCATTTGTACATATTCCCATTCCTAATCACAATGATAATTTTTCTATTATTGCGATTCGTGTAAATAGTTTATGTTACGTATCTGTATATATTCCCCACCCTTCCTCTGTAATATACGATGAAATTTACAATATACTCGAAAATTTACCTAGACCTTTAGTAATAATGGGAGATTTTAATGCTCAGCATCAATCATGGGGAAGTTCCAACTCCAATCACTACGGAAACCGCATCTTGGACATCTTAGATAGCTGTAATTTGTGTATCCTAAACACTGGGTATCCTACTCGTCGTACCCAACCACATGAAGGAATAAGTGTACCGGACTTAACCATTTGCTCACCTGACTTGGCATCCTGTCTATATTGGTCTACCTTATCTTTATCATTTGGTAGCGATCATTTTCCCATACTTATAACTTTTCCCACTAACCAAAAATCTCTTAATAATTACCGCCCTCCACGTATGAAATTTAGACTAGCCAATGGTAATTGGCTCTCGTTTAAAGAGAAAGTAGAGCAAAATATCAATTCACTTCCAGCAGTTACTGATAGTAATCAGTCAACTTGTGCCGAGGCTTTAGCTTCATTATTATTAAAGTCTGCCAATGAGACATTCCCTTGCAAAACAGGTCACCATAGAAAATTACCCTCTCCTCCTTGGTGGGACAGTGAATGTTATGAGGCTATTAAGAAAAGAAAACAAGCTGAACTACTATACCGAGCTTGTTCTACAATAGAAAATTTTAATCAACTTTCAGCCATTATAACTAGCACACGAAAATTGTTTAAACAAAAAAAATGGGAAGGTTGGAAACATTTTTGCTCTTCTATCTCTCCAAATACTCCTCCATCTGCTGTGTGGTCGAATATACGAAGATTTCGGTCAGTTTTCAAGGAATCTTCTCCTCGTGTTCTCGAAAAACCTTTGGTTGATACTTTTTTGGACAAATTGGCCCCATCGTTTGTTCCAGAGGACAATTTTATTAATGTTTCATTAGCATCAGATATAGAACAAACAGGATTGAACGCTCCATTCAATCTCTGTGAACTTAAAGGCATTTTGGCATATGTCAAAGATTCGGCACCGGGGATGGATGGGATCCCTTATTCTTTCCTGTCTCATTTAAGCGACTCATGTTTGACCTACTTCTTGAATATAATCAATTCTATTATGCGCACTGGTTGTATTCCCTCTAAATGGCGGGAACAAGAGGTGATTCCGATACTCAAGCCGAGCAAGCCGTCCGATGATGCTGATTCATATCGCCCCATTGCTTTGTCATCAGTTTTAACAAAAATTGCTGAACACTTGGTCAAAAATCGATTAGAATGGTTTGTGGAAAGTAAGGATTTGTTAAGTAAAAATCAATTTGGTTTTAGAAAAGGCAAGGGGACTATGGACAGCATTGGTATTTTTACCACTGATATTCGCATAGCTCTCTCCTGTAATGAATCTCTACTAGCCTCTTTTCTTGACATAACTGCAGCATATGACAACGTCTTATTACCCATTCTTAAGAAAAAGTTGCATGATTTGGAAGTGCCAGCATTACTAATAAATTTTATTGTTAATATTTTATCGGAAAGAGCTATTGACATAATTCAAGACGGTTTGCAAAAACATTCAAGACTTCTGTGGAAAGGTCTTCCCCAGGGTTCGGTTCTCAGCCCATTGCTCTTTAACATTTATACATATGATTTAGATAAGTGTATTAATAACAATATTAAAGTTTTACAATATGCTGACGACTTACTTTTGTATACAGCTGGTAGTAGCGTTCACAACTTAGCACAATCTTTAACTTCATCCTTACAAAATTTAAAGTCATGGTTAGACAAAAATGGACTTAGTCTGTCTGTACCTAAAAGTTCAATTATTCTATTCACCCGAATGCGTCGACCTCCGTCGTTCTCAGTATTTTATGACAATTATCCTATGCCTATTAAAAGTGAAACTAAATTTTTGGGGATTATTTTGGATTCTAAATTATCTGGACTTTCCCATTTTTATTACATATTTGCCAAGTGTGAAAGATATTTAAATATTCTACGTTGCTTATCAGGTGTTTGGTGGGGAGCTCACCCATTTTCCCTGAAACTCTTATATAATGCCCTTATAAGGAGTACACTTGATTATGGGACATACTTTTTAGAGCCATGTAGTATTGTTGGTCTGAAAAAATTAGATATCATCCAATCTAGAGCTCTTCGCATTGTTGCTGGAGCTATGCGATCAAGTCCTATCAACGCCTTGCAAGTTGAATGCGGTGAGCCTCCCCTGGGACTCAGACGCCAATACTTAAGCGATAGATTCTTGTTTCGAGCTTTTCAGAGTTATTCCCACCCGCTCTATTTTAAGTTACAGCGTTTGTCCCGTTTAGTTGAAACTTCGCCATATTGGGCTCATAAATCCCCGCCATGTTTAATAATTAGTTTCCGTAAATTTTCCTCCCTTGAAGCTCCAACACATAAATCTGCTTATCTTCCAATTTTTTCCATTGATTATGATGCGCTAATCCTGCCAACAAATGTTTGCTTTGATTTAAATATTTCAAGAAATAACAAACAATGTAATGTTGAATTCAATTTTATCCTACAGGCAAATTGGCCAGATTGGCATTACATATATTGTGATGCTTCGAAGCACTCTCCAGATTCTCACGTTGGTGTCGGGGTCTTTCATCAACAATATAAAATTGCCCAGAAAATCAAACTGCCTCCCCAATCCTCAATATTTACAGGAGAATGTTACGGCATTTATAAATCATTGGAATATATCCTCCTCATGAAACTTAAAAAATCTGTAATTTTTTCTGACTCTAAAAGTGCTTTAGAAGCATTAGTCAAGTTTCCTTTTAAGTCTAATACTAATTACTCAGTTATAATTGACAGTAAAAAAAAATTACACCAATGTTCTTTAAACGGTTATGAAGTTATTTTTGCCTGGACACCTGGACACTGTGGTATTTTAGGAAATGAGAAGGCTGACCAGCTGGCCAATGATGCAATTGTCTGTGGCGATATCTTTCCTTATATGAACTATTGTAATGATCTGCTCTGTCTTGCAAAAACCTCACTTCGTGAGGCCTGGGAGGAATATTGCCGTGAGAGTAGTAAAGCCAAAGGCCGCTACTATAAAAACATCCAGCCCCAGATTCCTATTAAGCCGTGGTTCTCTAGATGGAAGCTGAATAAGTTGGCTACTACTAACCTTATTAGAATGCGTTTAGGCCATGTTTGTACTCCTGCTCATTTAGCACGTTTGCATATTGTTGACGCTGATATGTGTGCCTGCGGTGCTGATGTGGGAGACCTCAACCACATCTTTTTTGCTTGTGAGAATTATGACCATTCTTCTTTGTTTGCTTCCCTAGAGTCCCTCCGTATTCCATTTCCGACATCTATACCTACTCTTTTATCGTCAAATGACATGTGTGTATATAATATTTTGTCGACTTATATGTTCCAAAACAATATTAAATTATAAATATGTAATATCTTTTTATAAAAAGTAATTTTATTATTTCATATTATTCCTATAACACTCCTTACCTTACTGATCCTACCTACTGTCCTATCTGATCCTGTATTAATTTAATGATAAATCCGTTTCCTTAACTTTGTTTGTGGCTAAAGCACAAGCCGTGCAAAGCCAAGAAAAAAAAAAAAAAAAAAAAAAAAACACGATTCAAGTCAATTCCATTATTTAGGACTGCTGACAGCTGTCATAATATGTCACAAGCTTGCTGTACACTACTCGTCTGTGTTGTTTGCTGTTAATGCTCGGCTTAAATGCTATAAAACAAATTTGGTTATATTTTTGGTAAATAGGTAGGCACTCCAAATTGATATTATATGTATTTATCACAATACTCAGTATCCTCTTTATTTTTCACTTAATGTGTAAACCATTTATAAACCATTTGTTCTACTTCCAGAATACTTTAAGATGTCATTGGAAACAGTACCAAAAGATCTGAGAGGACTCCGAGCTTGTCTTGTTTGTTCTTTAATAAAGGTAAGAATTATGTAGTGCATTAAAATTTCGGAAATTCCGTCCTTTTTGTCTTTCCGGCTAGGACATAATAATTAACCTCCAAGAGCCAAGAATCTACCCTCTGACTAAGAATTTTCAGTCATTCATAGCTCAGCCTCATACAATTGAGTTGCTTACATATCAAGCTAGTTGTGATCTCTGGGAAGACAGAGATGACCATGTGAAAATGGCATGACTTAATGTACACAACCACCAATACCACTTTTATTTGCAGACATTTGATCAATTTGAATATGATGGTTGTGATAACTGTGATGAATTCCTGCGAATGAAAAATAACAAGGACAATGTTTATGACTGCACTAGTAATAATTTTGATGGGTAAGTGTAAGGTTCCAATTTAAGACTTCTTTTGACTGCAAATATTGTGTAAATCTTTGGAAATTACATAACTATTGATATAAATTTTATTATATTTTTTAGAATGATTGCTGTCATGAGCCCTGAAGATAGTTGGGTTTGCAAGTGGCAACGCATAAGTGAGTACAAATAATATATAGTAGACAACAAATCACAATTGCACACAGCCGTGCACTTGCAAAATTCTATGTACATGTTTTTTCACTGTATAGATCTCAATATAATGTTAATAAAAGGTATGCTTTCTAATGAAAATAATATCTTAGTTTAAATTTCATAAATAACTAACTACTTATTTAAACTGATTAAACTTGAAATCGTTATGTTCTTATGTAAACTACACTACATGTTTTCCATTATATTATTATCATTAAAGTAGGATTAGAACAGATACCTACATCTTGTTGCAGTTAGGTTGATTTTTATAGCCTTTTAACTGTTTGTCCTATATTGGTTTAAGACTTGATGTGCCTACTGTTCATTGCATAGCACGTTGTAAAAGGCAATTGTATGGTTTTGGGACTGTGATTGTGTAGGGATGAACTAGCCACTTATTGAATTACAGGTGTGTTGACATGATATGTTTTATAAAACTCTTAATTTATATAGGATATGATGTATGTACATATGTAATGTATTACTTTTATTTCAAAATAATGTAAATGTCTTCTCTAAAAGATGTGAAATAAAAGGTTTTTATTATGATGTATGTATGATAAAACAGTGTAGCAAACTAGCAAGTGATGAAATGGTTTATCAATATTTTAATAAATTATTATTTTAACTAAAATTATAGTTCTGTTATTAAAATTTCACAAATGGTTTGTTAATCCTGAACAAGCATTTTGCCCGCTCATGGGCGGGATTGGCATGGCAGGTCAGAATTGACTATTTCTAAAACCAGATTACATACCTGCAGGCTGTTTTGGTTACAAATAAATTTTAGTAAAAGGAATCTTTTCACAAAATCTTCCTTTTTTTAAAAGGTTTTTGGCTTAGATATTAAAGTTTGAAATCCAACTGTCCATGGGCGTGCTTGGCATCACAGCACTGAATGGGTTAACTGTATACTTAAATTTAGGGAAAATACTATTACTAATATCAAAAATAAAAATGTAACTAGAAATATGTCTTGAGACTGTATTTATTTCCTTGGTAATATTTTTCATTTATTTGTAAAATTTTTGTTTACAGGCAGATTTTGTAAAGGAGTGTATGCTATATCAGTTTCTGGCAGACTTCCAGCAGGTGTGATTAGAGAGATGAAGAGCCGAGGATTGGTGTATAGACCTAGGGATACCAGCCAGAGATAATTACGTACTATAGTTTCATAATATTATTACTTTATATCTATCATTTATTATAAGACTGCCCAATAAATCTATCTTAACAAAATCTCTTTTACTTGCAATAATTCATCCAAGACATATTTTAACTGGCTCTTTTATTTGTCCCAGGTAGAGGTAGATATTTTGACCAATAAACTATATATACAATCAAAGAGTTTAGTCTGAAAAGCTTACTCCCTTGTATGTTACTTAATAAAATTTTAATTACTTGTAGTAAGTTTTGAAGTTAGTATTTTTTTTTTATTAATTTGACTCATTTGCAAACCTATTTTAATATTATTGCGACCATTAGACAGTAAAATAATTACTTGATGGCAGTTAGCATGTGGGTTTTAAAAAAATAAAACTAATGCCAATGTTACCATCTAATTTTATATTCACTCTAAGTCTATGTACAACAAGTGCTTGCAAATATTCTACATTTGGTATTCTTATTTACATAATAAATGCATGAAGTAGTTACATAAAATATTTCTTAGTAGAACAATACAACAATTGGAAATCTTCACTCCTAAAACAGAATTGTATATATATTGAAATTTTTGGATATATCATTTAAAAATACTTGAAAATAAGCAGCATTAACATTAACATATTTACATTGTAACAATGAAAATATTAAGTACACATCTAATAAACCCACAATATTTTAACATTTAGGTATTAGCCAATTTAAATGAGTTTATGATGATAACCTTTAATTATTTGGAACATAACATAATTCAAGAGTTGTATTGTGCACAAGCTATGCTGCAAAGCTCAATAGTTGTAGTGAACTACTCTTCATCTATTAGTTGCTTCCCTACTTTTATATTATCTTTGTACTGTAACCTCATAGCCTCTTGGCAGTTATAGCCATTGAAAATATTCCAACATGTAGCCGGATTGAAAGCACAGATTAGACTAGACTTCTGTCAACTATTATTATCTGAAGATGGTGCTTTATTTTCACTTTCTGTCCCAAGTACATCCTTATCAACTTCTTTGAAATCTATATTCTGTTGTTTCATTGCATTCTGAAATTCAAAAAATAATTTTATGATGTAAGATTGTAATAGTTGTGTATAAACTATTAGGGGTACCAAGAGTAAAACTGAATGTTGATAATGTCTTTACCTTGACACATTCCTGGTAAACTTTGAAAATACTAGAACACACTGAATCATCGTGATCACCTTTCAGAAATCTTTCTGAAAACCAATTGTTAAAACAATCATCGTATTTCTTTTTTAATTCTGTACATTCTTCTCCGATACTGTTCATTTTTATGAATAACTTTTAGAGTTCTATTGATTTTATAAGAAAAATTAAAGAAGAATCTTCCTTTAACACCTACGAAAATGAAAATAATAGACGATTTCGACGATTTTTCGTAATTTTTTCATTCCAATTTAATCTGACATTTCTGACAATGACAATTTGGTGATAAATGCCAGTTTTAGTATTGCCAAGTGATAAAATTTCATTTCTTCCAATAGCGTTTTAAAAAAAATAACGTTAACATTAACGTGGAAATTAAAAATCTTTTTTGAATCTTTTTAAACTTAAAGATCAAAGCTTAGTTAGTATTACCAATCGATGTAATATGCAGAGGTTAAGAAATTCATACATAAAATCACGGCCATAATCCCCAAAGGTAGGCAGAGTCAAAAGGTCAGCAGGCCCCTTTATCTACATTCAGTCGAAAATAAAACTTCTCACCTACACACAATCACATACCCAAAACCCGATATACCATTAGTCGCCTTTTACGACATGCTACGCAAGAGCCATAGATGGCACATTCTTTTTAGGTCTCAGAAGAGCATGGGACAATGGGCTGGATTAGATGTAAAATTGTGAAAAATTAGTGACAAGTAGCTAGCTAGTCGCATATACAATCACATACCTACACAAAACCCCATACACTATTAATCGGCTTTTACGGCATGATAAGCAAGAAACACAGTTAGCACATTATTTTTAAGTCCCACACCCAGACCAACATGGGACAAACCGAGAAGTAACCGGTATTTTAAACGTAGTGTACTAAAATTCGTAGGTTTTTTGATGGTAATACATTTTTATTAATTAAAAGGATGCCTTTAGACCTATTTGATACAAAATGTACATTATGATTATGAACGGTGAATGTCATTTTTTTACAGTAAATTGTCATGTGCATGTGCGTTTTTTTAGGTTAAATGACTTAACCTATCTTTTTTTGATCATCACAGACGAGTAATGTTGTTTATTATTAATATTATTAAACATACGTGACTTTTCAACTATTTAAAAATAAATAACACATATATTGGTAATACTTTTAAAAATGGACGATATTTTAAAGGATAGTCGTTTTGCAAAATATCTCAATGATCCTCGATATAAACAAATACCCAAACATGAGCGGAAGGTTAAGATTGATAAGCGATTTCAATCGATGTTCAACGATGAAAAATTTAAAGTGAAATACACGGTTGATAAACGAGGGCGCCCAGTCAATGAAACATCCACAGAGAATTTAAGGAAGTATTATGACTTGGAGTCCGGAGGAAGTTCCGACGACGATACCGCAGACGATGACGTCGAAGGCAAAGTCTCTGATACAACCGCTTCAGTCGATAAAGGATCAGGTCGATTTGTACGACGACCTCAGAGTGATGGCGAAGAGGAGGAATCGTCCATACTCCATAATGATGAACTGGTCCGAGGGAAACTTGATAAAAAAACTAAAGCAAGACTGTTGGATCTTGATGTAGATTATGCTCGTGGTGAAGGTAATGTTCATATAATCAATAAGTTTGAGCTTTTGAGGTTCAGATTGTAATTTTAGATATTATAATTTTAATTATACATTAAAGATTTTACAATGAACAGGGTAAATCTTTTTTAGGAGTACTTGTGACTGACAGTTCATCAGATGAAGAAAGCAGTCAAGATGAAGAAGAAAGCGAATATGAGCATGAATGGGGAGAATTAGATGCTGATGCTGAAACAACAAATGAATCTACTAAAAGGTGTTAAATTTAGCCTCAATTAATGCAACAGCTAATTTTTTTTCAAATTACGTGTGTTAACATGTTGCTTAAAGTTTGTTATTTTTATAGGATTGCAATATGCAATATGGATTGGGACAATATTCAAGCTTCAGATCTGATGGTTTTACTAAATTCTTTTTTACCACCAGGAGGAATTATTCATAATGTTTCTGTAAGTATTATCATAATAACTAACTAACTAACTAAACTTCACGCCACTTCCCTAGCAGGGTAGGCAGAGAGAACCGAATATTATCATAATAAAATTTATAAAATTTTAAATTCAAAATGAACCCTGACTTTAAAATTAAGTAATGTTTTTGTTTTAGATTTATCCTTCAGAGTATGGTCTTAAAAGAATGCAAGAAGAAGAAGTTCGAGGCCCTATAGAATTAACTGAAGAAAAAAATGTAGACTTAACTGATGATGGTGGCAATGAAGAGGGTATGTCTTTTCAACTATACTTTATTATATTTAAAAAGTAAAAAAATTACTTGGCGTTAGTAATCAAATTTATATCCTTTTTTTTAATAGTTTACATTTAGAGGTGTATGTGTTTATTACTTACTAGCTGTGCCAGCGGTGTCACCCGCGTTTATGGTTAATATTATAAAGACTATTTCCGTCATACATTATTTCTATGTAACTTTAACCATTAAGGCTGCACACGCGACGGAAGCTTAAAAAATTGAGTAACTTCTCCCGTTTTCCCAACGTTTCCCTTCACTACTCTGCTCCTATTAATTGTAGCGTGATGAAAAGTATATTATAACCTGCCCAGGAGTATGAAGAATAATTGTACCAAGTTTCGTTAAAATCCGTCGAGTAGTTTTTGTTTCTATAAGGAACATACAGACAGACAGACAGACAGACAAACAAAAATTTTACTGATTGCATTTTTGGCATCAGTATCGATCACTAATCACCCCCTGATAGTTATTTTGAAAATATATTTTATGTACAGAATTGACCTCTACAGATTTATTATAAGTATAGATTATAGATATATATATCATCACGCCCCTAACCCCTGAAGGGGTAGGTCCATGAAGTGGCAGGCTCCAAAAACCACATTTAGCCCATATCATAGATTGAGGGTGTTAGGCAGAAATTTAGGAAAAAGTGGTAACAAGTGGCTTACTTTGGTTTATGTAGACGACATCTACATAATCAAAAACCCAATAATACCTTTAATCGCCTTTTACGACATACTAGGCAAGAAACACAGTTGGCACATTCTTTTTAAATTCCAAACCAACATCAATAGAAATTATAATTATTATTTTGAAATTAAATGTAATGTTACATAAATTGTTATTATTAGGTTCGACTTATCATATGGAAAAGTTGAGGCGTTACCAGCTGAATAGATTGAAGTATTACTATGCAGTGGTGGTGTGTGACTCTGTGGCCACAGCGGATAAGTTGTACAGCGAGTGTGATGGCATGGAGTATGAAAGCAGTGCTACTCGTCTAGACATGAGGTTTATACCAGATGACGTAACCTTTGATCAGGTAGGACATGAAATGTGTTATATTGCATTGTTACCATAACGCTCAATAGCAGTGACTTGGTTAATTTGTTAGTCCACATACAACTAAGTGGGTTACTTGAATTATGTTCAACTAGTAATCTGAAAATGTATATAACATAAACATCAGCATGACCTAAGAATTTAATTTACAATATTTTGTTGTAGTATTGTATAGGGGACGTGCACCAACTATAGGGGGCAGCACTAAATCAACAAAAGAGACCCTATGCAGACAGTAAAGGAAGCTTATCAGACCTGTTATCATACTGTGAATAATGTAAACAAAATTATATCTTCAATTGCATTATTTTTTATATGATAAAAATTATAAATAACGTTTGACAGCGTAGCCAAAATATGTGTAAAGGTCGAAAGTTCTTAGAGGCGGGCCATGTATTTGAAGTTGAGTAAATAAACAAAGTAAATGAGGCCTTTAGAACTGGAAAAATTGTCGCACAAACTAAAATATCTAATGTTTACGACGTGAATAAATGGCAGAATATGTTTTTTTACTGCATTTATCTATTTTTGGCCTTTTTCACATAACTATGGTAGAGAATGCTATTCCTTGGAAAGTAATAAAATTTTACTCCAGACGATTTTTTTTAACATTGGTGCATCCGAAATAATAAAAATAAGTGCGGTGGTAGCTCATTGGCAAGGACACGCGCCTTATACACACGGGGTGCAGTTTCTTTCAGACGCGGATTACCTCTGGATTTTTTAAATCTATGAACGTATTTAAACCACTAGCTCGACGTTGAGGTATAAAATCGTGATGAAACCTGCACATTCAAATAACTATGGATGTGTTAACATAATCCTTATTTGTCTGGTTCCCTTATATAAAGGTTACGGAGTTCAGATCGGCACTCGCTTCGATGTAATAACCAAACTCGCTAAATCCTGAATCATGGTCTATCATATCAAGCACGGGATATAAAGCTAGGGAGATGGTGATTGGTGCATCCAGAAACATAACAATACACTATAACTAACAAGAATAATAAATTTTACTATTGAAACTAATTCTGTTTACTTATAAAAAAGTCAATCTCAAGTATTCATGGCGTACAAAGTTTCCATTGACGGCACCAGTTGGCAGCACCGTCGTCATGCACGCCCCCTGTAGTCCCCTGACTATACTGTATATACATAATATATATAATTAGTACTATATAAATGCCCTCATTACAAACCTGGAATGGCCAATGTTTTAAGATATACTTGCATAAGTTTCTCAAATTCAACATATGTATTTGCATTCTGAATTACAAGTAAGATAAATTAATCATAAGTCATTTTCAAAGAAAATACACTTACCAAAATGATTTATTATCCTAAAGAATTGCTATCTCTGCTATAATTAGATAATGTAAATACTGAGTAGGTTTTAGAATTGGTATCTAAGTCAAATTAAACCTTTACTGTGATTTATGAAAATTAAATTTCTCTATGCATTAAAACCAAACAAAATGAACAAGTTAAAATATTACTAACTTATTTACAGGAGCCCCGAGAGGTATGCAACAAATTGCCTGATATGACAAAATATAGGCCAAGACTTTTCACTACCACAGCACTTCAGCAGGCTAAGGTCGAGTTGACCTGGGACGCTACCAACCCAAGCCGCGCTGAAGCCATCCGGAGCGCCCTTGGTGGCAAAATTGATGATCTCGATTTGAAGGACTTTCTGGCGTCTAGTAGCGAAGGTAAACGAAAACATAAAAGCTACTTTATATAAAATGGGCCGTAGCCTCTTCTCTGGCTTTAATGTGTCATGTTAGATTTTTAATTGTGCACGATAAGCGCTCGCTCGCGTACATCTTGCGCACTACACAACACTACGCGTCTAACGTAACAAAACATGTTCTCGTTTGTGCCCATAAGAACCGCTGGCGTACTTTTTTTTTACGTCCGATGTCCATATTTTTTTTTTTTAATAAATTCTCTAGCTAGACAGACCTAACAATTTCTAGGTCTAAACTAAGCTTATGCTACTGTACTATATACACTAGGTGATGGGCTAGACATACTTAAATACGTTTATAAACATCCATGACTAGTACAAATGTCCATGTTCATCACATGAAACATTTGCCCCTGGCAGGATTCGAACCTGCAATCCTTGATCCTTGTTGCGAATATTTAAATGTATCCATGCACTGCTTAGGACAGTAGTAATGATTAAAAAAAACAAAAAGAACACAACACACATTGTACATTGTTAACATAGGTTTTAGATGATCCCCCCCACCGGGGTCTTCGGTTTGTCGTACCTGGGGAGCTTAGTAGGCCCTGACGTGAAGCAGGGCTGAAGCGAAGAAAGACCCCGAGGTGAGCCGCAACTGCACGACTAGCAAACGAGCAGTTGCGGCGGTCCGGCCGTATTCAGGCTCCCTGCGGCCGGACCAGGATTGCCGAGGAAGAGGAGGAGCTGAGTGTTATTGTTGCTCGCCTCCCTATCCTCGGCAACCCGACAGGGGCGCACTGGGTTGCGCTGTAGTGGGTCGCAGAGGGATCGAGCGTCTCCCTTGTGAGTAGAGCGATCGATGCATCTCCCTCTGCGACGACAGGGCTCTGCCCTCAATTTGGGTCGCCGGGCGGAAGGCGGCCCCTCCGACGAGACGCTCTCCGCGTGCCCCTCTGGCTTAGCAGAGGGCACAGCGCGAGAGTGGGCCCACGACGCCGGTCACGGGGATGATCGGCGTCTGAATCCTGGGCGGAGTAGTTGAGACATGCTGGGTAGCCTGGCATGTCTCGACGCGCGCGCGTGCTCGGTGCTGTGCATGGGCGTGGGCTGCACAGCATCGACCACCGCCGCGCGAGGTGAGCCGCGCTGCGCGGCATGCGCATTACCGGAGGAGCAGTCGTATAATCCCGACAGTGGGGATACAGGCTTCTCCGAAACTGCGCCGCGGGAGGCCACCTTGGGGTTTAGTCGGTTCGAGTCCGACACACCGCTCTCTGGATCCCCGTCCAGAGGGTGACGGCTCGTGGGAGTTCCCCAAGTAAAAAAAAAAGGTTTTAGATGATACTTTAAACGGGTATAAAATATACTATTAACATTTTTAGTGTGAGGCTTGTTGGTGATCTGATAAATAAAATAATATACATATCTTTTTTGTTGAACAGATGAAAGTGAAGAATTCAATGATACTTTATCGGAACAAGAAGATGATCAAAACCCTATACAGAAATATAAGTCATTACTTGAAGAGATAGAGAAAAAGGAAGAAAATAAAAAGAACAAAGACATGGAAATGGAAATCACTTGGGGTTTAGGAATAAAGGATAAGGCGGAAGAGTTAGTAAAAAAGAAGTTAAATGAAGGTAGGTTTAAACAAAACCTAGATTTTATAATACAAACAATATAGGTAAATAATGATTTAATATTGACTGGCTCGATGGCGCATTCGGTAGTGACCCTGCCCCATGCGCCAAGAGTTGTGAGTTCGGCCCCACCCAGGACAAACATTCGTGTGATGAATACTTATGTTTGTTCTGTGTCTGGGTGTTAATATCCAATATTTAAGTATATATGTATTTGTAAAATACCGCTGTTGATTCTGATATCCGTATCACAAGTGCTTAAGCTACTTATCTCGGAGTCAGATTAATGTATGTGATGTCGTCGGATATTTATTTATTTTGATTTAATTATTAAATTAATTCGTTGTATAGTTTACCAGTCGTGTGTTAGGTTTGCTAGTGTAAATCATGTGGGTTGTTATTTAAATATCACCAAATTCATATTAAATCATGTCTTACAGAAAAAGAATTAACACCATTTGAAAAACTTTTAAAGAAAAGAAAAGAGAAGAAAAAGCAGAAGAAAATGAAGAATAAAGAGAAGGGAGACAACCCAAATAATTTATCCGATGAAAACTCAGATTCTTCAGACGATATACCTTCAGATGTAGATATGAATGACCCTTATTTTGCTGAGGAATTCAATAAGCCAGAATTTAAAAATAATAAAATTAAAGATAAAAAGAAACAGAATAATGACCCAACTGATAATGAAGAAGAAGAAAAACGCAAAGAAGAATTAGAATTACTTTTAGACGACGATAGCGATGGAAAAGCACATTTTAGTCTTAAGAAAATACAAGAAAATGAAATGGATAGCAAAAAGTCGAGAAGGAAAAAGAAACTCAAACAAAAAATGCAAGTTCAAAAGCAAGCTTTACCAGACTTTGAAATAAACCTAAATGATAACAGGTTTTCTGCCCTATACAATTCACATCACTTCAATATAGACCCTACTAATCCAAATTTCAAGAAAACTAAAAATATGGAAAAACTTATTCAAGAAAAACTTCGAAGGAGACCAGCAGATATCCCGGTTGAGAACCAATCGCAGCCTAAAAAGTCAAAGGCGGACGCAGAAGTGAGCCTTTTGGTAAAGAATATTAAGAGGAAAACTAAAAATGTGTTGAAAAAATAAAAATATCCTTACGTTTTCTTTTGTTTAAATTATTTATTTATTTATGGAAGGAACATCAGCAGCACACATAATATTGTTAAGTAAATAAGGTAAGAAGGGCAAATATTTTTTTTGTTTCAGTGCTATGCAATGCAATATTTAGGGGTGAGAGCTTCCCTCTCCCCCGCCAGCTCGGTAGGTAGTAAAGGCCGCTTTCGGTCAACTACCGATAGTCCTCTCCAAAAAAACAAAACAATAAAACAGTTTCGCCGGCCTACTACATAACATTGGCGAGTTATCAACGATTTTATCTTTTTTTTGAGGTTATCTTGAATGAAATTACTTAGAATAGGAAAACAATAGTTTTCTGTGAGCTGGCTTATTACATGCTTCAACAATAATATGAGCGTTATTTTACCCATTAGTTTAGACAATAATGATAAAAAACCATTCGCAATATTTTTGGTACATTAACCGGCCAATTCCGAGTGAAATTAAAATGGCGGCCGCACGATACTTCAAGCTATCCTTCCTTACTTGATGGCGTTGTAATGATATTTAAATAGTACAGATGCGTTGTCTACGGACAATTTACTTTAATTAACACATTAAAAGTTATAGTGTATTATTAAAAATGAAAAAACAATTCACATTTTATTTTATCTCCCTAATATGAAATATTTTCCAACTTAACAATTCTGCACGCAACTGTACTATTTAAATTTCATTAACGCCATAAAATAAGGAAGAATAGTTTGAAATATCGTGCGGCCGCCTTTTAATGTTCACTCGAATTTGGTCGGTTAATCAACCAAAAATATTTAAATTTTTTTTTATCATTATTGTTTAAACTAACGGGTATATATAACTGATTTTTTGCATACGTATTCTTAAAATAGCGCTCATATTATTGTTGAAGCGTGGAATAAGCCAGGTCACAGAAAACCAGTGTTTACCTATTCTAAGTAATTTTATTCAAGATAACCTCAAAAAAATAGACAAAATCGTTACCTAATAACTCGTCAATGATATGTAGTAGGCCGGCGAAACTTTACAGGATCGTGGGAATAATTCGGGAACAAATATGCACAAATTTACTATATCTGTATATAAAAAATCATAACTGTGCGTCCAACCGTTTCCGATATATAACAATCGCCCAAACGTTCGCCTACTAAAAATCGAAATATCTCTTAAATCTTAAGAGGCACAAATTTGGCTTTTACAGCACATTTATGCTCGTATATAAGCTATCTTTTTTGCATATTTTACATCCAGCTAGACCCATTAATTAAAAAATATTTTGCTAGGCGAACGTTCCTGCAGCAGAATCCGTTTTTCTTAAATAACTCTGAAGCCGTTGGAGTCACAAATACATAATTTCGGGCACATTTACACGAGATAAGGCACTAACTATCTGCATCATTCAATTCTTGAAAAGCGGTATTTTCTTGCTGGGCGAACGCACACGAAAAGACTACTGTATTGTTAGGCGACTAATAGCGTATTTTACAAGGTCTGTGTTTATGTAGGCGACGAGCTAGCCACTTGCCAATACCTTTTCACAAATTTCTTTCGCTCAATTTAAATTTTAGTTGGATTTATCAAGTAGCTTATCGCTCATTGTATTCTGCTTACCCTTTTAGAGATTGCAAGCGAGATGGTAGGTATGTATTTTACGACGACGGCTACTACGACGACTTCACAACGACGTTGAAATAAAAGAGCAGTATTTTTGTTGTATATTATTTATTACGTCGATTAATATCAAAGGTCAATATTAATGAGGATTAGTACATGATTTTATAATGTGATCTTACGATGATGCCATGCTTGCGGCTAGCGCTTTCTTTATCTCCCTGCCAAGTGCTGCTCCTAACGGGGGCGGCACTGCATTACCAACCTGGTGAACAACAATAATAATGACAATGTGATATCCCGAACGAGGCAAAAAGTATGGAATAATCGTGTAAAAGACAATCAGTGCACTTATGATTAAAAAAAAACTGGTTTTCAAACTCACTGCGTTAATTTTAATTAAGAATAGGGCGATTATAATAACAAAAATGCGACAAAATTTATTTTCACCTGAGGGTGAACCCTAAGGTTACGTCGTCAGTTTCTTACAATTAAGTATTTTAATTTGATGTACACTCCCATATAATAAAAGTGATTCCGTAATCGCCTAGGTACCACTTTGGTGCAAACAAGGGGTCGTTCAAGGGTTATGAAAACCTGGTTTTCGGTTGCGTCACCAAAACTGTTGTTTAGTTTTTAACTTTCTTATAATAATGATAGGGAAGCTTGAGTAGTCATGCTCACTCAATTGCTTCGGGGGTGGTGGCGTTATGTGACGGGTCGTTACATTCCCTCAAATATGGTCGAGTGAAACGATGGCTGACACATACGTCATACTTGTGAACAGGTGCCACCTTCAGAGGCTGGTCTGCTCTGGTTTACCTTTTACTTCTGATAATACTCGGCTGAATCTCTGACGAACATTAACTGTATGACTTGGTATTCATATTAACTTAATCTGTAAATTTTAATTTTTATATTCAATCTGGCATTGAAAAGAGTAACTACCGAGTTTCTTGCCGGTTTCTTCTCGGTAGATGCGACATTCCGAACCGGTGGTAGATTCAAATTGTTCTACTATGTACTTACTTGACGATTCACAAGTGCTTTTTTGAGGCCTACGTAAATAAAGATATTTTGACTTTGACATTGAAAAAAAGGACGGATGATGCAAAAAATATGCAGTGCCTAAGTAAAAGTCTTACACAATGGGTAAGAAGACCTTTGTTTTCTTTTGCTACCGAGGAGGAATGCCTATGGGCGGCGATGATCAGTTACCATTATGGATAGCAATCCAGTGGCAGTATTTGCTGGATCCAGTGACGCAGGATCCAGCCAGCAGACTTAAAATTGTGCTGGACCCAACTTGGATGCTTGAATGAATGCTGGATATTCTAATTAATAGTAGGGATTGAAATCCAGCGGCATTGAATCGGCACATGTCGCTGGATTCAGCACAGTTAAAATTGTGTAGGTCTAGCTGAATTGCTGGATCAAGCATTGGAATGCCTAATTACCATCTCGTGGCCCGCGCTCGTTAGCCATCTCATACGCACCTGTCTGTGTTTGTCCTGTATAGAGCCGGCGAATACGTAGGTGTCTCGAAAGCCCTGCGAGCGCGCGCACTCGCGCACGGAGACGACGCGGTTCTGCTCGGGGTGCAGCACGCGGCCCTGCTTGCCCATGGGCTCCGGGTCCGTCACCGTCGTGCTGAAGTAGCCGTCCCACGATACGCGCCCTGCGTTACGCCATGAAACAATACTTTTAATATCGTTTTAGGTTGAAAATGCAAATTACACAGGGAATTTGAAATTTATACATTCTCGACGGACATAGTAAAACGCAAGGATACCAGCACATTTAAATAAAAATGCGAGTTTAATTAAAAGTTTAATCAAAACAAAATATAAATAAAATAAATATCAGACTACATAATTTTTTTTTGCGCGTGGAAATGCTTTACGCTCCGTCACCCAACAGGGGGAACCTCAGGAAAGAAGGTCCCCCTGCTCCAAGACTACATCACATACATTGATCCGACTCCGATATAAGTACGTAGTTTAAGCATTTGCGTTACGGATATCAGAATCAACAGTGGTATTACAAATATATATTTAAATATTGGATATTAACACATACGAATTTTTGTCCTGGGTGAGGATCGAATCCACAACTCTTGGCGCATGGGGCAGGGTCACTACCGAATGTGTCATTGAGTCAGTCAAACTATATGAACTTTATTATATACATATAAGATTATGGTAAAAGCGTGCCCAAACTAAGAACCAATCCTGTGATCCTTTGTTTGTGCGGCAGGCATCAGGGGATGAGCGTGTTCTCCTGCTTGTCCTGCAGCGAGCACGCGCGTGTTGGACAATGTTATTGTGTCATGCACGGTGTGCAGTGTGTATAGCGCATATGCAGTGGGTGCGCACCGTAGAGGCCGGCCCAGTGGTTGTGCCGGTGTGCGGCAGGCACAAGGGGATGAGCGTGTTCTCCTGCTTGTCCTGCAGCGAGCACGCGCGTGTTGGACAATGTTATCGTGTCATGCACGGTGTGCAGTGTGTATAGCGCATATGCAGTGGGTGCGCACCGTAGAGGCCGGCCCAGTGGTTGTGCCGGTTGCCGGTGTGCGGCAGGCACAAGGGGATGAGCGTGTTCTCCTGCTTGTCCTGCAGCGAGCACGCGCGTGTTGGACAATGTTATTGTGTCATGCACGGTGTGCAGTGTGTATAGCGCATATGCAGTGGGTGCGCACCGTAGAGGCCGGCCCAGTGGTTGTGCCGGTTGCCGGTGTGCGGCAGGCACCAGGGGATGAGCGTGTTCTCCTGCTTGTCCTGCAGCGAGCACGCGCGTGTTGGACAATGTTATTGTGTCATGCACGGTGTGCAGTGTGTATAGCGCATATGCAGTGGGTGCGCACCGTAGAGGCCGGCCCAGTGGTTGTGCCGGTTGCCGGTGTGCGGCAGGCACAAGGGGATGAGCGTGTTCTCCTGCTTGTCCTGCAGCGAGCACGCGCGTGTTGGACAATGTTATTGTGTCATGCACGGTGTGCAGTGTGTATAGCGCATATGCAGTGGGTGCGCACCGTAGAGGCCGGCCCAGTGGTTGTGCCGGTTGCCGGTGTGCGGCAGGCACAAGGGGATGAGCGTGTTCTCCTGCTTGTCCTGCAGCGAGCACGCGCGTGTTGGACAATGTTATCGTGTCATGCACGGTGTGCAGTGTGTATAGCGCATATGCAGTGGGTGCGCACCGTAGAGGCCGGCCCAGTGGTTGTGCCGGTTGCCGGTGTGCGGCAGGCACAAGGGGATGAGCGTGTTCTCCTGCTTGTCCTGCAGCGAGCACGCGCGTGTTGGACAATGTTATTGTGTCATGCACGGTGTGCAGTGTGTATAGCGCATATGCAGTAAGTGCGCACCGTAGAGGCCGGCCCAGTGGTTGTGCCGGTTGCCGGTGTGCGGCAGGCACCAGGGGATGAGCGTGTTCTCCTGCTTGTCCTGCAGCGAGCACGCGCGTGTTGGACAATGTTATTGTGTCATGCACGGTGTGCAGTGTGTATAGCGCATATGCAGTGGGTGCGCACCGTAGAGGCCGGCCCAGTGGTTGTGCCGGTTGCCGGTGTGCGGCAGGCACCAGGGGATGAGCGTGTTCTCCTGCTTGTCCTGCAGCGAGCACGCGCCGCCCGCCGCGCACGCGCACACGCCGCGCAGCGCTCCCGTCCCCGAGCGTCCGTTCTTCTTGTCTTCGTACCGATATTGCAATACCTGGAAACCATATGAGCATTAGGTTCTATATTTATAAAATGCAATACTTATGAAAATAGGTAAATGAATAAAAGGTGAAGACATGTAAGGAAATACCTTAGCGTAAGTTTAAAGAAAAACAAATATACGTTATATAAGTGAGTTCTCTAAGCCATATAAATTTGCTTCATAACTTAGTAAAAGTCTTTCTTACCTTGCATTTAGTGCCATCGGATAGAGTCACCGAAATATTTGGAAGATCCCTCCAATCGGAACCTGGGGCTGTTGGAATTCGAGACATTCTAGCTTGTATCAATGGAGCCATATTTTTACAAATGTGATCTCGTAGTTTAGCGGATTCGTCTCTACTCCGTACTAAACGTTGGAAATGACTTTCAGGCATGGACCCGTAATCTATTTCTATCTTATTAGCACCATTGCAAATGCGTGGTAAGTCGCTCATAGCGTCGTGGATTGTGCATGTTCGCCGAGGCGCCGACTCGTCCCAGTGAATGTTCGTCACGAACCGTTTGCCATCTATAGTAGTTGTCAACGAACAGGCCCGCCTACTGAATACGTGTGTCGGTTCAGGATATAGGGGCAATTTATATCCTGGGGCAGCTGCAAAAATAATAAGCCTTCTTCTGGTCTGGGGCACGCCGTAGTTGCCTGCTTGCAGAATACCAAATGTACATTGGTATCCCATGTCGAGTAAAGCTCTTAGTGTCAGTTTTAAAACCATCCCCTTCTTGAAGGCAACAAAATTTCTCACATTCTCTAATATGAAATACTTAGGCCTATAGTAATCACAGTATGACAAATAGGACGCCACTAAAGAGTTTTTGAAGTTAGAGTATTCTCTTGAATTAAATCTGTTCATTCCAGAGAACCCTTGACAAGGTGGACCGCCGCACAATAACTCCACTTCCCCTTGCATGGGAAGCCGCAAGCCGCCTTGGCTGTGGGTCGCTCCAGACATGGCGTCTTTTAGTAAAGCATTGCAATCCTCATTGAATACTATGCAGTTTTTATTGTTAAGGGAGTAAGCATGGGCTGCAGCCTCGAGATTTTCGACAGCCCACCTACATTCAGTTACGCCAGCTTGATGTAGTCCATCTGATAGCCCCCCACAACCGGCAAAAACATCCAAAGTTCTTAAAGGTCTGATATTCATCTCTTCTGCTTTTACATTTGATTCTATGGGTTTACTAGATTTCCCTTTACCTTTTCCTTTATCTTTACTCTTATCTGTACGGCCAATAATAGTGGCATGTTGGGGAACACTTACAAACTGACCAGTAGATTTATCAAAAGCCATTCTAAAATAGATTCGGTTTGGATCCTTCTCTAACCAGTCATGTAGAGATTCGTGTTGTGGAATATTTTGTTCATATATTAATTGGCATGGACCTACTACAGCAGAAAATGGAACCTCTCGAATATCATCACTCCAGTACACTACATTTAGGTCTTCATGTTGAGGGAAGCGGCTTGTTGTATTTTCGGGTCTGTACAAAACATGAACTTTAAGATAAATGTCTTGAGGGACTATTAGAGGCCCTTCGCTAGCTGCAGTCACTGCAGCAATATAGCCTACGCAGAAGGGCTCACCCGTATCTAGGTTAGAGAAACGCAAATAGTTGTCGCTTTTCCTATAATATTCTGGGTAGATGTCTTCATCCACTTTTTCTAACTTGGCCTTTTGATTTAAATTATTGTTCGATCCACTCAAACTATTTTTGAGTAAAAATGTTCCAGGTTTAAGAAAGACACCACAACTTTTTTTGTAATTATAGTCTTGCCATTGAACTGAAGACCACTCTGTTCTGTTTGCTTCCGGTACAACATCAGATTTTTCCAGAACTTTACCAGTCACTTTGGGAATATTTTTCCCATCTTTTCTAGTCTTACGCTCACACGAGGGGCAAAATCTATGCTTTCTTAATTCATTGGGACACACAGGATCCACTGGTAAGTCTTCGAAACGCGCAGTAAAACGTTCATAATACTTTTTGTAAAAATATGTTTTTCCATCATCATCAATGATTTCATCAACAACTTCTTTGCCACCAAGTTTAAACCAATCGTCAGGAACGCCTTTTTGTTCTACATAAGCTTTTCTTAATATCGAGGATAAAGGAGCACCATGGCAACACCTATCGCCCAAAAATATTTCTCTTGGATCTCCTACTTCTCCTAAAACAGTGTCAGACGACCTTATGAAAACCTCTCCATGGAAATAACCAGCCTTTGGATTAATGCTTTCCTTCCACATGTAAACAACTCTCACAACCAATGCTGGAATATTTGATTGAGATGTTTCTACCATTACAAAATCGCCAATTTCCAATTCAGAACCTTCAATTTCCACTTTTTCATAGTAGACTTTAGTTGCATCAGCTTTTATAGGATCACCAATCCATGTGATTTTTCTGCTATTTGTGCCAGTTAATTTAACAGGCACTACATCATCTATTTTATCATGATGTTTCCGTTCGACCATACTTTGGAAGTCTTCATCATCGTCAAGTTCAGAATCTTCTGCTTGTTCAACAGCCATGTTAGGGCAGAGTCTTCTTACACAGGCTTTTTTAGTACGCCCATGACCTCCAAATTTTGCCATAGCACGACATGCATTGCATTCACCACAGTCAGGCAGCTGGCAAGCTTCACATACACCACATCTCTTTCTCCGTAAAGTCAGTTCATGGTTTGTTTTATCTAATTGATCTGTGAAAAAGCTTTCAAATGTTTTTCTTACTAATGGAGTAGTGGTGGCTCTAGTCCAAGCCTTCTTATCAACTTTTTTGTAATCAATTTTAGCTCGAACTTTCCGTTTACCAAATTTTATACCCATTAATTTAATTAATTCACGCATACATGGTAATGTAATCAGAGGTTCATCATCTTCATCTGCTTCTAAACTAACAACTTGATCACAAACAAATTGAGCATGTTTATGTAGCATTTCCTCAGTCATTTTTTTGTCATCTAGCTCACGAATAGTACCCTCGCGTATTACTTCAAGCAGGTCTTCATATGTTGGCTGTAGATAATGATATTCCTCTAAATATTCCACAACAATTTTACTTAACCAAATTTTTTCATACAAACTATTCATAAGTGGCGTGTATGCTTCACTAGGTTTCATTAGATTGTATTCTCCAAACTCTGTTGACAGAGTAATACAGTTTTTCTCTCCACCATCAAAACCATGAATAAACCTAAAATATTTATTTCAATCAATATTTATTTATAATAATGAAAGGGTTCAATGTAAAACAACTTATCTGTAACATACCATTCTATAATAGGGCCAACATCTTTTACAGGAATAGATTCCTCATCAATGTCAGTGCAATCTGAACATATTGATTTCAAATAACCGGACATGTATATGCGGACATCATTTTCAACCAAACCTCCATCTATAGGGCATAGGTGCCCTTGTTCATCAAAAATTGAAAATCCAGTTATATTTGTTTGTGGTCTCTCCATGATATCACCATCATCCCCTTAAAACAACAATATATAAATTATGAACTTGTAGAGAACAATTGATAAATACTGTAGACAATTAATACTAAAAAAAATCAATAAACTTAAATACATAACAAGCTTTTATAAATATCAGGAAATTAGTTCATGTTTAGAACTTTGATTAAAAGCACCAATAATTTTTTTTGTAAAATAAGTAAAACAATTTTACCAGACGCTAGCACCAACTTTTCATTTGTTAATGCAATAAATTCCTCTACAGCATCCTGAGGATGTCCTTGATAATAAATTATTTCGGAGTTATTTATAAATTGGCCACATATAGGGCATTTTTCAGTATCAAGAACTACATTAGTTTGTTTAAGAATATCACTAGTCTTGTTTGAATCATGACTCTGCTTTGTTTCATTGGTTTCTAGATCACTTATTTCTGTAGGTCCAAATTCCTCTAATTTATCCTGCTCTTTTAAGTCATCACATTTATCCACATTGTCTTTTTCCACACATTCACCTTCACCATCTAACGTTTCTCTAAGGCTGCTGCTAGTGTTTATACTTTCACTATCTTTGGCATCCAACTTTGCTTTTTTCTGTAAATTTATTGCATAGCTTACTTGAGAAGAACAATAATTAACAAAATAAATATTTAAATTTATTTTAATTAACTAAATCATACTTACACTTGCTACTTCTACCTCACCATCTTGGGAGGTTCTATTTCTTTTATGTGGAAACATATCTGAAATACGTATCTGATTTCCATTTCGGGCAGGCCGTCCAGATCTGGTAATAAAATTATTTTATTTAAAGTTAAAGGTTTTAATTAAAACACAATTGTATTCACAATAAGATGTAAATACATACCTACTAATAACTACATATTTAGTTGTAATACAACTAATAATAATAATAATAATAAAGGCGTAGGGATCTGACAACCCCATCGCCCGCTGGCGAGAGTTGGTGACCTTCCCGCCATAAAGAGTAACAAGTCCCGTCAGTCAGTCTCTGCAGGGCGGGCGACTTGAGTCGTTGGTAAGTGGCGACACCAGGTAACCTACCTTCAGGGAGACCACACAGGCATGTACTATACATATGTATGTATGTACTGACTGTAGATGTCTACAGTCAGTTACACACCCCCCGCCTCTGCAATTGCCTTGACCGGCCGGCCAGAATGGATTCGCAAGAGCGGAACGTATGCTCCAGGTTGAAGGTTTAAAATGTCATAACGCCGGGGGCACTTGACAGTACAAGAAATTTGCGCCCTGGTGGGTAGTTAGGGAGCCCACATTTTGGTTTTAAAAGTGGCGAGTCACCATCTGCAAAAACTAATGTTTGAGGCAGCATTCCAACATGACAGAATTCCATAGCCCCGGTTTTAAGTTACCCTTTTTCGCAATAGTCCTGCATCAGCCGGATGTCACCTTTTGTGTGTATGTTTTATACTGCAACTGTTGTTCCATAACACATTTCGATCAAAGTCTCAAAACACCTTTACATGTTGGACCCATGGCCCCATGCAAGCCTTAAAGGCCCAGACTTGTCCCGTGATTGTGCCGAGACATAATAATAATGCCTTCCCCGCTAGGGAAGTGGCGTGAAGTTTAGTTAGTTAGTTTTAGTCGTAATACATGGATGCATATTTGATTAGCTAATAAAAAACCAACAATGCATTGATGTAGTAATAAAATATGCATTTCCTTCGGGTCCCAAAAAGATTCTGTTTATGTAATTTGAGTAAAACAAATTTTGCAAGATTAGAGCTTCGTATGTATGTATAAATAAGTAGGTACTTACTTTGCAGTTGTTTCAGTTACAATTTCTTCTGTAAAATGTTCTTTTTCCTGATCACAAATTTTACTAGAACATTTAATATTTGTAGATGGACTTTTGTTGGTAGTTTTCACGGTCCCCGGCATGATGATAGGTTGTTAGTGAAACACTTAGTAATTGTGATTACACCAATACATCACTGATTAACATAATGCTGTTGAATTTCATAAAAAGCGATTATTTACGATCAAATATGAATGAAAGTAGTAAATAATTTTATATATGTACAGTCAAAGTGTATTCAAAGAATTTAAAGTTCAAACTGTAATAATAAAAAGTATCCAAAATAGCGGAAAGAAAAGAATTGGCGGGAACATGGAGATAACAAAAATATATGTCAGTTGACAGCAAGTCGACAGCTCTGAGTACTCAATCACAGATAACTATACAATGAAAACTATTGGAAACTAGGAGTGCGCGATATAAATCGATATTTCATAAAATATCGATATATGCTTGCGATATATCGCTTCGATCTGATATTATCGAATCATCTAGTATCGATATAAAAATCGATATATTTCATCCGAAATATCAAGTATCGTGAAAAATTAAGGGTACATACATTCCGCTCCTTTTTTTTTTTTTTTTTTTTTTTTTTATAGTGATTTCTTTTTTATAGTTGGCTGCTTGAGTAAAAATAAAATGCAAAACCCTGAAATATCGAAACAAGACTTTTCTCAAAAGCTGCACAGGTTTTAACTCAGCAGGAAAGCAATTTCCAAGGCAAAAATATTAACAAAATTTTGTTTTTACCTGGGATTTATAAATAAATAAAGTCTATTTGTTTGTTCAACCTAGCTTGCCCTTTATTCATAATAACCTAATCCCTATCTAACATTTATTATTATAAACTAGCCGTAACTTACTTAAATTACTTACGATATATCGAAAATATCGATGTATTTGCACGATATATCGCAATGTATCGATACAACACTACGATATATTGTATCAAAAAAAAAAAATTCGATATTTTTTTTTTTTTTTTTTTTTTTTTTTTTTTTTTTTTTTAAGTGAACATCCCTATTGGAAACTAATGGAGATGACTTAACCACGAAAAAGTAAAGCCCAATTTTGAGTGGATTCGTTCCTCCGCCTTCGGCATCTTCGGTCGCGCATAGTGTACGAGTGTGGGCTGTGTGCTCCTCGGCGTTGTTATATAACGCCGAGTCGTAGTCCCCCACCTCACCCCACCCCGCGCGACGGTCGGTGTCGGAGACGAATACCCGCGATCGCTTGATTTTCCCCGCGGAAGAGAGAGCTAAGGGAGAGATAAGGGACTCGCCGCGGTCCCCTTCCCCGCCATCGCCTGGCCCGCCGAAGGACGGAGCCGGCGAATCCCCCTGGCCGCGACCCAGACCGGCCCCAAGAAACAACGAGGACCCCCACCGCCAACACCACCGCGCGGAGGGAGCGATCCAGGGAGCAGCTCATGGTGAGCTGTCGTCCCTGGACACCCCCAAGCGCAGCCGCCGTCTCATGGACGACCCCAGCCCAGACGACCCGGACAAGCGTCCGCGACAGGACTCCCCGCTGCACCTGCGGGTTGAGACGTCGCGGACGCCCACACCACCGGCGAACCCGCCGGTAACGGCGACGGAATCGGACGAGGAGGAGTTCCGAGCCGCCTATTGCTCGGCCACCACAACACCAACGGGTGAGCACGCCCCCGGCCTCTCGGCCTCGACCCCGACACCAGCGCCTACAATGACGTACGCGGCGAAAGCTGCGTGCGTCCCGACGCCCCGACCCCGCTCACCACCCACTCCCGCAGCGCAGCCGACCCAAACGGCGGCTCGCCCCGCGACGAAGGGCTACCCGCCCATCGTAGTGGAGCGACTGCCCGGATGGGTCAAACACTTCGCCCAGCTCCAGAAGCAGTTGGGGTATGCGCCGAACGCCAGACCGTTTAAGTCCGGAGTTCGGTTCACTCCCAAAACTGCGGAGGAGTACCGAACTGTCCAGCGCTATCTGGTCGACCTCTCGGAGCGGGACGCAACGGTGCAATGGCACTGTTACAGCCCGGCCGACGAGAGGCCGACCAAGATAGCCATCCTGGGGTTGCCCTCGGACACCCCCCCGGAGGACATTAAACAAGCACTGGAGGCCTTAGGCTTCCAAGTGCTACATGCCCGACACATCCCACCCAAAGGGGATAGGGCTGGCTGCGTCCACCACGTCGCGCTCTCGCGACTGGACAAGGAGGAGCTCGCGAGGCTATATGCCATTGACGAGCTCCTCTACATGCCAGGCGTGAGAGTGGTGGCGTGGAGGGGCCGCCAAGGTCCCAGTCAGTGCCACCGCTGCCAGGCATTTGGCCATTCGTCGGCCAACTGCCATCGTGTGGCCAAATGCCTTAGGTGTGCGGGTGAGCACACGACTAAGGACTGCCCCCGCTCTCGCGAAGCGACGCCCAAGTGCGTCAATTGCGGAGGCGAGCACACTGCGAACGATCGCAGGTGCCCGGCCTTCCGCAAGCTCGCGCGCAAGAGCGGGGTGAAAGTCCCCCCACCACTGCCCAAAAAACCGCCCACAACCACCACACGTAAGGCGACGGCGGTGACGGTGCCCTCGGCGGATATGCCGGAGGCAACCCCCGGCCAAACACTGGCCCCGCCGGCCAACGAGCCCGGCCAAGCCAACCGCCGGCGCCCTCGCAGGCGCAGCGGCAAAAAGCCCAAGAGGGTGGAGGCCGCGGCGCCCGCGGTACCCGAGGTACCGTCGGCGCCGCAGCCACCCCAACCTCGACCCAAGCGGGTCAGGGCCCCAACCGCCCTACAGCGGCCGTCGACCCCGCCGCCGCCGCCGCCACATAACACCACAGCGACACGGCCCGTACAGGCCCATCACGCCGCTAACACGCCGCACCACAACAACTCGTCCTTCACACAGGCGATGAGTGACCTGGAGGACATGGTGATGAGCTTGCTCATCGACTTGCTCGCCACCTTGTCCCGGGGGGAGAATCCCACTCCCGCTATATGCGCCGCGCTAGCGCGCATAACGGCCAATAGGACCGTTAGGCCCATCGCCGCCTCATTCACGCATCATTCAGTAAACTACTAATAGTTTACTGGAACCCGGGAGGGATAACCGCCAAACAAAACACCCTAAGGACACTCGCCCTGACGTATAATCCACACATTATACTTCTGGGCGAAACCTTCTTACACCCAAATCAAACATTCAGACTCCCTAACTATTTTACGTATCGGAGAGACGAACTGTCCGGGAACGGCCGCGCCTACAGGGGGGTAGCCGTACTCGTTAGGCGGGACGTCATCCACGACTCAGTTGAGGAGCCTGAATATAAGATAATTACATCGCTGGGCGTGCGAGTAAACGCAGGACCACAGGAACTGCGCGTATTCGCTGCGTACAGACCCCCGGTCCCCGTTCTTCACGAGGGTGATCTCGCCAACATTTTTCACGGGTCCACCCCGACCCTGTTGGCCGGCGACTTGAATGCGAAACACCCCTCATGGGGGTCGCACTCAATGTCGCCGACCGGCAGGAAGTTGAGCGAGGCTGCCGCCGAGTTGGACATAGAGATCCTAGGTCCCGACTCCCCTACCCATTACCCGGCCAACGACAACCATAGGGCGGATGTGTTGGACATCGTCCTCACACAGGGGGTGCATCGCCCCGTAACTGTGGACGTTCTATACGACGTTGATTCCAACCATATGCCCATATTGGTTACGGTGGATACCCAGCCTAGTACCAAATCCTCACTCCCTCCCCGCCCCCGCACCAACTGGGACGCCTACACCGCGGCGCTGCGTGATGTGCGCCTAAGTGGTCCCCTCGCCTCCCCGGAGGACGTGGAGGCCGCGGCGGGGCACATCGCGGAGCGCATCTCGCGAGCGCAAGAGCAGGCGCAATCCCCCCCTCGCCCCCGCTCCCGTCCTTCCCACACTACACTGCCGGCGAATATACGCGATTCGCTGGCGCGCAAACGTAGGCTGAGGAAGCAATGGGCCGAGACGCGTTGCCCGGTCCTGAAGAGGGAGCTGAATAGGCTCTCTGCCGAGGTCTCGGATGAGGTCCAAAAGTGGCGTGGTGAGTCGTGGGAAGCCAGGGTGGACCAGGCTTCCGAGAACCCCACAAACCTTTTCGAGCTGATTCGTCGACTCTCGAACACCCCAGCCCCCGTCCAACCCCTAGTTGACGCAACGGGCACTAAGTGCTACGAGGCGCGACAAAGGGCGCAGATCCTTGCCGATCACCTGTCAGTGCAATTCACTCCACACCCCATTCCCGTCGACGTCACTCCTTCCGTCATCCAGCACCACTCCATGGTCGAAAGCCAGGTCGCCGGATACCTGTCGGACCCGACACCGCCGCTGCGGGGCGATTTATATATCTCCCCGTCAGAGTTGCGGAAGGCCATCGCGCGGTTACCCAAGCGAAAGGCCCCCGGTCCAGACAAAGTAACGACGGCCATGATCCGGTATATGCCCCCGGGGTGCACGGTCGCGCTAGGGAGGCTTTTTAACGCCATCCTGCGCACGTCGCACTTCCCGGAAGCATGGAGAACCGGGAGTGTTATTGTTCTCCCCAAACCGGGGAAGGACCGACGACTCCCGGGCAGCTATAGACCGATCACCCTATTATCCCATCTCGCTAAGTTGTTTGAGCGACTGCTACTGCGGCGGCTAAGACCATTTATTCGTCTTAGAGACGATCAGTTCGGCTTCCGCAGCGGCCACTCTACAACGCTCCAACTGACGCGGGTTATCCACTTCCTGGCGAGCGCAACAAACCGGGGACACCGACCCGTCGGAGTTTTTCTCGATATAGAGAAGGCCTTCGACAGGGTTTGGCACCCTGGCTTGCTGTATAAGCTCATCCATCTTAACCCCCCTCCACCCCCGGCCATCATCCATCTCATTCACTCCTTCCTGAGCGGTCGCTCCTTTCACGTGAGTGTAGAGAACGCCGTATCCCAACCCGCACCGATCCGGGCAGGGGTGCCCCAGGGAAGCTGCCTCAGCCCCCTACTATACGCCGCCTACACAGACGACATGCCGTCACCGAGAGGGCCGTCGGAATGCGAAGAGCGGGGCGTAATGCTCGCTCTTTTCGCCGACGATAGCGCGTATTTCGCGTCCTCGAGGAAGCTCGGCCTAGCGCTGGATAGGCTGCAGACGGTGCTGGATGCGCTCCCGGATTGGCTCGATAAGTGGCGTATGGCCGTCAACGTGGGGAAGACGACCGCGCTATCTATCGCGACCAGGAGAGCGCCCGGCCCTCCACTCCGTCTCCGGGGACAGGAGATCGAGTGGGGGACGACTGTCACCTATCTAGGGTGTCGAATAGACAGGTCGCTGCGCATGGTACCCCAGGCGACGCACGCCATTAATATGGCAAAGGCGGCCCGGGCCGTGCTGCGGCCGGTCTTAACGTCAAGACTACCTGTGCCAACAAAACTATCCATATACAAGACCTACATTAGAAGTCGAATTACATACGCCATGCCGGCCTGGTATGGACTATGTAATAAGGCGACTAAAAAGCGACTCCAGGCACAACAAAACATCGCCCTCCGCATCATCACGGGGGCGGGACGCTACGTCCGCAATGACGTCATCGCCCGCGACCTGAAGATGCAGTCGATAGAGGACTTTGTGGTACTGTCCGCGCGTCGAATGTACGACCGCGCGGATAACGGGCCACACAAGCACCTCGTTAATATCGCGCCGCTTCATGCTCGGCCGCCTGACCCATTGGGACGCGCACTTCCCCGCGAACTCATCCTCTCCGGGGATGAGGAGGGCAATGTGGGCACGCAACTCACTACACAGGTTGCACCCTCCCAAACACACCGCACACCAACACCCCCACCCACACATGTACACGTCGCACATACACCCGTTACACAGTTACTCACCGCACAAATCCACCCATGCGCCTCGACTGCGCTGCTCCCCGCCAACCCAGTCGACCCCTCCCACCCTATCCCCAATCCTACCCCTAACCCCCGTCCCCGTCCCCGCTTCAGGGTCGTAAGCGGGAACCCCAGGACCTGTTTGCTGAGCTCGCACCACGACCCAATGCGCAGCGACACAGGCCCTGACAGACAGACGGACGAGAATTAGGACAGACAGACACGACCGACGTGAAATTTGTTAACATGCCCCCCCCGACAGACTGACCGACTTCCTCCCCTTTGCGCCGCACCTGTAAGCCGCACCCGCTCGCTGGCGGACTCACTGGGCTTCCCCAACGGGTTCCACCCGGTGGGTCCGACCGCGCCGAGGGTGCGCCGGATAGCGCAAGGGGAGGACTCTCCCAGCCGAGAGGCCTAGAATACCCCGAGCTTGAAGAGCTCGGGAGAAGATGTCCGGGCAAAGAGCTCCCCGCTCGAGGCCCGAAACCGCCCCCTAGGGGTGATGAAACCCGACGACGACAATTTTGAGTGAGAAACAAATATGGCGCCTTTGTGTAGTGTCGTTCCACTTTACTTATTTACATACTTTAAGTCTCTGAATGACGATGTTTTTGAATGTTACAGTTAGATTACGTTATAATCACAAATTTTATCAATATTGGCACAATACACCACAAATTCCACTGACATTGACAACTTAAAACGAGAAACCAAAATGGTAAGACGGCTTCACTTAGGTATTTCTATGACGTCACTTGATGATGTTACCAAAAATAGTTAAATCAAATATTTTGTTGTCTCTTTTTACGTGCAGTATTGTAGACTTGTTAAAAATAGATAGATAGAGGTTTATGAATACAATATCGATATTAATCATATTTGTATATCAGATTGTTCGTATAGAACATGAGGTCGTCTCCATTAAGTTTCAGTACTCAGAGACTCAGAGGTCGACAGTCAATCAAGCGCACTACTTACCTGACATTCGTTTTTTTTTATATCGAAACTATTATGTACATGGGTTTATTTTGACCAATGCGAGATATTCATACATAAACAGTTATTCAGGCATGTAGAGCACAGATGAGTTGGTAATGTAAAATGTATAGAAATACATAATCTTAAATAATCCATCGTCATGACGTATAATAAAATGCTCAAAAATATTATCAATTCTTTATTTTTCTTTAGGTAACTTTGTAGGATAAGCAGATAAACTTCGCTCAGACAGGTTTGTTTGCCATTATTACTCCAAAAAAATATTGTTTCGTGAAGGAAACCTTTTGACAGTTACAACAGTTTCGCGGAAATTTTGACTGGTTGCTATTTTACATGGTAAATAAGTCTAAAAACAAAGGTAATTGATGAAGTTTTTATAACGTGTTATCTTTAATTAAAATGTTAAGGAATTGGATATTAAATATTACTTACAGAAATAGTACATATGTACCTTACGTACATAACCTATTTATATAATGATCATTTAAAAACATTGCAGTTATTTCCAATATGTAAAATTTTGTTTCCTATTCTCAACAGAAAGATAATATGCAAGCTGCTCAGATGATTTCGAAAGCAAGGTTTATAAGGAAAATAAATCTAGGCAGATTTTGTTCATCAATAACATTACCAGACATTGATATCAATTACTATTGTGATAGTAAAAATGCTTCAGAAATAAAACATAATATTCAGATAAGGAAAGGAATAGGCGATATCGACCGAGTGCTGAATGCATACACATTATATAAAAGTCTTTCAACAAGTGATAGTTCATATAACTCTATTAAGACTAATCTGGTTAAGGAATTAAGTAGTTTACCCAACAAAACTCACCCTATTGTGCGAGGATATGATCAAGATCCACGCCTTGTGCATGAAATTAATAAGAAAAGGGAGTTTGGTGAATATGTTCCTTTGGAGTTCAATGAGATAACAAGACGCCTCAACCTAATGAGAACTGATAAACTGGGACATACATGCGGCCACAAGAGCTACTTCTTTCTAGGAGAGCTTGCAGAGTTAGAAGAAGCCTTAATAAAGTATACAGTCTCATTTCTGCTCAAAAAGAACTTCGAACTGGTTTCTGTACCTGATATTCTGCCAAGCAATGTTATAATGAGTTGTGGAATGACTGTAAACAGTGATCGTACACAGGTAAATTAAAATAAAACTATTTCAGTAATTTGACATTTTGATTTTCGTGTATTTCCAGTAAATGATTTTATGAAATTTTTTACACAATAAAAACATTGCCCAAGTGTCAATTTTACAGATATACTCACTTGACCCACACCACCATGGGCCAGACTTATATTTGTCAGGTACAGCTGAAATGTCATTAGCAGGACTTCTGATGAACTCTGTCTATAATAAGCAAATGCTACCATTAAAATTGGCTGCTGTTAGTAGATGCTATCGAGCCGAGACATCTAATGTTATAGAAGAAAGGGGAATTTACAGGTATACCAAATATTTCAGAATAATTATACTTTTGTGATTAGGTAGGCATCTTCAGAACATATTGTGTTAGTAAGAATAACAATAATTTGTTGATTAACAACTGTCTAGGACTATCACATAATTTTTGGTAAATATTATTAAAATTTATAATGTATAAAAGTATATTTTTTAGAGTTCATCAATTTACCAAAGTTGAAATGTTTTCTGCAACTGTTCCTGAAGAATCAGATGAAATGCTTGAATATTTGAGAGATATACAAGAAGAATTATTCTCTGCTTTAGGACTGCACATGAGGGTACTAGACATGCCACCTCATGAACTGGGAGCTCCAGCATACCGGTGGGTATATTAAGATAAATTGTTGGTAACTTTTAACTGTAAGTATTACAACAAATGTTTCTAAAGAAAATCTAATCATATAATCTGACACCAACTCACCCTGCAAGTTGAATTATGCAATACAATTTACTTTACTTATAATTCAATAATGAGCTATATTATTTAAAAAAAATTTTTTTGAATAATTATAGACCTTAGAAATACAGATATTGGGTCAATATGAACATAGTATTCATACATAATTTTGTAAGGATTTAATCATCATTTGATTATTATATAGATAAGATCAAGTAATGATAGTTTTATTCTCACAGGAAATATGATATAGAAGCTTGGATGCCAGGTCGTAATAGTTATGGCGAAATTTCTAGCTCAAGCAATTGTACTGATTATCAATCAAGAAGGCTTCATATCAAATATAAGGACCATAATGCAAGCAAGTATGTACACACATTGAATGGCACAGCATGTGCTGTACCCAGAATGTTGATTGCACTTCTTGAAACACATCAAGACCCCAAAGGAAAAATATTAATTCCATCCATATTGCAACCATTCATGAATGGCAAAACATATATTGGACGAAATAGTCAAGTACCTGAATTGAAATTGATTAAAATAAAGAAGTAAAACTTCGTTTTTGTTTATCTATTTATTCATTTAGGATTCACTTTTATTATCAACACTCTTTTTCTTTAGTCCTTTATGCTGTTTAGAATTTTTTTTCATTTTTGCTTTGAGTTGTTTGATGTCCACATTAGGGCCTGCATCTGATGGCCTGCTGGTTGGTTTTTCTTCTGGCGGTATAAAGTCCTTCTGTCTTTGTTCTTGTTTTGCACGCTTGACGTCTGCTTGTTTTTCCTCTTTATTATGCCGACGCTTAGCTTTCTTCTGGTCCTCCTTTAAGAAGTATTCACCAGTTGCCAACTCTTTATCAATTTTACTCTCAACTTGTGGTGGTGGGAATGGAGTATATGGCTTTTTAGTAACCTTCTTTTTAGGTTGCTTTCTAGGTACATTCTTGCTTTTGAATTTAGGCAAAAATCTATCCCAACTTTCATTTTTTAACTTAGGATCTTTCATTAACTCCTTTTTGATCATCAAACTTTTTATATTATACATGGGATGAATGTTTTTCATAGTGTCTTCTACAATTCTTCTCACTTGGACTAGTCCTTTGTATGGACCCACAGCAGATACAGTATTTCCCTGGACCAGCACATAGCATTCTGTTAATAATTCAATTGATTTCAATGTTACTCCATTAGGTCCAATCAGACGCTGTCTCCTCTTCAGAAAGGTTTCTTTTTTACGAACAAGTGAGTTTATTTTTATTATATCACATCCAATTTCGTCTTCTAAAACCCGTACAGCTTGTTCGAAGGGTACACTTCTGGACAACAACTTCATTAGATCTCTAGCTTTAATAATAATATATGGGTCCCATGTTTTTCTTGTGGTTTTTACAGTTAAGCTGCCCTCAATTAGGTCCAATTCTGCTATTATATGGTGCTCTTTTAAAACCTTTTGGACAAGTGGCCAACATTCTTTGAGATATTGTTCACGATATTTTGGAAACAATGTAGCAAATTTACTTTCTTCCAGTAGCCCATGTGGGTTATCGTCAGGAGTGAATTTAGGGATTTTCATTGCCCAAGCGTTATCCACTGGGCCCTCTTCACATTTATCATCGTCACTATCTTGATTTTGCATTTTGTATAACTATAATCCGTTTGTAATATTATCACAATCACTAAATACCTGGTTTCAATAAATATCAATCTAACAATTCCTGGTAGGAAGTTCATTCAATAAAAAAGCAATGTGCTTGTGACATTGACATGCGCATATCGGTGACATTTAGTTTTTTTTTTTACATTAGCCCGGGTTTGTATCTTTTTAGCCGAAATGAAATTTGTCTGCGCTTTTTACACAGATTTATTCGTGGTCCAAAGATTATGGGCGCGCCTCTAGCGGCGAAGTAAATCTATACTAATAATAATAGTTATAGTATGCAGAGATTAAAAATATTTTACACCACAATAATAATAATAATGTCCTCCTAACCGATATCGGTAACGGCGACCAATATCAATGAGGATTAGCCTCTGAGTACTGAAACTAATGGAGATAACTACGAAAAAGTGAAACCTAATTTGACAGAGAAACAAATATGGCGCATTTGTGTAGTGTCATTCCACTTTACTTATTTACATACTATAAGTCTCTGAACAATTTATTTATGACGATGTTTTAGAATGTTACAAGTTAGATTACGTTATAGTCACAAATTTTATCAATATTGGCACAATACACCACAAATTCCACTGACATTGACAACTTAAAGCGAGAAACCAAAATTTTAAGCTGGCTTCACTTGTTTTTTCATAAACATTTTTTGCGGGGTTTTTTGAAGTCGGTTTTTATTTTTGTTATTACGTGCAGGATAGATAGAGGTTTATGAATACAATATCGATATTAATCATATTTGTATAGCAGATTGTTCGTCTCCATATGTTTCAGTACTCAGAGGGATTAGCCAACTGCGCAGAAGATAATAAAGTACTGAAACTAACCCTACCCTACCTAGTCATACCTACGAAAAATTGAGGCCCAATTTTAATGAGAAACAAAAATGGCGCCTTTACGTAGTGTCATTCCAGTTTACTTATTTTACATACTTTATGTCTGAACAATTTATTTATACAATAAAAAATAAAATAAAATCTAGGGATGTTTCTTTTAAGGTGTCAAGCCGACACTAGCTGGTAGCAGGGTTCCATACCTATCGATTTAACTCCCATGTATGTTCTACGATTTTTTGTAGTTTTCGAGGTATATTTTTTTTTCGTTATTTTTTATGATTATGTGACCACACGGCTTAAAATAATTAGGTACAACTTTTTTTTGGTTCAACCATTCTTGGATATTTTTTTTTTATTATAATGCCTATTGATTGCTGTATTATGGACAAAATAATCTTCATAGCTTCTTACTAATTTTAAAAACTGTCCAGCCTCATAAACTAAATTTAAAGCTTCTGCATAATTCCCTATTTTTTCATTATCGATTAAAATGTTTACATCTTGTATCAAAGTTAGGATGGAGATTATTTTGCCCATAATACTGCAATTAATAGGCAATATAATAAAAAAAAATATTCAAGAAAAGTCGAACCAAAAAAAAGTTGTAATTAATTATTATTACGTGGTCACGTAATCATAAAAAAATATCGAAAAAAAATTATATCTCGAAAACTACAAAAAATAGAACGTAACATGAACGTAGAACATAGATGGGGGTTAAATCGATAGGTATGGAACCCTGCTACCAGCAAGTGGCGGCTTGACACCCTAAAAGAAACACCCTGTATTTATTGCCAGAAAACAAAATGTACATTACAGGTTAGGCTGACCTACATACTCGGCATTGTCTCTCCTGTAGAGGAAGGTTACACGACGATGACGATGTTTTTGAATGTTACAAGTTGGATTAGGATAAAATCACAAATTAATTTTATCAATATTAGCCTCTGAGTACTGAAACACATGGAGACGACATAATGTGCTATAGGAACAATCTGCTATACAAATATGATTAATATCGATATTGTATTCATAAACCTCTATCTATCCTGCACGTAATAATAAAAATAAAAACCGACTTCAAAAAACCCCGCAAAAAATGTTTATGAAAAAAACACAAGTAAGAACCTGCCTAATAGCTATGTATATAAATGTAAACACTAAAAAGTATATAAAATAAATTCTTCCGACTGCTTCGATGAAAGCATTAATCTTTAACACGTATTTAAATATTTACAATAATCAGTCTGTTTTGGAGTCGGTGCCAGCCCGCGTAATTATATGCGGTCATCAATTCGGAATTTTGCAATTTGTTGTTTCTTGGTGAAGGGTGGTAAAATAGGTTTTGAAAATACAGAATCAGTAGTAAGTTAATAAATACTCATATTTTAACTAATTTGTTACAAATTGTTATTAGTAAGGTCATTTGTTATTAAGTGTCTACTTTTTTTTAGTTTGGCTGGCACCGACTCCAAAACTAACTGATTACACTAGTCAACAGTTTTTTTGCACAGAATCAGCTTATTGCCTTTTCGATAAAACAATAACAGCTGATTCAGATTCAGTCATCCAAATTTGATCATCAGGTCACATTTTTGAGTTATTAGAGAACAAAGTTACTTAAATTGCCTTTAAGGTTCTGACTTCAGTATTGATAAATCAATTCATAAATACAAAATTTTTCATATCTATTGTCTTTTGTGGAAATAAATAATCCCAAATTGTTGATTAACAGTGTAAATTATATTGCTATACTAATGTATCGCAAAATATTCGCATAAGAATGGTATTAAGAATTCGTCCATATAAAATGAGCAGCTCCGAATGTACGCAAAAATTATGGTAAAGCTTAACTAGACTTAACTTTGCATAGAATCATAGTAGAAACTTAATTCGAAGTACATTGGAGTGTTCAGCATTCTGACTATCAATCGCATGCATGTATTATGTTTACATTTTAATAATCTTTATGCTGTTAAATAATACAACAAAAACGGTTCAATGGTAGATATTTGAATGTTTCTAGGCAAATGACAAAAAAATGTGTCGTGATGGGAAAATGTTAATAATATAATTGTATTATGCTGGTACAGATAATTAGAAAAAAGTATTAAATTGTTATGTGGCAAAAAAAGAGTGTAATTTTGTTGACTAGTGTTATTTTAAATATTTAAATACGTGTTAAAGATTAATGCTTTCATCGAAGCAGTCGGAAGAAACGGAATTTATTTTATACTTTTTAGTGTTTAGACATTTAAATAGCTATTAAGGCAGATTCTTACTTGTGTTTTTTTCATAATTTGTCCTAATCGTTAGGGAGACTTCAAAAAAAAAGAGGAGGTTCTCAATTCGTCTGAATTTTTTTTTATGTATGTTACTCGATATCTCCGAGAATTGTTATCCGATTTTCAAAATTCTTTTTTTTATTCGAAAGGGTTTACTTCCGAGATGGTCCCATTGCCACCAAGTCAGGATCTGATGAAAGGATCCCAGGAAAATCGAGGGAAACCCTCAAATTTAATAGGCACGTACAATGTGTTTTAGACATTTTCCAAGATTGTTCAAGTATTTACGCATGGTACTTGGTAGTTCTTACTAGTGTAAACATTTTTTTGCGGGATTTTTTGAGGTCAGTTTTTATTTTTGTTAAAATTTAACTTATTCGTAGTTATGCCATCTAGATAGAGGTCCAAATCTCAATTTTTTTTTTCTGTTCTATTTGGGCATGGGAAAAAGCGGAAACCAGAGTACTTGCCCCCCCACGCTCAAGATGGATTTGAGGATAGTGTAAGTGAGGTTTCTGTGTAACGACAGGTAATCAGAGAGGTTATATAATTATTCATTAAAGTCAACGTCGTGGCATAAATTATACTTTATTATAATCATAAAAAAAAACACCCTTAACTACAATATTTTCTGCGTATAGTAGGATTTAGTTTTACAACGTTATTTTTTGTAAAATAATTACGAATACCGAAACACGGGTCAGATAATATAATTTAAGAAGTCAGTAGGTACAGTAAAAATAGGCACTTATATTAAAAACTTAAATTACAAGCTTTCCTCGCGCGAGTATGGTCACCGTGCACCGGGCGTATATAACCCTATCTCGCTTCGGACAACCTGGGTGCTTAGCCAAATGCGCGCCAGCGATTCGATAACTAACTTCGCTATCGCTCGTATTGCGCCACAAACTGGTTTACTAAGAACTCATAGTGCGGAACTCGGAGTTAGTTCCCGATTTGTCCACCCGACTAGTCTCTCGGTCCACACGCACATGAATATCTGTCTGTGGCGCGATACGAGCGACAGCAAACTTCGTTATCCAATCGCTGGCGCGCATTTTTCTAAGCACATAACAGCGATGTGCACGCCACGCGCGGGTCCATTTTAGTTGGTATGCTTTATTTAAGGTTTTGTAAATATAATTTGGTCAAAATATTACATGGTATAAAAATATCGCCGTCGATTCTAGTAGATAGATAGTAGATTCTAGTACATTTTCAGGTTTCATACACCAAAAAAAGGTTGTACAGTTGTAACAGGTAGTATTACTAACATTATTTTAACTTGTCTTAAACATAACAATCCATCACAAACAAACATAGATTTAATAGAAGTAAACTTTTATCTTCTCACCAGTTGTAACAGGTTTACATAGAATATACCTTTTTAAATGAAAAAAACAGCCTCATGCTATTTTAAACCGTTTTTATAACCACTACATGTTTATTCTAGTGTAACCTATGTGTGTACTAGGCTATTCTAAGATTTTTATTTGTGTAAGCCGGTGTACTTACATAAATTAAGATAATATATGCATATGAAACTCATTGATTGTAACAAATTAACTACTATCTGATTATAAAAAATAAATTGTATTTTGGCACGGACTAGTAAAAAAATGAGGGACCCCACGTTCATACTTAAGCGTGAAGCCACGTTTATGCATGTGTGCGTGAGCTATGTAAGGATACCAGATAACGGATATCTGTCATTTGGGGCACTTATTATGTCAATGTATAATGACGTAAGTTGCGTGTCAGGTTGGAGCACCTGAGGCGCTTCAACGTGTAGTTAGCGGCGCGGAGTCCTTCTTTTTTAACTAGTCCGTGTAAGTATTTAGGTATGGTATTATTTTTATTATATATTTTACTTATACCTTCAATATTTTTAACGAGTCAATTCTTAATAGGTAGGTATAATGGTACTTAGAATTCACTCGTTAAATATATAGATGTACTTATAGAAATTATAAGATTTTTAAGGAAATTTCCTTGATAAGTATTACTACAGTAGTCTGCTATTTGTATCTCTATTCATCAAAATTGAAGTTAGCCATGTTATTATACTCTTGTGACCAAGCCGCAAACCTTGAGCCGTCCATTTCGGGAGCATGTCTATTATTTTCGAGCAATCTATGGCTGCCACCACCTATGGCAGCCCCGCATTCGATACATTTACCGACTTGCATGGCACCACCGCATTCCCCGATGCAATAAAAGTGACCGTTAGGGCATTGGTACCAGTGCCCTTGTTTAAGACCTATCGCCTTCACAATCAAGTCACGTTCTTCTTTCGTGACGATACCCGTTACTTTTATTTCTTCTTGAAACTTTTTAAGGATGGCCATGACTTCATTCTCTTTATAGATTTTCCACGATAATACCGCCTCTTTAGCAGCCGTAGCCGCTTCTACAACCTTTGGATAGCTTTTAGCAATTGCGTAAGCAGTATGTTCGAACATCCTGGAAAGCTGTATTATAGAACCCATGCGTCTTATTTCATTGTTGATGTCTTCCTGCTGCTGTTGACTTATTTTCTTTATATTTGTAACTAGCACGTCGCAAATGATCTCCACTTGCTTCAAAAAATCACTCTTGAATTCAGTAAATTTAACTAAATTATATTTGTTGATTTTATCTCCAATTGCGTTCATTATATTTATGTACAAGAAATGCATGTCAAGTTGTACAAGAGAAATTTTAGTTTGGGTTCTAACAATTGCTTGTAGTTTATCGAACGCCAGTTTGAAATGTTCATTAGCTGGAAAATACAAAATATTTTATTAATATTTAGGACTACATTAATTGTCTTTTTGTTTAGGTACATATTTAGAACAACATGGTTGCCTTGTTCGTCACATTTTTTTTATATGCTTTGATAGTAAATGTCATTCAGGGTCTAAGTAAATCCCAACTGAGCAAGGTCTTAAACGCGGCTGACCATATGATGACCTTCAACAGTCTACAATCATTGAGGAATAGTAGCGCCTATCGTAAACAGGATTATGTGTATTCCTTCCCTTTTCCTCCATCTGGTTATTTAATACTGGCTGTGCCAGCGGTGTCACCCGCGTTTATGGTTAATATTATAAAGACTATTTCCGTCATACATGATTTCTATGTAACATTAAGGCTGTACACGCGACGGAAGCTTAAAAAATGGAGTAACTTCTCCCGTTTTCCCAACATTTCCCATCACTACTCCGCTCTTATTAATTGTAGTGTGATGAAAAGTATACTATAACCTGCCCAGGAGTATGAAGAATAATTGTACCAAGTTTCGTTAAAATCCGTCGAGTAGTTTTTGTTTCTATAAGGAACATACAGACAGACAGACAGACATACAGACAAAAATTTTACTGATTGCATTTTTGGCATCAGTATCGATCACTAATCACCCCCTGATAGTTATTTTGAAAATATATTTCATGTACAGAATTGACCTCTACAGATTTATTATAAGTATAGGTAATGTTTTATTATTTAGTTTCAAATATTCATTTTAAAGTCGAATCCCAAACATATATTTTTTTAATCAGTCTCAAATAAAATTTTCTAATTGCTTAGGTGAGTTTAGGTACGTACATAAGATTCTCCCTAAAATGAATTAACACTAATGTCTTGTAAAGAAATGTCTCATAATATTAATTATTAAAACTTGATTAATAAATAAAGGTACCTTGTATAGTTTTAACGTGCGTGTCTTTGAGCGTTGAGAAAGCATTTAAAAGTTCGAGCTGTTTCTCTTTCACCTGCTGTTGAGAGCCGTAAACGCGCTCTTTGATGGGATTGATCTGAGTCCTGTACATTTCGTTGACGCGGTCCTTGTAACGGTACGTGTTTATTATCGGCTTGCGACAGAACGGGCAAGCACGAACGGAAATAGTTTCCTTGTCGCCGTTCATTAGGTTATCAGCATCTTCCACTTCCAAGATGTGAGAACAATCTTGCAGTACAATAAATCTGAAATAAAAAATCACATTAGGTAGGTAGGTACTAGACACTTTCCGCGATAGGTCTTACATTTAATTGCAGAATAGGACAGGACTTGCAAAATATCACGGGCATCCGTTCGTAGCGGGCACGGAGACCTATACTCGAGCAGTGAAATCGAATGCTATCATTGAGCATGGACTCCATACGATAAAATTGCCACTGGCTCTCAAACGGTAGACAACAACTAGTGTGGCGTAACTAGGTATTAGTTCCGCCACTGTTTAACTGACTAACTAATGAATGATTTGAAAACAATTGTTCAGTTTTACAAATAATTGGAAACCATCGTTTTTAATAAGGCGATATTTTAAATAAAACCAAAGATGAATTTTATTGGATAAATATTTTGAACTAAAATTTTCTTTCTGGTCTAGCGATCGAATGTAATCGACACTAGTCACGCTTACTACGCTCCGATGTCATAGGTATTTTACAATACTTCCATGCAGTGGCGGATTTACACATTTGCCGCTAGTAGGTTTTTTAAATTTTGTCGTTCCAACAGACCTCTACAGTGCCATACCATGCACCGTGGCATGGATAAAGATGCAAGAGTATAAAATAAATAAAATCAATGCCGGTTTAATGTGGTGTTCTCAGGGCCGGATCTACTACAGGGGCTTTTTGGGCCGCAGCCAGGGCCTCGTTGAAGACAATAGAGTCATATGTATAAAACAGATGATCCTTTTTCACAGCTTTCCATCCAATCCAGCCCACTGTCCCATGTTGGTCTGGGACTTCAAAAGAATATGCTAACTGTGGTTCTTGCCTAGCATGTCGTAAAAGGCGACTAATGGTATATCGGGGTTTGGGTGTGTGATTGTGTAGGCAACAGGTTAGCCGCTTGTCACAAATTTTTCACAATTTTCCATCTAACCCAGCCCGGCTTTATTTTTGGCTGAATGTGGTTGAAAGGGGCCCCTTCGACTCTGCCTACCCCGTCGGGGATTATGGGCGTGATTTTTGTATGTATGTATGTGTATAAAACAAAACTAGGATCCCTAGTAGTATCTAGAAGAAAACAATTTTAGGTCCCTAAGTAGGATTAGCCCAGGGCTCCGCACATTGAATATCTGTCCTGGGCAGTCGGTTCACCCAGGTGACAGATGTTATGGGGCGCTAGTCCTAAATTCAAATCAAATTCAAAATATCTTTATTTATATAGGCTTCAAAAAAGCAATTAAAAATAGTTAATTTAAACAGAAAAAAAGTAGGTATTACCACCGGTTCGGAAGGTAGAATCTGTCGAGAAGAAACCGGCAAGAAACTCGATAGTTACTCTAAAGGAATAAGTATATACATAACATCACGCTCGTAATCCCCATAGGAGTAGGCAATAGAGTCAAGGGATAGCAATCCCCTTCAACCACATGCAGCCAAAAATAAAACAGGGCTGGGCTAGATGGAAAATTGCAAAAAAGTAGTGACAGCTAGCTCGTACTTACTAAGTATACCATTAGTCGCCTTTTACGGAATGCTAAGCAAGGAACACAGATGGCACATTATTTTCAAGTCCCAGACCAATATGGGATCTAAAGAAATAAACGTTAATAAGTCAAAGGCAACAAATATCAATCAGGGCGAGTCCACACCCTTATGCCTGTTGATAGACGTTACCAGTTATAGGGGACGCTGAATCTTGGGGTTTCGATTGCGGGATTATAAACGGGCGACATTTTTATGGCATCGGTAGCGCTAACGCCGTAGGTAACTGATATTAATTCTTGTGATTTCTGAAAAACTAGCATTTTGACGCTCTAGACTTTTCAACCTGTTGGTAAATGCCCCAAAAATCCTACTTCGTTATTGTTATTCTTACTTGGCGTCATCATCGAATTCGTCGCCGAGAAAGTCTCTTGGGAAGGTGTCCGGGCTACACACGTTGCAGATCGGCGGGCAGGGCTCGCCGCAGAGTCCGCGGCAGGGATGGCGGCAAGGCAGCTGCTTGTCGCAAGCTTCGTCGCAAGGCGGCCGGCTACAGGGCTCACCGCAACGTCGCGTGCACATCCCATGTTTGCATCTGCGTTTGCATCTCTCCTGCGAAATGCGGTTGGTACACTCACATTAGACGCTGAACATGGGTGTACGCAACGGGGGGCAGCTCTGCCCTCTTGAACTCGTGTGCCATGGTACCTGCTGGTCTATTTACTAAAAAAACCCATCAGTAATGTATTATTTTTTATCACGCGAAAAAGTACCTACCTAATGTTTAGTTTTGCACATAGCTCGCCATTTATAACATATTAGTAACTACGGATTTATACCACTTGCTCAGTGGTGGGGGAAAACATTGCAACCTGCACATTCGATGATCTTTTTTGTTTTGGTCCCCGCCTAAGGTTTATGAAGGCAAAAATCCTTTCAAAGTAATAATTGTAGGTAATCGCATAATAATCACACATGCTAAGTCCAGGGTCATAGTGTACCGCAACCCAACAACTGTTAAACATAATCCTATATAGGAATATGATATGTCGGTAGTTTACCTGGCAGGGCACGCAGGGGGCGCCGCATAACTTGCTACATTGCGAATGCGGGCACCTGACTTCACATCGCTTCTTGCACGGGGGACATATTTGGTTGCATGGTTCCTCGCATCTGGTGAATATCACATTTCCAATTAATTGTTTGAAGTGGTTGGATTCACACGGATTCGGGAAAATAATACGAAGGTGTAGGCGAAACGTATCGCGAAACGGGTCGCAATGTGCATGCTCGCGCGGGCACAACTCACTGGTGGCCGCAGATGTTGGTGACGTGGCAGGCGCTGGCGCAGAGCGCGTGTAGGCGGCCGTGGTGGCAGGCGGCGCAGCGGCTAGTAGATAATATAATAGTGTAGGCGAGGCGTAGAGCACACGCGCGCGTGTCACGACTTACTGGTGGCCGCAGATGTTGATGACGTAGCAGGCGCTGGCGCAGGGCACTTGCAGGCGGCGGTGGCGGCAGGCGGCGCAGCGGCTAGTAGATAATATAACAGTGTAGGCGAGCCTCAGAGCACACGCGCGCGTGGCACGACTTACTGGTGGCCGCAGATGTTGGTGACGTGGCAGGCGCTGGCGCAGAACGCGTGCAGGCGGCCGTGGCGGCAGGCGGCGCAGCGGCTAGTAGATAATATAATAGTGTAGGCGAGGCGCAGAGCACACGCGCGCGAGTCACGACTTACTGGTGGCCGCAGACGTTGGTGACGTGGCAGGCGCTGGCGCAGGGCGCGTGCAGGCGGCCGTGGCGGCAGGCGGCGCAGCGGCTAGTAGATAATATAATAGTGTAGGCGAGGCGCAGAGCACACGCGCGCGAGTCACGACTCACTGGTGGCCGCAGATGTTGGTGACGTGGCAGGCGCTGGCGCAGGGCGCGTGCAGGCGGCCGTGGCGGCAGGCGGCGCAGCGGCTAGTAGATAATATAATAGTGTAGGCGAGGCGCAGAGCACACGCGCGCGAGTCACGTTTACTGGTGGCCGCAGATGTTGGTGACGTGGCAGGCGCTGGCGCAGGGCGCGTGCAGGCGGCCGTGGCGGCAGGCGGCGCAGCGGCTAGTAGATAATATAATAGTTTAGGCGAGGCGCAGAGCACACGCGCGCGAGTCACGACTTACTGGTGGTCGCAGATGTTGGTGACGTGGCAGGCGCTGGCGCAGGGCGCGTTCAGGCGGCCGTGGGGGCAGGCGGCGCAGCGGCTAGTAGATAATATAATAGTGTAGGCGAGGCGCAGAGCACACGCGCGCGAGTCACGACTTACTGGTGGCCGCAGATGTTGGTGACGTGGCAGGCGCTGGCGCAGGGCGCGTGCAGGCAGCCGTGGCGGCAGGCGGCGCAGCGGCTAGTAGATAATATAATAGTGTAGGCGAGGCGCAGAGCACACGCGCGCGAGTCACGACTTACTGGTGGCCGCAGATGTTGGTGACGTGGCAGGCGCTGGCGCAGGGCGCGTGCAGGCGGCCGTGGCGGTAGGCGGCGCAGCGGCTAGTAGATAATATAATAGTGTAGGCGAGGCGCAGAGCACACGCGCGCGAGTCACGACTTACTGGTGGCCGCAGACGTTGGTGACGTGGCAGGCGCTGGCGCAGGGCGCGTGCAGGCGGCCGTGGCGGCAGGCGGCGCAGCGGCTAGTAGATAATATAATAGTGTAGGCGAGGCGCAGAGCACACGCGCGCGAGTCACGACTCACTGGTGGCCGCAGATGTTGGTGACGTGGCAGGCGCTGGCGCAGGGCGCGTGCAGGCGGCCGTGGCGGCAGGCGGCGCAGCGGCTAGTAGATAATATAATAGTGTAGGCGAGGCGCAGAGCACACGCGCGCGAGTCACGTTTACTGGTGGCCGCAGATGTTGGTGACGTGGCAGGCGCTGGCGCAGGGCGCGTGCAGGCGGCCGTGGCGGTAGGCGGCGCAGCGGCTAGTAGATAATATAATAGTGTAGGCGAGGCGCAGAGCACACGCGCGCGAGTCACGACTTACTGGTGGCCGCAGATGTTGGTGACGTGGCAGGCGCTGGCGCAGGGCGCGTGCAGGCGGCCGTGGCGGCAGGCGGCGCAGCGGCTAGTAGATAATATAATAGTGTAGGCGAGGCGCAGAGCACACGCGCGCGAGTCACGACTTACTGGTGGCCGCAGATGTTGGTGACGTGGCAGGCGCTGGCTCAGGGCGCGTGCAGGCGGCCGTGGCGGCAGGCGGCGCAGCGGCTAGTAGATAATATAATAGTGTAGGCGAGGCGCAGAGCACACGCGCGCGAGTCACGACTTACTGGTGGCCGCAGATGTTGGTGACGTGGCAGGCGCTGGCGCAGGGCGCGTGCAGGCGGCCGTGGCGGCAGGCGGCGCAGCGGCTAGTAGATAATATAATAGTGTAGGCGAGGCGCAGAGCACACGCGCGCGAGTCACGACTTACTGGTGGCCGCAGATGTTGGTGACGTGGCAGGCGCTGGCGCAGGGCGCGTGCAGGCGGCCGTGGCGGCAGGCGGCGCAGCGGCTAGTAGATAATATAATAGTGTAGGCGAGGCGCAGAGCACACGCGCGCGAGTCACGACTTACTGGTGGCCGCAGATGTTGGTGACGTGGCAGGCGCTGGCGCAGGGCGCGTGCAGGCGGCCGTGGCGGCAGGCGGCGCAGCGGCTAGTAGATAATATAATAGTGTAGGCGAGGCGCAGAGCACACGCGCGCGAGTCACGACTTACTGGTGGCCGCAGATGTTGGTGACGTGGCAGGCGCTGGCGCAGGGCGCGTGCAGGCGGCCTTGGCGGCAGGCGGCGCAGCGGCTAGTAGATAATATAATAGTGTAGGCGAGGCGCAGAGCACACGCGCGCGAGTCACGACTTACTGGTGGCCGCAGATGTTGGTGACGTGGCAGGCGCTGGCGCAGGGCGCGTGCAGGCGGCCGTGGCGGCAGGCGGCGCAGCGGCTAGTAGATAATATAATAGTGTAGGCGAGGCGCAGAGCACACGCGCGCGAGTCACGACTTACTGGTGGCCGCAGATGTTGGTGACGTGGCAGGCGCTGGCGCAGGGCGCGTGCAGGCGGCCGTGGCGGCAGGCGGCGCAGCGGCTAGTAGATAATATAATAGTGTAGGCGAGGCGCAGAGCACACGCGCGCGAGTCACGACTTACTGGTGGCCGCAGATGTTGGTGACGTGGCAGGCGCTGGCGCAGGGCGCGTGCAGGCGGCCGTGGCGGCAGGCGGCGCAGCGGCTAGTAGATAATATAATAGTGTAGGCGAGGCGCAGAGCACACGCGCGCGAGTCACGACTTACTGGTGGCCGCAGATGTTGGTGACGTGGCAGGCGCTGGCGCAGGGCGCGTGCAGGCGGCCGTGGCGGCAGGCGGCGCAGCGGCCGGCGCACCTGTGCCCGCAGCGCAGCTCGGCGCCGCACGCCGCGTTGCAATGCTGAAGCACGAGCTCGTCCTGCTTGCGCTCTGCATGCGCCAAACGGAAATTACTCAGCTTGTTGCTCAAATCACATACATGTATGTACCCATATAAGTATTATAATGCCCGCCATCCTCGAAAGAACAAGGTGTTAGGGTTGCCAACATTTCTTTGACGAAGCATAGTATTTTTCAAACTAAGTCACAAAAAATATAGTACACTCCAAAATAAAATAGTATTTCACGGAAAAATCCAAAAATAGACAAAGATCCTACAGACAAGATAGATCCTATAAAAAAAAGCTATATTTATAAGCATTTTTTTTTTCATATAAAAGAAGGCAGTCTAATGCTTTTACACATTCGATTTTAAAATTAACGTTCTTAGATTTTGTTACAGAAAAAATATACTATTTTTGCGTACTATATATTTCTTCAACAGTATATAGTACGCAGACCCAAAATATAATACAATACTATATTTTCTAGTACGGTTGGCAACCCTAGGTACCCCTTTTAGCCAATAATAGAGTTGGGTTTGATCGAAAATTACGATAAATAATAGCTAACATTTGAAAAGGATCATGAATGTTGAAGAGGCGAGTGAGGTGTGTAAGGATCGTGCCATATGCCGTTCGGTTCTCTCTGCCTACCCCCTAGGGAAGTGGCGTGAAGTTTTAGTAGTTAGTAGTAGTAATAATAGCTAACAGATATACGATACCCAATACACAACCGGTCGCCTCATAGGTACGATATGGTACATGAATTAGTAGGTACATTATTTATAAAGCCCCAAAGCGATTTAAGATCAAATAATATGAACAATAGATACATTCTTTTACGCCCTTGATTCGTACGGTGCGTACAAACCAATATGAAAGTAGGTATACATTAAACCTTCCTCTTGAATCACTCCTACTTATTGGTGAAAACTGCATTAACATTCCTGCCGTTTTTTGTTTTATACTACCTATGTAAAGATTAACATTTAGGGTTTGGATATTTGTTGTATCTTCTTTGAATATCGATATAGAGCCTAAGCTACTATTTTGAACTACATGTCACGTTGCCTTATATTTAATGTAATGTATTTACAGCGCTCTTTGGTTAACTTTTTTGTTAGTCGGTTTTAGTTTCATTACAACTGTATGCTCGAGAATGTAACGCTGCCAAATTATTTCATAAAACCAAATTAAAAGATCCGTTTACGTACGCGTCTGGGTTGCTTCGAAGAGCGGACGCACGTTGCACGGCAGCTGGACAATGTGTCCGCAGGGCGAGGCGATGGGGCGCGGCGTGGGCTCCGTGCACAGCGCGGCGCTGCAGGGCTGCGCGCAGCGCCGCGCGCAGCGGTGCCCGCACGCCAGCCGCCGCTCGCACGCCTGCTGGCACAGCTCCCGCGTCGGCTCCGTCTTGCACGACACGTTGATCGCGTGTCCACACTCCGGTATCACTTTATTAACCTAAAAGCAAGTTACCTCATCAGTCTTGCACAACCTTTTTCTATAGCTAATAAATAATAATCACCAGGAACACCCACTATGGTTTCCTGGGTCAAATATACTTGATTAATTATATTACGCCCGCCTGTTAGATTATATCAAAAAAAATCAAATATCTACACAAAAAAATATGGAGATACAGCACATCAAAATTCTGGAGTGAAGAGATTAAAAGTCTCTAAATGCTAAAATGTTGTAGCACGTATTATAACATCACGTGAAATTTTAACGATCTGTATCTTTCATATTTACCTATGTTTGCTGAACAAAAAACATGTATTGTGTTTAAACTTGAAGTCTAATCTTACTGAGGACTTCTTAAAATACAATACAATAAATACAAATACAATTTCGAGTCGTAGAGTCCTAATGATAAAAAGCTATTAGGTAGGTACTTTCTTCAATCCTTTTCATGAAAAGGATTGATAGTATCGACAATTACATATACAATTACATATACGTTATATGTGTTTGCTTCACACCCCATGGTAGCACTACATCTTTTCCCACCCTCGAGGCTTCAAATACTAGAAACTAACCATCTGGTCGCAATCACCGCACTTCTCGAAGCACTTTTTCTTGCAGAAGTGGCCGCAAGGCAGCACGCGAGCGCATTTCTTGCGGCAATCCGTCTCGTCCACGTTTTTGTAGCACGCAATGCGCTCCGAATGTTTGCACAACGATCTCTTTTTAACAACCTGTAATTACGAAAAATGTCATTATCCTAAACATAGAGTAGTATTAATTAAAAGTATCTCATATTAATAACACAAAATAGGATAGGTCCCTGGGTAAAATAAAAAATTACTAGCTATATTTAGTTCGTTAGTTACATTACATTAAACTTATAAAACAAAATCAAAACTTATTTTTTTTATATGTAATAAAAGACTATATAAACTTGTGACCCTGCGACAAGCGATATGTACGCGCCATACAGTTCCGGTAGGGTTAACTTTCTTTAAGGTTTTGTAAATATTAAGTATTTGGTCATAATATAGCATGGTATAAAAAATATGCAATAATGCTATTAAAGAATCTGTAGAAACAGTCAACAACTTTTAGTTAAAAATACTAAGACAATGTTAGTTAGAAAATCGTGAAAAAGTGTACCCAATACCAATATCTACAACCAGTCGTCTTTTAAGCCTTTTACGACGACGAATAAAAAAAATTTGCGCATTAATTTTAACATGAGATGAGACTGGATAAAAAAAACGTACCGCCTTAAAATTAGAAGTGACAATAACGAGGCTCAACGCGATATGCATTATTAAGTACTTGACTATTACCTACTTACTTATTTATCATTACGCCCGTAATCCCTAAAGGGATAGGCAGAGTCAAAGGGACAGATAGCCCCCTTAACTATATACAGTACATACCTACTTTGTGCATATTACAGTATTTAAGTACCTATGCCTATCGCGGTTTAGTGTCAGTACTGTTATTTACAGACTTCGACTGGCCCGTTGGTCGAGTGGTCAGAGACCCTGGCCACGAAACCAAGGGTCGCGGGTTCGAATCCCGTTAGGGGAAAATGTTTAGTGTGATAAACATGGACATGGACAAATTGACTCGAGTCATTGATGTTTATAACGTATATAAGTATGTCTATTCGTTCACCTAGTATATCCATAGCACAAGCATAAGCTTAGTTTGGAGCTAGGAAATTGGTGTGTCAGTCTGAAGAATTTATTTATTTATTTATAATATACTGTGGGTACTTACTTCAACATTGCAATCGTCACATGTTTCGTGACACTGCTTCATACACTGGTGATCGCCGCGGTCACCCACTAAGTTGGCTGTGCATCCCCTCTTCGCTTGAGCGCACGCTTTCTCACAAATGTACTGCAGGAAATAAATCAATTACTTTACTAGCGTAATGACACGTTAACTAATTATTGCGGTTTGAAAGAAGTGAATTTCGTGTAATTTAAAACACAGACTACAAGGCTCCTCTCCGGACGAAACAATAATACTAATCGAGGCAGATGGCCGGTATCTCACTCCATAGCCCAACGTCCATGGTAGAACCTCACCCATAGCCCCGGTTCTTCAGTCTCACTTTTTCGCAATAGTCTTGCATCAGCCGGATTGCCTTTGATTGTATTTTGTTTTATACTGCAACTAAGGGCAACACCTAGCCGGTGTTGTACCCCATCACACATTTAGATCAAACTCTCAAAAGCCTCTACATGTTGGACCCATGTCCCACATGCCAAGCCTAAAAGGCCCAGACTTGTCCAGTGATTGTGCCGAGACATGGTAATAATAAAAATCCCATCCTGCCGGATGCATCTTTTAAAGCTAATCTGCATCTTTTTAAGGGTCGCGGGTTCCAAAGAGGCAAATGTTCATGTGATGAACATGGACATTTTTACTCGAGTCATGGATGTATATATAAACGTATTTAATTATGTCTATTCGTTCGCCTAGAATCTATAGGACAAGCTTTAAGCTTAGTTTGGAACTATGGAATTGGTGTGCCAGGCTGGAGTATTTATTTATTATATTTTATAGGTATATATTTATATATTTTTATTACACACCTTCTCGTGGTCAGGGTCGTTGGTGACGTGGCAGCGCAGACGGCAGGTGTGGCCGCAGCGGTCCACTCGCGTCGGGCAGGGCACCGTGCATGTCACATACTTCATCTCCAAATGACATGGCTTCTTTGCCTGGAAATGTTTATAAAAATTCGTAGCCACAAACGTGCGTTTTGGTAAATAAATAACAAAAAAAAAAATAAGGGATTATATTGGTAATGAATTTTATATGCATTGCATTTATTACAAGATGCTAATTATCTAACCGTGTATAATAAATTATTAATATATTATACTTAAAACTTGAATTCAAATAAGGATGATGTCTTATGAAAATATAAAGCATTCAGAGAAAGACAGGCCTCTGCGTTCTCCTAGGGTATCTATATATAAGTATATAGTGTATCCCTAGGGTATATGCGAGGAATTCATCATAAGGGTAGGGTGAGTTACATGCATCATCATAATTAAGGGAAGCCTTCCCGCTATAGACATAAAAAAAAAACGCCTCTCGTAGGGAATAGAGCCGTTACCTCATGGCCGCAGTCGCGCAGGCTCACGGTGACGGTGGTGAGGCACTTGACGGCTGGGTCGGTGGGCTCGCGGTGGCACGGCACCTTCATCTCGTGACCGCACGGCAACTTTTTCATGATCATCACCTTGCACGGCTGACACTTTACTGCGCACTTGAGAGGGCAAACGTGGCCCAACTCACAGATCACCCTGCGGCAGGATTTGCGATTTAGTCATTGTCGATAGTATATGGATAACAAGTTTATTTGGATATAAAACACACCTAGCAAATTTTAAAATATAGTCGATAAATACGCAATATGTAGGAATGTCAATAACGAAATTTTTTTAACAATAGGAAATATTGATGTCTTTATTTGTTTAATTTAGTTTACAATAGCACAGGCATACATGGAATTTTTTTTTTTTGTATCTTGTTCACCAAGTTATAATGATTTAAGTTGTTTTATTTCTACCAGCTTTTCCATTTTAACGTATGTTAGCATAATTTTTTCCACCTTTAATACTTGCTACCTATATACATACAGCCCTGCTTTCAGCTTCGCGAGTACCTAGTCCATTCGTTTATAAGTTACCTGCTTATCTACTTAAGTATTACTGATCCTAAAAAAAACATCTTTCCCAAAATCACGTAATACTAGGATCTTTGACTATACCAGATACCATTTAGTGTTTTTCGCAAAAATATAGCTTTTCGTGATAAATATTGTTACCTTTCACAATTCAACTGGCACTTTGTGTTTGCGTGGCCGCGGTCGTACCCGTGGCAGATCTGCGGACACGGGTGACTGCACGCAGGCAGGTTGTAGTTGCACATTAAGCGACACCCGCCCTCAGGCACTTTCTCGAAGTCTTTCAACGAACCAATCTAAACATCAATCGTCGATGATTATAATAAATGCAAAAGTAAATCTGCCAACAAAAAGTAACTGACGTAACAGACGTCTTGGCGCCTAAATTACTTATCCAATTGTTGCCTTCTGAAATTTGGCATGCCTAAAATAAGAATTCTCTCAGGTTTACCTAAGTTTGGAAAATAAGTAAGTAAGTACCTATTTGGTTTAAGACGTGCGCCCTATTCGTGTATAGGTACCGGTATATATCGGCGTATACCGGCTTCTAGGTTAGTTAGTAGGTCGTCTAGGCTACTCGGCTCTATTTGGCATCTGATGACAAATTAGATACCCCCCGTACAAATCCGTGGTATGAGTAAGATTTATAGCTGTTGACTAGATTTGAGACCTAAAAGAAGAGTCGTCGAAGACTCGAAAGCCGGTGGGCAGACCACCATAATATCTAGCGCCCTGGACAACCGTCCCGCCTCTGTCTATTACCGGGTTCAGTCGTCTACTTAAGGAAGTAACGTGACATATATTTTTAAATGTATGTATTCTAGATATATTGTGATATACTTACACTTGATATTTGGTTTGGATGATTTTCGCATTTCAGTCTAATAGTGTTGCCCACTTGACCGCTGTTCTCCAATGTTTTTGCAATGTTAGTCCACAATGGGGAGTTAACTGTTAGTGTATCAATATTCCCAAAAATGTAAAAACCTGAAATTGTTTCATATCATAATGGTTAATAAGTTATGGAAATCTAGACATAAAAGATTGGGATAATGCTCAAAAACTGTTTAAAGATAAGTAAGTAGTATGTAAATTAATTTATTAACTATATATTTTGGGGTCCATATTCAAATTCAAATTCAAATTCAAAATATCTTTATTTATATAGGCTTCAAGAAAGCACTTATAAATAGTCAATATACAAAAAAAAAGAACACATAATACTACCACCGGTTCGGAAGGTAGAATCTATCGAGAAGAAACCGGCAAGAAACTCGATAGTTACTCTTTTAAATGCCAATTATACAATTTCGTAAACTTAATTAATCCATACTTAAGACTAGATATCACTGCAGATGAACAATTCATTATGAAGTTAACCATAAATCTTTGTCATTGAGGAATTCTTCGATCTTGTAATAGCCCTTACTCATTAAAAATGATTTAATGCATAATTTGAATCTATGTAAGGGTAATGTTAAAATACTTTGTGGTAGTTTATTGAACATTTTAATACTTAGACCAATAAATGAATTACCACTTTTTTGGAGTCTATGATTTGGAACAGCAAGTTTGTGTTTATTTCTCGTATTAAAACTATGAGTATTTGACTTTTTAGGAAATGATTCAATATTTTTGAATATATACATAATACAATCCAAAATGAATTGTGATGCTATGGTTAGAATTTTAATTTCTTTAAACTTTTCTCTAAGAGAGTCACGTGGTCTAAGGCCGTATATGGCTCTGACTGCCCTTTTCTGCAATACAAAAATAGTTTGTATATTGGCCGCAGAACCCCACAGCAGCAGACCGTATGACATAACGCTATGAAAGTAACTAAAGTACACCAGTCTTGCTGTTTCAACATCAGTTAATTGTCTTACTTTTCTGACTGCATATGCAGCTGAACTAAGTCTTCCTGCCAGAGCCGCAATATGGGGACCCCATTGCAATTTAGCATCAATAGTTATTCCAAGAAACACAGTAGATTGAACTACATCTAGTGCTTCATCATTCATAATAATTGACGTATTAACTTGCCTTGTGTTAGGCATTGAGAACTTAACACATTTTGTTTTTTTTGCGTTAAGAAGTAAGTTATTAGTTGAAAACCAATGAAGAACCCGTGAGAGAGCGTTATTTACGTCGTCAAGAGATTCATTATGTCTATCAATTTTAAAAATCAGTGAAGTATCATCAGCAAATAATACTATCTCACACAAGTCCCTTGTAAAATATGGGAGATCATTTATATATAGAAGAAAGAGCAAAGGTCCCAATATCGAGCCCTGGGGAACTCCCATCGATAATGGGGCACCACAAGAGTTAGTTCCATTAACACTTACGATTTGGAGCCTATCAGTTAGGTATGACTTTAGCAGACTAAGTGAGTTCCCAGAAACACCATAGTGACGTAGCTTCATTATCAAGGTTTTGTGGTCGACGCAATCGAATGCCTTCGACAAATCACAGAATATTCCAACAGCATCCTGTTTACCTTCCCAAGCTTCAAAAATATGTTTTAAAAGCGCTACTCCTGCGTCAGTAGTGGATTTCCCTTTGGTAAATCCATACTGCTTACTATGAAGTAAATTATTTATTCTTAGGTGACATATTAATTGATTGAATATAATCTTTTCAAATATTTTACTTAGTGCAGGCAGTATAGATATTGGTCTGTAATTAGACGGGTCACTTTTGTCACCAGATTTAAACAAAGGAATGATTTTACTATATTTCATTAAGTTAGGAAACTGACCCAAATCAACACATTTGTTAAAAATATTTGATAAGATAGGGGCAATACACTCAATTATATGTTTCAGTAAATGCATTGAAATTCCCCACAAATCTTCTGTTTTCTTTAAATTTAAATCTTTAAAAGTGTTCATAATTATCTTATCATTGACATGACAAAAATTAAAAGCAGTTTTGCATTCCTCTACATTAGATTTAAGGATGCAATTTGCTAGGTGTGGATTGGAAGGTAATAAACGAGTCGCTGCAGTCGGCACATTAGAAAAGTATGATTCGAAAGCTTTTGCCACTTCGTCATACATGAAAAAGTTTATGTCTACACGATAAAACCACAACTAAAATATTTCGAGCTTTGGAAGCGCACGTGCCACGGAAGTATTCTATAAAATATCTAGATAGAACGTGCGAATAATTGATAAATGATTTGGGGTCTTAAATAATGTGGTCGATTAAATAAATTATGTCTTCGAATTATTATTGTTTGGTATTATTCCTATCAGCAGTACCTAATAGTTAATTTAGAATTAGATGTATGCAAAGTTTACCTTCTTTTGCTCTCGACAAAGCAACACAGATTCTATTCTCGGTGCCAAGAAAGCCAATTATATTTTTCGTATTATTCCTCACCAGCGACAACAGAATAATCTTGGACTCTTCGCCTTGGTAATTATCAACCACTGTAATTTTGACCTTGTCCAAGAAAACGTAGTTCGAACGTTGCTGAAAAAAAAACATGTTAAGTACCTAATTGTAACAATTGTAGGTATACCTAGCAGTAAAATAATAAAAATCAGTCGTTATTATTATTAGTTACAGTTAAATATAAAGTATTATAGCAAACGACCCGTTTCTTTCCTCTTCAGGGCCTTAATACCAGGGTATACCTACATCAAAGTTCTTATAGGATCACTTTATTGTCCGTTTGTCTGTCAAAACCCGTTTTCTGAGAAATGCGTGGAGGTAGGTAGGTACCAAGTAAGTAAGTACTTTATGACTGGTCCCATTAATATAGCATTTTTAGATCAAATTTTAATGTTTGTAAGAGGAAACATAAAAGGCAAGGTTTTAATTAGTCTCCGTAGTCCAATAATCTTCAAATTTGGCAAAAATCTATGTAATATAAATATCTTTTTGAAATTAATATGTACTTGACTGTTTTATGAATGTCATTGTTATTTGCACTGGTATGTACTATTTTTTTTACCACCGACCAATAAATATAAGATGATATACTTAGGTAGGCTTAGTAGCTTACTACTTATATTAATCTCTTATTAACTTACATAAATACGTAGTAATCGACTCATTAGGCTTAATCCATGCATAAAGTGTTAAAATCAAATTTCTGTTATTTAGTTTAAACTCATAAGAAATCAGTTAATGGAATCATAATTCTCAAGGAAACTAACTTTTCTCATGTAAAACATCTGTCCCGAATAAGCGGCCAGTATCGTGACATCTTCAGGCGCGTAGCCTTGCTGCATCAGATAGTTGGCAAGGGCGAGGACAACGTCTGCTTCTTTGGTGTTCGTTCTACTCGCACTGTCGTCTACTTCCTAAAACAAAAAATAAGAAGTAGTAGTAATAATACAGTATTTTTTTCTAATGCCTAGTTATTACCTACATACTTACTTAGCATTTAAAAAAAAAATCTAATTTACTCTCGTATATACATGTAGGTTCAGACAATTCAAAGAATGGCAGATAAAGAATATGTAAGACTATTTATTTAAAAAATAACAATTATTTTTTTTCTTTAAAAAATACATTTATAGTTTTCCACATTTTCCTATGTTGGTCTGGGACCTAAAAAAAATTCCAATCTTCTTTCTTGCCCAGCAAGTAAAAGTTTCTTGCCCAGCATGTAAAAGGCGACTAATGGTATACGGGCATGTGTGGGCGACGAGTTAGCCACTTTTTCACAATTTTCCATCGAACCTAGTTTAATTTTTGACTGAAAGTTGTTAAGGGTCCTTTGCATCTGGCTAACCCTCCGGTAATTGCAGGTGTGATGACATGTATCATCAATATATTTTTTATCTCAATATTTGTAATTTTGGTTTGAATATGGATGTTACAACGTGAAAGTGACACTCACCTCTTCCTTGTAATTATGCGTGTAGAAGTAGAGGTTGGCAGTGACGCCTCGCACCCTCGGGAAAGCCTCGACTGAGGGGTGGTTTTCCAGGTCGGGGTAGATGTGTGGCGAGATGAGTGCGGATATCTCGGGCCGCATACGGTGTTGAACGCGGAGGCGGCGACTTAAATAAATATCAGACAACATCACATACCTTAATCTGACACAGAAATCAGAATCGACAGTGGTGTCACGAATGTACGTAATTATTAGATATTAATACCCAGCACAGAACAAACACAAGTATTTATCACACGAATCTTCGTCCTGGACCAAATTGTTTTTTTTATTGTAATGAGATTGTTATTATAATGAGAAGATAAAGAATCTAGATCAGACGGCGCTTGAGAAAACAAGAACGTGGACGAGAACAAGGCATATTTTTGGAAATGGCAAATTTATTTAATTTAACAACAGGAGTTTATCCGAATGCTGTCGCTAGATGGCGCTATTTACTTATATGCTACCCTCTTATCGGTAAGATTACAAAGTTTTTGACAATGTAAAATCGCTGTTTGAGTTTTATAAGCGCCAGGGCGTCAGTGGTCGCAATTGTTGTAATACATTATTATGGGGTTTTGCAGTGTACATCGAGAATCTCGTGATTAATTCCTGCTTGATGGGCGTTACCTGTGCATGCTGTTGAGGATCATGCGTTCGAATAACGACACTTCGATGTCGAAGTGCCGCGCCAGCCTCATGTACGCCGCCGACGGCCGTAACTGCTGGTGATCACCTGGAACCACCACAAACAGGGGTTAGTCTAGTAGGAGCAGGCAACACATGCAATCTACGATCATAGAAGCCGTCCCCACACACAATACTTTACCACATGATTGAGGAAACTGTGAATATAAATAATTCTACTACTACTTATGGTGGCATAATTCTAATACCACGTAAATTTAAAAATTAACTGATTAAGACATTTTTTTTTGTTAACGTGGTGTTAAAAATTCAGCGACAATATAACAATGATAATCCAATCGAAGTCAGAATATCGATACAGATGTAAATTAAGGTAGATATTTCATTATGTTGGATTAACAAGTTAACAGTTTTCCATCAAACCCAACTCGACGTTTTGCTGTTTGGTTTAAGAAGCTCATTGCTCCTTGGATTCTGCCTACCTATTTGAGGATTGCATGTACGTATGTATGAGGCGTGATGTATGATTTGTATATAAATAACAAGCCAATAACAATATGCTTTATGGTATTGTATATTATTTGCTGAATACAAAATCGACTCACAATAAAATCGTTTATTTAAAACGTACAACTAAATGGTCTTTAATGGTAGCTAGCAAAACTGTCCTTACCTATGAGAATGAGATGGTGGCAGTGCCTCGTTAGTGAGGTAACAATATGTTGTTCCAAAACTTCGGCAGCTTCCTCGACAATCACTGTAAAATCATAAGTATTCTATTAAAGCGTGCCTGAAGTACTACCCTCTTTTACAGTAGTGCCACTACCACTAGCTGTGCCCGCGGTTTCAACCGCGTTTAAGGTTAATGTTATATAACCTTTAGCCTTCCTCGATAAATGAACTATACAAAAAAAAAAAACTTCAAATCGGACAAGTAGTTCCCGAGATTAGCGCGTTCAACCAAACAAACTTTTCGACTTAAGTCACAAAATAGAATATTAAAAAATAAAAATAAAAATAATATTTATTGAGCAAAATTTTAATACATAGTTATTTATGACTTGGGGCTGTATTACGATAATGCTGGACTTTAAACGAATAGTAACTCGACCAGTACTATGTGTTCGAGTAGCGGGCTCCCTTTCGCATTCAGGAAACTCTGCTGGCTCAACCAGATGACTTACCTATAGGCGGTGCCAGAGCCATGAGTAACTTTCTCAAGCGCGCCGCACCACTTGTGGTCATGCCAACGACTTTAATATTTTCTAATAGGTTAAGGTCTAAATTCATTCTCGCCTCTTCATATGTTGCTGAAGCATTAGTCAACTCTTCCTGAAAAGTTTTGTCAAAATTCTTTGATAATCACATCATATACAAATAGATACGTTAACACCTAATATGAATATTTTATTTGTTTATTATTTAGTCTTCTTTTGGATTACAAGGATAGTGTTATCTGCCCGGCCTTTTGAAAAGCACATGGGACACAATCCCAACATGTTAAGGCCCTTTATTATTATGTTGGTGGTTTGTGTCCTGTGAAATGGTTTTTTAATAATAGATTTTTATTTGTGATGAAGAAAAAAGTTCTTCGTAACAATAAAATTGGGTTAGTTAGATCTCGATTTGATTTCTGGCGATGCCCACGTTTTGTGTTTAGCATAGTAGGGCCTATTTATAATCAGGGTAACCAAAGACAAGATAAACACACAACAAATTAGATGATATTGTTAATTCACAGTTGCCAGAAAATTATTCAAGACTAGCTGTGCCAGCGGTGTCACCCGCGTTTATGGTTAATATTATAAAGACTATTTCCGTCATACATGATTTCTATGTAACTTTAACCATGAAGGCTGCACACGCGACGGAAGCTTAAAAAATGGAGTAACTTCTCCCGTTTTCCCAACATTTCCCTTCACTACTCTGCTCCTATTGATTGTAGCGTGATGAAAAGTATACTATAACCTGCCCAGGAGTATGAAGAATAATTGTACCAAGTTTCGTTAAAATCCGTCCAGTAGTTTTTGTTTCTATAAGGAACATACAGACAGACAGACAAACAGACAGACAGACAGACAGACAAAAATTTTACTGATTGCATTTTTGGCATCAGTATCGATCACTAATCACCCCCTGATAGTTATTTTGAAAATATATTTCATGTACAGAATTGACCTCTATACAGATATATTATAAGTATAGATTGTCTTCCATCGCCATCACTGCTAGTGGTATAAATCTAAGAATACAAAGTACTTTTTTTCCACAATTGGACCGATGCTGCGACAGGGAACAAGTCCATAACGTTACCCAATTTGTTGAGTGAATAAGCGTGAATGTGCAACCACTATACAAGGTTATTATACGAAACCCGAAACACAGGTTAATTACATACATACATGACATCACGCCCGTAATCCCGAAAGGGTAGTTTTTGATAGGGTGTAAATTGTAACTAAAGCTTTTGCAAATATTATTTGGTAAAAATATAACATGATATAAAAAATATTGCAATCGATTCTATTAACGATTTTATGGTTTGGTATATACTAAAAATATCTAAGGTTGTATCATGGCCAGTACTGGGTGAAATAACTCTTACCTGCAATGGTGCGATCTGGTCTCGGATTTTATTTATTGCTGTATTTGCCCAGGTGAAATAAATGAACCATCGTTCATTATTTGGTAATCGCATCAAAACATCTTCGTCCCTCACCGGCCGCGGTACTCCACGCTCTCGATGTCTCTTCCGCATCTCCTACGAATAAGGAGATCCATTACGAATATTTACTCGTATACAAATACAAAAATGGAGATCTTTATTTTTGTATGTGATACAAATCATACAAGATGGCGAAGTTGGCTCAATTCACGGAATAGATATTGAGTGGAAGTGCCAAGTGGGCGTGGCACTGAAGGCCCAGTTGTGAGGGGCCCCGCAAGATCGCTTGCCCATGCATGCCAATACTAATTTTGTGACATGCCCCTTCTACTAGTTTTTTCTGTTCTGTGGCTCAATTCATAAATATGTAACATAATACTTCAGTGTTCATTAAAATATTAGTTTCCCAATCAATGGGAAACTTTTACTCACTTGATACATATATCTATTTAGACAGGCCCGTTGGTCGAGTGGTCAGAGACCCTGGCCACGAAACCGAGGGTCGCGGATTCGAATCCCGCTAGGGGCAAATGTTTCGTGTGATGAACGTGGACATTTGTACTCGAGTCATGGATGTTTATAAACATATTTAAGTATGTCTATCCGTTCACCTAGTATCCATAGTACAAGTATAAGCTTAGTTTGGAACTAGGGAATTGGTGTGCCAGCCCGGAGAATTTATTTTAATTTAATCTACATCTTATATATACTCATATAAAAATCTCGTATCACGGCGTTTGTTGGCGAACTTCTCCAAAACGGTATGGCCGATTTTAATGATACTTATTTTTTGTGTCTCACATTTGTTACGTATGAGATCAGGTAGTAAAGTATTTTGCACCCTACTACTCCACATTTTTATCTCGAAAACGGGGCGGTATGAAGTTCGCCTGGTCAGCTACTATAAATACATAACACTTAGAAATCATGTAACAACAACAAAGTTTTGTTTAACCATCAACTCATAGCTTCGTCATCATATGTGCTGGATGGAACGGAACCATTCGTTTGTAATGCCATTGCCTTGCATTAAAAAAAATGTTTAAAATATTACGTTATTTTGATAAAACTAATGAGAACCTTCATCAGGAACGCACGAGACTATCTAAATATCAGAAATTTTACCATATTCAGCTTGTGTAGTTTCAATACTTTACGGGGAAAATATTAAGACTTACCTTAAATAACGATGTTATATACAGCAACTCACGGATTTCATCTTCCAAGAACTGTTTTTCTTCTCTTTTCTTTGCATGCTTCAAGTGTTTATAATGTTTAACCAGACGATTTATTTTCTGTTCAGCATCATGTAACATAAATGTGGTCGTCACTTCGATGCCATTTATATCTATTTCATTTATTTCCTGTAGGTCATCTAATATGAAAGCAGTTCTTTCATATGTATCATCATCACCGGTTTCGATTGGAATTTCTTCTAAATCAGTGGAATCATCTGTTAAAAGTTCCTGGAGATTGTTGTCAAATTCATAGTGTGCATTTTCTAATAACCAAGTTGATATTTTATCAGCACCACTTCTCATAGCATAGCCTCTAAAATATTCTTTCACCTCTGGGACATATTCACACAAACAATCATATGTAAGAATGCCGTTACTCAGAGACTCAATTTGTTTTTGGACTGCTTGTAATTTCCTCATAATTATTTTTAAGTTGCGTTTTTCTGACATGTACAGGTTGTTTGCTTGGTAATGTCGTTTTGTGGATGCCCGCCTCAGATTGTTCAGGGAAATCTTTTCCATAGCTTCATTGCGCGACTGACCCCCGATACGAACTATTGATTCAGTTATATCCATTATATGTTCTAAGAACTGATCTAGAGCGTGATTTGTATAACATATAATCAGCATGAGACAATTTGTTTTGCTACCATTAGTAATTAGATTTTCGAGTAAAGTTCTTGCAACTTTTACGCCAAGATATGTTTTCCCAGTCCCCGGTGGTCCTTGGATAACAGCAAACTCATGTGTCAGGGCCAGGTGAAATGCTTCAAATTGACTGTCATTCAATGCTAGTTCTTTATGGGAAGGCCATGATAGCGGATTTAACACTTTGAACTTCGTTTTCGGTGATTGTAACGTTTCTACTTCAAAAATTGTATCCTTATTTAAGTACTGTGGTGGTCTTGGTGTAGGCTGAAAATATAGAACTGTATATACCTAGATCCAAACTATAAGCAATTAATCTAAAATAATCAAGTTGACCATGTGGATAAAGAGAAAGATCCAACTCACAGCATTGATAAAAATATGTAGGTACTGTGGTTGGTTGGTAATCATTGAAATGTACCTATGTACGCGCATAACTTTAGAATGATTGCACCAAATGGAATAATTATTTATTTCTTGTGTTTGTAATGATCAGGACCAGGTTTGTGGAGGATCAACGTTTGTATGTATACAGGCAGGTAGTTAATAGGTTAGAGTGATTGTGAATTTGGCGATAAAAAGAGTAACTATCGAGTTTCTTGCCGGTTCTTCTCGGTAGAAGCTACTTTCCGAATCCGGTAGTAAATTTTCATTCGTATGTACTGACGATTTATAAGTAAATAAAGAGAATTTCATTTCATTTCAGAGACTAAAGAAAGGGATTAAAACTCCCGCGGTAAAGGAATAATCGGGATAACATTTTACTATGTAGCGTAAGGACAAAGACGTGGCGGGCCGCTAGTAAGCAATATTAATTGTGAAATTGTAACTTACTTCGACATTAACAATATATTTGCTCATAGCGATATGCTCAGCAAAACTAGGATCTTGCAAGGCTTTTAAAACATGAAGGTAAGGTTCAAAGTACACCTCGCTTTCAAACATAACGAACGAATCTTGATTTTCTATAATATTTTCATCTGTGATCATATTGGCATTTTCAACTATGGACACTGGAATCTGTAAAGACAAATTAATATTAATTAAACACTTACCCCAAAAGTTAAAGAAAGAGCTAAGTACATTATTAAATGAAAACCCATGAGTATTATATTATTCCATAATCATTTCATCAAACATTTTTTTAGTGACTAGCGTTTGTTCGGCGCTCCGAGTCCGCCATCGTGGTAGTAAGCTGTTACAGAAACTCTTTTGTGGGTTCCGTGCGATATATTAATTTTCTCTTCAATTTGCTAAACAGTGACCTAAGATTAAAGTAACAACTATGATATCGGTGATTAGCAAGCTTACATCGCAAGTCTAAACCACAGACGAGTAATGTGTCTAAACTATTTGTTGAGGATCTGACTTAATTGAACGCGTTAATTAAGCAATAAGGAAGCAATGACATCTCAAAAGTCATCTCCTATTTTGTTTGAGATCCAATTGTGAAAGCTCTTTAAATAAACAAAAAAACAGCAGCTTTGCATGTTTGAAAACTGCTATTAATTTTTTTCAGGAAAATTATCCTGATTTTGTCAGGAGTCTAAATGTGAATGATTTAATATATATTAATATTTTTATGATATTAATATTTATTGAAACCAAAGGATTAAATTGTGATTACAGATTTATCTATCTTTAGAAAAAAGTAGATTCAAACATTATTTATCTTTATCTATACTACCTAATATTATAAAGCCGAAGAGCTTGTTTGTATGCTTGAACGCGCTAATCTCAGGAATTACTGGTCCGATTTGAAAAAATATTTCAATGTTAGATAACCCATTTATTGAGGCTATATAACATCAACCATAAACGCGGGTGAAACCGCGGGCACAGCTAGTCTAACATAAAATATCCAGGGATGTACTGTTCTCGCCTTTTGTAAGGCATCCAAAGGATCGTTGCTACAATTTCACCTTGGTAACACCCTAAGGTTGGCTCAGTCTCGTGCCTGGCCTCCCATACCTAGGGAGGCCAGGTATGGTAGTTCAACTTCAAGAGTACATACGTATTGAAACTTGATTTCAAGTTTATGTAATAGATATAGAATTATTAATTAGGTACTACTGCAATTAATAAATTTAATATAAATAAGATTTTTGATTCCTTACTATTCCTTGAGCTAAATATTTGATGTCTCGATCTAATATTGTTGCAGTGATGAAACTGTTACAGTTATCTTTTGAAAGTAACAGCAATGATCCAAATATGAATCGTTTGCTATGAGCCCAGTTGATTCTCTTCAGCCTTTTTTGTGTGTTCTCATCTAGTTGTATCAGTACCCCAATCTTGTCATTAGAAACATAGGGGCCAATAAATTTGATATTACGATATACACTGAAAAAAAAAATTGGGACAATAAGGCAAGTTTCATTTGGTAAATAAATTTGATGTAGGCGTGACTGCTATCTATATGCTTTGACTTTAGTTACATTCATTCTTTTAATATAGTTTGTGGCTTTCACTTTTTTTAATAATCGGTATGTAAGGGCACATTTATACTGTATATACATACATATCATCACGCCCTTAAACTCCGGAGGGTTACGCCGAGTCAAAACGAAAATGGGGCTGGTTTAGATGAAAAATTGTGAAAAAGTAGTGGCTAGGTCGTCGTCTACAAACATCATATTTTAAATCAAACACTTCATTCATACTGCAGTTTTTGTACAAAAAACAAACAACGTATTTCTGCAGCTTCGGCCGTATTCATGTAGATTTCTCTAGTCCTTGGAAAGAGTAGGTACGCTCTTTTTTTAATAGAACGACAGTGAACCAATAATAATTTAATATCCTACAGTAATATCAAGAGTTCGTATGCAAAACTTACCGCATATTATCGTATTTCTTTTTGTTTTGATCACTTAGATATTGAACTGAAATAAACCAAGAAATATAAATAGCAATTAGTCAAATTAGTATAGGACAAGTCTCTGGTATTCGATAGTGACGTGAGTAATAACGTAGGGGAAGTACGTACAAAATGACATATAGTTTTGGTTTTGGGTCATAACTCTTTAATGGTAAATCACAGCGCCTTCACATTGCACACCAGTAATCTTAGGTTTCATATCCTTAAATTATAATAGATACTTAAAAGTTGAACAAACTAGAATAAATAATAATTTAAAATTTAACTGAGATCATCGAAATCCATTTTGTCCATATGCTATGGACAAAATGGCATATCACGTACGGACTAAATGACATACACGGCAAAAGTTATAAAATTAAAGGCAAAGCTCGCAAATTAACCCCTTGGTTCGTTTAGAAACGTCCGCGCAAGAAGCGTAGGCCCAATGCGAACATTTTGAACACCGCAACCAATGTTTTCCAGGTTTTGATCGCGAATAAAGATCGTTGCAATAAATGTATGCGCATCTTTGTCATCTTGAGCGTAGTTTGGCAAATTTTCTTCTTCGCTGTCTTCTTGGAATATGGTTTTAGTAAACTTTCGTCTCTTCTTCTCTGAAGGAGCTTTAGGCTCATTTTTTGCCTTAATTTTATTCTTATTTGGAGTTGAAGTCTAAACTAAAGAGGTTTTCTGTTTCTTTGGCTTACGTTTGCCTTGGCCACTTATGTAATATCCTTTTGGGACAGGAGATATAACTTCAATAGGCACTGCTAACGTATGTTCTTCATTACCAATAGAAAAGCGATTTTGGGCAGATAGAATAAGGTATTGACCAGTGTTTGCTGTTGAATTGTCTGTTGGTTCAGTAGTATCGGTTGTTTGAACTGTTGTGTCATTATTGCCAGGTGTTACGGTGCGGATTATTTGTTGCTGAGTTTCAGAAGCTTGGAGATCGTTCGTACCGGGAAGTGACATTAATTGGGTATCTACAATTAACTTATTGAGTTCTTATGGACAAAACGACATACCTATGTCATATTGTCCGTTACATATGTATGTCATTTTGTCCGTAAAGCGTTATAAAAAATCAAAATTCAACAATAAATGCAAAATGATTATTATTTACCAAAAAAAGTATTTGAAGGCAACAATTAGTACTTAAGGTATGTAATAAATGTAAACACAAGATAATATTATGAAAAACATAACATTAATACACAAAAATCCCTGCAGTCAAATAAAAATTCGTAACTGACCAATGTTCATTGTCGGCCGTTACACCCAAACAAAAGACTGGCGCGAGTTCACGTTTTGACAGGTTTGTATTTCCGGCTAGAGTCACGTGATGTAGTTATCTATGGCGGACTAGAAGCGGCAGAATTTGAAATATGATGCCTGTGTCATTTTGTCCGTATATGTCATTTTGTACGTACCTCCCCTACATTCGCTAAGGACTCATTGGGTTAAGTATAAAAATATTTAATATGTTACCACAAAGTCTTATTGACTTACCTATACATAAGTTTAAATTACATATAAAAATTGTTTGATTAAAAAGGCCTACTACAAGGTAGAAGACTATTTAAATGATAAGAATATCTGGTTGGCCTCATAATAGGCTGTTCACCTGCACTGATAGATTTAACTTGATTAATAAATTGTAGCTTTTGATTTTGAGTCTAGTGAATCACCGGGGGCGGAAGGGGTGACTTTATTTATCGTAGGTCTTTAATTTAGAGTACGGTAACCGTATAAACTTCAACAACCTCCAATTCTAGGCTTTTCACGGCCATCTCTGTGGTCATGATCATGCAGTGCCAGGGGGCATTACCTACTTTCAGAAAGACTAATGTAGGTATACTCACGCAAACCTTCCCGAAGTGGGCCGAAGCAGTCCTCGCGCAGGAGTCTGAACTGCACGTCGAGGTAATGTTCCACGTCGCGATACCCGCCGCGCACCACGTTTGCACGCAAATAAGGCCTCGGGTCCATCAGCTCGTCTCGGTTCGGGATCACACTCAGATGGCGGAAATCTTCTGGCGGTTCGAGTTCTTCCTCATTCGCGTTTCCTCTGAACTTACGATGTTTCTTATCGTCCTAATAATACATAAGTACATATCATCACGCCCGTAAGCATCTTTAGATGAGAATTGTAAAAAAATAAAAACCGACTTCAAAAAACCCCGCAAATTTTTTTTATAAAAAAACAAGTAAAAACTGCCTTAATAGCTATTTGAATGTCTTAACACTAAAAAGTATAAAATAAATTCTTTCGACTGCTTCGATGAAAGTATTAATCTTTAACACGTATTTAAATATTTACAATAATCAGTTAGTTTTGGAGTCGGTGCCAGCCCGCGTAATTATATCATCATTTCGGAATTTGCAATTATTTGTTTCTTGGTGAAGGGTGGTAAAATAGGTTTTGAATATACAAAATCAATAGTAAGTTAATATACTCATATTTTAACTAATTTGTTTCATATTGTTATTAGTAAGGTAATTTGTTATTAAGTGTCTACTTTTTTTTTAGTTTGGCTGGCACCGACTCCAAAACTAACTGATTATTGTAAATATTTAAATACGTGTTAAAGATTAATACTTTCATCGAAGCAGTTGAATGAATTTATTTTATACTTTTTAGTGTTTAGACATTTAAATAGCTATTAAGGCAGTTTTTACTTGTGTTTTTTTATAAAAAAAATTTGCGGGGTTTTATGAAGTCGGTTTTTATTTTTGTTAAAATTTAACTTATTTGTTACTTTTTAGTGAAATTTATCAATAGGTAGGTAGACCAAATCAAAACGAGCTGCTTTAATGAGACAGTGCCGGTCTTATGAGACTAAAGACGAAAAGGTATAACGAGCCTTTAATGTTTAAAGAATTACTTAAAACTACTAATCTTCAAAGAGATTAATCTTTATACCTTTCATCATCAGCTAAGCAACATAACATGATGAGTACGAGACGCAAATACTGGAATCGTTTTAGAAAAAATAAATAAAACACTTAACATGTCGTTAAAATTTAAGAGTGGCCCCCCTTTTTTATGGAATCCCATCACTAGACCAAGACTTGGTGAAATTGAGACTATCTCGAGAATAACACTCAATATGGCCCTATAATATTGAAAGAATTATCCACGAACTCCTAATCGTTAAGGAGTTACACCTTCCATCATCAGCTCAGTAACATGAGATTATAAATACCAGACGTAAATACTTGAATTGTTTTAGAAAATAACTAAAATAGATTTTACGCGCCTATAATACTTGAGGGTTTCCCTCGATTTGCCTAAGATTCCTTCATCAGATCCAGATGTGGTACCAATAGGACCAACTCCAGGATATACCCTTTTGAATAAAAAAAAGAACTAAAAATCGTCTTACAATTCTCGAAGATATCAATATTTAAAGAATCATAAACTAATTCTTAATCGTTAAGGAGTTGTACCTTCCGTCATCAGCTCACCAACATAAGATGATAAGTACCATACGTAAATACTTGAACAATCTTAGAAAATGTCTAAAACACATTGTACGTGCCTATAAAGTTTGAGGGTTGCCCCCGATTTTCCTGGGATCCCTTCATCAGATCCTGACTTGGTGGCAATGGGACCAACTCGGGAGTAAACCCATTCGATTAAAAAAAAATTTTGGAAATCGGTTAACAATTCTCAGAGATATCGAGTAACATACATACAAAAAAAAAAAAAAACATTCAGTCGAATTGAGAACCTCCTCCTTTTTTTTGAAGTCGGTTAAAAAAAAAAAAAAAATCAGTCGAATTGAGAACCTCCTTCTTTTTGAAGTCGGTTAAAAAGAAACTGGCTAGCTTGTCACATAATAAAACTCGCTAAAAACAAACCAATATATTAGTCGCCTACGACATACTAACCGGCGCTAAACCTAAAGGAACAGGCGTCAACTACCACCTACTACTAGCTTGATTTTATTAAGAAAATACAAAGGTTACCTATTTAGATGGTTATGCCGTCACAAAAAGTAATCAAAATGTGTTGGTAAAATAATTACCTCACTTTTCTGTTCAAAAATTGATATCCTCTCTCGTAAATCATCCAGCTTAGCAGCATTTTCTTTAGAAAGTACGAAACCGTGTTTCTTGTTTAATTCTTCCAGGCATAGTTTAGATGACATTTCTATCAGAGATCTGCATTTTTGCATTGCCACTGACGGTGCCTTATTGAAAATTGTCTCGCAAATTTTTATAAAATGTTTCCAAAAATCATTTTCGTTGTTCCAGTAAAATCGATTCCTTCTCTTGTCGTCTGCATATGGCAAATCCATTAGGTAATTTGTCAGAAATATTAGATACCCCGAGTTACATACATCTAGAAGTAATCTCAGTTTTAACTCTTCAAAGGTAGTTGAACACGATTTTGATAATATTTGGACTATTAAAACGTGCATATCTGCTTCCACAGGCTGTGAGATTAAACCGAAGAATCCCTCTTTTTTCATATTAATTTTGCCTAGAATGTCAAGTGGATCTGATTCAGCGATATCTTGCAGAGCTTTAAAGCCCACGAATCTATTGTTGCGATTTTGTCTCCCTTGCCCTCTATGATCTCTGTTATTTTGTCCAAAGCCGGGACCTGGACCTGGACCCTCGTTTTCCAAATCATCTACTAGGGATTGGTGAGATCCATGTGCCCGATTACGCCACATGCCTGAAATATTGTAAATAACAAAGAAAAAATATAAAATCCTCCTAAAAAGTTGCTTATTATTTCGAAACCATCATCATCCTTCCAGCATTATGTCCCGAGGATCCGCTTAGACCATGACCCAGCATTTAGCCAGACTAGTATAATTACCAAACTACCTCTAATGTAATCATTAGAGCCATTGCCGATCTGACCTTCGTAACCCTTAGAAAGAGGAACCAGACAATTTGGATCATGGTTTCATCACGATGTTTTCTGTCATCGCCGAGCTAGTGGTATTATATACGTACATAGATTTTAACTTACTAACGACATGGTGCATACGAAAACGCGCCAGATTATTTACGATTCTGATTTCCCAGACCGTCAAAAATACTCAATTACTAACAAAGCTAGGAAATTGGTATTGTCTTATTCGTTAAGTTATGTTATGATAAAGGGAATATACAAATCCATAGAATTTAAAAAGGTTTATATTATAAAGACTATTTCCGTCATACATGATTTCTATGTAACTTTAACCATTAAGGCTGCACACGCGACGGACGCTTAAACAATGGAGTAACTTCTCCCGTTTTCCCAACATTTCCCTTCACTACTCTGCTCCTATTGATTGTAGCGTGATGAAAAGTATACTATAACCTGCCCAGGAGTATGAAGAATAATTGTACCAAGTTTCGTTAAAATCCGCCGAGTAGTTTTTGTTTCTATAAGGAATATACAGACAGACAGACAGACAGACAGACAGACAGACAGACAGACAGACAGACAAAAATTTTACTGATTGCATTTTTGGCATCAGTATCGATCACTAATCACCCCCTGATAGTTATTTTGAAAATATATTTCATGTAGGTACAGAATTGACCTCTACAGATTCATTATAAGTATAGATATTCCCGTTGTACTGTCTGATCAATGTTATGAGATAAAGCCTGGTGCTAATAGGAGTAATGGAAGGGTGATTAAAAAAAAATTTGATTTAAATACACATTTAAGTAAGTACAGTTGGTTTGCGTTCGAAAATGTAGGTAGCAAGTAAATAATAAAACGACAACTCAAGGTGTAACAAAAATGTTAAGATTAGAAAATTTAAAAAAATTTTGTTTAATAAAAATATTCAACTCGAAGAAATGTCTAGATCAATAAAGCATGTTATTTTTACTCAAAGAATAAACAAAGTTTGTTTATCTTATAACAACACTAAGCGTTACCTACATTATATCTAATTGTACTAACATATTAGCCTGGGGTAATTACAAATTAAGATAATTTACTAAGTAATAAGTAGTTTTATTTTTGTATTATTTAAGTCTTTTGTTTTCTAGACAGATTCAGATGGTCATAAAAAAATAACCTGAGCCTATCTGTGTATTTTTCTTTTTTTTGTAATAGGTATGTGTATAATTTTGAAAACTTTTGATTTGTTTTTTTTTGTATTTTATTAAATTTTTCTATTTATGTTTGCAATATTATACACATATTACAAAAAAAAAGAACCCCAAGATGGAAAAGAACACCTACTTATAATAATTTATGACCTAATGAGAGAGTGTGATGGTCGGCTTAATATCTTTATAAAAGGAAGTCATCACCGAAGTCCGAAATTAAAGTATATTTTTTATACATTACCTATCTACTCAAAACTTGTTTCATCAGGGTAAAAGACAACGCGACATCTCAGTAAATTCGAAATATATATTAGATTTGCTTGAAAAATTCAAGAGATAGAACACAAATCCGTTTTTTGAGTCGTCAACTTTTATCAGAAAATGCAAGATTTGTTGAAGATATAGCTTAAAGAGACGCTTCAAATAAACCCCATGGTTACTTAATGCTCGACTTAAAACAAAACACTGATGATATGTATCGTTTCAAAAGTGATATACTTCCAGATCAGTACACAATTTGTTACATATCCAAAAAGGGTTACAGTAGCAAAAACAAAAACAAAAAACCTTCTTAAAGCGAGTAACCTTACTAACTAAAATGTGGCGTAACATTATACACACCAATACCTATATATCGTCATTCAATAAGACAGTATAGCATATGTTATATGGTAATAAAAAAAACTAACTAACTAAACTTCACGCCACTTTCCTAGCGGGGTAGGCAGAGAGAACCGAACGCCATATGGCACGATCCTTAAACACCTCACTCGCCTCTTCAACATTCATAATCCTTTTTATACAAGCTCTACGGTTTTTATGACTCCTAACATCACCTTCTGTTAAAACACGACCAATCTGGTCGTGGTAGGTGAGCCTGGGCCTTCCGCGGCTCCTACATCCTTCCACATTCGCATTTTATATCTGTTTAGTCAATCTTTTGTCATCCATTCTTTCCACATGTCCGAACCACTAGAGCATGCCTCTTCTTACCTTATAAAAAAGAAAATAAAAAATCTGGTCAAATATTTAAATCTAAATTTAATGTCGGAGATTACCTATGTAAGATTTACAAATGTGTAGGTATTATTGTGTATATTATCTATCATATTTTTTATCAGATACATTTAAAGCAGATGATATATATTTCCTAAACCGGATCTCGCACTATAAAAATAAAGCTAGAGCGGATGGGGTTTTGTGGTTCGATGATGTCTCGTTTAGACCTGACATAAAAATGTATTACTTTATGTATATATCCCTGCAAAATGTATGGGGTTATTACTTTTTTTTTAATGTTCTTAACTTATTATTAACTCACCTCTTATAGGATGGCGATGTCCTTGTTGGGCCTGCATGTTCACCCCTAAACCCTGGTGCCGATCCATCGTCTGCGCCCTATTGTTATTTCTCCAAGGCAAGTCATTTCGGTTGAAATTATCAGGTGGTTGAGGCCTTTGCCACTGTGGTTGCGGTATATCACGCTGTGGTTGGAATCTTTGGCGTTGTGGTTGCGCCATCTGGCGCTGAAGTGGGCGTATGTTGCGCCCAGGTTGAGGCCTCCCATAGCGATTGTTCCTATTTTGATTCCCGTATGGTGGAAATTGATCTGAAACCCATTGCAATTGAAATTTTAATAAAGCTACCAAATGAAGCATTGCCAATAAAGGAAAGGTTGTTTTCATTTAAATCATTTAAGGCATATTAAAGGCAGCAAAAAAATATTCAGTACACTATAAAACAATAAGAAAATAACGCAACATGTATGCAAATGTATAGGTCAACTAGTTCCTAGCCTCAGTGTGGCTGATGTGGCATCAGGGCCATCGCCGCAGAGTAAATTAAATTAAAATATAACTAAATGGCGCTCCTCAAATCGTTATATCTTACAATCGAAACACCTACCTAGTTACTTGTTAATAGTATTATAATATATTCATATATATATATATATATATATATATATATATATATTTATTTGGGGTGCAGCCATACTTTTCATGGCGAAAGGGATCATTCAGGGAGTCCTGGGAACCCCACATAACATCGATAAATGATGCATAACCAGAGCCTTTTACTAAATATTAGGTTTCCCACTGGACTGAAATATTAAATAAATTTTGTAGAATATTACAGACAGTAATCTAACAACCCTGGCTTTATACACGATCAAGATTTATGTGTACTGAACATACATACCTCTGTAGGGATCATCCTCCATGGTGCTACGGCTTTCTACTAAAACACAATGTTGAAATCAATACAGGTAATAAGTAGTTTAGAATATGTAATACATATTGATAAGAGACTGACTAGTGATAAATACATTTTAAACGGCTTCTTTTCTCCTGTCCCATGCTGGTTCAGGATTTAAAAAGATTGTTTTTATTTGTAAGTTCGATCCCCACACAGGACAAACATTATTCGTGTGGTGAAAACTCGTGTTTGTTCTACGTTTGTGATACCATTGTTGAATCTGATATCCGTAACACAAGTGCTTAAACTACTATGTTGTCTGATAACTATTTAAAACAATGTGCCAACTGTATTCCTTGCCGCCCAGCCCACCCAAGTAACACAGATAGCAGTATAAGGTCTTAGTAACAGCAAACCCGGAAGCGATAAGCTTAAAAAGCTGTTGATTAATGTCTGAGTAAACGTGTACTCAGCTCTTATTCAAGCAAATTGGGCACACTTTTAAATGCTTTAATTTGAATAATAGCAATATAAAATCTGAGTAGTAGCAATGTAATTGTCCACATAGCTTAATAACGTCTGAAAAACGGCAGTCGTTACTTATACACAGATGTTATATCATGTTTATTCAGATAAATATTTGTGGCTGTGATATTCAAAAACTACTCAGCTATAAGCACATTTGTACCACACTATTTCAAACAAAATGTATGTTTCCTTCAAGAAATTGTTGACATCATTAATATTTATTAAGATATTAATGTGGACGGAATGAATACTTGGAATTGTTAAGTAATTTTTAAAAATACGAGTTTTAGCTATTACACAAGTGAAATAATATTGCGCAAGTAATTTTGTCGTCAATAACGTATGTCCTGTAACTATTGGTTTTACGCGCCGCTTCAATATCGAAGTTTAATGATAGAAATAAGTTAATGTACAAGACAGAAATAAGGCAAAAAAAACTTTTAGCGTAATTCCTTATTTTAGTGTTTTAAAAGTAATAATTAGTTTATGTATAATACTCGAATTTGTATCTGAATTAATAAAACACAGCATTTGATAGCAAAAACAATTCCAAAAACATTTTTTTTGGAGGTTATAATGGCGATTCCTATAAATCTGATTATTAGCTGCTCACGGAGCTGTTTTACCGAGCTGCTGCTGAATAATAGTTTTGACTCGTCACATATTAAGCTTTTATTTGGCAAAGCGCGGTATGGCGGAATAATTTCTGAATAACAGTTGAGTATTTGTTCACATGTTTTATTAAACAGCTTATTAGGGTTCAAAACAGAACAATCAAAAACCAGAATTTCGTGGAAAAAAGATTAGGTGATCGATCGAACTTTATTATTTAACTATAATATAACGCAATCATTTCACTTAAATAAAAAAATAATAATTAAGCAAATGAATTAAAGCTATTTAGGTATACCAATCTAACGTAAAAAGGATGTAAAATATTTTTTTTATTTTGTTTTATTTAGAAAAAAAGCTGTGGTAATCATGTTTTTTTTTTTCAACTTACGTAGGTACCTATGTCTAGTTTGAGTTAACTACTCGTATGTACTGCATACCTTATTAAAATGCTAAAAAGGGAAAAGAAACGAGGTCTCTTCTGGTTCCCCATCTATTCTAATGATAATGTAGCAATTTTTCATTGTCTGAAAACAAACGGATATTATACCTACACTAGCTGTGCCAGCGGTGTCACCCGCGTTTATGGTTAATATTATATAGACTATTTCCGTCATACATGATTTCTATGTAACTTTAACTATTAAGGCTGCACACGCGACGGAAGCTTAAAAATGGAGTAACTTCTCCCGTTTTCCCAACATTTCCCGTCACTACTCTGCTCCTATTAATTGTAGCGTGATGAAAAGTATACTTTAATCTGCCCAGGAGTATGAAGAATAATTGTACCAAGTTTCGTTAAAATTCGTCGAGTAGTCTTTGTTTCTAAAAGGAACATACAGACATACAGACAGACAGACAGACAGACAGACAAAAATTTTACTGATTGCATTTTTGGCATCAGTATCGATCACTAATCACCCCCTGATAGTTATTTTGAAAATATATTTCATGTACAGAATTGACCTCTCTACAGATTTATTATAAGTATAGATAAACGGAAACCTAAAACAAAATTAAACCTAGCTAGATAGATTAATTGCCCCCGAAACCCCCTACATACTAAATTTTATGAAAATTCTTGGAGCCGTTTTCGACATTCAGATTACAATATAGATAGGTATAGATACATTAGTTTTTTATTTTAAGATACTTATTAATAATATCATAATGACACATAATTTGAGTATACTATACAAATTCAAAACCTCGGACACAACAAAAGGTAGATTTATACTACCGCATTGAATGTACTACAAATACAAAACGCTAGAATAAAATGATTCGGACCGCGCGTATTTTTGAATTCGTTAATATTCTCATCTGATTTATCTCCACTAGATGTGTAATCATCGTCACCCACACAGTCTGTATATGAAATTGCGGGTACGGAACACTCTTCTACGTACGATCGCACTTGACTGTTAAGGTTAGCTTGACCGCTTTCTTCCACAGCTAGTTTACTAAACACTATGCTGCCTACGCCCAACATACAACAACTAACGTTTAATAAATATCTACAAATAAAGCAATATTCAGCATTCTTCTGTGTAAATACTGTTTAACTAACTTTAAAACTGCTAGTTTCGGTATAAGAATAGAAGTATGTGTAAGAGAGTTATAAACTATGTCTACATTTCTTTTATACCAATATAAGCTTAATTAGAACCCAGAAAATACTTTTTATCAGCAGCTGAATAATTCGCAAAATAAAGAACCTTATAAAATTTCAAAATAATATTAAAGCTGTTATTCAGATACAAGCATTTTAAAACCGAATTTTAACACTATTATTCAGCATCTAGTTGCTGAGGGTACTTTATACAGAATATAGCATTTTTAACAGCAATAAGCTTAATAATGTTTTTATAATAGTATTGTACATTACGTTTATTCAGCTTGTTATCTTTTAGCTTACTGTTATGCAAATTAAAGCTATGTGAAACTCTGTAAGCTTAGAAACGTTTGTGTAATATTGAGAATAAAAGTTATTACTAAGCCTTAAGAAAGAAGCCGAAATTATACAAATTTTACTAAGCTTAAAAAATTATAATAGCCGTAATACAACGTTAGTCAGAATTTAGCTATTTCCTTAACTGTAACACAAATGTTACGTAACTATTAACTGTGTTATGAGTCGCATTAGTACTGTTATCATGCTTGTGTGTTACTTGGGCAGTTTTATTTTTGGGTGGAAGCGGTTCGAGGGACTAGCTAGATTTGACTCTGCCTACCCCTTATGGGATTACGGTCGTTTTGATTTGATTTTCGTTAAAATATAAATTATTCTTATTAGTTTCCTTCCAGTAATAAAGACAAAAAAAGCGAGCCTAGATCCGTAGGGTTCCGTAGATACCCACGGAACCCTACGGATCTAAGCTCGCTTTTTTTGTCTTTATTACTAGTCAACCGACTTCAAAAAAAAAGGAGGAGGTTCTCAATTCGACCGTAAGTATATATTTATATCTATTATTTATGGCTTAAATTTTCATATTTTAAAAACCCAAAAGTTTGGGTTGCAATTGCATTCAATAATAGCCGAAAACCCAAACTATGGTAATTTTTTTCGGATGTGTGTAATCGGCGGATATTAGCCCACTTCCTTTCATGTACCTACCCGATTAAGCAAAGCTACAAAGTAACATAACGTAACATAGGTATAGTATAAGTAGTATAGTAATAGATTTATACCTCATAACACTTACCTAATGTTAAGTGTTATGAGATTAGTTTTTACTAGTGTGTTGTATTATTACATTGATGAAGCTGAATAATGATTTAAAAAAAAATATTTTCTTTTTTCCTTCCCAAAATCACAAGTTCAGTATACGGTAAGTACCTACCTTTATTATTAGAAGCCTACCCTCAGACCTTAGATAGGTATTAGATATTTCATGATCGCCGTCAGCCACAGTAATGCGCCACTTACCATTGATAAGTTATGGGTAATAATTTGTCTTTGTTCCCGCCATATTTAATTTCTGTACCCGTGAGTAATTTTTCTCACACTAAATGGGCCATTGCCTTTGTTAAATACACATATTATTATAATAACATTTACAAAATTCAGCAGGCGTTGCCCCCAAGAATCATCGCTAATTACTCGTCAAGGATGATGTTCGATAAGATTCTATTTAGGTACCTGCTCAGTTATCGTTGTAAATAGAAGTAGGTACATAAATATGTACCTAGCAAATGAATCTACAATTAATTAGTTCTTCGAATTCTGCTTATTAATAATTAAAACAGTATGCAGTAAGTATGTTTTTTCAATACATAAAGAATCTCTTTGTCTAACATAACAATGGTCTCCATTAATTTGTCTGCACGTAGATAAATCGTCATGTTATGAGCATGCATAGCGATTGTGTTATTCATTCGTACTTTACTTAGATAAATGTCAACCCTTAAGTACTATTCTGTTGAAACGTCATGTTTAAAAATATGTAATATCTTTTATTTTTCCTAAAATCCAAAGCCAGATAAAATTACGAGTAATTAAAAACGAATAAGTACTTACATTTTGTATATTATCGTACGAACGTACGACGCCTTCGTAGAATATGAGAACACTTCTGGATCCTTCCAAGCGCAATGAAAATTATAAGTGGACTGGCCCGTAAATGTAAAATTCCCGGCAGAGACTAAATGAACTTGGTCTACTAACTAATCTATCACAGCAAGCAATGACTCAGTGACACGAGCGAGCGCGAGCTGTAGGATTGCCAACAAAACGATCACAATTACCAAATTTATTTCCAAAGTCCTAACAACCCGAGGTGCTTGTGCAAATTATTTAGAAAACCCTCTAGGCAAATTACCAGTTACCGTCCGTTAACTGTCACTGTTATAACATGACGATTTATCTACTAGTGATAGATAAGGCCAGGCTTTACCCCTATTACTAGGGTTTGTATCCTTAATATTATACTCTAAAGTAGAAGTATTGCATAGTATTAAAATAACAAAATACCATGTATATATATCTCTGATATCTAGGTATATGATTTTTACCATACACGATACTTTTTAAGTTGAACGAGGATAAAACTAAGCAGATTACTAATTAATTACTCGTCGCTTAAATACAAATTACAGAATTTCACCAATGCGAGGCGAGTAAGTCCCAGGCACAATATTACCAATAATCATGGGTATGTACTAAAAATCTAAAGTGGCAACATTATGTGACGTAACTTCGGGGATTTTTATAAAACTGTTCTATTTCATAGTCTATTGACTATGGTCCAATACAGTAGCCAGTGTGTAATACGTCAATAACGTTGTCTACCAACTAAAACGATCTCAGATAAAAAGACTTCTTCTTCTACGAAACAAATACATATTTTTATAGATAACAGAATGGTAGGTGGTACTTACAGCAGCTTAGAGTTAGAAATATTTTAGCCCTCATGCGCCGTGCAAACACGTACTTGGTAGTTCCAATTGTAAAGCATAGGTGACGCTTTAAAGCAAAAATATGTAGTTATTGACCGATTAGTTTTATGTTGGTATGTGATCTAAAAATAGTGTAGGTGCTGTTTTTCTTGTCCGGTATGTTTAGAGGGCGACTTATAGGGTAGGTACTGGGTCTCTGACTGGTGTGGATTAGATCCATTAAGCTGAATTTGGAGGAACAACGTCTGGCGGTTTAGCTATATGATACTCATTATGTGGTTTTATTTATATATTCATTTTAAAATTTTTAATCATCTATACTTATAATAAATCTGTAGAGGTCAATTCTGTACATGAAATATATTTTCAAAATAACTATCAGGGGGTGATTAGTGATCGATACTGATGCCAAAAATGCAATCAGTAAAATTTTTGTCTGTCTGTCTGTCTGTCTGTATGTTCCTTATAGAAACAAAAACTACTCGACGGATTTTAACGAAACTTGGTACAATTATTCTTCATACTCCTGGGCAGGTTATAGTATACTTTTCATCACGCTACAATCAATAGGAGCAGAGTAGTGAAGGGAAATGTTGGGAAAACGGGAGAAGTTACTCCATTTTTTAAGCTCCCGTCGCGTGTGCAGCCTTAATGGTTAAAGTTACATAGAAATCATGTATGACGGAAATAGTCTTTAAAATATTAACCATAAACGCGGGTGACACCGCTGGCAAAGCTAGTATAAAATAAAAGTTTAAATCCACCAACATGGATAGCATGACCAACTAACCTAATTTTCGATATTAAAGGAAAAACCCATTACTAACGGTTACAAGTTTCCAATTAGTATAAAGTAGGATTATAAACAAACTAGCTGTGTCCACGGATACTTCCGCGTTTATGGTTAATGTTAATACCCTCGATAAATGAACATCACAACACAAAAATATTTTTTAAATTCGAACCAGTTAGTTTCGGAGATAAAGCGTTTAAGCAAAAAAACAAACAACTCTTCAGATTTATATATTAGTTAAGTTTAAAGTATAGTTGTGGTCCATGGAAGTGGCATTTTTTATTAATAAAACAATTTTGTTGTATAATATATTTATTTTTGCGAATTAATTAACCTTAATTTAGAGCGAGTCTTTTTCTTCCTTCAAATATATCTTGTTTGTATATACATATTTTTAACAAAGTTCGCATTATTTTATTAGTAAGTAGATATTATCAACATCGTTTATTTTTTTATATGTATATGTTAACGGAAATGTATGTATGTAATCCGTCATTTTCTACAATTCCTAGGAAATGTATATAATTCGAGATGTCAATGGGTACGCAGACTACGCAGGGGTAGCGAACTTAATATCGATATATATTATTATTACAATAGCTGTGCCCGCGGTTTTACGGGCGTTTATGGTTAATTTTACATAGCGTATAGCCTTCCTCGATAATTTAACTAACTATACAAAACAAATATAATAGTAAGTAGAAAGTTAATAAAATATGTATAAAGTAAAGTATAGATGTACAAGTCATGTAATGAAACTCCCTTGTTTCGGAGAACACCTTTTAATATAATTAAGAGTTATGGATTCGTGATAATTTATCTACCCGTAGGTATTTGAATTTTCGACATTCTAATATATGCCCTTAAATTTAATTTCAGATAACGCTGATTCTAAGTTTACATACTAATTAAATTTTATTAATTATTCTGACCACTAGCTGTGATAATGGTGAGGATAAGACTAAAATAAAAATATTGTTCAGTTTACAGATTACTAATATGAAAATTTAACCCTGTATGAAACATTTTAGTACAAAAATGTCTTCATTTGTATTTGTAACAAGCCTATTTAGAATTTTTCGAGTAACAATAATGTAGGCTCTTCCTTGTTTACATGTAATAAAATAATGTGTAATAGTAGACTATAAAAGCTTAACTAACCACATATTCTATATTATGCGATTTTACCTAAACTTATAACTACGAAATGCAAACGTCCATACGGTTAAGAGGGACAAAGGATTACAAAAGTTTTGATAAATCTTACATGATAGCACCATTAATTTCTAAATAAGCCCTGACCTCTCCTTTATGGCACATGTTTTACAAAAAATAATATAAATAAGGTGAGATTCAATACATTCCACTTTAATCGTGCGTGACGTAGAGAGAATATATGGCGCGTGTAAAAGCTGAGGATTAAAAAAAAATATATGTTAAAGGTATGTACGTACATACATTAGTTAGTAAATAATAACATGGGATGCATATACGTGCATACGTGCGTTACAAGCTAAGGGTGTGTTGGATATTTCGATCTTGACCCAACTAGTTGTAATAAATGCGTACCTATGTAGTTTGGAAATGAGATTAAACTAAGTTGTTTAACCCATGAATGTGTACCAAAGACAAAATGAGATAATGATGCGATGTAAATAAGAATTTGAAAAAGAGGACGATTGGTTTGTCTCACGATTGGTTTATTATGGAATAATACCTACTATACATGGGAAATCCTATACTTACTTAATTCCCTATTCCCACGGTTTTTCTCATTGTGATTATTTGAGTATTCTTTTTTCGCATGACACATTCGGTACTGTTTGAACGATCCATGATCTTAATTATAGATATAAATAGAATAGATATATACTTATAATACACAATTTTATATCTATAAAAACATAATTTCGTAATAATCTTTGTGAATTTGAGCTATTGATCGTAATCATATTTTGTGTTTTCTACAGATGCCCACTTTTTAAGCGTAATATGGACAAAAATATCTGAAATAAACATCATACAAAAAAAGTTATAACCAAAACCGCTTAACTACATAAAATCTTAAAATTTTACAAAAATGGTCATATCTCTTGTAATCTACAAAAAATCGATGGGTTTTGGGGCCCCACTGACCTTCCCTGGTACATGTTGCGTAGGGCATCTTGCTTATGCGATAACCGAAAGGTATTTATTGGTTTATTGGTAAAGCCCCAGGTAGGGACACGCAGCGGGAAGCGAGTGTATAGTTCCGATAATTATGTCGCTGGGCTATAAGTGAGTGTGCGAGTGCGACAGGCGCTGTAGAAAAATAACCGCTATATATTATAGTTGGTCTTGCGGAGTGAGTTCTGCTGACCGCCAAGCGAGCATTGCTGAGCGAGTATCTTTGATAGCTCTTGTCGCTCCGCGACAAACAGTACAGCGAGCCCTCGCCGCCAGTGTGTGTGAACAGTCAGCGATCAAATATTAATATATGCGTCTCTTTTTATTTACATAGAATGTATATCTATTGTACGTTTCTTGAGCGAGAAAATAACCGATAGTCGCTTTGTCGCCAGCGGTGGGACAACTGCCTAAAGTAGTTATTGACCGCCGACGATGAAAGAAAAGCGAGTAGAGCTAAAAACTAGTAACGATTTGGCTAGCAGAGGGAATGTGTTTTGGCTGAATTTGTTTTAAGGGGCTCGCTGCCCCTTTGACTCTGCCTACCCCTTCGGGGATTATGGGCGTGATGTTATGAATGTATGTATGTAATAATGTGTACAAAAACATATAAAAAATGTATAAATAATTATGGAATTATTTCATCATAAAAATGTTTTTTATGATGAAATAATTACATATTTTTTTCTCCACAATAGCTAAGCTTAGATATATGTAATTTGTATTATGTGGGTATTAATCCTGTATTAAATAATCCGCTAGTGATACTGGCAGGTTTTTAATTTTTTTACTATAAAAACACATGCATACTGAAATGATAAGTTAAATCTGCACGTCATCGATTGATCATTATCATACAAATTAGTTATATGATGCTTGCACATTCTTTTCACGTTAATATTTCGTAAATAAATAGCAACTTTGGCCACTAGATAGGTGACAGAGTACGATTTATCATGATTCCTATGTAGTCCACGTCACACTATATGATCGATTATACACAGTCTACTCAAGTGCAATAATTATGTGAATTTAACAAACGTGCCATTGTTTACCTAACTGACCTAACGAATATACCGTATATACATATATGGCTGAATATGGTATATTCCGCCACGGAGGCTGAATATACCATGTTCTTTTTGATTACAGGAAAATTAAATGGGTAAATTGCGATTCAATAGCACTGTTCAATGTTTCCTTACAGTTAAGTTATTCACAAAAACTGTTGCATAGTATTTGATTAAATATGGTAATGTTTAGTTATATACCGATTGGCTGTTTTTTTTCATTATGTATAGTTTCCATATTTAACCACAGACAGCGCTCCGTTTGCACACCATGGTTCAAATTCCACGCGTACGTAGCAGCGGACACAAATAAAACGTAATTTGAAAATGTCTCGAATTATTCCCTAACAATTTATCTTGAAGTACGTTAGAGATTTGTTATTTTGGATGTGGTCCGAATAAAACGTTGTGCGGCGTTATAATCGTACATTTTTCCGTAATCAAAAGGCACAGATTGCTATTGGTGGTCCTAATTGGACCACACGATGCCCTCGATCCAGTCGAGGTAGTTGGCGACGCGCGTGTAGATGCCGGGCACGGTGCTGCCGCAGCCGCGGCCGAATGACGTCACGCCCACCAGCCGGTACATCGGCTCTTTGCCGACCATTACCTGGAGCGGGCCTCCGGAGTCACCCTGTAGGTAAACACACAATTGCATTAAAAAAAACTCAACTAGGTATACAAAGTTATTTTTAGTATATACGAAAACCGAAAGGAGGTTAGAAAGTTTATTTAGGTACTATTATCTATACAACATTAGACACTATATTATAACCTCTTTTTTATTATTTTTAAAGTGAATATAGATACAACTAAATATTCTGTCTGTAAATACTTTATGAATTTCATGTCTATCTGTTGCCTTTATTAATATTGAGCAAAAAAACGTCAAAATCACGTTTGTTGTATGGGAGCCTCTCTTATATATTTATTTTATTTTGTATTTAGTATTTTTTGTTTTTATAGCGGCAACAGAAATACATCATGAAAATTTCAACTGTCTAGCTATCAAGGTTTATGAAATACAGCTTGGTGACATACATACACAGAGACAGATGGACAGTGGAGTCTTAGAAATAGGGTCCCGTTTTTACCTTTTGAGTACGGAACCCTAAAAAAAATCACGTGGTTAATGCACGGCACGTATGCTTGTATGATCACCTGGCAGGCGTCGTGGCCGCCCTGCGGGTCGCCGGCGCACAGCTGGTCGTCAATGACGCCGCGCTGCAGTTTCCGCCAGTTCCTGTAGTGCGGCGTGCACTCCTCCCGCGTCACGGCTTGCACTTTCGTCTTCAGCAGCAAATTGCTCTTAATGTTCTCTAGTCAAACATTTTAATATAAGTGCTTTTCTGCAGAAGTCTTATGTAAATAAGACCCATGTTGGTCTGGGACTTGAAAAGAATGAGCCAACTGTGTTCCTTACCTAGCATGTCGTAAAAGGCAAGTAATGGTACATTGGGTTTGGGTATGTGATTGTAGGCGAGGAGTTAGCCACTTGTCACAATTTTTTCACAATATTCAATATAACCAAACCCTCTTTTGAATATGGCTGAATGTGGTTAAATAGGATTGTTGCCCCTTTGACTCTGCCTACCCCTTCGAGGAGTACGAGCGAGATGTTATAAACAAAATAAAAACGAATATTATAACGAGTATGTAAAGATTTGATTTTTTTTTGGTTGCATTGAATGGGCTCCAAAACTAGTGAACCGATTTAAAAAATTCCTTCATCAATGGAAAGCTACTTTATCAGCGAGTAACATAGACTTATTTTATCCCCGTATTCCCACGGGAACAGGAACTACGCGGATAAAAACGCGGGACGCTGATAGTTTCAAATAAATTAAATACTTAAAGTGCCTTATGGAAGAACTTATATTAGTATTGATTAGTGCTATTACTTGACCATTATATTGGTATACCAATAACATAGGCTTATACTGTAAAAAGTTCAAAATTAGATGTAAATAATTTTATTTCCGTATCTATATATAAGTACGATTAACTAATGTACTTTTGTCTTAATTTTTTACCCGATTGTAAGCATTTCAGGCATTGTACAGGTAAAATGTAGGTATACATAACCAATTCCGACTTAATTTTAAATTCTCGGAATTTATTCAAAGAGACGATTCTCGTGATTTGTAACTTGCCTCAGGGGAAGCACATTGACTTGTTGACAATTAACATATTTAATCATCATCTTCCTAGCGTTTTGTCCCGTGCATAGACGGCGTCCGCTTAGACTAAGATCCAGGATTTAGCGAGTCTGGTAATTATATTGAAGCGACTGCCCACCTGACCTTCGTAACTCTAAGATAGGGGAACCAGAAAATTTTTGGATCATGGTTACAAATCCAAAGTTGTTTGAATTTGCAGGTTTCATCACGATGTTTTCCCTCACCGTCGAGCTAGTGGTATAAATAATTACATAGATTTGAAAAATCCTGAGGTACATGCTCGGGTTTGAACCATTGAGCTACCACCACTCTTCAAATGTTCAAAAGGTTGACAATAAACATTTTTAATAAAGTCATTAAATGTATTTTTGCTTACTTGTTGTACTAGTCTTTCCCCATCCAGTTACAATGAGGTCTCCGTCCGGGTTACCTGGGTTTGTATATAAACAGGCAGCGTTTAATGTGCTTGAAACCTCAATTGGCCTCTCTAATCTGAAATTTGGATTAAATTTTAAATTAGAAGTTGTATTGAACAATTTTAATAAATAAAATAAAATAATAATACTTTAATTGACCTGGTAAGTAATAGAATTATCGTGTTAGGAGTGTCTCGCTCGATCCCAAGACAATAGGTATGTCTAATACCTATTGTCATAATAATTTGTATTTCTATTGTCATACAGATGAAGTAAATTTATGGTACAATGTACCTATCGCAAAATGAAATAATATAATATTCATTCATCATCTTCCTAGTGTGTTTACACGGGATCCGCTTAGATCATGATCCAGGGTTAAGCAAGTCTCGTAATAACATTGAAGCGACTGCCGATCTGACCTTCGTAATCCTTAGATAGAGGAACCAGTAAATTTTTGGATCAAGGTTACAAATACAAAGTTGTTTGAACTTGCAGGTTTCATTACGATGTTTTCCGTCACCGCCGAGCTAGTGGTATAAATAGGTACATAGATTCATAGATAAATGCTCGGGTTTGAATGAACCCGCACCCCTCGGTTATAAGGCGCGTGTCCTTACCACTGAGCTACCACCGCTCTCATATAATATTTGTTATAATATGATATTTCACCAACCATTACGTTATTGGGCAGTTTAGTAAAGCTGATGTTACTATACATTTATGTGGCACAGCTTTTGTCCACGACTCCGACAACGCGGAATACGGTCTACTAGTGAGAACATCACGCGTCCCACGGGATAAATCATTTTTTGGATAAAAAGCCTACGTTCTTCCTTAGGCTGAACCGCAAACGCAGACGACCGGGGTAGATGGTACCGTCTCAATTTAGCGTACCGATTTCCATCAATTAGTTAGATGGTTTTAGCAAAAAAATGTTACAGACAGAATTAAGAAGCATCGTATATGAGGTGTCTGGTATGCATCTGACAGAGGCTGGTTTCAACCTCGTACTAATTCTTCAAGTCCTCTTGTTATTCTTGTTAATGATGTGCCGCGATGCCGGTTCATTACCTATATATTTATCTATTATGCATGGATATGGGCAATTGTCGTAAATTAATGTATGTTATGAAGAACATAGTGTTCAAATTACCTTAACAACGCAATGTCGTTGTATTGGGAACTGCGACTATAATTCGGATGGGATATGTTTGCGACAACCCTGTAGTCCGTTTCGTCATTCCATTCCCCGGTGCCTAGTTCCAATGTTCCAGCTCGTATAAGTTTGGGGAGCTTCCTGAAAAATTGTTAAATAAAAACGTTACATATGTATACTATATACTTATATATCTATAACATTTAAAACTTTATATGTATATAGGTGAATCTTTTGTATTGATTTATTACGTACATTTCTCGTTATCATAAAGGACCTCTTTTGTACGTGTAGGGCTGGTTCATGGATGTAAAATTTACTAAATTAACACTTACATCAGTACTTTCGCAACAAAAAATATCAATAATCCCGTCCGAAAAAATGAGGAGGCGTCATGGTTCAGGTAAAATTACTATTTGTAATGTCCGACCATGGATAATTTCACGGACGCAAGTTGAGTTTCGTTAGTCTCTGAACCGGGGAATAACCGCGACGAAAAGAAATGATGAACCAAAATATCCATGATACGAATAATCATGGAGATTTTGTTTTATCATTTTTACCTTTATCTATAACACACCACACGATAAAGTGGTTAAATCTCGTCCGTGTTTTTTTATCAATCTTGATTCTGATTAGACTGATAATATTTTACTTATGAGTGGTAGAATATAACACTATTAGGTACATCCCGATAAAGGAATTGGGCAGCTAAACAATATATATGTTTTGTTTTAAATTCGTATTCATAAGAATGTAGTAAAAGTCTACTTTTCCAAATTATTAACGCAATGAGCAGCAGTGAGTACGTAGGTAGACGATACGAGGGCGCCGCCGCAGTCAAACTGGTAGCCATTTTCGCCGTCGTACCCCACAGCTACCTGAAAACAGATAATTTTATGTACCGGATATTCAAACGCACTTGACATACTAACAACCAGTTACTAATTTGGAATCATTTATGGGAGAGAAAGCAAGCCGCCTAAAATTGTCACTAAAAGTAAGAATTATTAGTGTTATCTAATACTTTTTTTGGTACATGCTGAAGTCACGTTTATTTTGACATGACTGACTCAACTGATGTGAGGAAATTCTCAGAAAAATATGCAATACTGTGTTCCGGCCAAAAGATTGGTTTTGACGCAGATCGTCATTTACCAAAATCGGCAACCACCATCATCTGCGAAATTGTCAATTAGAGGTAAATTGAGCCTGCGAAAATTACAATTTCACAACACTCAATTTAGCCTTAAATTGTCAAGAAATTACACTATTTATCAATATAGTCAAGTCATCAACAAAATAAACTGTACGCGACAAAAGTAGCTGATGTATTGGGTCGTATGAATCAATATATTAGAATTAGCCAATTCTTAGCTGGCTAGCATCGGTAGATTTCGTAAAATATAGACATATTATTATTATGTATAAAGGTATTGCCGGAGGTGTTATGGAAGCGAAGCTCTCCGCTCGGGCGATGAGGGGTATCGCGGGATTTTACTGGTTGTATAAATTCTTTAACAAATTGTAATTGTAGCACATCATGCTTTTAAACCTGCGAGGATGTGTTGAGATTCTTTGTTATTGAAAGTAATAAGAACCAATTAATATTTCAATAACAAATAGGTATTCCCGCGCCTAACTACAAGTAAGGATGGACGAGATGAGATTAAAATGTTTGTTAATCGAAATTAATGTGTATTTCTAGAGTAATAAAGTGTTTATCACTTTGCCGGATATCTACACATATTTGGGGTCGGATAACAAGATCGAAGAGTTTCCAGTGTAAAAGGTCAGAGCGATTTTGATTATCGCCTCGCCGGTCTACAACCAGGCTCACAAAAGACAGTAACTAGAAATACATTATAATTATAAAACATTTCGAAATGGCCTAAGGCAAGTCTTCCAAAAGTCGGGAAGGTAACATGTCCCGTCATATCAAATGAGGATAACAAGTAGTTTGATTTGATCTATTGTATATATAATAATATCTGTTTAAGATAATGGTCCTACTAATACCTACCTACTCCCTATCATGTAGATACATATATTATAATAATATAATTCATACATGTCTTTGCAACGATAACACATTTGTCCTGATAATAAATAAATAGATGTTATTTCTTTCCTAAATGCAAAGTAAGATTATGATAAAGAAAATAATAAATTCTATGCAATTTAGAAAAAGATTATATTATTACCATGTGTGGGAATTCACCAGTTAAAGCTTCTTCGCCGCCTATAATATGTAAATCCAATGGTGAAAGGATAGATTCTGAGATTTTTTGGCATTCTGAAAAATAAATATTCCTGTAAATACATCGCCAAAAAAAGGGCAATATAAAAATAACAGAAAATGTGAAATTTACCTTTTTCGGATATTCTCTCATTGTTGTTGCCTTGTGTTAATTTTCCATTAGTGTCAGACCCTGTAATAGAGATTTTTTTATGACCACTTGAAACTCTACATAAACAATCAACTCACATATTACCAAAACGGAATAACTTATAATCCTGTCGGATCCTCTCGGACTGAAAAATTATGCCGGGTTCACCGGATTACCGGATCCGGTTTTCCGGATCGTAATAAGGATGTTCACACCATTTATATTTAATTTTGAATTATAAATATTTTATTTTGAATTATAAATATTTACAGAATTATTCTGTAAAAGAAAGGATCGTTGTATATTGTAAACCTTATTGATTTTGAATTAGGTATATTGAGTCTACGATTTTAAATTTGATAATTACTGCATAATAGGTATTTATTCAGTTGACTATATGAATTAGTGACGTCATAAACTAACAAGCCAATGCAGAATCTTCAGAGTGATTGCGTTTTGACAGCTTTTTAAAAGTATCTTAATTGATGTGCCAGTCAATATCCCTATTAGGAATTGCAATTGCAGCAACAGCGCTATTATATTTATCAAATTTCGATCCGGTATAGTAATATCGGATCCGCTAACGTTAAATGATGCCAGATCCGGTTTTCCGGATTGCAATCCCTAATTAGTAGAAAGTCGTCATGAATGCAGTCGTAACGGTAGCGCAACTCGTCGTAAACGCGACTCGTAATCTTCGCCACCGAAAACCTAAAGCATTTCATTTCTCTCATTTCACAACTAGTGGAGTAGCGTGGGTTCCTGTTGACTGGGGCGGGTCTCGATTTTTCTGCCCCATACTCGGTTTTCCGCCGCCCCACAAACATTGTGACCCAGGACCGATTTACTAAATAACTCTTAAAATGTTAAACAGTTTTTTTCAAATTTGTGACGCCCAGGGCGGGCCGCCCCCATTGCACGCTACGCCACTGTTCATAACTTTACTTTATATGTTGTATACACATTGCACCGATAGTCCCCTACAGGGTGTATCCCTGTGCGATAAGCACGCTAATACTATGAATGTAATGACTTATGTGTCTCTCACTCTTTGCAAAAACAACTTATTTACGATTTTACATATTTTATATATAACTAGCTGTGCCAGCGGTGTCACCCGCGTTTATGGTTAATATTATAAAGACTATTTCCGTCATACATGATTTCTATGTAACTTTAACCATTAAGGCTGCACACGCGACGGAAGCTTAAAAAATGGAGTAACTTCTCCCGTTTTCTCAACATTTCCCTTCACTACTCTGCTCCTTTTGATTGTAGCGTGATGAAAAGTATACTATAACCTGCCCAGGAGTATGAAGAATAATTGTACCAAGTTTCGTTAAAATCCGTCAGGTAGTTTTTGTTTCTATAAGGAACATACAGACAGACAGACAGACAAAAATTTTACTGATTGCATTTTTGGCATCAGTATCGATCACTAATCACCCCCTGATAGTTATTTTGAAAATATATTTCATGTACAGAATTGACCTCTACAGATTTATTATAAGTATAGATAGATATAGATAATTTTCCAACTATGAACCTTAGAGTTAAAAATTACATTATGATGAATAAAACATTTTTGACCGTAATTTTGCCCTATTATAGCTAACGCATTAAATTTCATCTAAATCCGTTCATTGGTTTAGGCCTGAATAGGTACCAAACAAGGACACACACAAGCTTTTACATTTATAATGTGGTAATTTATAGTGGGCCTATCGTACAAGGATAGAGCCTGTAGGAAAGTTGTGAAATGTGAGGAATGGAATTGTTTAACGTTCTTAGCGAATTGCAAAAATGACGAGTCGTGTTTATGACGACTTCCTACTAATCCAAAAAGTTGTTTGCAGGAAGTTTATCCAGTACAGGAATGGTTACTTCATATTTCCGTTTCTATTTTAATAACTAGTTTTATCAGACCTAGACGCAAATAATACTTAGTCCAAATCTGCTAAAAAACTTACTTGACACAAGATAAAAACCTAATTTGAGAAAAAAACTTAGTATGAATTTTTGGATTCAATGATACATTTTGTCACTGATTAAATACCAGAGATTCACTGCTATGGAGAAAAATTACAGTACCTATAACATAATAATATCAATTTTTTCCTGTTATTCTATGATCTTGGATTTCCTTAACACAATAAAAATGTGTAGGTCCCTCCCAGAGTAAAGCTAGAGAAAGATGATCCCCGGTATGATGCTCATAAGAAAATAGTCTCATATTACAACTGAATATTATGGTATGATCTTTCTGCAGTGGTTCTTAAACTTCTATGACTTCAGAATATTATATCAGACCCGTCTAAATATGTGGAACCCCGCATCAAAGACTTATAAACTTATTGATTCCTATTGCCAAGGGACACAATCTTGGAAATATTTACAGTTACCCACTTCAGGAATAGTTGATAAAGGACTACCTGCAGCCTTGTCTGAAATCATCTGTGATAGAATATTAGTTCAATTTCGTTTTTTTTAATATTATACAATTTAATTTTAGTAACATATTAATATACATAAAAAATACTGCCTTCTAATGATATGATTATGATACTATGCCTAATAATAAAACTTATCATAAGTTGCTACTTTAATTTAAAACAAGACATCAATATTATGCTAAGTAAAATAAAATATTGTGAAATTAAAGCAGCAATGTGCCATTAGGAATTTTAATATGGTAAAATACAAAAAAAAATCTGTCTGTATTTAAATACAAACCAAATTTAGTTGTTGTAGTAGTAAGTGGACAGCAGACAATTTCATTATCACCCTCAAAACTGCACCTTTGATAGGGATGAGTTTTCCGCTGCCGTATAGCTCTGAAACAATATTACAGGTAGTATGCCAATAAACACAGATTAATAGAAGCATTCTTTTAATTAATCTTAATTAAAGACTTATAGATAGTGTCATCATCTGATGACACTATCCATAAGTCATTCTAAGATATAGTTTGTCTAATAGGACACTAAATCATTTATCAATATCAATTTTTATTGAAAATTATCATTTAGTGTTTTTAATTGATGATTTAGTGGTTATTCAGATGAGTATTGTAGACCATGACGTCATACTTGAACACATACATAAAATCACAACCCAAAGGGGTAGTATTAAAGGGGCCCCTTTAACCACATTTAGCTAAAAATAAACCTGGTCTGGTTAGATGGAAAATTGTAAAAAGTAGTGACAAGTGGCATCGCAGAACAAGAAAAACAATATATACTTGATTATTTTTAAATAAAATCTATGGAGGCAATCCATAACGATGGCAGCTCATAAAAATTATGTCAAATAATTGGTGACATTGTTCTAAATAAAAAAGTATGCCTCAACATAATAGATTATCAGCCTGTCAATACATGGTCTAGTTTTTTTTTTCTAAATGGATTTTATTTTCCCAAAATAGTAACAGACTGTTAATCTAGGGCTAATTTAGAGAATATGAGATGCAAGCGTCACAAAAAGAATAATTATTTAACAATACTTGATTAAATGTTCAATTTGAATACCTAACAGTTAATGAGTCTTCAAATTAAAGAACTTTTTGAATGTTTGAGAGAAATAAGAATAGAAGTTTAACTAAAACTTTTGAATTTTGGGATGGGAGATAGAGAAAAAATTTAACAATTTCTTTACTAACTTGGAATTCAATTATATTAAATAATTAATTCTGCATAGCCTCCGAGTACCAATTTTCTAATTCATTACTGAGCAGTTTTATACTACTGCTTTTATAATTTTGTACTATAGACTAGATAGCTTATTTTATAATAATGATTTAGAAATAATTATATTCTATATTTAGAGACATTGTTATTGACCACAATTTTATAATCATCCTTATTTATATGTTACATTGTATGTAAGGTAAAGGAAAATCATCCCATTTAGCATAAAAGTTAATAAAATACTGTATACAAGAATTGCAGATTAAATTCCTATTTCCCATTTACCAAGATTTAATTTCCATATTTCATATTAAATTAATAGTATAATGTGTAGATGTAGATTTAGTAGCTACTAACTTACATAAATTTACCTATTATCTAAACATGATTCAAATGTTATTAATACAATATTAATTTTATTTTATTTAGGAAATAAAACAAGGGCTTTTTTTATTTTCGACTCACCTGATAGCTGGTTCACATTTTGTAACTTTAACACAAACACCATCAGTCTCTTCATTATTGGGTGTACATTTGTCGTCAACTAAAAAAAAACATATTTATATTGAATGAATATAGGTACTAATAAATTCACTTAATAGCTGTATCTATAGAAACTCACCATATAAAGCGTCTATATTTTTCGTAATAACAATATAAAGAACGATTAAATAGAGCTTAAACCACATCATAACGACGTCGACCATTGGCTCTAATGGCTAATCGGAACTGATCGTATTTTCCTCCTTCGTCAGACGACGCAAAATTTATACCTACGTTTGGAGAGGATATTTTCAAAGTTCAAGATAGATAATGATGATTCAAACAAAACCGGTTCACTTGCTTGCTTGTGTGTGCATCATCGAATAAACAATATTGGATGGTGTTATCAAAAGAACGTAATATTAATTATTTCTTTAATTATGTTTTACATTTTTAAGTCTGCCTCATAACATTGATCAAGTTCGATTTATTATTTAGATCTCAGGCATTTTAATAAACTACCATAATTTTTTTCGCAGTTAACAATAAACGTATATAGGTACCTACCTAATGAAATAACAGGTACAAAATTTACATATTAATTTTGTAATATGTAGGCACCTTGTACCTACTGTAGGTACCTACGGGTGCTTGATATCTTAAATTACTAACCAACCGTTATTAGATAATCAGATCTTTATGTTACATATTATGTAGGTAGGTACCATAAATGTGTTTGTTTACCGTGACAACCGTGTACTGACCGGAACCGGAAAGAAATAAAAGTTAAACAAAACCGAAAAAAGCCGGCTTACCATTTTGGTTTCTCCTCTGAGTACTGAAACCTCTGAGTTACTGTTGCCAACTTTATTTTTATCAACCCACCAAATAAGGCCGTATTAACCACCAGAAAACCACTAAACTTTTTCGGGCTCTCAAACCACCAGAATTCCACTAGAAATTACAGTGCGACACAAAATATTACTTATTCATGAACGACAATCATCTGCGATACTTGTGAAATGTCGCGTGCTTAAGCGTAGTGTTATAGAGCTGCAAACTCGCTATAGTAAAATCACTAGGTTCTTTAATTCGCCCGTTGAAACGCGGTAGGGCGTTCAACTCGCGGTGTGGTGAAGGAAAGCGGGAAAATATTAGATTTTAAATTTAAAACAGAGTAGGAATAATTAAAAATAATAAAATAGAGTACTTAGATTTTGATTTGCTATGACAATAAAATAACCAATAGGAGGTACGTTTCGTGAATCAAATCAAACTAAACTTAACCCAATGACCGTACAAATAACGTTCATAATCGTTTATTCAAGAAGTTTGTAGACAATAATCGGGGAATCCCCGACCCGACAGATTTGATTTGAGCAATGTTGCCTACATCCTAAACTTAAACCATGTTCGAAGTTCCGGGCCTAAATGCTCATTTTTAACTATAACGTATACAGAGCATTTTATGAATCACACTAGCGGTTAAATTACGTAAATTACCACTAACTGGAACAATCTAATCCACTATAAAATCCACTAGCCACTAAAACCAAAAAAATCTCGCTGTAAGGCATGCCTAAACCACCAGATCTAGTGGAAAATCCACTAAGTTGGCAACACTGCTCTGAGTACTGAAACATATGAAGACGACTTAATGTTCTATACGAACAATCTGCTATACAAATATGATTAATATCGATATTGTATTCATAAACCTCTATCTATCTCTTTTTAACAAGTCTACAATACTGCAAGTAAAAAGAGACAACAACATATTTGACTTAACTATTTTCGGTAACATCATCAAGTGACGTCATAGAAATACCTAAGTGAAGCCGGCTTACCATTTTGGGTTTCTCGTTTTAAGTTGTCAATGTCAGTGGAATTTGTGGTGTATTGTGCCAATATTGATGAAATTTGTGATTATAACATAATCTAACTTGTAACATTCAAAAACATCGTGATAAATAAATTGTTCAGAGACTTAGAGTATGTAAATAAATAAAGTGGAAAGACACTACACAAAGGCGCCATATTTGTTTCTCACTCAAATTGGGCTTCACTTTTTCGTAGTTATGCCATCTCCATTAGTGAATCCGCCTAATCAATCTTTCTACATGCACATGGAGACGACTTAATGTTCTATACGAACAATCTGTTATACAAATATGATTAATATCGATATTGTATTCATAAACCTCTATCTATCTCTTTTTAACAAGTCTACAATACTGCACGTAAAAAGAGACAACAATATATTTGACTTAATTAACAATTTTTTTTGTAACATCATCAAGTGACGTTATAGAAATACCTAAGTGAAGCCGGCTTACCATTTTGGTTTCTCGCTTTAAGTTGTCAATGTCAATGGAATTTGTGGTGTATTGTGCCAATATTGATAAAATTTGTGATTAGAACATTTATTTATTTATTTATAAAAAAACATACATACACAATCCTTACAGGTTATACCTAATGCAATTGTGTAGTTATTGATACTATGTTACTAGCTAATTTTATGACCTCACTCGGCGAACTATAAAATAGATCGGATTGCTCCGCCATGGTATTGAGCAATCGCAGCGCTCGCACGAGCGGCGACCGCTGCAGCAGTGCGGTGCGCGCACGCGGCTCCTGCAGCAGTGGACGCCGCCGCCGGCGCGCCGCGTACTCGTCCGGCACACATAGACTCATAGTCTGCAACAGCCGAGGGTTGTGTATGACACCCCTCAATACCTTTATCAAGAAGACAGCGAGAGCGGCTTCCCTTCTGACCTCCAACTTGTAGTATCCTACCATGCCAAGCAAGAACAAAGTAGGATACAACAAAGGGTAACCCGGATATACTCCGAATTGTTTCCAGTACTTATATAAATCTAATAAATTTATTTTGAATGCGCGTTAACATAAATTTATATTTGGCCTCATAAGGAGAACAAATTACAGCGTTACATTCTAAGTGACTCCTTACAAGCGCATCATACAACGCTGTTAAAGCCCCGATATTCGTGAAGTTATTTCCAATTCGCAATATTAGTCCGAGTCCCGAGATAACGGAATGCCTTCCTACACACATTAGTTATATGTACTCTGAAATTCAAGTCAGCAGCGAAACGTACACCCAAATCCCTGATCTCCGTAATCCGCTGCAACGGTTCCCCATTCATCTGGTATAGTCGATGGGTTGGACCGCGAGATCGGCTAAAGGACAACACTGAGCATTTTGACACATTAAAGTAGAGCATAAGTCTGCTCCATTGTAAAACCCTGTCAATGTCTTGTTGTAGGAAATCACAATTAACTTCGCCTATAATTACACAAACTAGTTTTAAATCATCTGCGAATAATAATACTGTGCAACTATTAACTACATTCGGTAAATCATTGATCATTAGGATGAAAAGTAAGGGCCCTTTCAGTACTCAGAGGTTTACAGGGCCCTTTAAAAACGACACTGACAGTTTTCGGTACAATTTACGTCACAGAAAAAATATTTATTATATAAAAATCAGATGTAAGTAGGTGGTTTCTGGGCGAGACAAATGCTGTCAATAGTCGATATAATTCTCTGAGTACCTACTGGATCTTATGGAGACGACCTAATGTTCTATACGAACAATCTGCTATACAAATATGATTAATATCGATATTGTATTCATAAACCTGTATCTCTTTTTAACAAGTCTACAATACTGCACGTAAAAAGAGACAACAACATATTTGACTTAACTATTTTCGGTAACATCATCAAGTCACGTCATAGAAATACCTAAGTGAAGCCGGCTTACCATTTTGGTTTCTCGTTTTAAGTTGTCAATGTCAGTGGAATTTGTGGTGTATTGTGCCAATATTGATAAAGTTTGTGATTATAACAATCTAACTTGTAACATTCAAAAACATCGTCATAAATAAATTGTTCAGAGACTTAGAGTATGTAACTAAGTAAAGTGGAATGACACTACACAAAGGCGCCATATTTGTTTCTCACTCAAAATTGGGCTTCACTTTTTCGTGGTTAAGTCATCTCCATTAGTTTCAGTACTCAGTGCTTTAAGTTGTCAATGTCCGTGGAATTTGCAGTGTATTGTGCCAATATTGATAAATTTTGTGATTATAATATAATCTAACTTGTAACATTCAAAAACATCGTCATAAATAAATGTTCAGAGACTTATAGTATGTAAATAAGTAAAGTGGAATGACACTACACAAAGGCCCTATATTTGTTTGTTTGCTCAGATATATAATTATAGCGTCTACGGGAAACACAATACCAATGCGTTCTGAAGAAGAATAATTACGATTTACAAATGAAAACTTATTCTCAAATATCTTCGTAAGTATTGAGGAACGAAACAATATTTCATATTTTATTTTTACCAAATTTTTCCAGAGTCTCGGAGGGCCCTGATTAATTTGCATAGTTTTTTAATTTAGAGGTATCGTTTTTAGCTTCTAAAAAACGAGTAATATTTGGTCAGAGCAGACACGCTCTTATAGATTTATGGATTCACGGAGTTTTTTTTATATTGCTGAAAAGAGTAGTTTCTAATGCTACACATATATTGTCAATGGTTGTCACTGTCAAAATTGCGCAGGCGGTCGTAATAAAATAGGTAGGTACTTAGTTCAAATTCGGACCTGGGACAATAGTAATCTGTGGTACGAGCAGCCGTATGGTTGTTTGTAAGCGAGAGTACTAGTTCTATGTGCTGCGAAATAGATATTGTTGGGCTAATAATCATGTTAGCATGTTTAATGGATCTTATTTAAGAGTTGTGTTAGTGTGATAAAATATTTGGTGCTTCTTTATTGAAATAATGAATAGCAAGGACATTATCAGTGAAAAACAGTTGTCAAAGTCGCAATGACATCTCAGAGTGGAGCAAATATCAACAACATACACGCTGTGAATGCCGCGATGTCTGCACATCTAGGAAGCGGTAGTCAGCCGGTAAATTACGGCATGGCTCTGGCTGTGCCGCCTTCCCAAGTGATCCCTACGGGGTATGGACTTCACGCGGCCAGCTGCAGTGATTCTTCATCAGAATCTCATTCTCCTGAAATGCCCTCTATCAAAGCGAGTGACCGAGAATCACGAATTATTGCTGAGAAACAACGAAGAAGTCAGTATAATTCTCACATAACTCAATTAACGGCTTTGTTGTCGGATATTGTGCATGCCCCGCGTAAAGTGGATAAAACAAGCGTTCTTAGGCTTGCAGCAAACAAACTACGTAATGAACATGTTTTTGGCGATACTATCAAATGTGGTCATATAGAAACATGGTCTGCTGCGTTTGTGAAATTCTTTGACCTTTTTGGCAGCATTTTGTTTTCTGTTACTTGCCGTGGCAGAATCTTTCTAATATCTCCTAATGTGCAAGAAAAACTAGGATATTGCCATGTTGATCTACTGGGTCAAGACTTTTATAATTATGTGCATAACGATGATAAAAATGTTCTACGGCAACATATTTACCCTCAGGAGCTGCGGAGTGGTTGTGAGCAGAGGCTCTTTGAATTACATCATAACTTTCACATCCGTATTATGAGGGCTGGTGCAAAAGCTGATCCCCCACGATATGAGCATTGCCGCATAGATGGTATATTAAGACGCTCTGACCACGCTACGGCAAACGGGGTTCAGGATCAGCAGATAATTAGAAGACAGCGTGTAAGGAGGATCCGAACCTTTTCATCAAGTGGCAATGATTATGTCTTTATTGGAATGATTAAAGTTATGTCTAATGCTTTACCCACGCAGATCTTGCCCCCGACTGCCTATTCTGAGTATTGGACAAGACACTTAGTAGATGGCCGCATAGTGCAGTGTGATCAGAGCATATCTTTAGCATTGGGTTATATGACGGATGAAGTAACAGGAACATCCGCATTTGTATTTATGCATAAAGATGATGTTCGATGGGTTATTTGTGTGTTAAGGCAAATGTATGACCAAAGTAGAGAGTTTGGAGAATCATATTATAGGCTGATGTCACGCTCTGGTCATTTCATTTATATGAGAACACGTGGTTTCCTAGAAATTGACAAGGATTCCAAAAAGGTCCAGAGTTTTGTGTGTGTCAATAGCGTTATTGGAGAGGAATATGGACGACGCATGATGGATGAAATGAAACGTAAATATTCTGTGATAGTAGACATGACAAAACAAGAAAGTAATAATGGAGAATTGAGAGATGAGGCCCCTGTAGAACATCCGAAACAGCTGGAAAGGATTGTTATGCATCTGGTGGAGCCATCTGGTGGTGAGAGTGCTGATGAGTTGAAGTTGGTGCCCCCTTCCAAAGAGAACATCATCACTGCTATTAAGAACAGTGAAAGAGTTGTGCAAGAAACTGGTGTCCGGTTTGATTCACGTAAGCGAAAAAGTTCTGATTGTGAAAATAGTGATCAGTTAAAAAGGCACAGTGGTTTACAAGACTATGGTAGTTATTGATCTGTGTTAAGTCAGTTATGTGATTTTGTGTTCCTAAGGTTATTTGCTACATAATTAAATAAATAAATAATAAATCAAGTTTAAATATAACAGTCAAATAAGTTTGACCAGATAGTTACTATTTGATAATATGGATGTTATAAAAAAAACATTTTTTAGATATCTGGATGTTTCCACTTTTGACTAAGTAATATAAATTGCAAATATTGCTAAATATTTATTGTCTGTCCATTTAAAGTGCAACTTTAATGTGTAAAATAATTGGTGGCATTAATCTAACATGTACAGTCACCAGAGCCGACCCGTTTAAATAGACATAGGCTATGGTCTAAGACGCTTGAAGCATGGGTCCGAAATGGCGCCCCGTCGAGAGGTTCGCAATTCGTAACATCAATACTTAAAATGAAAGCTAGTAAATAGAATGGAAAGATAATTAAAAAAACATTAAGCATGCACAATCAATTCCTCCTAAGGCATCTTAGAAAAATCGCCTATGATGAGATTTATATCGGCCGGCACTGCTAGTTAATGTGTCACAAAGTTACAAAATATGTATTTGTTCTGGCCCACCAGATATTTCTAGTTTTGCCGTAGACTGATAATTTTGTTAATTGAATAGGCTAGGTGAAATGGGCCTTCAAAAATAAGGGAATATTAGGTCAATTAAAACACATTTAAAAACTGAATAGAAGGTTTCGGAATTTGGTATTAAGTTTTATAGATACTTAAAAAGTTATGTGCCTACATTCTCAAAGACAACTGTCAGTCTGTTGGAAAACAAAACAATTACTATTTTAAATAGACATTTATCTGCATGTGATTAAATGATAATTATTTTCATCATATTTCATAGGCAACAGTGCCTAAGTGGCAGCTGAAACTAATGCATGCCATAACTGAGCATACATATTTTTTTGAGGGAGTATTAACACATTGGTTAAGGGAAGACATGATTTAAAAAAAATTGTTTTTGCAACCTCTTTGAGCCATCATCTGTTTCTTTTTTTTATTTAATCATTTTATGTTGCATATTTACGTACTACTTTTACATATGCATATCCTAATTAGATCTTGGATAGAAAATATTAACATGATTATTTTAAATTGTATCATTCAGAAGACCAAATATACAATGATTGTAGTCAGTAAAAATATTTGTGCCAAATGTGAAGAATGAACCTCCGTTTCATGTATGCCAATGTTTAGGATAATGTTAGCTACATAAAAGAAATAGTGTTGTATGTTATACAGAACAATTGAATAAGATAAATTAAGTGTTGGATGTTGGGGTCAATTTCATTTTGATATTTTAAACTATAAATTTCATAATTAAACTTGGAAACTTATTGTACCATATTTGTAAATATCGCCTTTTAAGTCCAATTAAAATACCTACCTTCGAACTTATAATAATTCCTAAAGAAGTATAATGTAACATTAAGCTCTTACATACACCATATCAAATAAAATTTCAAAAGTCCCCATCAACTGTATTTCTGCAAAAAGTTGTAAAGACATTGTTATATCAAAACCCTTATTCGTTTAGAATTTTTCTCTCATAAATGGAATTGTTATCGTCTTTCATACCACAAAGGTGGCAAACAGATGTTCGACCGGTCTAAGGTGCGTTTGCAATAGTGGTTTTCACTCGTACGTTGCAGACCCATTGAAGGTTTTCTTGAGGATTCACCGCGCCGGCGGTGCAAGAGACAAGATCGCGACGAGCATAACAAGACAGGTCCTCCGTCGTCGGCGCTGCGAATCCTCAAGAGTTTGGGCTACCGGTACTCTGTAACCGAACAAAACCCAGCAGCTAGAGTACCGCTACTTAACGCCGGATTTATTTGAGAGTGGTCGTACCCCAGTCAAGCCGGTGTCATGCCGAAACCAATGCGGTTTCCGCGTGGCACTACTTGCAAACAATCGTAAATAGGTTAAATAAACTTTTTTCTTCTTGATCACCATTCCTGAGATATCGCGATTACAAAATGTTGCATTCTACATTGAGCACATTGCAATATTATAATGTAGCGTTTGGCGCGTTTTTAACGCGGTTTCCTCAATAGTCATACTTGACGACCCATCGGAACTAAAATTTATATGAATTAAAATGGCACCTAATACACAATTACACACCACCAGTACTATTGGTGGTAATTCAAATAGGCAGATTAGTCATGGTTTCTAGATTCTAGTCAGGAGAATAATCTTCAATGCCATGTTTGCAGTAGTATGTTCTTTATTTCCTACTTTCTCTTAATTGATCTTAGATTAAAGATGTGCTCATAATGAAAATGAAACTTAAGAAGGTATTTTCATCTGTTAAACCTAATAAATTACGTAGAGCAAATGTGGCTTTGACAATTGGGGAAAACAATGCATTTCCATTTTTGGTGCATGGTGTTTTGTAAAACTCAAATAAATTATAAGAGTAAGTTTTATAGATAATTCCTATGAAAAAAAATATCTCGCGACAAAAGAAGGCGAGATATTTTAAACTACTTACTGTTTACTTGTAAACGAAACCCCAATATATTTGGTGACATATTTTGACCTCAGATATTTTGTTTGCAAGTGTGACATTGGTGGGGATTTTTTAAGGACTCGTTTCCAACATTGTTAACGGTTTTATTTCAATGTAAATCATTACAATTTAAATAAATGATAATCCGCTAACGTAAATTTTTTTCTGTCTTGTTAAACAGTTTTTAAGGGCGACAACTATTAGTAAAACTGAGCCACATAGAGAAGTGACATAAATATAAAAAGCAATCGTTAGACCAAAATTCATAATCTTCTTCTTCTTTCTTATATATAAAAATGAATTGCTGTTCGTTAGTCTCGCTAAAACTGGAGAACGGCTGGACCGATTTGGCTGATTTTTTTTTCAAAATATTTGTAATCTTCCAGGGAAGGTTTGTACGGTAAGAAAATATGAAAACATTGCGAGAAAAATAATAAATGAAAAACCGAAAACGATGCGTTACGAAGTACGCCGAGCCAGCTAGCAGTTTATAAATTCGCTAATTGCCTATGGTCCGACGAAGACTACTAGGACCTCTGAACGCGAGAGTCCCAATCTGAGAAAATTCATGTTAGAAATAGTTTTGTTGTTGCATTTGCATTAAACAGGGACAATGTATAATAGAAATCGATGCGTTAGCTGTTCATTCATATCTTTTAGGACTTGAACTCAATTTATAAAGTCATTAAACACAAAATAGTTTTTTATGTTATGTTATACCGATAATCATGATAGTTTAATATCATCAAAATACATGTTCGTTCATTATCTGTAAAGCTTTTTTGCACAAAATATTCTCAATCTATATATACTCACACTGGAAGTACATGCAATAATGCCTTATGCTCAAATACCTAACCGCGAATAGTATGATTTATCTATATTTAAATAAGTAATATTCTAGTGTTATTTGGTTATACGATAATTGTATAAAGACTTTGCATAAAGTTTTAAATCGGTGGAATAGTCCGATATTATATAATACATAAGTTTTGTCGCGAGAGACGTCATTGTCGTCAATTTTATGGAGATAAAAAATATGTTACTTCCGGATAATTTAACTTCATATTAGCTAAATCATATTTGAAACCGATTCTGTAATTATTCAGCCCCTTTGTCAAAAAAATATGAATAAGTATACAAATTTTCTCTTTGTTTATTAAGCGCAAAATTTTTATTCTCACTTAAAAACTTATTTATTTACAAGTTTAACTGACAATTGAAAACGATAAATCAAGAAAAACCCAGAAACTACAGCACAAAATTATTATTGTAAACGTAATTTTACATCTTTACTGTATAGTAGGCAATTAAAAAAGAAAAATGTTACTATGTGAATAAATTGTTGTTTGGTTACAATTAGATGATAATTATCTCATATCTTAAGATTACGTTTCCTACCTATTTATTTATCGCATATCTTGCCTCACTGCTATTTTAATATGGCTGGCAAAGGATTCATAAAAATTAACACATCTCACTCTATTGTGGAGGAGTGACTAAAATGATATGAATTACATTTAAAAAAAAAGATGTAAGAACAGTCATTATAATCATGATGGAAAGATATTTAAATAAGGGTTCCGTACCATTCTTCTTTATACCATCTTTACAACATTAGATAGTAAACAACTAAATATTCTGTGAATATTTCAACTGTCTACCCGTTGCCGTTATTAATATCGAGCAAAAAACGCCACTAAAATCATGTTTGTTGTCTATGAGCCCCACTTAAATATTCATTTTATTTTCATTATTTATTTTTAATGTCAATATAAGTACTTACAATTAAATATTCTGTAAATATTTCAAGCTACCGGTTGCCGTATTATTGTCAAGATAATAACGGCAAAAAAATCACGTTTGTTGTGGGAGCCCCCCTTAATTAGTTGTTGTTCGTTGTTATAGCGGCAATTACGGTTCATGAGATACAGCCTGGTGACAGACAGACAGGACAGCGGAGTCTTAGTAATAGGGGCCCGTTTTTATCCTTTGGGTACGGAACCCTAAAAAATTAAGCAAATCTAGCCCGCTTTATCATGAAAACCTGTAAAAAATATATATTAGGTATGTACTTAGGTAAATGTTGATATGTATTTTTAATATAGTGTTGGGTTATGGTAATCTTTGCATTAAACAAATAATACCATCAAGAAAACGTATGTATGTATGGGCTAAGGTAGAAATTGTAAAATTTGAGAAACTATAGACATGATTTATTAAGTTTTTTGCTCGAATTGCACTAGTTTTAGAATGACCAATGTGCAGACGGCAGGGTAATATTGTTAGTGGGATTGAAAAAGTGGTATCGGATTTAAAAAAAAGTGTAGTTGATAAAGTAGTGACCAATTCGTCAGTTATCTTCACTAAGGAATTTAATTTCCTGTTTAAAAATGTAACAATGATCGATAAGTTGATATAACGGGTTTTGGGACGAGACAAGAGTAAGATATGAGGGTAGGCTTGAGACTGAATTGATTATAAATGTAACTAATTATTAAACCAAAATTTGTAAAGACAAATGAACAAGAAAGATTATAGTATCTATTTAATTAAAAGTTCACATGAATTTCTAACTAGTATTGTGGTACTGAAAAGATTGCTTAATACAAACTGATGCTGTCGTGACGATGACAAACAAGTTACGTAGATTTCGTCCTAAGCATAATTCTGTAAGTTAAACGTAAATGAGCTGTATACATTTTACGAGTATGTAGTAACTTTCAGAATTTTGCACAATTATCAAAGAAATTTGTTCCGAGACAAATAATAATAGAATAGTAATACCTACTTTTAATACTTTCCCACAATACAGCATATTATGATAAAACATATGTTACATACATATAATTACTCCTACTCTCTTAAATATGTTGGATGCGATTTATTTAAACGTATTTAAACACTTAATATACATTATAGGTAGTTTTTTATTGTAGTTACGATATGGATAAAACCAGAAAGCAGAAGAATACAGAATAGAATTTAGAACGTGTAGGGTGACCAAACCAGCCGTCTACGAACATATTTTATATATTCAAAGGTAATGTTAACTAAACAAGTTTAATAATACCCCTAATCTTATCAGAAAATATATTAAAATTGTAAAGTAGTTATATTGTGCTCATATTCGGTTAAAACAAGTAAATTTTACTTCTACAATCGCGCAATACCCATAAGTACACACATATTTTGTATATAATTTACAAATATTGCACCATGACAATATTGATTTGCAATTCTTTTATGCCGCCCCAGATTTTCTTTATATTGGTTCCGTGGTTCAATTTAAAATCTGTTAAATTATGTATTAATATTTTTATTTTTGTGTGTTTTTTTGATAACGGTATCATCGATTCGGGCCTAAATTTGTTTATAATACTATTATGAGGATGATAGTCTCTGTTTTAAATGTCAATTTTGTTAGTTTATTTACTAGGGCATCTTAAAAGAATGAATGTTGGCAAAGATATTCGGAATTCTTGATTTGTGACTTTTTGTTTGGGTAATTCGTATTCTGCGAATTAGCCTTTGTAAAAGTCACTAGTATTTGCGGCGGAGGTGATAAAATATAGTTTTTAGTTATAAATATTAAGTTTATTCATACAAATTCTTAAATTTTCATTGGGCCACTTCCTCGTAGCATCCACCTCTGTTTGCAAAACAGTTTCTGTAAAATTTTCTTTAAACTCCTTTACTTGCTTTCACAAAATAATGTTTAGAGCATAAACATGTGTGACCGCAAATATTCAATAAGTTTAAATGCAATGAAACTGTCCGTGTGTAAGGAAGTGGCCTTAGTGTAAATAGTGCATGAATGTAAAGGTTGTGACATATTCTATTCGAAATCACTGTTTAACTGTAAGTAATTGTGATTATAATAAAATTAAAATGTATGTATTGACGTAAAATGGGAAATTATGTATGTTTATCTGTTGACTCTTCTGTGTCCAGTTTTCAATATTAAAGGATAAGAAATATCTGATTCGAGTATTAGCTCGCTGTGTGAGGGATATTGAATATAATGTATGTTACATTGATATTATTTGATGTAATAAAAATAAATAAATAAAGTACATACATTTTTTATTTCAATTATAATATGCGATATACCTACTAATTTCTTGGCATTATCTTATATTATGAATAGTGAACAACAATCTGATTCATAAAATATATGTATCACTAACTACACTGGCGAGCATCAAAATTAGGCCACCCATCATGTCCGACACTCTTCAACAAAGTAGCAACTTAGTGTTTTTTTTTTTAATTTGTTCTGTAAACATGGGTGACAACTAGTGATGAAAGAGACTCAGTCGTTTAAGGCATTTAATCGTCGTAAGGCGTGTATTGATGTAACTAGTACTTATCGTACTGGAAAATAAAAGTACCTTTAGCTATTAATATTGTTCATTAAATAAATAGTTTCACTTCATGTACTTAATTAAAAAGAAAATTCATTTCAACCTAAACGCTTTACTCACGCCAGGCTCTTTTGTAAAGGACTGCCTTTAAATTCTTATAGTCGTTTAGTCGTTTTAGTCTACTAGTCTTACGTTAAACGACAGTCGCAAGAGACCGTGTCAAAAGAGGCTAGTCTTAATATAAACGACTCAAAGGACTCTGGTCTCTTTTATTTATCACTAATAGTCTATTTCACCTAAGAAGATTTCCGTGACAGGTGTCAATACTCCTTTTTAAGCATCGTATTTTAGGTGTCCCCTAAGACACAAACATAAACAAAACATTCATATTTGGGTGATTCCGAGTCTTCCATTCGCATGCGCTTAAGACATATCTGCATATTATTTACGTGAGAGCACCAGTATTCATATAAAAACAAATCATAGTTTTGAAATAATATTATTTATCATCAGGATTAAAAATAAAATAAATATAAAATTAAAAAGTTGATTTAACTGCCCTAGAACTTTTTATCGAATTGAAAAAAAAAATAGAATGAATGTCATACGGATGCATAACTATTAACGTCACATTCAAAATGTCACGGAACTCTTCATAGGTGAAATCTCTGAGTACTGAAACCAATGGAGACGACATAATATTCTATACGAACAATCTGCTATACAAATATGATTAATATCGATATTGCATTCATAAACCTCTATCTATCTCTTTTTAACAAGTCTACAATACTGCACGTAAAAAAAAACAATATATTTGACTTACCTATTTTCGGTAACATCATCAAGTGACGTCATAGAAATACCTAAGTGAAGCCGGCTTACCATTTTGGGTTTCTCGTTTTAAGTTGTCAATGTCAGTGGAATTTGTGGTGTATTGTGCCAATATTGATAAAATTTGTGATTGTAACATAATCTAACTTGTAACATTCAAAAACATCGTCATAAATAAATTGTTCAGAGACTTATAATATGTAAATAAGTAAAGTGGAATGACACTACACAAAGGCGCCATATTTGTTTCTCACTCAAAATTGGGCTTCACTTTTTCGTGGTTAAGTCATCTCCATTAGTTTCAGTACTCAGAGGCCAATATTGATGAAATTTGTGATTAAGTATAACTTATTCTAACTTGTAACATTCAGAAACATCGTCAAAAATAAATTGTTCAGAGACTTATAGTATGTAAATAAGTAAAGTGGAATGACACTACGCAAAGGCGCCATATTTTTTTTCTCACTCAAATTGGGCTCCACTTTTTCGTAGATAAGTCATCTCCATTGGTTTCAGTACTCAGAGAATAAAATTGACTATAGTGGCAACTCACATAATTGTTTAAACGATTTGTGGGTACCTAGTTAACCATTTAAAATATGTCAAATGTGACAATAAACAATAATCTCAAGTACCCTCGATTTCTTTCTCTTTAATGAACGGTGACATTAAGGCCTGCTAAGGGTAAAATTCAAATCATTTTTGTTTTGAAGCTTTTAAACTGAGACTGGAGGAAGACATCAGACCGAGACGACAGATTTGTTGTGATTCTCGTTTCTTTTTGGAAGTTGCGGGCATTCAATGAGATATTAAAACTTATCAGGCCAGTTTTATAAATCAAAGTAATCTAGAGATAGAGATACCTACAATACTTAGGGTGGCCTAATTTTAATGCTCGCCAGTGCAATTAAACTTCACGCCACTTCCCTAGCGGGCTATGGGCTGGATACCTATCTATGTGCATTATGTTCTAAAAATCAAACAGTTGGTGAGTATAATATCGTATGTAAATTTAGAGCACTAACCATGTAACATTTTACTAGGTACTGAGTAACAGTTCATTAGTTGGTAGGTATGTAAGTATATTGTTGTTTTTAGCTATGCCAAACGGAGCAACAATGTAAGTTTGTTTGCAACGCGCGAAGATTCTAGATCTAGGAATGCTGTTTGTTGATAGGCAGATATTAAATGCGGCGAGCCGCGTCGTCGTTGTGGATATTACATCAGTTTCATTTGGGCCACGGAATGTCAGCGAACGGCAGTGACGCAAGGTCAGGGCCCGGCCGACCCTGACCACGGTCAACGGCAGCGTTTGAAGGTGCCCTCCCGAAAGAAGCGGCCGCGTCCTCTCGCCGAACACGAACTGGAGCTCCGTGAATGGTCGATATATCGTAATGTAGACACACGTCTATACATGCCGCTTGTTGCATGTGAAGTAAACCTATCTCCGGTGTAAAAAATAATTTGATTAGATTGAATGAGCGCCACAGAAATGTGTCGAGTCCATGAGATATAAATAAACCAGAATAAACGCCTGTGTCGAATGTATAAGATTAGCCGTAATGCTGTTCTTAGTGGAAGGCAAAGAATAGTGTTTGAATGTTCCTTTGTTTTTTTTTTGGTACCTACACGTAATAGTTGCGAGAAACTGTATGTAAAGAATTGAATTGATTGATTGATTGATTGATTTACAATTTGAGGTAAGTAGTATCTATAAATTATTATTTCAAAAAGGGTTATTACTTCTGGAAAAAAAATACTTTTTGGTGGTGCTTAAATGTGAATAAAAATAACTGAGGTTTGATACTTTTGCAAATGCTAAATAGAACACGTTATAATATCTGGTAAGATACCGTGAATAGAATATTTAAACCAAATACACAAAATATGCTTAGGCAATATCACGATTTTTAGGTAAAGCAGATAACTAAAATATGATGATTAGAGGAAATAACTGCAAAAAGATGGAACGATGTCGTTGTTTTGATAAGAAAATATAGGTAGGTACCTGTATAGGAAGCGCCGATAAGATGTATTTAGGTATCTATGTACATATGTAGGTAATGTGAAATAATTACCGATAGTAGGTAGGTGCATCTGAATAATAATGAAAGTGCAAAGCGTTATTACATTTAAATATTTGAAAAACGTGCAAGGAAACTATTTTGAATTAACATATAACGTATTATAGAGAAAACTATTATACATCATGAAATATCTAGTTACTTTTAAAAAATGTAGATATATCGCAGTTATTTTCATTTATGAATGCAAAACACCCTTTGTATCTACATATGTATATCTGAATACTGTATGAAATGCTAAAAAACTTTTAAAAGCTTGTACGAGTACTCTTCGTCCTGTTTTACACTTAATTAAGGAATATTGATTGCAATGCGAAATTTATAACTTAGATAAAGATAAAACCTAGAAATATAAGTGGGAAGTAGAAATTTTGCATTGAATAAAAAAAATCCCACTTCTAATACCTACCTACCTACCTATTTTTAGGCGTGACGTTACATAGTGTGAGAAATTAATATCCATATATTATATAATAATATATTACCTTCAACCAATAGTCAATAATAACCGTTTTCATCATCATCTCATGAATGCTTTTCAATAAGCAATTGCGAATTTTTCATTATTTTGCCTCCATTTTATTATTATTTATGCTATTTTCCTAGTATCGTAACGTTCTTAATTGGGATCCTTGAGTGAAGCGACTACCAAGTGGTAATAAATATTTAAAGTTCATAATGTTAAAGTTCATAGTAATGACTAGACAAATTGGAATATGATGACACATCACAAGGTTTTGTCTTATCGTATAGCTAATAGCATAAATCCTAATTTAGGTTTTAAAAAGTGGCGACTTTGTTTTTACACTATGAAAAGATAAGTATACGAGTGTGTACCTATTCCTATTGGTCTCAGTACTGGTCGTAATGCGACCAAAAGAAATTTGTTTTTATGCTTAAACCGATTTGAAACGAGAGCTAAGATTTTCGTGTGTGCCACATTGAAATAAACGCTTGCTCCATGATTAATAGTAAATACTCACAGAACTTTCTTTATGAACAAACCTTTTGTAGGAAATACAATATAAAGTGATTATAGAATAGAACAAGACTGTAAATAAACATTTCGTCGTATGCGTTAGTCATGAGAGTTGTGTACATAATGTAAAACAATTAAAACGAAACCATAACTGACAGAATTATAACTCTTCGTTAAAATCATTGCATTGATGGGTGCTAGAACGGATTTTATAAATATACTAGCTGACCCGGCGAACTCTGTTCCGCCGTTCTAGAGGCAATAAAAAATAAGCAGACTTTAGATGTTATTAAGTTAAATTTTATTAGGAAATTTTTTTTTTTTAAATAAGTAAGTATTTTAATAATAACTTATTCTTTATTGTTCATGTTTTTTTGGTGCATAGGTTGCACTCTTTAGTTAAGTACCTACCTTATGATACACGACATTTTTTGTTTTATTATCAGACGCAAGAACAAATAACGCAGAGGGTCTTCCGACTCGTGAACATGCCACATAAAATTGACCATGTGAAAAATAAACGACCCCAAAAATTTCAAAAATGATACCCATATTAATTATTTACATTTATTACCCATCCATTTTTCAACCCTCTTTAAAATAGATGTCATTTTCGAAATCAACGACCCAAAATTCCTCGAAAATGATACCTATATCGAATTTTTAAATTTTTATCCCTAGCACACCCCTTTTTCATACCCCTGAGGGTAATTTTTGAGAAAGCAGGAAACATATACCTATTCATTTATTTAGTTTTTTTGAGAACTTAGACAATGGGAAAAGCCACGAAAACGACATCAATGTTGATTTTTATCCCTATCCCACCCCTTTTCATCACCCTGTTAATAAAAAGTATCCCATCCTTTATCTCAGTATCTCATCTATCTATTTGAAAATATTCATCGAAATCCAGTCATCAGTTTTTAATTTCCCATACAAACGTTCATCCCCTCTTTTCACCCCTTTAGAGGGTGGTTTCCGGGATAAAAATAATCCTATGTCCTTCTCTTGGTTCTAAGCTACCACTCCACCAATTTTCAGCTAAATCGGTTCAGCCGTTTTTGAGTTATAAATAGTGTAACTAACACGACTTTCTTTTATATATAGATTAATTATAATTCTCCAGAATTACTCACCAATTCCCTTGTTCCAAACTAAGCATGAATGTTTGTGCTATAGATAAGTAGGTCTGTACTATGTACATAGTTCACTGGAAGACATTCGTTTTTTTTTTAAATTTTACCGGAAATGTGTGAAGCCTAGGAATTGTATAGAATAAATTAAAGTTTAGGTACTTAAGTACAACAATTTTCGACATTTTGATACATTCGATATTAAACAATAGATATTCTGGGCATTCTATACAAAACATGGGTAAAGTATAAAATACGCGAAAAGAATCTTAATATTTTATACATTGCCTGAACGACCCTGGTATTGTATACAATGCCTAGGTATTGTTTAGAATGCCTGGATCATACACATTGCCGATAACATATAGGTACATTTCCTAGGAAATGCTTGCATTAAAGAATCTTTGAAAAAATATAAATTTCCTAACTAGACTCTGAATTGTATACATGTCCTAGGAATTGTATACAATGATGGATTAAATACATTTTCGTTAACATAAACATCAATGACTCGAGTAGTCCATGCTCCTTACGCGAAACATTTAAAATCATCATGGGTGTTATTTCTAAGGATAGTTGGGACGTTCATCACGTAAATGTTATTAATTTTAAAATAAAATAACCACTTATACAACAATAAATTAAGACAGTCCGTTGTAATCCATTAGACGCCAGCGAAGTTGATTTAAAATTTTACAATAGATAGTCATTATAGTGACGTACATACTGTAAAATAATTATTAAAAGCCTAAGTAATTAATGGACGTACTCCCTACCAGAAGGAACGAACGTAACAAACAATTAGGGGTAATGTCCACATGGACGTATTTGATGCCAAACTTGTGTTTTATGCGAATGCTATGCTATAAATTGTAAAGCTACTGCGACTGTTAGCACCTAATCGAAGTGTTTCTTAGAGTTTCGGTCAGGGGTGTGTTCAAATCCAATTAATCCCCTTACCGATTTATTGAGAGAGAGACATTAAACTTTAGGTAACAAATAATCTTTCATGTACTACTTGTACGTAAATACAAATTTTAAACGAATACATTGTTTTTAAGCAAGTTGCGTTTACTAAGTAGTAGGTCGTGAATATGGCAACGTAGACAGACATGCCAAACTTTCTAAAAATCAATGTTATGATTAATTTTTTCACTAGAGGTGTCGTCGAATGTTGTGGGAATGTAAATCATTGTTTGGAAATTTGTGATCTTACAAAATACTCGCGCTCGAAGTTATCAGTCGCTTGCCGCCTATGGCACAAGTGCCAATGGTTAGCAAGAAAATAAGCATTTCAATAAGCTTCACTGAAAACATTTGCATGATAGTTACATATTACATACTACTTGGGAAAAGTAACAGTTACCAAGGATTCATAAAGTTCTTTCGTTGTTTGGCATGTTTGGGACAAACGCCTTTTGATCGTTACTACTGGCAATACATATATGACACAGTTCAATAATAGTATGAATGTTGCAAAAGTAAAAAAATCACCTATAGCCAAAAAATACCACATTTTATTTTTGTTATTTGATATTAATTCTTAGTTGATTTCTTTAAACATTCCTGACAAGACGGACAGTGAAACGATCTATAGGTATTTACCTAACGGTCCCTTTTTTCTTCCTGTTGAGATATGGGACTCTAAAAATTGATCGATAAGCGACGGACGATGAAGTCGGAAACTGTTTTAAGAAATTAAGCTTCGGTATTATATTATTTCTCAAACCGGTTTACAGCGTCTAAAGAAGTAGCTTTAATTTAGTCCTACGCCAAAAACACTAACTGGCTATTTAATGAGCGCACGCATCTTTGGTAAGATTACAAAGGAAACATATACGTGATGTTGTCATATTATTATTATCAGGATGTCTTTCTAAGAAGAGAGAAGTTTCATAAACTTATAGAAAAAAATACCTTGTTGTATGATTTGGACTACTCTAACCATTTATTTACCTACCTATTTATTTTTGTGAATTTAACGGGTCTATTTGTTTGGCATAGGATATGGTTATGAATTTTGTTTTTTGAAATTTGCGTATGCGTAAGTATAATACGTATTATTGCGAATATGTCGGCACGAAATGCTACAGCTGTATTTAACAGTTGTAGTATTACTCGGCACTGGACGGTCTGATTCATAATGTTGCGCATAGTGTAGATAGCAGATGCATTGCAATACCTAAAGAGTTGTGATAATGTGTGCAGCGGGCGCGAGCGGGTGCGGGGGTGCGGAGAGCAAGCGGCCAGCGTTATCTTGCCATTAGTTCTAAAGGTGACATTGCACGGTCTTCGAACCCGGTGGCCTTGCATGCGTCGACTTCACAATGCTCGCTGTCGGTTAATGGGCTGCTCCCCCCACTCCCTGCGTCGATGCAACGTTATTACGTCACGCCCTGTTATTATTATGAAGATAGCTGGTTACCAAGAGATTTCTCGTAGTATTTTTTCGCTGATCTATCGTCTGCTGCTATTAAAAACTTCCTACTCAGGAAAAAGTAAACATCAACTGCGCATTAAAAAAATATAACCTCATATGTTTACTTGCCTTATGTTGATAAAGCAAATTGACAAGGAAATAAATACAGTGGTTAGTTAATGCTTTATCTACCTACCTACTTGCCTAGGAGATTCACAGCAGGTAAGGAAGGTCAGCACCATTGGTTTTAGTAGTTACGCCTGTCATTGTTATGGTTCTATTAAATATTCTGTGTTGTACGTAATGATGCATCCACATCGCAGTTACTTTTTGTTGAGCGATATCATGTCACACAATAGGTAAATAGGTAAACACAGCCAATACAGAATGAATATTGGGTAACACGGCAAAATATTAGAGAAGTAATGAAGAGGAATTTAGGCAACAAGATAAATAGAGCGTCAGGAAAACTTAAGCCAGAAGGTCCAGCTCGCTATATACAATTCGGTGCTGATTCCTACGCTAACGTATGTAGGCATGAGTTGGCTATGGCAGAAAGAGTATCCCCCCCGCCGGGGTCCTCGGTTTGTCGTACCGGGGGGGCTTAGTAGGCCCTGACGTGGCAGGGCTGAAGCGAAGAGGGACCCCGAGGTGAGCCGCAACTGCACGACTTGCTACCGGGCAGTTGCGGCGGTCCGGCTGTAGACCCACTGCGGCCGGACCAGGGTTGCCGAGGAAGAGGAGGAGCTGAGTGTTGTCGTTGCTCGCCTCCCTATCCTCGGCAACCCGACAGGGGCGCGCTGGGTCGCGTCGTGGTGGGTCGCAGAGGGATTGAGCGTCTCGATGCTCTCCCTCTGCGACGACAGGGCTAGACCCTCAATCTGGGTCGCCGGGCGGAAGGCGGCCCCTTCGACGAGAGTGGGCCCACGACGCCGGTCACGGGGATGATCGGCGTCTAAATCCTGGGCGGAGTGGTTGAGACATGCTGGGTAGCCTGGCATGTCTCGACGCGCGCGCGTGCTCGGTGCTGTGCATCCGACGACTGTTGTCGTGGGCTGCACAGCATCGACCACCGCCGCGCGAGGTGGGCCGCGTAGCGCGGCACGCGCATCACCGGAGGAGCTGTCGTATAGTCCCGACAGTGGGGATACAGGCTCCTCCGGGACTGCGCCGCTGGAGGCCACGTTGGGGTTTTAGTCGGTTCGAGTCCGACACACCGCCCTCTGCTTCCCCGAGTAGAGGGTGACGGCTCGTGGGAGTTTCTCCAACTAAAAAAAAAAAAAAAAAATGGCAGAAAGAGTATGTAAAAGTAGAATAAACACGGTCGAGCTGGGTGCGCTGCATAAAATCTATCACTCGAATACTTACGTTCAGAATGTTGATGTAAGGAAGAGAGTTGGTTTCAACGATATGGTCAGATTGAAGGTGAGAAGAGATCTTCTCTGGAGGTTCGGACATTAAAAAATGAAAGATGAAAGATTGACTGAGCAGATACCTACATATAAGTAGATGGATGCAGCTATCGCGGAAGGCGATAGCTGCAAACAGGAAGTTCGTTTCTAGTGCATATCCTCTATTATAAATACTTAAGTAAGTAAGCAAGTAAAGTTAGCATGTCACATCGTGACATTAAAGTTTGGAATTGCTGTTCAATATCTTGACAATTGATAAAAAATACATCCACGACGCCTGTAATGCCCGAAGGGGTAGGCCTAGGCAGAGTCCAAAGAGTGACAAGTTTCTTTAACCTCATTCAGCCAAAAACAAAATTGAATAGGGTTAGATGGAATATTGTGAAAGAGTCGAGACAAGTAGCTAGCTTGTCCCCTACAAAACATCAAAACTAATACTTGATACACCATTAGTCGCCCTTTAAGAAATTATAGGCAAGGAACACAGCTGTTAGAATATTATTGAGTCGCAGACAAACATGGGACAATAAAAATAATATTTGAAATAAATTCTTAACTCTTCAATTCCTAATCTATCTATGAAATAATAATTATTATTTTTTGCTACATAGCTTGTGTGTGTATTCAAAATAAAAAATAAAAATACAATAAATTCATCCACTTTTTTTTATTTTAAGGGGGTGTCACTTACAGGTGACACTGGGAGTAATTTATACCCTGTATTTTGTATGACAGTACTTATTATTATTGTAAAATGTAAATAGTTTTAAATAGTTAGATAAGCACGGTATTCTTTTCACCTTTTCTGGAATTTGTACCAGCATTTAAGGTGTGTAAACCAATATTGGTTCATGAACATATTTTTCTTGTTCGTTCATGGCACAGCATGCAGCGGTGTTGAGAACAGCCCTTTTCTACATGATCAGCTGAAGTGCCACCCAGTCTAGTTTAATTTTAAAACACGTGATGCAATAAGTAATCCACAATTGGTATCTTTAATGGGGGAATTTCCATATTTTTGTCGATAAGATACTACAACAGTCCTGTGAAACTCGCAGTAGGTCCAGTTTCTACCGGTTTTTCTTTTTACTAACCACGCATTTTGACAAGCAGCGTCAGTTCGATGACTCATTTTCGTCCCGACTTTATTCATCAGTAACTTGACCATCCTCAGGAGAAATCAATATAATATCACCAGGATCGTCTCCAGCTTTTTATACTGCTACAATCTCGTCCAAATCAATCTAAAGCAAGATAAAGAAGTTATTGGGAACATACCTCAAACTGCAATCTAGTAGATATAATAAGTGCCACCTGTAGGTGACATGCGATAATTAGAATGTTGTTTAAGTACAAAAACAATATTTTTTTGAAAAATAAAGACACTCATATGATAAGTTCGATTATTGAACAATAATCCATAATTTACATTAAAAACTATTACAGTACTTACTCTTGACATTTTTAGAACAATATGAATTGAACAAAACACACGCGAGCATAACCATCTGAAGGAAGACCGTTTAAAACTTAATTAATTTGACAGACGACATAACTCCAGCGATTCCAAAATAAAATCAAAAATACATATTATTTGCTAAGTATTAACATTTTACTAGTAATATATTGGTTTTCAAAATATATTAAATTGCTTGCGGAAAAAAATCGCAATACTTCGTCATCTGGTGGTGACACTGGGAATTGACGAGTTATAGAAATAAATTTACGATTAGTAGATATATTTATACATACATAGATGTGACAGAAAACAGTTAATTAAATATTGGTTTTTATATTAAGCGCTACCGATTTAGTTAATAAAGAAAATTTGCAAAATAATAACAGAATTAAAAGGGGGTGGCGTAATCATTAGGTAGGAGGCTAGTTAGATTTATTGGTTACCCGAAAATATATGAACGTGTAGATTTGCTGTCAAGGATGTCACCTTCGAGTTAGTGATAATGATAGTGTTTATTTTTATTACACACTGAGCTACCACCATTCTAACAATCATTGAAAAAATAAGGTATGTATCTACATAGATATTTAATACTAACTGAATATTCTGTTAGCATACTATATAATACTCCCATGTTGATCTGGGACTTAAAAATAATGTGCTAACTATGTTCCTTGCCTAGCATTTCGTTAAATAAAAAGCGACTAATGTATATCGGGTTTTGGTTTGGGTATGTTTAGGCGACTATCTAGCCACTTGTCACAATTTTCCATTTAACTCAGCCCAGTTTTATTATGGCTAGATGTGGTTAAAGGGGCTCCTCTTGACTGTGGCTATCCCTTCGGAATTTACAGGCGTGTTGTTATGTATGTATGTATATTATTTTAACTTAACAAATCTTAATCTATTTTTACGTGAGATAGTGGGAGATATACGAGTAGGTATATAAGTATTAGCGAAACGGCCTCATGAGCAATAGATAATGCACATGATAACACGCATTGCGGAAAAGCAAACGAATTATTTTAATGTCACAATAAAACTCGTTTCAATTAAAACGCTCTTATCTGTGTAAAGCGGTTAGAAGTTTTCATTTACCACAATGGTAAGAATTTAAATCATTAATGGTAAAACATTTCTGTAATGCGCAATGTCTAATTTAACTATGTAGGCCTCCAGGTAAATGAGATCTCGATGCCTCTTCTCTAACAATAATAAGCCGGTAAGTTCATAGCTGTGGCCTATTTAACAACTTTATTGACTAAAAGTGTTGTGTTTTGTGATAATAAATTGGAATCGGTAGTTTATTAACCTTTCTAGTCTTAGATTGCGGGAAATTGATGATGCTTTTTTCAACATTTTCTTTTGATGCTAAAAATGTCATCGTATCCTGGTCCAGTTATAGCTCCAACCAAGCAGCTTTGGCACTTCAATAACGGTAGTGTACGATTCGATGCGATCGATATACCTACTTAGGTAATTATATTTTTATTTCTGGCTAAGTTTCTAAAAAAATATACTTTTACTCAATTTTCTGAGTCAAACGTGAAGCCTCTGTAGATTTCTATCGAAATCCGCAAACACGAAGCAAATGATTGATTGAAACGATGCTCATATGCATTTATTCAATATTATCCTAAATGTTAAAAGATGCGCTTCTTTGTTTGATTCCAATTTAAATTCGGGCACAGTACGCCTTTGTAAATCCATTCAAGTTTATATTCGGCTACTGTAAAAAACTTTATCTTTCAATGTTAACGAGGCACCGTAAAGCAATCGAGCATGGATTGGCAATTTATTTTAAATAACATTAGCACATGATTAAATAGTACTAGTGGAAAATAAGCAGAGCTGCCGGTGATATGCTGTGGTAGCATTTATTATGGACCCCACAGCATTACCGTTTTGGCGATACAGAGTGCCGCGGAGTCTTGTGGATATGTACCTCGGTCACGATGCCCTCGGCACTCATTTTAGCCGAAGAGGGGTTCTCCGTTGCAAAGAGCCCTGGACGTCCCGAACATCACGTCGTCCTATCCCAAGTCTCCCGAACGGCGTAATGGTGCCTAACGAATTCCCCGCGGTATAAAAAGGTGGTCTTTTTGTTCATTTTATTAGCAAATTATCAACCCGCAAACTTATTTTTTAACGTCAGGATCATACAATTTTTTTTAAACGGATAGCGATGAATGTTTATTGTGATTTTTAAATACTGAATGATGGGAGAAACATGATCATCATCATCATTTTAGGAAGCCATGCTCTGTTGGATATGTCCAGCCTCCGTCAAAATCGGTCTCCACGATCGGTCGGTAAATTAATCACGGGCTGAAAATAAATTGTTTCTATGTAACCTACTTGTTTTAGGGAAATATTGAGTCAAAATTATTAACATTTGTTACTCGTGCCGTTTGCCACATGATCCTTATTGCCTCACCACGTTGGTTCACTGAAAGGGTAGCAAAGGGAAATTTCCGTAATTTTACAAATAAGTAATCCACTCTTTATGTACCTAGTAATCGAGATGATAGACCAATTACCTACACTTGTACATACATATTATTTTCCGCCACTATCCTCTAGCATCAAATGTTACATAATCCTAAAATTTGTTGTTATTAACAGAATTGTGCGCAATGAAGTCGTCTTCATATTAAGTTCAATTACGTACTCCAGTGTCTTTTTCTGAATATAAATGGAAACTACAAAAAATAGCGCGTCTTCAGAAAAATATTATTTCATTGAAAGCGTTAAGTTTTGACGTCGATTGCTCTACGGTACTTTTTCCCAACTAAGTCGTTATAATTTAGTAATAGCTCATTAATCTTATATTACATAGTCATGTCTTTCTTTTTTTCAAACAAGTGATGGCGAAAAACAATATACAGCCAGTATAATGGGTACGCGATCACCGGTGCCTATGGGCATTGTGGTTCGATCAATTGGTTTTATTGCGCCGATGACACGACAGAACTTGAAACAGTTACTTATGTTTGTACATTATTTCATAGGGAACTTGCAATATGTTTGTCTTACTGAAAACTATTTTTCCATAAAAGTCTATATCGGCCTTCCTACGAAAGACGGTACCTACTTTAATATAGAGAACTTATTAAAAAACCCATATTGCTACGCGACCTTAATCTAGTAGGTAACTGACTAGGTATCATGTTTACAGATAAACAACTCCCTGATTGAATCGTTACTTTCCGTGTAATAATACGATTACGGTTGCGAGACTTGTTTACGTCGCTGTGCATCCAAGGGAGATTAATATGGAACTTTAAAGTTAGGACATAAAACCAGTTTTCCCAGAACCTTATCAAACCCAGGAATACTAACTAATCTGCTTTTAAATAGCTTTCAGCAGCCCAGTGCGAAGGAATGTGTACTCTTGATGGAATGGTTTTAAGGTTTAAAGCTTTTTGGTCCCTGGCGGGCGCCGGTTGGTGGGGGGGCGAGCCAGGGGTGGGGACTGCAGCAGCTGGAAGCCGGGTCCGGATGGTTGCTAGGCAACGAGCGCAGCCCGTTTATGTCGGTACCTGTGCCATGTTACAAGTTCATCTAATTAGCTGCACAGCTGTTGAATATCTGTTCTAAACGACGCCGCAACGTTCCAGCGTATAAGTACTTTATGATAATATAAAAGGCGTGTCTACCGATTTACCTGTTTATGGATATTTTCAATTGCCCTTGGCTCGTTCCCGGTTGCCCGGGTGATATTCCGTGACCTCGTATCAACAGTTTGTGTTTTGCTATTTTAGAAACATTGGGGTTTTCGTTATACTACTTGTTTGACCTAAGTACTTTGGTAAATTAATTGTATGTTCTGTTATTCAATAAACTAAGCCCTAAATTTTTTAAACAACTTTTTATACAAAGCTGTATAATTATGTCGAATGTAAGGCACAGAATCTATGTATATTGATATTATAATTTTGTAAATATGATATTTTAAAGATGTATGAACCATTTTACCAACGTGATTGTTGTTTTAAAATACTCACCTAGATATATCTTGCCTTTGAATAGAGAAGAGGAACCGTACAACAATCCTTATGTGTTTTTAAGATAAATAAATTGATAATATTTTAATTAAAAAAACTGATATAGACATATTAATTTTATGTTTATTGAGTTACTAGTTGTGCCCGCGGTTTCATAAATGGGCCTTCCTTGATAAATGGGCTATCTAACACTGAAAGAATTTTTCAAATCGGATCAGTAGTTCCTGAGATTATTCGCGCAATGTTACCAGATTTAGCAACCCTATTTCGATACTTAGCGGATTATACCGCAGAATAGAAAAAGTTAGCAGATTTTGACAGAATTTAATAAAACTTTAGCAGAGGTTTAGCGGCAAACAGGATTTTTAATTAGCTGAGTTTAATTTGAATATGTGCTCAACAAAATAACTACTGTATTTATTTTAATTTGTAATTTTTTTCGTTGTACTGACAACACTAGTACTTTTAGGGAAGTTCCCCAAACATGTGAATTCTCTCTCAAGTAACAAGGATATTTTCTCAAGTAAACAATGTAAAAACTGAATTAAGAAATAGATTTAAAAACGAACACGTTTCTGCGATACTGCATGTGAAGCAAGCTGTGAAAGAGCAGGATGGGTGTGTGAATTTCACACCATCCAAAAATATGTTAGTCAATGCGGGAAACTCAAAGACTCTGTATGAAAATGTAGATGCTAATTTGCCAAATTAATAGGTTAGATTAGGTTATCTGGGTTGCGCCCTACAGGGGGGGCTCCGAATACTCCTGTGGTATCCCTTTTTTTTTTTTTTTTTTTTTTTTTTAACGCGGTGAAATGCATTACGCACGCACCCTACCCCGCGGGGCAGGGTACAGTGTGGGACTCCCGGGGGCCTCTGGAATTAAAGGCCCCTGCTCCGGCCAAAGATGGTAAACGGCCGGGGTATACCCACTAAAACACCGCGACAAACCACATCGCTAATCAGAGGAGCCATGGGTAAATGGCATAGCCTTAGCAGCCACAGCCCCTCCGGCGACAAGCCCGCCCCAACGGCAGGCATCCACTTGACAGCCCGCCCCAACGGCAGGCAGCCACTTGCCCCCCCCCTAACAGGGGGGGAGGATTTTTTATGGAGGTTGTCTCCTCTTGACCCGGCCAATGAAGGCAAGGTCACTACCCCTACCCTGAGCCGCGAAAGGAGGCGATCCACGACTTCAGGAATAAGGGCAGCTTGCCCGGTGGCGACCGAAGTCCGCCCGCTAGCCACGACGACCGCGGTCTAGCGAGCCCGCCAAACCGCGGACACCTCCGCACCACAAAAACGTCGTCGCACAGGCGACAGACGACATATCGCAGATATCGCGATCCCACAAGCGCCGCAACAGCGACGATAGACGATAGACAAAAGAGGAAACGCAAAAAAGAGTAGAAAGAAAAAGAAAGAAGAACCCCAAAGATCCCCCCCTGTGTGTCAGGACATTGCCGTCGACTGGAGAGATCCGATAGGACGTCTCCAGCCGCCGTTGCCCGGGGTAAACCTGGCCCGACTGCTTGCCCTTCCCTCCTAATCCCCAGAAGGGGATTCTGAGGGACCGACAAGACAGCCAGGCGCGCGAGGAGGTTTCCTGACCTGCTACCCCTCCTGTGGTATCCCTGCCTGTCGTAGGAGGCGACTAAAAGGGCCTTTGGGGCTGTGGAGTGTTTGTGGGGGGGCCTGCATTCACTTCGTTAAGCAGCCCCAGAGAAGATGACGACACGTGGATCCTCGTCCGTTAAATAGGATGGGGTGACACTGTGGTCTGTGCCGTCATAAGCACCGCGAGGTGTTCTGGGGGCGAGGTTGCCTCTCCCTCGAGATGGGCCGCATGGATCGGCAGCGGCGTAGACGTAGATTTCGCGTAGAGTCCCGAGTGGGGAGCCCGGAATCTGCGCCAACGCCCGAAGAATGACCACCGTGAGGTTTAGTCGGTAGTAGAGTGCTTTCCCCGCCTCTGAGCCCGACACATCCCTCGTAGGCCGAACCTAGGTTTACTTGGACGGTGCGTAAATGCATTCCTCACGTAAAAAAAAAAAAAAAAAAAGGTTATCTGGGTTGTGATTATTAATAAAAGAAAGATACCTAAATTGTGATAATTAATGAAAAAAATTAAAAATATCGGTCATGAACATTTTTATTTTATGTATTTTCATACATAATTTGAGTTAGCAGAATTTACCCGAGTAGCTAGCATTATGCTCAATTTATATCTGGTCACACCGGATTCGCGCGTTCAAGCAAACAAACAAACTCTTCAGCTTTATAATATTTGTATAGTATAGATTTTATAAATAATTTGCCTACACAATGTAAACCTGTTGGTTTACGAAGACGAAGTTGCAATATGCGTCTAGACACAAATCCAACATAGAACTGGGCGTGCATGGGGCACTATGTATACATATGTATACATTGCTTGCATTATGTATATGCATTATGTATATGCTACTTTGAGCATTGTTTGATTAACTAGGTACCTTCGATTTGCTACCAACAGTTGGTAGGTACCACAGAGTAATAATATACTACCTACGTACAACAGAGGGTCACTGCCCATACTTGAAAAGTTACTGCTATAACTCGCGCAAGAACAGCGACGGTGGTGAGTAATTGGAACTACAGCAAAGTTTTAGTCTGTTTGTCAAGATTACGATAAAGCCGTTCGCTACAAGCACAGATTAGTAAAATTCATGATTTTAAAACAAAGATTATTTTGGTTTGCTTCTGAAGAAAATATTTTATATTCATGTTTTATACCTAAATTTAATAACTTATCTAAGAAATGACGTAAATAACTTATTTTATGAAAAAAGCATTTCTTAAAAGTGAAATAATAACGTTTTTATTCGGTTTTATCTCTCAATCAGTTTAAACGATGCCTGTAGCGACATCTGTCTGTGTCATGTCTATACGAAATCTAAAATGTATGTGACTGACCAGACATGGTAGGTACCAATCAGATTCATTCGTTCTTTTATACCCGATTCTCGATTGTCATACCTATAGGTAGGGTTTATACATATTTTAATAAAGATTTCATGCCAATTTTAACCGCTATAAATATCCAAAACTGTTTTCAACTATTATTTAACGAATTTAGTGCTAACAAAATATCAGAGTAATTACCTACAAAAATAAAAAATATGCGATTATGATAAACAAATAAGTATGTAACATACGATTATTTTACATGAATTCCGAAATGACTTAATTGTAAAAGTAACTCTCACCCTTTTTGGCTTTTGGCTCCGAAACTATTGTCTTCGAAGTCTAGAAACTTCCAGACTTCGAAGATCTGCCTCAGTGGAGAGTACCTATGCCTTCCATCGATGGAAAATCTTTGAAATTGTAGTAATTATTTTGTGTGTTTTTAACAATTCTTCTGTTTTATCATACATACATACATAAAATCACGCCCATAATTCCCGAAGGGGTAGGCAGAGTCAAAGGGGCAAGCCCCCTTAACCATATTTATCCAAAAATAAAACTGAGCTGGGTTAGATAGAAAAATGTGAAAAAGTAATGACAAGCGGCTAGCTTGTCGTCTACACAATCACATTCCCAAAACCCGATATATCTAGGTACAATAAATTAGTCGCCTACTATGATACCTATGCTAGACAAAAACCACAGTTGGCACATTCTTTTTAAGTCCCAAACCAACATGGGACAATGGGCTGGGTTAGATGGAAAATTGTGAAAAAGTAGTGTTTTATCATATTGTACATTTTAATAAAGTTTTGCAGTTTGCAACATTTGTTATCGCATTCAAATGGCTGGTCTCTCGACTTGCTACGTTTGTCGCATTCTGATATCTGTGCGGATGCTATTTAGCTTAGTATTAACACAAACCCATACTCATTCAATCCGCACAACAAACAAAATTGTGATACTCCCATACACGACTGTTTTATTCTTATCCATAGGAAGTAATTCATGCACATAGTTGCATGCAGTTCCTGTATTTGATCTAGTCAGATAGTAGAAACGTGAATAATTCTAACTGTTCTTCTTTTGATATAGTCAGAAAAATCCAAAAAATAAAGCATCATCATCAAGCATAAGCAGTAAGTATGATCTTAAATATTGGTTTACACATTCAATACTGATACATAGACTATGAACTATGATTGAAATCTGCATTCTGATATTGACACTAACCTGCCCGACCGTCTTAATTTATTTGTATTTTGTTTATCTTATTGCTCGTAGCGTATTATGCATTTTGCATGATGTAGAACTGAGATGTAACGATTTTTAAAGCACTGAACGGCTTTATCGTAATGTTTTTTTAAAGAGATGGTATCCGTTATGACCCCAAGTATTAGGCGAGGATATTAGGTAGTATGTTACACATCTACATCACAATATCATAGTTATGTAATCTAAAATCTATATTAAACGATAATTTATCAAATATACATTAGCTGCACCTACATAATTGTAGTATACCTACATACTCGCCCATCGGATTTAGAGGTCGAATCATAGTGACAAGTACGTTTTTTGATGTGAATTAAATGAAGTGGTAGCGAATTTACTAGATTAATAATTGTTATTAAGAAAAGGCTCGTAGGTATAAGCAATATGGTATAATGCGTAGGACCATCGCAGTCACGTTGCAGTCCATGCGATGCAATGACACGCTCTTGTCTTCGTAACTTAGTGTGTACTTTAGCTATCGCGTTCCGTAATGGACAATGCCTGTACAGCACTAATAATACAAGCAATAGAAAGAATGTAGTTATATTCACAATACATTATCTTTACTAAATAATAAGCGTCTAATATCACTTATGTTAAACTATGAAGAAAGACTATTATGATTAATTTGTTGACATGATATATATAAATATATATATATATATATATATATATGTGTGTATGAGCTACGTCAAAGTAAATAAGTATATCGTGTTCATTATAGTGTCTTAGTGTTATGTTATTTCCTCAATGTATTAGTGATTGCGTGTTGCGTGCGTGTGAATTTAATTTTTCTAAGTATAAATGCAGCATAATTTTCTGAGTATTAATTGTCATCCACTCCGTAATGTTTTATTGATTTTAATCACCGTTTTTATAAACACGGGTTTGCTTGTGATTATGAACTCAGACCTGAAGCACCTGACCAGAATTCCGGCCTTATTTGACTTATGCTTACCATAGAGGTAAGATGTATTCTATGAAAAACGAATCGTTATTTATCATCTATACTTATAATAAATCTGTAGAGAGGTCAATTCTGTACATGAAATATATTCTCAAAATAACTATCAGGGGGTGATTAGTCATCGATACTGATGCCAAAAATGCAATCAGTAAAATTTTTGTCTGTCTGTCTGTCTGTCTGTCTGTCTTTCGTCTGTCTGTCTGTCTGTATGTTCCTTATAGAAACAAAAACTACTCGACGGATTTTAACGAAACTTGGTACAATTATTCTTCATACTCCTGGGCAGGTTATAGTATACTTTTCATTACGCTACAATCAATAGGAGCAGAGTAGTGAAGGGAAATGTTGGGAAAACGGGAGAAGTTACTCCATTTTTTAAGCTTCCGTCGCGTGTGCAGCCTTAATGGTTAAAGTTACATAGAAATAATGTATGACGGAAATAGTCTTTATAATATTAACCATAAACGCGGGTGACACCGCTGGCACAGCTAGTAGCACATAAACTTATAATCTCTCTGATATTTTTAATACATTCATACATCACATCACGCCCGTAATGCCCGAAGGGGTAGGCAGAGTCAAAGGGGCAGCAAGCCTCTATAACCACATTCAGCCAAAAATAAAACTCGGCAGGGTTAAAAGAAAAAGTAGTGACAAGTGGCTAGCTTGTCGTCTCCACAATCACACAAATTTTTAATATATAAAGGTAGCAATACCTAAAAATAATTAGCAATTTTGCCTTTATATTTTATAAGCGATTTGTATATTATACATACCATCACGTTCGAAATCCCTGAAGCCACATTTAGACAAAAATAACATTGAGTTAAGTAGATGGAAAAATAATGTAAGCGAAAAAGTAGTGACAAGTGGCTAATTCGTCAATATCAACATCAATATAACAAAATATGTACAGCATTCGTCCTTTTACGACGTGCTACATATGTAAGTAAGAACACAGTTTTTTTTTATTCCTAGACCAACATCGCACAATAGGGATTTGTAACCGAACCGTACAAGAGTAACATATTTGTGATACAATTTAATCAGTTTTTTTTAATGTAACATACAATAAAATATAATAGTATGATAGATTACTTACTAATTATACGTGAATTATTCAAAAACGGTTATGTAGTAGTTACGATGCGGCATGAATTGATATTATCAGCTGCATTTACTTATTAGAAGTAAATCATAACACAACTTTATCAAATAAGACTACCTAGTTATTGAATAATGACTATGGTAAGTATTGTCAAGTGGACTTTAGACCTAGATAATTCCATACTAATATTTAGTACTTCTACCTAAGAAGCACATTGCTTTTCTCTTTAGGATTGATAACCCCGCTTCAAAGGAATCAATTAAAAGGTAATTTTTTGTAGGTAGTTTTTAATTTATTTATGACTAGCTGTGCCAGCGGTGTCACCCGCGGTTATGGTTAATATTAAAAAGACTATTTTCGTCATACATGATTTCTATGTAAGTTTAACCATTAAGGCTGCACACGCGACGGAAGCTTAAAAAATGGAGTAACTTCTCCCGTTTTCCCAACATTTCCCTTCACTACTCTGCTCCTATTGATTGTAGCGTGATGAAAAGTATACTATAACCTGCCCAGGAGTATGAAGAATAATTGTACCAAGTTTACAACAAAAATTTTACTAATTGCATTTTTGGCATCAGTATCGATCACTAATCACCCCCTGATAATTATTTTGAAAAAATATTTCATGTACAGAACTGACCTCTCTACAGATAATAAATAAAATAATATTCTCTTCTGCTTGTCCGGCTTTTGCTAGGCTTTTAACATTTATTTGGCAAATGAACGAGCGCCGAGCGCGGCCGAGCGTAGGCGAGTCGACTGACGGTCGCTCGCGCAGACCGTCAATTAAGTATGTAGTGTCCGGCCTTTCTACTCAAATGTCCGGTCAAGCTAACTCTGTCTGTCCGGCTATTAGATTTGGCGACCTGACAACCTACCTGACAAGATACATGTGTTAATTTTCAGAAATTTTATAGGTGAGAAAAAAATGCTTATTAATATAATTGCAGTAAGTATATAAAATTCGGATTACATCGTTCATTCTATTAAACCACATAAGAGTTTTACTTATTTCTTGTAGATTTCGGGAAATAATATTGCTGTACTTATAGTAATTGTAAATTTTATGTTCGTGCCTACCACTGTTGCTACGTCTTTATAGTAGGTATGTCTTTGTAATACTTAGTAAGTATGGTTAGCATGTATAAAATAAAATCAAAACATCTGTGCTAATATTAGTACAAAGCTTCTGCCCGCGCGAAAATTGTTTGTTATACATTCATACATAACATCACGCCCATAAACAAAGGCAGAGTCAAAGGGGCAGCAGGCCCCTTTAACCACATTCAGCCAAAAATAAAACTGGGCTAGGTTGGATGGAAGCTTGTCGCCTACGCATTCACATACCCAAAACCCCTAAACCTTTAGTCGCCTTTTACGACATGCTAGGCAAGAAACACAGTTGGCAGATTATTTTTAAGTCCCAGACCAACATGGGACAATGGGCTGGGTTAGATGGAAAACTGTGAAAAAGTAGTGACAAGTGGCTAGCACGTCGCCTACACATTCACATACCCGAAACCCCATATAGCATTAGTCGCCTTTTACGACATGCTAGGCAAGAAACACAGTTGGCATATTCTTTTTAAGTCCCAGACCAACATGGTTTGTAATGGAATGTGTTTATTGTGCTTTTATTTTAGAGCAATAATAAATTCACTGAGTATATTTTTTTTATTTAATTATATTTATTATTATGATGAGATATTTATTCATAACGGCAAAGTCTCGCATCAAGTGTCTTGTATCTTTGTTCATTATTTTAAATTCTCTAACGACTTGGTGCCTTATGAAAAGGGCCCAAAGATAGATCAATGTTTACGGTGCAACAATATGGGAAACCTTTTAGTTCTATTCCGAAGTGTGTTTTACAATATGCTCTTAGGGTGCATAATGCTATAAGTTCGGAGGACGAGAGAATTGGAGTTTCGCCAGAACTAGAGCAAACTAGGAGGGTTTTCCAACGGACAGTCGACTGGACAAACGCCAACCTTATGGCGTCGGCGCAGGCAAGTCGGCGCTGCACTGCGCTTATTGCAACGAGAGAAATGTGTTTTCGAGAAACATACAGATTAACTCAAAAAGTAATCCCCTGCTGGTCCTAGATTATGGTAAATTTAAGGGAAACTAATATGATAACACTTTTCTTAGATTCATGATATCAGTCATACTTTTAAGGTCGCCTGTTTCGTATCCGATTTTATGTCAATGAATATAATTTATATTGTCATAGATGGAACGTAATAATCATACGAGTTAAATTAATAATAAAAATACACCGACGGAATAACATCTGACCTGATTCGTAAACAAATGACTGAGAAACGAATTCTGTCATTAATCTTTGTTAAACATAACATTTAAAATAATTGCAACGTACAGTTTTAGAAGTTATTTTAGACAGAATAGATACTTACGGAAATTATAGTAGGTAACAGTGGAGTACAGATTGTGAAAATCCTGAACCTTGACTCGTAACATTTGTATGCGATTGCAGCAAACGTACTTACGTATGGTGCCATGTTTAATGCATGTGTGTCGGACGCAGGGGCATTAATACCTACTAAACCGCTGAAAACGCGAAACCGTAGCCGATATACTCACTCATATTACTGTTTGCAACGATTTTACTTATAGGTCTGAACTTTAGGTGTATTTTCGTCCGAAAATAGTCCTTACGATAGTTTCATTTCTTGCGCTCTAAATTCACAATTTAGATACGTCAACGTGACGAATGCGCTTTAAATAGTATTATTATGAAGAAAATATACGATGCACGAATGCATTTTCTTCACTGAAAACACTTTTAAGTAAGTTAAAAATTTATTCAGTATATTCGTTAGCATAGATTTAGGATGTACAAGATACACAAAGACGGCTCGGAGACATGACCAAAATAAATTTAAGCATGTGTTGGTTGACGTCTATGTGTGAGTTAAAAATAATGTTGTCAAAGACGCACTTTCACATTATCGACTGATTCAGTTGTATACTAATAATATAGGTATTTAAAACGCTTTTTTATACTTTTGATTTATTATTTTTGGCATTGACTGAAATCAGTAGTTGTATATATTAGGTAAATTTAAATTAGTCGGTAAGAAATCTCATTCTAAGCAGTTCTATAAACAATGAGATGGTAAAATTCTTCGTATATTCAGCGTGTAAAAATTAAAAAAAATAGAAATATGTTCTATGATTTATACTAAGACAAAAAGATATGACATTTGCTTTGACTGATGGAATGAAATGAAACAAGTAATATATTAGCAACTTTTAATTTGGTGTCATTTAGTTATTTAAAAATAATATGTAGTGCAATAATTTTTTGCTGCCGTCATTTGCCGTCAAAATGTTTGCTGCAGATAGTGGAGTTCTTACTGGGAGTCCAATCTGGTCTGTCTATAGTTCGCATCCACTTTTTACACAATGCTGGGTTGCTTGGAAACCTAGAAAAAATATCAGTTACTTAACTAACAAACTTACGGAGATAATGAGTTCCCAATGTGAATATAATTATATTTCAACATAACTTGGCTAAATAACTTTGTATTCATGTCATGATGTCGCTAAAAGACGATTAAGTTTTTATCGATACTCGTGACGTCACCGCTTTGTCAAGCACTAGCGTAACCAAACTATTTACAATTTTACACAATATTTTCCCCAATTCTGATTATAATCACGATGTATACTTAGAAAGATCAATTATAATCAATATACTATTGTAAACATATTTTTCTAAACTGATTACTAGCAAGAATTTGACAAAATATGGTTTGAAAAAATCTAATGATAAAATCGTATTTACCTGTTAAAAGTGTATTTATTCTGATTATTCCGTCGTGTAACCTCACAATCACGTACAGAACAAGTCACCTCAATTGCACATTTAATATTTTCGATTATAATCCAAGGTTTAATACATAAATGCACAAATTTCACGGCGACGTAGAATAGACCGGGACGCTATGGCCTCTTACTCGCAAAAACATTGACATATAGGTACTTCATTCGCTGTCTCTTTTTCTCTCGGGCGGTTTGTATTTCAGCAGGATTTCTCGCTCCCACGCTTTATGTATCTTTTGCGTAGTCAAAAAATTCTATATCTATGTTCGTTAGTATTTTTATCATACATTACATATTAGGTTATAATAATATATAAATAGATTCAAATATACGGAATCATTTATACATTTGTATATCTTAATAAGTAGGTAGATATCACACGGTAGATGTGGTAGGTACATCACAAGGTACATCTACTACAAAAATATCGACTTTTAACCGTTGTAATATATCTTTATAATACCTATGCTGAAACCATTAAATTTTTAATAAGTTTAAAGATTGAATACCAGGGCTTAAGATATTTTAACACATGCTGAGATGGAATGCGAATTTAAAGTTTGTAAGTGGATGCAAAAGATAAAATAATTATTGAAAATAAATTCGTAATGATGACATCGAATACATTTCAATTAACAACTTATAAACAGTACCTACTATAGTAATTTAAAGCAGTATGTAAAACCTATAGGTATACTTACATGTAATGTAGATACAGATGTTACACATATCACACATTGTATGTAGGAGCGCGTAACACAATTTAAGTAGATTATTGATTTTTCAATGTGGCATAAACATATAAAACTTGGGTAACAGGTAAGGATTATGCAAACTGTGCCCCCGATTTTAAAAATATATGTAAATGTTGGCACTTAGGTATACCTACATGTAAAATGTCTAGATTTTTTTTCACAACTGTTCCTGTAATTGGTTTATATAGAGAGTAGAAGTTAAACTATGAAAGAACGTAATGTCAAAAGGTTTTAAATAGGTAGCCTCCGTGTAGTAATTCTTCGAAAATATTGCCAAATATTGAAATCATTCCCGAAACTGGTCTTGAGTACTTAATGAACATATGTGGCATACCTAGTAATCGTAGTTGTATCTATATCCTCTTCTACACTCTATAGTGACCTTTGTTTGTCAAAGTTAATAGATAGATAATATTAGTCTGCACAAACACAAATCGACGATGAACTGACAATACCTCCTAACTAATATTTTTTTAGGAATCGACTTTTTTAATACAGTAGCCTTAAAATTCAATTTCGCGTAGAATATTTTTTTTTCTTGTTATCAAATAATAAAGTAATCCTGTAAACATTACATTACAAGTTATATGAAAGTCTTATTATCAAAACCTAAAAATTAGATCGTTTTCATTCTTCATTTTTCATTCTCCTGTAAAACAAGCAAATCTACAGTTAGGAGGTATTGTCACTTCATCGTCGAAATACCAAATATCTGTATCTAATAAGCCTAGTTTATCAATTTTATTCGTTTTCTAAAGTTATGTATTAATGTATCCGAGTGTCCATTTAGGTAAAAACTTTTTATTTTCTTTTTTACAGAATCTTTTGCAGGCTTACGTACGCCCACTCAGCTTAATTTCATCGCCATTGAACGAATGGTACCGAATGCGAGACAAAAGAATGTAAATTTCATACCTTGAATTGTTTGTTCCAGGTAATCTCCGAAAATAGTTAATTTTGACGGGACTTTCACGATAGCTGGTATTATAAGGAGTAGGTAACTTATCCCAAATTACGTACTTTTATTATAGAAAATAATTAGTTTCTGAGCAAGAAATATAATTTCCGCGCGGGCGATATCGCGGGCAACAGCTGCTTTACAAAAAATTTGGAACCAAAAGATTTTATCAATAAAATTAGTTTTACGGTTATATATTAAATATTAGTAGGTAGATGAAACGGTGAAAAGGTATTTCAACTGTAATTCAAACGTTAAAGTCTGCCTCACTGATATAAGAGTGCGTCAAAGTTTGAACGTCATAAAGAAATTTCGTGAGATTTATGAATGTTTGAATGAATTTCCATTTCCAGAAACGACCTTGAGTGTAAACAATGGTCAAGTCAAAGCACGTCGTCGCTCGTTATCGGCCCGCTGACGGCCGGCCACGCTACGCGTTCGCTACGATAACGTAAATCGTAAATTCGTACACGATACGAACGTAACCGCTTAGACGTCGTCGTTCTACAAGTACTTGCCTACCTACGCCATTGTTGATAAAAAATACATAATCGGCCATTTGCGGCCTTGGCGGGAAATTAAATTCGTGTATCAGCGTATCCACCACACGTTACATATTGCAGGGCCGGAATTGTATTATATAAAGGCAGAAAAGTGTACGGCTGAGAGACCCATCGGAAAGAGGCCAGACGCCCTTGGCTAAAAAAAAAATTGTAAGATAAAAAATATACATGGTCGTTAAAATTTTAATGGCCCCGGGACAGGGCCCATCTTAATAAATAGTGGGGGCCCCGACATGGTAAATCTGGCCTCACATTACCTATAGTAAAAGTTTTGAATATAAATGGTCCTACACCTAGATAGCTGCTTATTTATATAATATGTACCGTGTAATAAACACAGTCACGGACTAATACAAAAATACAATTCGGTGTAAGTATTTTAACCTTTTTATTCACTTGTTTACCAAAACAATTATATACCTACTGAGAGTACGAGGCTTAAAAAATGGGCAAAGTATTAAACATGATAAAAAGTATTATTACGTTTTTTAGAGTTCGATAGTGAAAGAAGAGGGTATTGATGTCACGCTTAGTAAATTACAATATTTTCATATTAAAATAGGTTTATAGATAATATATAGTCAATTAAACTTTATTAAAAAACGTTGAAGTCAGTGTTTTAACTTAACTACTTATAAAGAAGTAGCTCCATAAAAAGTAAGTTAATTGATTAATTTAATTACGTAACTATTTATCCTATTATTCTACCTACAAGTAATCTATTGAAGTGTTTTATTGAAGACTGGGTGTATAGAATAATCTAATTGAAAATGAGGTATCTACTATGTTAAAAAATATATAACGTTCCTAACATAAGAAGATGTAACCCAAGGCGTAATTCATTTAATCATATTTATATTGGTCCATAATTTATAATTTTCACGATAAAATGTGATGTTAAAGGGTCAAGAGTATATTGCATCATATATGTACTGTGACGATAAAGAAAAGATTTTGTTTGACAACGGTTGTTGTAAAAATGTTACAAAAAGACATTATAAATTATTTTGCAGACTTGAGTAAGTATTCGCTTACGCATTATCAAAATCGCTTCAATATACAATATTGCTTTTCACGTTGCGTTACAACACAAGTGATCCATCCTAAGATATTTCAAATATGTGTATTAATAACTGAAGTAGTTCACTAAGTTATTTGATAAATAATATTAAGCGCATTCTTACTCTAATTCATACCATTAAGCATCGGATTGATTTTGATGTCAAAATAGATACACATATCTGCATTTGAGAAAAGAGTATTGAATACCTATATATTCAGAAACAATACTCTTAATTAATATGTAAGTGGGTATCTATTTTGAGACATCTTCTCCGTATGGAGATATAGGTAGGATGTATATCTTTTATTCAAAATATTATATAGGCTATGTTAATCAGGGACAATGTAGCATTCTAATAGTGAAAGAATTTTTGAAATCGCTTCAGTAGTTTTTTAGTTTATCCGTTACATACGTACATATAAATCTATCCTCCTTTTAATAATAGTATGTATAGATTACACCCGTATTATTAGTAATGTCAAAATAGTGTTTTGTGACATAAAATTCTTATATACATATATAGGTACGTACGTTCTAGTCTTAGAGACAAAAAATGTTCATAGGAAATTATTCATTAATAAGCCATATACGAAACTCAGTTTTTACAATTAATAGACAAAAATCATTGTGCCTTATATCTATGTAATGTAGGAAGATAATCTATTCACTTAATACTATCTATATTGTGTTATCTTATCTATCTAAATATATAATATATTTTTGAACTCGTACAAAAAAATATCGATAATCTTGTTTTGGAGTTAGAGTAATGTTCACTTATATAATATATATTTATCCCATGTTGGTTAAGGACCTAAAAAAATGTGCCAACTGTGTTTCTTGCCTAGCATGACAAAAAAGGCGACTAATGGTATATATATGGGCTTTTGGATAGGTATGAGATTGAGTAGGCGACAAGCTAGCCACTTGTCACTACTTTTTTACAATTTTCCATCTAACCCAGCTCATTGTCCCATGTTTGTATGGGACTTAAAAAGAAAGTGCCAACTGTGGTTCTTGCCTTGCATGTCGTAAAAAGCGACTAATGGTATATATACCATTAGTCGCTTTGTACCCTATAGGGTTTTGAGAATGTGATTGGGTAGGCGACAAGCTAGTCACAAATTTTTCACAATTTTCCATCTAGCCCAGCCCAGTTATATTTTTGGCTGAATGTGGTTAAAGGGGCCTGCTGCTTCTTTGACTCAGCCTACCCCTTCGGGGATTATGGGCGTAATGTTATGTTTGTTTTGTTTATAAATATTAGTAAAAATATCTTAGGGCTACAATAGGGTTTATTTACTACTGTTATTCTGAATATAATTAAAGAAGTTCAACCTTCCCGAATTATAATAAGAAAATCACTAGGAACATAGGCGACCATAGCAGCATTTCTTCTTTAAAAACAAAATCATCGATTATAGCAACTGAGTCTATTAAAATTTATCTGTAACAATTTAGCAACCGTCTAACCTAAATATAACCCGATAAATGTATTACGTTAAAGTTAATCGTAATTAAATGGGGCAAGGATACACCAAGGTACGAATATCAGCTCAGAACCAATTCTGGGCAGAGGAGGGGCGGTGAAAAGTTACCGAAGGGCGCTCTCCCTCCCCACCCCTGCCAAAGTTGGCGCAATGTAGAAAGGTTATCAGTAAGTACCTATTTAACACGCGTGTTGAACCAGTTACCGGGTGCGTCTATTGCCCTAAAGACATGAAACAATAACAGAACTCTTTAAACCCGGGCTTTGTTACCTACCTATTTAAACTATATCAGACATACACTCAGAACAGGAGGAATAAAGGTTCAATACACATTGACCAAAAATAAATTAACGGTGTATATGTTATGGACCAATTGATAAATTGGTCATTATACATAATGCCTGGGCATTATGCAAAATACTATTCAATTATCACATTCCGGTCATTGTTTATAATGTCCATCATCTATCGGAGTATAAAAAATATGTTTCAATGCTATTATTTTTATTTCAACATCTTCATCCTCCTTGATTCTCCCCCAGCATAATGTCCTTTGTCAGGATCCGCTTCTTCTCTAAATCCTGGATCATGGTTTACGTAACTACTACTTTGTAACTACGTAATGTTAAAAGATATCTTTGGTTCTGGCGCTTTACCGGGCGCTGCCGCGTCACGCACGCTTTGCTCGCTCGGCTCGCGCGCTGTAGGAGTGTAGGGTCGCATCGCAGTTGTACCCAACACTCCTCCTCGCGTCGCTCGTCGTCGTATCTATTATTTTAACGTCTACCTGTTATTTTTTTCATTTATACTTATGATTAATAACTAAGTACTTATATGAAAATAATATTAGTATAAAACAAACGTTATAGACAGTATGAGTTTCATTGGTTAATGTATCACAAGCTTGTTTCTCTCCCCGCATATTGTCCAATGTAGCTTTATTATCATACTAGCTGTTACAGCGGTGTCACCCGCGTTTATGGTTAATATTATAAAGACTATTTCCGTCATACATGATTTCTATTCAACTTTAACCACTAAGGCTGCACACGCGACGGAAGCTTAAAAAATGGAGTAACTTCTCCCGTTTTTCCAACATTTCTCTTCACTACTCTGCTCCTATTGATTGTAGCGTGATGAAAAGTATACTATAACCTGCCCAGGAGTATGAAGAATAATTGTACCAAGTTTCGTTAAAATCCGTCGAGTAGTTTTTGATTCTATAAGGAACATACAGACAGACAGACAGACAGATAGTTATTTTGAAAATATATTTCATGTACAGAATTGACCTCTCTACAGATTTATTATAAGTATAGATTACCCAATGGTCATATAGCCAATATCTATAATGACCAGACAATGTAATAAATAATGAAGTTTAAATAATAATTCATCAGTTGGCCCGATATAGCTAGCCATTATTCATAATGCCCGGGCATTATGTATAATGCTCTTATTAATCACTTTGTCAATAACGTATACACTACATTACAATTTCCGCTCAGCGTCCATGAAATTCAGTTCTGTCATAAAGAATAATTATTTCTCGAATGAGTAAACATACATTGCATGTGACAACTGTAATGGAAACATGAACGTAAACGTAGACTTTACTGTATCTCAAATACGGCACATATCTCATTGAAAAAAGAAACGCAATTACAAATGAATAGATTACAAAACGGATTTCCGAAAAACGTAATCTTAGAAATGCTAGTTCATGAAATACAAAAGACCCAATAATACGCGATATGTTATCTACTTAGTTTGAGGTTAAGCGGACATTTCTCGCTATTGTTGACCGCGCTGTGTCCCTAGTTTGTGCCCTAGGTACGCTGCTGCAAGTGCATTTTATCGATTACACGTGTCCACCGCGGGCCCTCCTGCCCCCGACCCACCCCTTACACATCGGCTTCAGCTTACACTGTAAAACAAATATTTCACTCTGAACCGGTAATATTGGAATATTACCGGACGTGAGCACCACGAGAACGTGGACATTCTACTGAAAGTTTTATTCATAAATTACAGTTAATTGACTAACAATATTGGCAATATAATATATAAATTAATTCATAGCTTTTGAACATACCTACGACCAGTGTCAGAAACAAATAGGTATATCACTTTTATTGATAGCATGACTGAGTTTTATTAATAATTAAAATTCCCTATTTTGTGTTCGATTTATGTCATAAACTTTTTCATATATGTATAATTAACATACTTTTGCTCTGTTATATTAGTCCATGAATGGTGTATTCATGGTTTACATGACAAATACTGAATTTCAATGTACCTACATTACACACAAGTAGCTTATTTTATATCGTAGTTAGGTTCTTCTTATCCCCTTTTTCCTATCGCTTTGCTTTTCCAAGTTCCTTCATAATCATTAGATAGGGTAACCAGACGAATTAAATGGTAATCCGTTAGGCTAACGGTAGATGTAGGTCAGTATTTTTTTTATAATAGAAGTACTACGAGTATTGGGGTTGGCCTACCTTTCAGTAGGTATGTATTAAAAATACGTGTAGACGGTTTATTTAAAAATTTCGTCATAAAGGCTACGGAAATATATATTAACGTTTATGTATTTTTTTTTACTACCTACTAGATTCCGCGAGGGAAACTAATTCTATGAAGTTGTAGCCAGTGCCGTCTTTAACCTATTGGAGGCCCTGGGCACATTAGGAAATTAATTGATCTATTTATCAATAGACCAATTAATTTTCTTATGTGCTCAGCAGGGGCGTAGCTACCGCCGTATCTGCCGTATCAATTATACGGGGCCCCCGGGCTTCGGGAGCCCCCGAAGTGCGTAAGCAAAAATTAATAAAAACTTCCAAATTAATAAATCGGTTTGCCGAAAAAAGGCAAGGAGAGTGTATATTTAATTTGAATTTGAATTGTTTGTTAAACATTTTGAAAAAAGTGACAGATAGATAATTATGATGCATAAATATTTCTATTAATTTTATGCAAACATTTTTTTTGTTTTGTGAGAAATCTTTACCCTTCATAAGGGCCCCCAAATTTTTTTTTATACGGGGCCCCGCCAAGGCACGCTACGCCACTGGTGCTCAGGTGCAACGTTGCACTGGGAGGCCTCTCGATCGCGGGGCCCCGGGCACGTGCCCAGTGAGCCCAGTGAGCCCAGTGGGCAAGAGGGGCCTGGCTATAGGTATTTAGACTTTACTTATACTCAAATGTATTACCACCGCGGCTACATTTTCGTGCTTCAATGAAAATTTGTGTTTCCGTCTTGTTCATTCTACATACTGCAGAGCAGCATAAAAGGGCAAACATACGTCTTATCGCGACATACCTGTGCGACTATAATATATTTATAAACACATTAGAATTTATATGTTTATTAACAGTAGTCAAGTGTTTCATTTTCCTAAATACTCGTGATGGGTAAATAAGTGGCCTTGCCAATAGCCGTTGAGGTTGTGTTGTAGCTAGGTAGGTACTTGAAATTATTCAAATTTTTGTTAATTTTAACGACTATGTTGTGGCAATTGTAGTTTAATCAGCACGTACCTATAAGTCAGTAGGTAGGTAATAGTTACATTTATAAACTAAAATTTATTAGATATAATTAGACTACTATGATCGCATAGGTTGAAATGTGACAAGTTTTCCTTTATTATACGGTTCGTAAATATCCGATTATAATTGGTGAGAAGATTCTCACGAGCCGTCAATATTTGCCTGCGCAAGACAAAGATCGGTGTGTCGGATACCAGCCTACCTAAGCTGTTACTAGGTACCTAAGCCCTTGTACAACCAAACCAGTAAACCCCCAGGAACTTTCGGTGTGGCCTATATTTTCCATCTGACAAAGGCACCCTTAATCCGCAATCGAATATTTCGATATTAATCTTATAATTTTAAATATTCCAATCAAACACGCAATCAAGAAAGATCCTAATTAGAAATCTATATATATAAAAGAAAGTCGTGTTAGTTACTTCACTTATAACTCAAGAACGGCTAAATTGATTTGGCTGAAAATTGGTGGGTAGTTAGCTTAGAACCAGGAGAAGGACATAGGATACTTTTTATCCCGGAAACCACCCTCTAAAGGGGTGAAAAGGGGGTTGAGCGTTTGTATGGGAAATTAAAAACTAATAGCTGTATTTGGATGAAATTTTTTAAATAGGTAGGTGAGATACTGAGATAAAGGATAGGATACTTTTTATTAACAGGGGGATGAAAAGGGGTGGGTTAGGGATAAAAAAGACGAGTATCGATATTGCTATAATTTCCGAGGATTTTAGGTCGTTTATTTTAAAAATGATATCTATTTTTAAATCCGAAATGTTAGAAGTAAAATATTATCATCCCTTAATAGGGCGGGAAGGGGTCGAAATGTCCAAAAATCAACATTGATGTCGTTTTCATGGTTTTTCCCATACATTGTCTAAGTTCTCAAAAAAAAAAAATTAATTTATAGGTATATGTTTCCTGTTTTCTCAAAAAAATACCCTCAGGGGGATGATTAAGGGGTGTGCTAGGGATAAAAAAGTAAAAAATCGATATGGGTATCATTTTCGAGGAATTTTGGGTCGTTGATTTCGAAAATGTTGATTTCGATAAAGAAGGTTAAAAAATTGATGTGATAGGTATTGGGTATAGGTATAAGGTAATAAGTTTGAATAATTAATATGGGTATAATTTTAAAAGTTTTTGGGTTCGTTTATTTGATAATCTATATCTATTTATATAAAGAAAGTGGACCGATTTGGCTGAAAATTGGTGAAGTGGTTGTTTAGAACCAGGAACCTAACAAAGGATACTTTTTATCCCGTTCGACCGCGTTCCCGTGTGACATGACATAAAACGTAGTATAAAATGATGGTCCCATTGTAGTTTAGAATCAATGGTAATGCCCAGAAATACTGCTGAATGAACTATTTCAATAAGTAAAATAATTGGTAATAAAAAATTTAACTTAATAACATCTAAAATCTGCTTATTTTTTATTGCCTCTAAGGCGGAACAGAGTTCGCCGGGTCAGCTAGTTAATTATAAAGAGACGCAGGTAATTTAATTAGTACTTATTACTGATTTAAGTATGTATTATACAGAAAATTGCTCATCAACTACTTACCTAATCTGTATATATGTAAATAATTGTGTATATCTGTCTAACTATCTATATTGAAATATAAAAAAAATATATATATAATTTGTATTAATGCTCCAATTGTTTTTTTTATAGAAATATCCATTTTTAAACTGTTTCTTATAATGTTTAAACTTTAGATTAGCAATCATTATAGCCTTCACAAATAACTGGTTTTTTTTTTCAATAAATTATCGAGGCCAGTGCGTGCATATATAAAAGATCGCATAATGGCAGCAGTTTTAAATTCTTTAAGTTTTATTCACTGGATGTTCGTCCGGCATGTAAATATGACTAATTGGAAAAATAATTCAGCACTGGTGGACAAGTCATTATCATGATAATAAGATTTGAATTCAGTTTAAATTGCTATAAATGGCACAATGTACTGAAAACTGAAATTAATACGAAGACGCTTCTACTGCCATTGATAGGTACCAATTTTATTCACAAAAGATTTTTTTTAGTTATATTTCTTTCGATAAGCATTTTTATTATCTGTCTAAAAAAATGTCCGATCGTCTCGGTCAACTAGCCATTAACTGTATAAAATCGTTGCACTTTATTACTAATGCAATAAGGATTATTTTGAATGGCTGTTCATATGGTATTGTACATAAGTTGTTAGTTATTTCATTTAAGTTAGTTAGTTAGTTGGGCATGTATTTTCCGCACTTAGCCTCATAAGTGGGCCATTCATTTAAGTTATTTATTTTAGCTTGAGGTCAGTAAAGGTTTACAAATTCCGAGATGAGGGAGGGAAGCTTTCTATCTGTACAGAACTCCTTAGTAGATGGTAACTCGACGTTCAGTTAGCGGTCTCTTCCTAATACTTTTCTGTAGATACCTTAAAAAGGGAAATGCAACTTTTCTACCAAATTAAAAATAGTTTTTGCTGCTGAGTAAAATCGTTGTTGCAATTGGTGTCTCAGTGGAGTAGCTATAGGCGCTTCACACTTTTAGATCCTTGTGAAGAGGCCCCTTAATGTATCCTTTTGAGATCAGGTGGTGAATTTAAAGGGACATCCCTGAAGTGACTCCGCCATAACAAGATTAGTCCACGTAACGCCATTGTTACTATAACTGTAAACAAACAGACCAATTGTGTCACTCAGGTGCCATTTTACAAATAATTCTTTTTTCAGAATTAACTCATTGTACTTAACAAGGGTTTTAGGTTACATTGGAAAAAGTATCGAGTATATGTGTCATGTTTAATATCCGGCTGCTCAATACTCATCAAATATTTTATTATTTGGAGGTAGAATGTCTCAAAGAGTTCTCAGTGATTTTAAACCATCGTTTGCGCTAGGTCATTTCATATCGAAGCCAATAGTTTGTCGGTTTATTAGCACACGATGGACATAACAGCAATTAGTGGCATATCAGACACACATACGGCTAATATCGAACGATATCCTGAAAATGTAAGTGTTTTTTTATACTTGATTATTTAACGATGACATATGTAGGCATTATAAATCGTAACGAACAAATTTTTGATAGTCTAAATTTGTGTATTAGTCATTATTAAACATACACCTTTATCTTTACTTGGTTTCACATTTCGAAAAAAAAAAAATTTGAATGAAACGTGAATAAGTATGACAATCATTGCATAATTAATTATTATAAGAATACCCAATATTCAAAAGAAAAAATAAATTTCACATAGGTACTAACCTAAATATCTTTTCTGTTTTCGGTTAGTTAGATACTTATTAATTCCATGCATAATTGCCGTGAAATGTAAATGAAACACCCAGATCTCATAAGAATACCTATGTAAATTACCTAACTTGCACTCATTTAATTTTTTTTAAGATCTTAACACAACGAACTTCTGATCATGTATATACATTTATTGTGTGATTTCCAGGGCGCAGTGAACTGTAAATTACTAGATCTTTTTGGGAGGAAAACTGGTAATTACAACTCTTTATTTTAGCGAAATAACATTATATTAAGTATACAATTTCACGCAATCGTCAACGACTATATACCTACTTTTATATTATATATAAATGCCACGGGTAGATAATTTTGTCAGCTTTCGTTTAGCATAGCAGGGTAGATATATGTATATTGCTTATTTGTAAGATCAAAGAGGAAGGTAGAAAAAATTAAAGGGGTTAGGGGAGGGGAGGAAGATGATCGCCGCCCTTACATATGTAGGTCGTCTGTGTAGTAAAGAAGTGAAGAGGATTATTCGAAATATGACATTAATTTATATCCGCTATTTGATAATATTTTTATTAGTCCTGAATTTATATTTTTTTCTGTCCCATAAACATGGACATATGTTTATTACATTTTGTCTTAACATAACCGTTATATCTAATAGGAAGTTAATAAATATGGATGAAATGGAAATTTGACCTCTGTCGTTGCCCTTCTTTATTTTATTGTAACAACCTCAAAACTTTTGCAAAAGTACCAATATAAAAATAAAACATTATCCTTAGATGCTCTCAGTGCTGTGAAGCTGGACCCTGCAGTATTGGAAGCTCAGGTCACTGTCACCAACCCTCAAAACGCCCAACCTCATACGGAGATCGACAGCACTCAAAATGTCCGTTCCCTGGTTCCTAAAAAAGGTAATAGAGTTATTTTGCATTTAACCCAACTTACTTTATTTTATTTTCGGTTAAAAGTAGATTCTTTGAAGTCAATGATTACCAAATTTAACTAGCATTTTTGTTTGTGTAGAAGGTGGGTAAACATGGTATCTGCTACAAGAAGAAATTGATGTCTGTTAATAATATTCCGAAATTCCACGTGCCACTCATACACATATTGTAAGTTGTGGCGAAAATTGTCACCTGTTTTTAGATGGTTATAAATAAATAAATAAATGAATTATGAAACCGGAACTTTGTTGAAGCATGGCGCTTGAGTTTGTTCCTTTTGTTGACCAAGTTATGACAATGTAGATTTTTATTCCTGCTTGCTTGTTTATGTTTTTGACAGAAAATAAAAATCTCATTGACTTGGTTAGTTTGTCAATTTCATGATCTTTAAATCATTAGTGGCCTAACAAGAAAGGTGTTGTAAATTCAGTTAAGTTTAAAAAGTTGACGTCTCTTGAAGCTATGAATTATGAAATATAGGACATCAGATAGGAGATTCAAACATCAACGTGTATACTAATTTACTCGAACTTGCTTTGCATTTCGATGTAGATACTGAATGAAAAGAAATACTCTTAACAGGAGCAAATAATATTGTCTTCAGCTCTTTTCTGAATAATATAGAAATTGTATGTGTCCACATAAGGCGAACAATAAAAAGATAAAGAAAAGCTCGGACGGATCAAGAAGTACATGGTGAAGATTTAAAATGAGAAATCTTTCTCCAAGATATTCTTACAATTTCTTATGTAACAGCTTTTACGAACATAATATGTTATGAATTTGAATTTATGATATGGACACAAATAATGCTATGGAAATGTATTTTAGTCTATAAGCGTTTGAATTCATTTCTATTATATTTTTTTTTATTAGAAATATGATAAGTAAATTGAGACGTCACAATAACGAATAACGGAAAGTCTAACAAGAAACGGGATTAACTGCTTTAAAGAAGTCTCATATCAAGTCAATGCCGTTTTAAATGAATAAAATTTGTAATTTGTAAATTTCATCCACATTTTGCATATAGATTACAAAGTGCAAAGTTCAAGGCAAGGAAATCGATATTTCTTGTGTTAGCGAGCGCCACTTTATACGAACATTTACGACCATTTAGAAATTATGCAAAATTTCGTTTCAAGATCATTATTTTTTATATATGTATAGTGATCAAGCAATTAACACACCATGATAATGTATTGCTCATATTTTTATCTTGGAAAACCTAAGATAAAGTACTATTTCGACAAATAACGTGGCGTTGGATGTGGTGCACACATTGCCAATTTTATTCTGAAACACGTTACCTCTGGGGCAATTCAGTTGATATTCTAAATAATATAATTTAAAAAAATATTTTACAATTCGAAAGCTACATTATCCGGAAGTAATATGGGCTATATTTTATCCCCATATTCCTACAGGAACAGGAATTATGCGGGTGAAACTGCGGGGCGCTGCTTAGTAAATGTATTGATGTAAGCCAATTTCCTAATTGAATGTAACTAAGTAAAGTTATTCCATTGTATAAGTCAGGTGATAAAAGTGACCCACCAATTTTTTACCCGCTTTTAGTAAAATATTGGAAAAAAATATATTCACTAATTTTAAAAATAATAAGCTATTGCCTGATAAATAATACGGTTTTTCTAATGGAAAATCTACCACTAATGTAGGAGTAGCCCTCATCGGTCATATATTATTACCGCATGGGAAAGCAAGCAGGAGCTCTGAGTACTGAAACCAATGGAGACAACATATTATTCTATACGAAGAATCTATACAAATATGATTAATATCGATATTGTTTCATAAACCACTAACTATTCTTTTTAACAAGCCTACAATACTGCACGTAAATAGAGACAATAATATATTTGACTTAACTATTTTCGGTAACAACATCAAGTGACGTCATAGAAATGCCTAATTAAAGCCGGCTTTTGGTTTCTCGCTTTAAGTTTTCAATGTCAGTGGAATTTGCAGTGTAACTAACTAACTAACTAACTAAACTTCACGCCACTTCCCTAGCGGGGTAGGCAGAGAGAACCGAACGCCATATGGTACGTTCCTCACACACCTCATTCGCCTCTTCAACATTCATAATCCTTTTCATACAAGCTCTACGGTTTTTATGACTCCTAACATCACCTTCTGTTAATACACGACCAATCTGGTCGTGGTAGGTAAGCCTGGGCCTTCTGCGGCTCCTACATCCTTCCTCTTTCGCATTGTATATCTGTTTAGTCAATCTTTCGTCATCCATTCTTTCCACATGTCCGAGCCACCGGAGCATGCCGTTTCTTACCTTGACTCCGACGCTGTCCTTCAGACCGACTCTCTTTCTTACATCATCATTCCGAACGCAGTCTGTGAGCGATACACCGCAGATTTTCCGCAGCGCACGCATCTCGGACGCGTTTATTCTACTTTCATGCTCTTTCTGCCATACCCAACTCTCACTTCCATATGTTAGCGTAGGAATCAGCACCGCATTGTGTATAGCGAGCTGGGCCTTCTGGCTTAAGACTTTACTGCCTAGAAGTTTTCCTAACGCTCCATTCACCCTATTCCCTGCATTCACTCTGCTTACTATATCAGCGGAGTACCTTCCATCTCTACTAAATGCAGATCCTAGATATACAATTTCATTCACCTGTTCCAGCACTACATCGTCAACCGTTATCCTTGTATCCGTTCTGGTTTCATCTTTGTTTTCTTCGCATTCAAATGTAAGCCTCTCTCCTTACAATCATCTTTCAATGTTGTGACTAATTGCTGGAGATCCGATGCCGACTCTGCTAAAAGTACGGCATCGTCCGCGTAAAGCAGGCAGTTCACAACCAAGTCACTCATTCGCACTCGCACTCGGTCGAGATATAGGATAAACAGCAGAGCAGACAGCAGTCAAACCAGGGTGACAGGCTGCTCTCCACTTGCACACATGCCGTACAGCCCACATGGCCCACATGGACTGTGCAGCACGAAGCAATGCTCCATCAATCCCATATTTTGGCAATATGTCCCAAAGGTCCTTTCGTACAACCCTGTCAAAAGCCTTCTCCATATCCACAAAACCGCAAAAAACCCTCTGGCTTTTGGCCAGATGCTTCTCCACGATGTTGCGAAGAGAGAAGACTTGATCCGTGCATCCTCTACCATTCCGGAAACCTCCCTGTGCCTCCTACAACATTCCATCGGATTTCACCCTCATTCTCCTCTCAATAATCTTACCTTTGCTGCTAAGCTGATCAAACTGATGGCTCTATGGCTGGCACAGTCCATACGTGACCCAGCACCCTTGTACAGAGGCCATTGGGACCTTTCCGTTTCTTCAGCATAGATTGCACAAGGACCAGAAAGCGTCCTGGACGCTAGTGGCACCTAGCTTGATCATCTCCGCAGATACCTTGTCTATTCCCGCGGCCTTTCCACTTTTCAGACTTCGTATCGACCATTCAATCTCATTCATAGTGATGTCTTCATCAGAATCAGACACCACACCTCTCGCACCACAGAATCAGACATAGCCTCACTCTCAGTGCCAACATCCGAGACATACTCATACATTTCTCCAAAATATTCACTCCACCGTTCTAACACCTCGTTCGGGTTTGCAAGAATGTCAGTTTTCTTCATTCATAGCTTCTCTTTCACTAAAGCTTTAGTTTCACTCTTGCAATAACGGTATATTTCTCTCTTCATCTCAATCATACTTTCATCCATTTGCAAAGATGAGACATAGTCAAGCCAGGCCTTCTTCTTTCTCGCTACGGAGGCTTTGACCTCCTCATCCCACCATGCGTCACCTTTCATTGTTCTACGTCTCTTTGCGCATCCACAAGCTTCTTTTGCACTGTCCACCATACTCTCTTTCAAACGTTCCAGCATTCGTCAACATCTAAGTCAGAAAGACTCGCATTCATTAACTAAACCTACATACACACTCCTTACACTTTTATCTTCCAGTTTTTCACTCATTATCCTTTCATATATAGTATAGTAGTATAACATCACGCCCATGATCCCGGAAGGGGTAGGCAGAGTCAAAGAGGCAGCATGTCCCTTCAACCACATTTAGCCAAAAATAAAGCCGGGCTGGGTTAGATGGAAAATTGTGAAAAAGCAGTGACAAGCGGCTAACCTGTCGCCTACACAATCACATACCCAAAACCCGATATACCATTAGTCGCCTTTTACGACATGCTAGGCAAGAACCACTTTTGGCATATTCTTTTTAAGTCCCAGACCAACATGGGACAGTGGGCTGTTCATTATATTCTTTCATGTTCATTCATGTCCATGTTCATCATACGAAACATTTGCGACTAGCGGGATTCGAACCCGCGACCCTTGTTTTCGTAGCCAGGGTCTCTGAACACTCGACCAGCGGGCCTGTCAATTTGTAATTGCTATCTTAATTTTACCTTTTACAGATTTGTATAGCATAGTAGCTTAAGAATATGATATTTGTTATTGATATATTGTAAATTTGGCAATGAAAAGAGTATCGAGTTTTTTTCCGGTAGAAGCTAATTTTTGCATCCCGTGGTAAATGTTTACTTAGACTTATATAAGCACTTATAAATCGTCAGTACATATGACGATTTATAAGTGCTTATTTGCTTAATAATTTCATTTCATATTTTTTAATTTCGTTATCCACCTAAAATTCATCTAGATTAGGTATATTAACTTATACGGAACTTATATGAAACGAATTTGTTACAAACATAAATATTCTCAAATCTTACACAAAATACCCTTGAAAAATAAATGTATATGTACCTATGTATAGGTATGTATATATATACCAGTCTTGATGAGGTCAACTACGGAAACCTGTAAAATATTACGTGAGAAAACGTGTTTTCTCTTAAGTACTATTGTGTTACGCAAATAGGTACTAGGATTTTTTTCTGAAGCTTATTGTTGTTACAGAAAAATCATCCATAGACCATCGAGTTTTCAAGTAGGTACATAGATACTTAAATATTACTGTTCTTGTAAAAACCTACGTATTCTGAAAACAAGAAGGAAGGAAATTCGATATTGTTCAAACAACCCTCGGATTAATAGAAACATGAAAATTTAATGGAGAATAAAAATTCTTTCTTATTTACCTCTTCCTGGTACTTACCTACTACGTGTAAAGTACACGTGTATCAGAGGTGGGGCTCGCTAGCGGAAGTAACGACTATTAATATCTCGCCGCAGGACCGAAGGTATAACTGAAATCATTTCATTATTAGATTGACCAGCATTTATAATAGTGCTTGTTAAATACGAATTTACGTGATTACTAAGTAATTAAATCTAGAAAATTTTAACTAATTATTTGCGATTATTTTTATTCTTTTCATATGCTCATATTCTAACCGAACACCAGTGACATGGTTATGATAGTATATTATATTTGATTATATATTTTTGGTAAAAATCATACTTTTTCTTACATAAAATAAATTATACAGGCTGACACACACCGATTCCCTAGTCCCAAACTAAGCTTATGTCTGTGCTATGGATACTAGGTGAACGGATAGACAAACTTAAATATGTTGATTAACATCCGTGACTCTAGTACAAATGTCTATGTTCATCACACGAAACATTTGTTTCTAGCGGGATTCGAACCTGCGACCCTCGGTGTCATCAAACGGGCCAGTCATATCAATGAAATCGTTTATATATTTATAATATAATTATTAAACAAAGAACACAATCGACATCAAATAATTGATAGTCGATCATTTCCGGACAGTCTAGCGTTTTAAAGGCACCGAGGATTTAAAACCAAATTCTAATAAAAATATTTTAATTTACAGTTATCCGTCTTGTTCAAGACAAACATAGATCGCGATAACCTTTAAACCTTTATTATAAATATAAATGGTCCACCAGACTTTCCACATCAAGCATCTGGGTACAAAAAGCTTCTTTTGTGCTTTGTGTATCAGATAACGTCTCCTAGGACACAGAATTCGATTCACTCCGTAAGCGTTTAGTCTTATCATTGTACCGATTTGAGCAAATTCAAAGTGAAGGGGAGTACGTAGCGGATTTGCTATAGTTCGTAGCGAGAAGGAACAGTCTCTTACACATAACAATACATTTTAGCGGTGACTGCCTTACTGGTTTAACTGTAGTATGCGCTACCTTTAGATCGAGAGGTCCCGAATTTGAAGCCCGGGTCGGGCTAAAAGTTTGTGTCCAATTATTTACCAGCCATAAATTTTTGACCCGACCCGGGGACCCAGTACCGCTGTAATTTCAGTATTTGAAATTACTCAGTACCAGACCGAAGTCAGGGAGTTGGCGGCTTTTTCAGTTTTATAACTAACTAGCTGACCCGGCGAACTCTGTTCCGCCTCAGAGGCAATAAAAAATAAGCAGATTTTAGATGTTATTAAGTTAATTTTTTTATTATCAATTATTTTACCTATTGAAATAGTTCACTCAGCAGTATTTCTGGGCATTACCATTGATTCTAAACTGCAATGGGGCCCTCATATTATACTACGTTTTGTTTACTTTTCATCATGTCACACTGACCCGGCGAACTCTGTTCCGCCTCAGAGGCAATAAAAAATAAGCAGATTTTAGATGTTATTAAGTTAATTTTTTTATTATCAATTATTTTACCTATTGAAATAGTTCACTCAGCAGTATTTCTGGGCATTACCATTGATTCTAAACTGCAATGGGGCCCTCATATTATACTACGTTTTGTTTACTTTTCATCATGTCACACGGGAACGCGGTCGAACGGGATAAAAAGTATCCTTTGTTAGGCTCCTGGTTTATTCAAACTTATTACCTTATACCTATACCCAATACCTATCACATCAATTTTTTAACCTTCTTTATCGAAATCAACATTTTCGAAATCAACGACCTAAAATTCCTCGAAAATGATACCCATATCGATTTTTTACATTTTTATCCCTAGCACACCCCTTTATTATTCCCCTGAGGGTATTTTTTTGAGAAAACAGGAAACATATACCTATTAATTAATTTTTTTATTTGAGAACTGACAATGTATGGGAAAAACCATGAAAAGGACATCAATGTTGATTTTTAGACATTTCGACCCCTTTCCGCCCTATTAAGGGATGATAATATTTTACTTCTAATATTTCGGATTTAAAAATAGATATCATTTTTAAAATAAACGACCTAACAACCTCGGAAATTATACCAATATCGACACTCGTCTTTTTTATCCCTAACCCACCCCTTTTCATCCCCCTGTTAATAAAAAGTATCCTATCCTTTATCTCAGTATCTCACCTATCTATTTAAAAATTTTCATTCAAATACAGCCATCAGTTTTTAATTTCCCATACAAACGTTCACCCCCCTTTTCACCCCTTCAGAGGGTGGTTTCCGGGATAAAAAGTATCCTATGTCCTTCTCCTGGCTCTAAACTACCTCCCTGCCAATTTTCAGCTAAATCGGTTCAGCCGTTGTTGAGTTATAAGTGAAGTAACTAACACGACTTTCTTTTATATATATAGATATGGCTTGAAAAGCACGTCAAAGAGTTGGTCCGAGTCAACCCCTGATCATCCCGGATTAACGTCTCTAGGAACTGTTAGAGCGAAGGAACTGAGAGTACACGTATTTGAGCAGACACTTGTAATCGAAATCGGTTAGGAGGATATTATTATTATTGCACTTTAACGGTATAGGGTTTAAAGACACCAGATTTTCTTATACACAAAACAGCGTTAAGTTGTGTACCAGAAATATGACCGAGGAATATGTGAGGGACATTCCTCACATATTCTTTTATGTTACACTACACTCAATAGCGTCCGAGGGTGTATTATTTTATAAGCAAATAATATCATAAAAGAAGAAGACATTAATTAATGACAGAAGACGCCCCAATCTTAAATAATATTAGGATTGTTTTTAAATTGTTATGAAATTTATGATTATTCAGTAGACTATAGGAATAAGCATCTAATGAGAGTAAATGATCAAATGATATCAAAGACTAGTAGTAAATTTTGACTTTGGTACTATATCACTTCCAGCATACCAGTCGCAGTCGCACCTGGAGTTCAAAAAGATGGTGATGAAGCAGGAGGCAGCGCTGCTGTCTTTGACGCCCCAGCAGATGGACTTACTGATGAAGTTTACTGAGACCATGAGACAACAGCGCCTGACCACACAGAAGCAATTGGTTAGAGTCGAACATAATTGTTTATCTATTATTATAGTTGTTATTTAGTATGTATATTATTTAATAAGATAAGGGTATTTCTAAAGAAAACCATTTTTTTTAAATTAGAACATACGCCGCCCTCTTCTCTCCGCGGGGTTCTCGGTTCTGGTTTCCGTATATTGGTAAAAAAATCTAAGCTTGTGTTTTGGGTTATTCCCGCTGATTGCAGTACTTGGATTGATGAGGTAGTAGACGAGGTAATATGTCTGTATGCCTTGCTATCTTCGGCAACCTAGTAGGAATGCGCTGTCGAACTTTTGCGCTCATGCTCGGGGAGAATTTCCCCCCTCGTCGTCAAACTGGAGGCACAGATTTATACATACTCATCGGGGCTTCGTCCTTATATCAGGTCGTCGGGATGTGTATAGGTGACTTCCCCGAAGAGACAGTCCGAACGTGGGACGAACGTAGCTCCGACGCCGGTCAACGACCGACGTCCGATTCCTGGATTGGGCGTTGCTGAGACGTGCCGGGTGGCTCGGCATGTCTAGACGATACGCTCGTGTCTGTTGTGCATTTTTCGTTTTTTGTGGGTGTACAACACGGCCTCCTGGGCTGCGTAGCGCAGCACGCGGCAAGACTCATGCGGTAGTTAGTTAATTGGCCGCGTGTTTTTCACACTTAGGGCCGATTTTTTTATGATCAGATAAGAATTAACCGACTGATAAAGTATAAAGTCACCAATTTGCGGATGTCATACGGTATTTTACTTAGGAAACAGGCAATGACATTTTACAATAATCCGAATCCGAAAAAAAAAAAAGAATTGTGATTATTCGATTGTTATCTTTTTATCTGACTGTTGAAAATCAGCCCTTAGGCTTATAGGTGGGCCATTGTGCATTCGTGATCATTGAAAAAGTAATAGTTTAAGTTATCTACGATGATTACTTAAGCTACTGCTCTTACTCTCTGCTACTTACTTAAGCTCAAAATGCCTTCACCATCGAAGTTGGATCGCCTTGCATCTGTGCCCACGTGTCACTCATGCTGTCACAGTTTGGTATCAGTGCAATACCCTGTTTTAGGGGTTAAGTCAGTGTCTGTACGAGTCCGACACGCCGCTCTCTGTCTGCCCGTAGTACCCGTGGCAGAGACGGGTAGTGCGAATTCCGCACTTAAAAAAAAATCTAAAAAAACTATATAAGTTATCGTAATGATGGGATGTGAAAAATACCCTATTTATGATGAACCCTATCACAGAAAAAACCTATAAAAAACATTTTCTCGGAATATTATGAACTTCTTACATTTTACATATTTGGATTTTCTTTGTTATATTATACATTTAGCTCATGAATATTAATTTGAATTTTAATTGTTGGTACAGTATAGGTATTAGGATTTTAGGATATTGTATAAGTGGAAATCGCAAATTTTATGCTACCGAACTTTGTAGAATCCGTCTACTTACTCTAGGTAGTTTCATCGATTTATAAAAGATTAAATTGGTTAAGGTACAACTACGAGTAATTAACTGAGATGACGCAGCTACCTTAGAGTTGTTTGTTTTCTTTTACAGGAGTGTTCGTTTTGCAAAAACAACAGGGAAGCTGTTTGGTGGTACTCCTCTCATTGCCTCAAAGACAGCCGTGGGCACGTCAAGTGCCCAGTGCTGAGATCCTTTAGGTGCCACTTGTGTGGTGCCACAGGGGACCGTGCACACACTATCAAATATTGTCCAGAGAACATACTTTTAGACGCTGGTGAGATTAATAACTTAGTCAGTCCAAAGTCAATTATTTGCTCATAGGAGCTCAAGCTTTATTTGGCTAATCCAAACATAAGTTTATGAGAAAAAACAAATCCGTTTATGTCTAGACACACGAATCTAGGTACCACCACGTTATCTATTATCTTTTTTATATGTAGGAGTAAGTAGGTAATCACATTTTTATGTATCGGTTCACTTTAGTTTAAATAAAGTGAAGCCTAAAAACTTAAAAGGTAGGCAATATTTTTTGTAGATACCGTAACTCTGCAACTGCAACTAAAAATATTCCGCTTTTGATCTAGAAAAATAAGTTTAATAGGTATATATTAAAAAAAATATCTATTACCTATAGTTTAATTTTGTTATTTAGAAAACGAATATTATTATTGATTTTAATGACTAATTATAAAATGTCATAGGTAAAAAAAAATTAAAAAAAAATTAAGATTTTAGAAATAATTTACGACATTAAAAATTTTAATTCAAGCAGAAATGATAGTCGAGGGTTTGTAATGTAAGAAAATTAGAAATAGTAGATAATGGCAACAAAGGCTTAAATTTAGATATTATTATCGGCTATTGAGTATATTTTATTATTGCTTTTTCGGAATTATTTTATCATTATGTCTAGTAAATGAGTTTCGTTTTTAAATGTTAACAGGCTCTATGTAAGTAGTAGCATAAATTGCCCACCGATTTCTGTAAAAAGAAAATGTCTTGTAAAGTCAGTAAACTTAAATCGCGCAAAAGTGCACTTAACTTTTTGCTCAGGTAACTAACGCTCAGTAACAAATTTTTTAGATGGTATCCGTTTTAAAGCCGGGACAAGTTGGGTTCCAGCGGCAAAATATCGAATTTGGCAGCTTTAGGGAGGAATATTTATATAAACATATTACTTTTATATCGGCGGGTTGACATTCTTAACATGAACTACGAGGGGAGGTCAAAAGGTCGCGGAATGAAGGGGTTGGTGGGGGTAGGTTTGCTCTTCCAGGTAGTCACTAGTTAAGCATCTCATTAACAGTATATATACCTAGTTTGAACCAAATCGATTCATTAACCTTTGAATTATCGACCTGCAAACAACTAAATCGGGAAGTAATCAGCCAGTATGGAGAAAATTTAACACCGCGCCGTTATTAAGTTCCTTGCCAAGCAAGGGAAATCAGCTAAGACGATTTTTCAAAAGCTGTTAGCGGTTTACGGGGACTCTGCCCCTGGTAAAACCATGATCTACAAGTGGCATGGTCTTTTCAAACAAGGAAGAGAGTCCATTGAAGATGACCCCCGCTCTGGATGGCCAATCGAGGCAACCACACCGGAAATTGTCGAAAAAGTTGAAAAACTTGTATTGGAAGATACCCGGCTGAAGAAGAAGCAGCTTGCAGCAATAGTTGGAGTATCCGAAACAAGTATTTTAAATGTTCTACATCATCATCTTGCGATGACTAAGGTCAGTGCAAGATTGGTTCCGAGAATGCTCACGCCACTGCAGAAACGCGAACGCGTCGAGTGTTCTCGCTTGTTTTTGGAGCTCTGCAGAGAAAGAAAAGAAGAAGTTATGGCCCGGATTGTTACTGGAGATGAAACCTGGGTTCATCATTATGAACCTGAATCGAAGCAAGAGTCGATGCAGTGGCATAAAAAAGGCACACCGCCTCCAAAGAAGTTTAGAGTGTCACAATCGGCCGGAAAGATCATGGCGACTGTCTTATGGGATACAGAAGGTATTTTACCGATCGATTACAAGGATCGTGGTTTTACTATAACAGGACAATACTACGCTTCTTTATTAGATAGATTGAAAGAAGCCATCAAGGAAAAAAGAAGAGGAAAGCTGTCAAAAGGTGTGCTCCTTTTGCACGACAACGCTCCCGTACACACGTGCCATGTTGCGACGGCTGCCATTCACCGATGCGGCTTCGAACAGCTAAACCATCCACCCTACAGTCCAGACTTAGCCCCTAGTAACTATTATTTATTTCCAGAAATGAAGAAAGAGCTGCGTGGAAGGAAATTTGACGACGATGAAGAAGTCAAGTCGGCAATTTCGGCCTATTTTGACACTAAAGATAAATATTTTTTTTTTGATGGCATAAACAAATTATTTGAACAATGTGAAAAATGTATTAGGGTTAAGGGAGAATATATTGAAAAGGAAAAATAGTTTAGTGTTTAATTTCAACCCCCTCCACTTTCATTCCGCGAACTTTTTGACCTCCCCTCGTACAATGTCCCTTCCTACATTAAATTATTAAATTCGTCAAACGCACAGGTACATCAATATTCTAGCTCCAAACTAATAATAGGAAATGGTATAATTTACATTTAAATATTTTTATAAACATCCATGATTTGAGTAGAGACGGCAATGCTCATCACACGAACATTTGCAATTAGCGAGACTATAACATTCGAATAACTGATCCGACATTGGTTCAATTGCCAGGGCCTCTAACTACCGAGTGGGCTGACTAAATAAAGAAGACAAAATATAAACAAACATCTTGTACAAAACACACAAAAAATATTAATTATTAGTCATAATTAAAATACCTAAACAGACTCCATGCCACAAGAGATACCTAATACCTTTCAATAAGTATTATATTTAAAACATTTTTCATCCCATCTTTTTATTCTCGCGGGATTTCCCTAAAATAACCTAATCCACGAGAAATCCTTATGGAGACGCACCGATGAGGAGCGATTATTGAATTATTAGTACCAACCCGTACCTACTGGTTAAAAGATTTCTGACATTACTTCTGTAGTGATGGAAAAACATGGGGTACAGAGTCTGCCATGGGTTTACAGTCCTGGGGCTTTTAAACTTCCAGATGTTCTAATAATCAAAACCAAAGAGCATTAGCGTAGCGTGGGTTTCTGCTTTTTCCGCCCCGAGGGAAGCAAATGCTCTGCTTTCCCGCCGTATTCATAACCACCCAGGGGTAATTTGCTAATTATATGTTTAAAAATTCCACATTTGTTGTCAGTCATTTAAGATTTGCCACCTTCAAAAAGTGCCGCTCAGGTCGGACCGCCTCACCACGCGACGCCACTCACAGAGGTGGAGGGACCATATACAAATACAGAAAACGTTGTAAACGTATTCAAATTTTTTTCTTCTAAAATTTCACTCCGCCTCTGGATGCAATTATCTTGCCGTCCCATACCTTAGCCTTTTTTTTTTCTGTTGGGGAAACTCCCACGAGCCGTCACCCTCTGCTCGGGGAAACAAAGGGTGGTGTGTCGGACTCGAACCGACTAAAACCCCAACGTGGCCTCCCGCGGCGCAGTTCCGGAGGAGCCGGTATCCCCACTGCCAGGACTATACGACGACTCCTCCGTTGTGCGCATGCCGCGCTGCGCGGCAACGGTCATCCGTCGTCGGATGCACAGCATCGAGCACGCGCGCACGTCGAGACATGCTAGGCCACCCAGCATGTCTCAACTACTCCTTCCAGGAATCAGACGCCGGTCGTCCCCGCGAACGGCGTCGTGGGCACACTCTCGCGCTGTGCCCTCTGCTATACGAGAGGGAACGCGGAGAGCGTCTCGTCAGGGGGGCCGCCTTCCACCCGGCGACCCAAATTGAGGGCGAGGCCCTGTACGCGCGGGAATGCTCCGGCGCCCACCGCAACGCATCAGCAGTGCGCCCCTGCTGGGTTGCCGAGGATAGGGAGGCGGGCAACGACAACACTCAGCTCCTCCTCTTCCTCGGAAATCCTAATCCGGCCGTTGCGGCCGGTGCCACGACTGGCTGGCAAGACACCAGTCGCGGCCCACCTCGAGGTCCCTCTTAGCTTCAGCCCTGGATGGTCCAAGTCCAGGGCTTACTAAGCCCCCCCGGTACGACAAACCGAGGACCCCGGCGGGGGGATCCCATACCTTTGCCTAGTTTAACCCGCATATCGGAAGACAGGCTCTGAGATAACCGTGGAGATAACCCACCAGTTTGATTATGTTTGTTTTGAGATATTTAATATAAAGTTATAAAGTTATAAATATATATTGTTTAATTTAAACGTGTAATTTAATTTATTTCAGATGGTAAAAAACATAATTTGTTTTTCAGATTATTGGGGTCGCTGAAACTGAAAAACATAAACAATAAACGGTACAGAAATATACGTTTTTATTTTTTAATATCTTCTTTATAAGTATTTTATTTAAATACCAAGTATAAAAGGAATAAATTTAACTAATTAAGTACAAAGACTTCAAAGGAATTGCTGGCTTTCTATTATTTATGAGCTTATTTCAGAGTGTTTCAGTGACGCTTAGCTGAAATTAGCGGTCAAATGATTTTCTACGACTCAGTACAAACCTACGCATTGTATTTTAAAAGCTTTTTATAATAAAACTTTAAAGATTTTAATATTAATATTAATATTGAATATTTAAGTACATATATTTGTAATACCACTGTTGATTCTGTTATCCGTAACACAAGTGCTTAAGCTAATTACTTACCTCGGAGTCAGATCAATGTATGTGATGTAGTCTGATATTTATATAAAAAAAAAGTTATGCCCTAATTAAAGCTTTATAAATAAAGTGTAAATTTGTTATCTTACATACCATTTTAATAACGTATAGGTTATATAGGTTGTAATGTACTTACCTTCATGGGCGTACGCAAGGGAGGGCAGGGAGGGACCGCTGCCTCCCAACTGGAACTCGTGTACCACGGTTTCACCCGCATAGTTCCCGTTCCTGTAGGAATATGGGGATAAAATATAGCCTATGCTACTTCCGGATAATGTAGCTTTCCAATGATTAAAGAAATTTTGAAATCGGCACAGTAATTTTTGAGTTTATTCATTACAAACATACACACGCACAAAAATACAAATCTTTCCTCTTTATAATATTCTCTTTATAAGATAAGACCTATGAGAAATATAGTATGTCTCCCCCCTCCACTCCTCCCCCTCCTGGACCAAAAGCTGCGTACGCCCATGCCTACCTTCCCTTCAGGTAAAGACAGTGATGAGAATGAAAGTATATTATGGAATCGAATTTTACGCTGAGCAACGAATCGTGTCCACGCGTACACAATACGAAGTAAATTGGACCAATTTCATGATACTCAAACAAAACATACCTACCTACCTACCTACTGAAAATAACTCCTCTGAAATTAGAACTGTGGCATGCGTAAGCTGAATCAATGACATTCACTAAGTATTATCTACGTAGGCAAGTAACTTATGTATGTTTCTTTGAAAGAGTAAATAGGAGTCATTATGTTGTCGGGAAAGGTATACGTGTCGCAGTCAGCTAGCTTAATCAGCCATTCGGCTAATAGTGCTTTGAGAAACAAGAAATAGCAATTGCTAGTTTTCTAAAGGACGCCGTTCGATTTATTGAATGACATTCAGCCATTCCATCATTATAGAAAGGTGAATGACTTGGTTGAATCAGGACCTGCCTAGCGAAGCATTGAAATCGATATGGCGTCTTAAAGCGGGTCTATTGTTGATATTTCTTTCATCTTTTTCTATATTTATTTATCAAATAGCCCGTTTATTTGATGTTGTATTAAACACATAAACAATAATCAGTAAGCCAGTTAAGAAAGGATAGGATAGTAGGATGTTAATTAAAAGGCTGAATAAGTTATTTAGCTGTGACATGTACAAATAAGCACTCCAATCTAATTTTGATTAAATAAAAATCATATTGTTTAATAAGAGCGCCAATAGACACTGTGTTCTAACTAGTCATGTTTCTATATGTATTAAGTAAGTATGTATTGTTTACAGAATGATGTAGCTGGCTATTTTTTTTATCTTTATTCCTAAAAATACAGACTGCTCGTCTGTATTATTATCTGTTAAATACGGCTTTTAAGTGGAGAGAAATAATTTGCAGATAAACCTTAGATTCAACTAATATCTAGTCGAAAAAAAAAAAAAATTATTTCAAAATAGATTTGTTGCTATAAATAAAAATTACATGTTTATATTTGTAAGGCATACAAGATTATTTTTAGCATATAGGAAAACCGAAACAAGGGTCAAATATGTTCATTTAAAGAATTAGTATAAAAAAAATTGTAATGGTATCTCAAAAACTCACGAAGTTTCAAAAGAGAGGTTTTTGTGTTGCCTCGTTGTCCTCGCACGAGCATGTTTTGCGTTTATCACGGCGTTTGTGATTATTAGAAATACATAATACTAACGGGACTAAATAACCTTGTGACCTTGTGACAAGCGATGCCCTTGCGCCATACTGGTTATAGTAGGGGGGTTACTTTATTTAAATATTATTTTGTCAAAATACCTACTTAAAAAATGGTATAAAAACTAATACATGTAGTTATCAGGTTTGGTATATACTAAAAATAAGGGTGTATATTCAAAATGTAAGACGTGTAAGACAATGAGCCCAAATTTACATAAACGTTTCGAATATGTTATCGAGTGAATAAGCGAAATGTTTTAGATGCACTAAACATCAATATTTGATATGCGTACTTCTTATGACTGGTCAAAACGTAATGAAAAAGAATAGATTTCGTATGATATTAGTGTGATATCCATTCAAAAACAATACTTGTCAAAAAAACCAAGTCTCGCAACTCAGTTGTTCTACGGTAAAAAGTTGTGAGATCCATGTAATACCAAGTCGGTTATTAATTTATTCAGTCTCTACTTAAGCGACTTTCTGTCTTAATACGTCCAGTCCCTAAGACCACGATCGTGGTCCATAACAATTGAAAATCAATTGTGTCTGGAATCTCCGTACTCGAAGCATTAAGTTGTTACGTAATAATTAACAGCATCTTATAGTGACGCATATCAATATTAAAAATCTTTAATGTTTTATATAAATATATTGACTTGGCCATCGCACTAAATAATTTAATTTACACATGTTTTCATGCGATGGCCGAGTCTCAAAGTAGAGACCTTAAGTCTTAAGTAGAGACTGAATAAATTAATAACCGACTTGGTATTACATGGATCTCACAACTTTTTACCGTAGAACAACTGAGTTGCGTGACTTGGTTTTTTTGACAAGTATTGTTTTTGATGGGATCTCATTTCTTTTTGTATTTTGTAGACAGTACTACTTTTTACCTTTTCGGTACCTTCTACTTATTGTATATATGTATATCTACCAGCAACGAATTTTCTTAAAGCCCTCTCTCTGACTTATGACCTTTTCTTATTTTTGTAGGTAGCCTTCCGTTTTCTCTTTTCCGGTACTACTTCTTGAGCTTCAGCTACAGTTTTTCTAAGAGCCCACTCCCTGTCTCTATGCGTTTTTCTGGGAGGCTTTGAGGTTACAATTTTTGACAAATCTGGACGGTAAATGATTCTTAGTCTGTTGTATTCACAAATTGAGGATTCCTGCGCTTTAACACTTCCAAAGTCGACATTAATTAGATGTAAACCGCCCAGACTTGTAACTGTAAGACTTGTAATTGCGAAATGAATTCGCATGACGGGAATACCCATTTTTTGCTCGATTTGGCAGGGGCACTACCGTGCGCCTATATTTTTATGGGATTACAAAGTTATTTAAGCAGTTATGTATCTAGAAAACTGGACCGAAATTGAAAAAAATTTCTCGACTTGGCGGGGGCACTACCGTGCGCCTTTATATTTATATGGTATTACAAAGTTATTTAAGTAAGTAGTTAAATATATATAAAACTGGACCGAAATTTAACAAATTTGCTAGACTTAGCCGTTGCACTACCGTGCCCCCAAATATTTTAGTTTTTCCTTGATTCATACACCAAACACCACTTATATTCCAAATTTTAAGCTTCTAGGTCTGCTAGAAGTGCCTTAGAATTTTGATGATCGGTCAGTCAGTCAGTGAGTGACAAAATTAAGAAACTTTGACCCGTTATAATTCTTAAACTACTGGTTCAAATTGAATGAAATTTGAAATATACCGTGTCTTTAATTGCAAGCATTGGCTTGCATGGTTACTGAAAATTCAGTCTTCTAGTTTTATCCACAACGAAGTTACAGGGGGTCGAAAATGGCCTGAATTGCTTTGAGAAAAGGATGGTACGGCCGTGCCGCTTTTTTGCTCGATTTGGCGGGGGCACTGCCGTGCCCCCAGATGACGTCACGCCGTGCCACATTCAACTGTCCAATATCAAATGATTTCAAAAAACCAATAAATGGAATTTGTCTAATTGGGAAACTAATAATTGAATTTAATTTGATTGACATCAATCATTGCTTAATCTTGGCTATTTGACTAGTTTCTGAAAACCATCGCTCTTTATTTAATGATGTATAAGGACTCAAGAAATAACATTTATTTTAATTTATGATAAGTATTTCACATAAAAAATAGATTTAAAAATACACTGATTATTTGAGCTGTCAAAACGCCTGCTTCGGCAATATGGCGTCGAGTCACATCACACGTTAGTACTAAGACATTGGAAGAAGGTCGAATCGTTCTCAATCGTTTGTTTATTTTAATTTATACCTATAATTTACTCGGAAAAAAATCTATAAGTACTGCTCAGTGCCAGGGTGTAAAAGAAATTATTTTTAACAATAATTCCGACCGAAAGTTTTCGCTGTCTGCTTTTACAAAATCAATCTCTATTATTATACAAGTGAATATATTACTGACCATACAAATAATGTACAATGGTAGACTTAAAAATCGTAAGAAAACGAGGAACTCGAGCGTAAAGCAATGACAGAAGTGATTCTTCACAGACGTGCGACGTCACAATCCATTCAGCCAATCACAACCGTTTACGATCACGTGTCTAATCAAAATAAATTAATTTTATTATGGGTTTTTTGGTGAAAAAATACAATATTTTTTTCATATTTATTAATGGAAATCGCTTTTAAAATTTCTAAGTAACGCGGATGGAAAAAAATAAGTCATTATTTTTCATACTGTCAAATAGCCTATTATGCAGATCCTATGTCGGTTTTCACTCAGGGTAGGTAATGTATGAAGAGGTGGTTCATAAAATTTAAGTACCCACCTAACCACCTAAATATAGCTAATAGCTATATTTGTTGTTCTTCTTAGTACGTTGGTACTAAGAAGAATCTAAACCCAACATTTGCTTTTGCACGTTTAAATTTATTTGGTTCGATTTGGAACCAATGCAGTTCATCCTTCTGCCTTTTCCAATGTCAATGTGCTAAACTCTTGTACAACAAACGATTTGGCCGTTTATTCTTATTCCTTGTTTACTAGATTTTTCCTGACATGGTGGATCTCCCCCTTCATTTCCGCCAGACAGGACAGACGTTGGTGCGTTCTGCAGAATCTATACATTTTTCTAGGAGTAGCCTGTCTCTTCACACTTTTGGCGAGTCAAATTTCACTCCACCTATGGCTTAGATGTTAACATATAGCACATAAAGTAGGAAGCACATTTATATATATATATATATATATATTTAGCTTTGTATATTATCTATAGATAGACAAAAATAAAAACTAATCGCAAAATGTGTTGTTCAGCGAAAAAATCTCGAGAACGGCTCGATCAATTTGGGCCATTTATTTTTCATTAAGGCTAATCCTTTTTTCTCTCCTAAGATAGATTCTTAGGAGAGAAAAAAGGAAAAAAATGCGAGGAAAATTGTTTAATCAACACTTTTCATTGGACCACGACAGGCCAATAACTTTTAACAAAAAATAAGTCTGTAGAAGCATTTGGTATTTAATGTTATGAGTAAGTTCACCTCCGTGCGAGACGTTCAGCCGTTTCTCACGGTCTCGGTATGACGAAAGAACATCTTCAGTTATATAATAATAAAAAAACAAACACGCGTAAACATAAACTCAGCGTGATAAGGGTACATAACCGTATCTAAAAATAAAAAATGGTGTATATTGCCTTACCACAAAGGAGACCTCAAAGCAGTAATGAATTTAGTATTAATATAAATATAAATAAATAAATATCCGACGACATCACATACATTGATCTGACTCCGAGGTAAGTAGCTTAAGCACTTGTGTTACGGATATCAGAAACAACAGTGGTATTACAAATATATACTTAAATATTGGATATTAACACCCAGACACAGAACAAACACAAGTATTCATCATACGAATATTTGTCCTAGGTGGGGATCGAACCCACAACTCAAGGCGCATGGGGCAGGGTCACTACCGAATGCGCCATCGAGCTTGTCAAATATAACCAACTAACATTTCTACGTCATAAACTATTGATGTAAGTGGAAATAACCGCATTGTTTCTAAGCAAGCATTGATATTACATATAAATAAGATAAGAGGCAGATTTCATAAGCGCGCACGACTTGAGTATTCAAAAACGTCCCAATCGGGACGTTTTATGACATTTGTTTTTATTTACGCATTATGTGATAGATACTAGACACTATCACGTCATATGTAAATATATTTTTTTAAGATATCAACCCATCTATCTATCTTAAAAGGGATTCCTTTCGTTGACATAATGTATTTGTTCCCAAAATTGTCATATTATGTTTTTTGTTGCATAATATTACATTAGCTTAATTGATTTTTGGCAGCATAAGTACTGTGGCATAATTATAATTGAGACTAGTATGTATATTTATGCATAATTATAATTAGCACAATGTTTTCAGGCATAGTGTATAGTCGCATAATAGTATTTTATCATAAAGGTTAATATGTAGGTATAAATTAATGAAAAATGTGTTTCATGCAAATTTAACCAGTATTTCCTATAATATAGTATTGTCAAAGTAGGTTTACGTGCGGCGGGGATGACCCTTGGGCCACCCGTAAGCCGCCTTTTAGTTATGTTACATAAGTACATAAAAAATATTTCATACATCTAAAAAGAATTTGTAAACTTACCTTTTCTCTTAAAAATGACGACACTCACTCCCCTTTTTTAAATGAATTCCTAAAAACCCTTTTAATTTCTAAAAACCCTCCTAAGTTATCCTCATCCACCTAGGATTATGTTCCGCTTAGACAAGAATTCAGATTTTAGCGAGTCTGGTAATTACATTAAAGTGACTGCCGATTGTGGTTTGATTAGATGTCATTGTGTGGGCGACAGGCTAACCATTTGTCACCACTTTTTCACAATTTTCCATCTAACCCAGCCCAGATTTGTTTCTGGATGAATGTGGTTAAAGGAACCTGCTGCCTCTTTGACCTGCCTACCCCTTCGGGGATTATGGGCGTGATGTTATGTATGTATGTATGTATGTGACTGCCGATCTGACCTTCGTAACCCTTAGATAGGGTAAGCGGACAATTTGGATCATGATCAACACATTATATGGATGTGCAGGTTTCATTAGGTACGATGTTTTCCCTCACCGCTAAGCTGGTGGTATAAATACGTAAATAGATTTGAAAAATCCTGAAGTACGTGTGACCGGGTTTGAACCCGCAACATTCGGTTAAAAAGCGTGTGTCCTTACCATTGACCTAAAAAACCGTCCTAAGTATAATCGTCCTAAGAAAAATACACAAAAGACTGCTTAAACGTTCATTTACTAACACTAACACATTAACCTCTGTGCGAAGTTTCAAGGCCTTACATCCAATGGTTTGTTCTATGCCTCAGTCAGTTAGTCAGTATCTCAGACAGTTTTCATTTTCATAGAAAATTTTATTGATTTTCCTAGTATATACAGTAATACAATATCAAACTACTCATCATGCCATCAGGTATAATAAAATATAATATAATAGGTAAATCCATAAAAGTCGATAAATTCTATCTATATATTTTGTCACGGAAAACGACTGAAAACGTGGCGGCCCACGCGCAGCTGCATTGCCTCTGTTAAATGCAATTTACGTTAAAACAATGGCGGCAATCAATTCATTAAACTTGTTCGATGGAAGGCTTGCTACGGAGCTACAGAGTGGTGATGGAGCAAAATAGTCACTCGTCATCCCATTAGCATGTATTTATCTACTTGCAATCATGACGTGCAGTTTGTTTATAAATTCAGTTGTTTTTATTTTTAGAGGCAGACTTTGTAAATACGAGCTTCAGAAAAATAATACTAATACTTTCTGTATATCTACTAATGTCTCTACATAGGATTTCAATATTTAAACAAGTAGGTAGTTTTATTAAAAATCTTCTTGGCATTTCGTCTGGCTATAGTCGGTCTGACCCTCTGAGTACTGAAACCAGTGGAAATGCTCTATCTATAAAAAAGTTGAAGCCCAATTTTAATGAGAAACAAATATGGCGCCTTTGCTTATTCCACTTTACTTATTTACATAGGTACTATATGTCTCTGAACAATTTATTTATGACGATGTTTCTGTATGTTACAAATTAGATTAACTTATAATCACAAATTTTATCAATATTGGCACAGTACACTGCTAATTCCACTGACAACTTAAAGCGAGAAACCAAAATGGTAAGGCGGCTTCAATTAGGCATTTCTATGACGTCACTTGATGATGTTACCGAAAATAGTTAAGTCAATTATATTGTTGTCTCTTTTTACATACAGTATTGTAGACTTGTTAAAAAGAGATAGATAGAGTTTTATGAATACAATATCGATATTAATCATATTTGTACAGCAGATTGTTCGTATAGAATAATTTGTCGTCTCCATTGGTTTCAGTACTCAGAGGTCTGACCATGGTTTTATATTTGCGACATTAGTAATTACATTCAAGCGACAGCTGTTGTGACCTTCGTAACCCTTAGACTGAGGAATAAGATAAATTAGTTCATGGTAAGACAGAGTTGTCTTAATGAGGTTTCCCCACGATATTTTCGCTCACGATTATGGTGAGAATCAAAAAATTATCCATCTTTTCTTTTTGTGAAGAGTAGTTCATGTTATTAGTAAGGTATCTTACTTATGTGACCAGAACATGCAACAATATGTATTTGTAAAACTGTTGGTGATATTAAAAACCATATTTTTAAGAATGATTTATGATTTTGATAAAATCATTATCCTTTTGACATGTGTACATTACTTTTCCCTTGACGGACGCTAATGGCTAGACTTCAAAGCTACTGGTGTGAATCTCGGTGTAGATAAGACTTTGTAGCTGTCATGACAAGCTAAACTTGTCACTACTTTTTCCATCTAACCCTGCCTAGTTTTTTTTTTGGCTGAATGTGATTAAATGGGCTTGCTGCCCCTTCCGCGATTATGGGTCGTGATGTTATTTATCTAAGTAGGTATAGGTATATCGTCGATCGGCAGTAAAAATCTCGGAAGTCGCATTTGCTTATTTTTTTTATACGTCTCATCAGACTTATTTAGATTATTACAACTTAAAATTTTTACGTTTATGTAACATTGTTTACAATCATTCTTAAAAAATAACAATAAACAGTAACCTACTATTTTGATCCCAAAATATTTTTATAGGACGCAGATTTAACCTCCTTTTGTAAAATTTTGTCAAAAGCATTTACGAGGTTTTTTACTGCCGAACGACGATATGTATGTAGGTATGACCGCTTATTCGGAAACGCAACGTGAACGAGCTCTCTTGGCACATTTCAGCATTTCTTTACATGCAAATATTAGACAACATTCACAATATGATAAAATACATTCACTGGAAGCTAAGCATTGCAAGTACCTAACTATTTTTAATTTTTCAATATTAATCAATTGTATCATGTAGGTACGATGGTCAATAAGCAGTCGATATGGGAATATTAATAAGTCAAGATAAAAGGGGTCAAATCGTAATTGTCAAATAGGACTTTCTTTTTTAGCATCACCGCCGCTTATTATAAAAATTTACATAAAAACCGATAGTCTGGCAAAAACGGTAGATGAATGATTGTATTCGAATAATATGTAAAGTATTCCCGTGAGCGTCGGACTAGTGGCGTGTAAGTTAGATAAAAATGTGCTGCGCGAGGTCGATGACCCGAACCAGCTGCTCGTCGCCATTTTGGGGTAGGTCGCGGCGGGAAGTAGCGATTGTTCCATCGCTCACACCCGCACAGTCTACACAAAAGAAACAGTAGGACCTGCACTACCTACTGGTTTCACTACTACTTTTCCACCATTTCTTAGCAATTGAAGCAATAGATATTACTTATGAGTAATTTCCATACGTTTTTATCTCTTTTTGATTATAGATAGAGACAATTAGCTTTACACATTTGATTAAGATTTGAGACAGTAGATATTAGGTACTGTATCGTCTTCTGATGAATGATGATGAAATATCATTTGCTTCTAATTTCTGTTCGAATATAGAGATACTAGCTGCCCACACGAACTTCGTACCGCCCCGAGATAAAAAACTAAAAACATTACCCGCCTCTTTGGGTAGTCAAGTAAAAAGTAGACACAGTACTTATATGTTGATCCTGGGTGGGTGTCAGCTACCTTCATACCAAATTTCATTAAAGTCAGTCTAGCCGTTCTTGAGTTACACATGGTGTAACTAAGTAACCCCATTTTGTTTTCTAACACTGAAATAATTTTTCAAATCGGACCAGTAGTTCCTGATATTAGCGCGTTCAAGCAAACAAACAAACTCTTCAGCTTTATAATATTAGTAACTATAGTATGTATAGATAAAGATTATAGATTGATGATGACACCATATTATTTATAATAATAAGCACGCAGCCTAAACAACAAAATTTATTTTTACTCATTTGTGTGATAATAATAAGATCGCAAAAAATATTTAAGTTTGACATGAGTTTTGTAAAAGACGATTAATAGGTGGTTTAATTATAAAAATGATTTAACTCGGCTCTACATACTTGAGTCGATTCGATTGTACTGTGTCAATAATGTTTTAATTGCACACCTGTGTAAATCATATCTACAATCAAATTGTGACCCACTTAGCACTATGGGATTGGACTACAATTTAGCACACTGTTCTGATATTTATTCAATAATAAGCTAAGAAACTTGGTAATTTGTATTGAAATCGAGTGGGATCGAGAAATCTATCGTGCCTTACCTGCATCTGTCCACAATATGCTAAAAATAATAAACTAAGAGCTTTTACGATTTATAATTTCGATGTGAATATAACAAAGGATATTTAACCTATTATTCATAAATTTTGTTTTTTAGTTAATATTTTATTAAAGTGCGTAAATTAAATAAGTAAGTAAATACGTGAGTACGTGAATTTTGAGATGAATACTGACGTCCGTCACAATTTGGAGTCAAAGACGGAGATCTCTTACTTTTATTTCTTCTATTGTGGCGCCCGCGTGGCCCGTGATCTTGAACCACAAACCTTAATTATTAGTGAACACGCACTAGTCATAGGTCGTGTACACGTTAAAATGAAGGATTTAAAGATATCATTCACATAGCTATCATAAAACATAGTGATAATAATGCAGGTGCTGTACACTTCCTAATCTAGCTTCTGTTAATAATTGTTATTAACACTGAAAAAAAATAGTTTTTTCTTTATTTTCTTATTCATTTGCTTCTTCTTTTTATTTTTTATAATGTAGTGTTACCTGTTTGAAAAATTGGGGTCAATAAAAAATGCGCATTGTCATGGGCGCAAATATCAGTGCTGTCTAGATATAGATAGGTAGTTAGTTCTAAATTACTTACGTTACGACTGAGTTTTTGCCGCTCTAGGCGTATTTTGCTGCCAATGCATTTCAAGCCAGTATTTTTCAGTGGGGTTATTAACCTAACGGGTTGACGTACAAGAAATTAGTAATTTAAAGAAGATTATGTTAGAGAGCTAAAATAAACAGTATTTTAGAAATACAAACAATAGTTTATTCAAACTTTAGAAAAATGTCTTTTACGACTTGCTAGACAAGAAAATCGTGCGGATGGAAGAGTGAGAAAGCCTTAGTTGAAGTTAGAAACTGCATTTCTTCTTTTTTACATATCTAATATGCACTATTGTGACCAAATTTACTAAACATTACACACGGCATGTATGATGCACACAATTATGGCTATGTCGATGTCGTCATAGTATTAATTTCTATAAGTTCATTTATTTTGTAAGCAAATGATTACAGGTTTTGTAATTCAATACCTGTAATAACATTTATAAAATCTACAAATCAATGTAGCAAGGCACAATGATGGTAAATTTCTATTTACTCCATAATGTAAGTACCTACCTGATGATCTCTGCCTACGCCTATGGGAAAAAGGCGTGACATTATGTATGTATGTATGTATGTAAGTACCTACTGCAGTAAAATTTAATTGGTCCGGTGGAATGAATTTGTGTTGCTCTGGATCTTTATGATTCGGTGTGTATTTAACGACTTGTCAATTCAATCAATAACCAAGCTTCGTCGCCTAGTCAGAACCATTGTACAAAGGGACTACCCAGTTGTTATATTTGATAAATGAATGTAAACATCGATAATTCTTTTATTACAGAACTGTATGTAAAATGGTCCATCTAATAAACTCGTTTTATAAAAAAATAAACAGTTTTTTTTTGTGTTAGGTATTCAATTCCAAACACAATTGTTTTTCTATAAAGTAGTACGTAGGTATTTCCCTGTAATATGTAGTTTTTATGTTACATGCCGTCACATTTGAAGTTAAACCAATCATTATTGTATTTCATTACCTATTACTTATAACTATAACAGTTATATTTCGTTAGGTACTTTAATAATAACGATGTAAATTAGATTTTTTTGCCAGCGCCAAACACTTGAACTGTACCTACATTATTTCTGTAACCGGTTCTAGCCACCATTGATTTGAATAACAGTGAAAGAATGTGATTTTTTTATTCTTATACGTAATTCTAATTCGTGGATCTATTTATACCATAGCAATTATTCAGTAAAAAATGGATGAAATTCTAACGGTAATTCAAAAGATTAATCTCATTAGACGTGTTGTTACAGAGTTCTGCTAATACGGTTGCACCTAGCCTATTTTATTTAAAATAATCTTTTAATAACCACATTTACAAGGTGAGAAACAAGTAAGACGTCATTAGCGGCCGCCTATGACAATTAACCGGTTTTCGAGGAAATCGTTTATTTATTAATGCTTACATAGCTCACATAACGATATTATGATTTTTTAAGTAGATAATGGAAGTTAATACCTATTATTCTGATACAGATGATACCGTATATTAACAGTGACATGTGTTTGTAAATTAAGATATTCATTAGGTAGGTATCTAAGTGTACAAAAAATCATCAATTGGTTTACCTAATCGCTTTTAAAGGAATACTCGTCGAGTCATTTCTTAATTTCCTGTGGTCAGCGCCGTATTACAGATTTCTAAACCCAGGCCAGCATTACCAAGAATTCTTCAAATCTAGATAGGTACCTACCTAAACATTTATTCTGGTTCATGTTGAATTTTCTACAGTATTGCCGTATTAGAAACCACCATTCCTAATGCCAGTTATATTTGGTCAAATGCCAGCGTACAGAAAACATAAAAAAAAAATGTACAAAAGAATCTGCTGTCTAGAAATTTTATTCGGTAATTCCAATGATCGATCAAAAAACCGAATTGCCGGCAGTCAATAGATAGTCATTTCGAATCAATTTAGCTTGACAAAAAGATTTTTTTCACAAAATTCAATTTTTTTTCACAAATTAGCATACGAAATATCGGTATAATAAAGTGCGAATAACGAATGCTTTATGAAAATAAAAACGATTCTTCTTCACTTTTCACATTTTCATCGCATTATCATGACTAACGTTTACTAGTAGAGACATCTGTGTGAAATTGCCAGCATTAAACAGTCACAGGATCTACTCGCAAACCTAGCAAAGCATTTACAATTTGTGTTAACTTTTAGTACATCCGTACAACTATAGATAGAGCTAGCATATTTTGAATAATAAATTCAATATAGGTACTAATCGTTGTAGCAGATATATATTATAAAGTTTATAATATATATATATTTTATCAATTCAAAATAATAACCTTTGCATGCATTTAAACCCTTATATATTATTATTATTAAAATGTTTTGCGTACGCCGTCTCTAAATTCTAATAGGGCGGATTATTTAAACATACAATAATTGGCAAATTCATTTTAATGATGTCTGCCGTTGAATATGCTTTAGTCACGGTAGAAAGAAAGAAATAAAACAAATCTGAAAAATAGCACGTCTGTGTGAATGAAGAATCAATGAACACAGTGAGGGTCAATTGCGATATGTTATAAGTACAGAAAAGTAGTGCATTTCCTGACAAAGTTTTCGTCAGAATGGGGATGAGTTTTGAAAAAAATATTTAGATATGAGCATCACGTAACGTAACTAATTTAGATTAATGTAAAAAAAAATAATAATTTTATGAATTTATGTGAGGTCACAGGGGGCATATTAGGAGAGGAGATTATCTAATCTCAATGAGTAGATAATCAAATATATGAGTAAATAAAAAAGACAGATACAAAAACGGCTATTTAGTTAAAAGTAAAAGAAAAAACTTGAGATCCAATAATATGGTTCCTGAATTATCGTTTAAATATCGTAATGTATGAACGATTTCTATCTGTATCTATCTTAGAACACCATACAAATGAAATAAAATACTTCTAAAATAAATTAGTGCTATAAACCCTTTTTGAAGGTTACTCATGGTAACCTTCAAAAAGGGTTTATACTATTGCCATATTTCTAAAAGCACATATAACCGCACTATTTCTATTACAAAATCAGTCACACTTAAATAGGTATGCACGGAAAAAAATTAAAGTACATGACATTACAGATAAAATAACACGCTTTTAGATTATGCAACAAAAACGATGGTATTGAATACATTTGAAACAGATTACTTTTGCGAAAAAGTGAACTACTTCCTTGAAGTTATACTATGTAATAGCAACAGTGGCGCCGTGCGAGCGTGCGCCGGCGCCGCACACAACGCGTCACTCGTCTAATCGATGTAACCACGCGTGGTCGTATCGCTCAGGGCTCATTGTAGTTCACGCGAAAGCCCTTAAAAGTGCCCATTCAAATGTAGTCCCTTCGTGCTGCCAACGTCAAAGGCACCTTCTGAACTTCGAGAGGAAAATCCATGAAAACGTAAGTGTAAAAATACACAGTACTTTACATTGCACAACTTTTCATGTCGTTCCACACGATTTTTCCGCTATAGAATTTTTCCCCAGCGAAACTCAGCGAAAATATTATATCTCATCGGTTGCATTGGCGTCCTTTTTGTCACTTTCTCTTTTGCAGCGAGCATTGTGCGACCTCTACATTCATTGCCTTTATAGAACAAGAATTCTATACTAACAAAAATATGTTCAGTTCACAATAACATAGTTTATTACAATACATTTAATGTAATATTTTTACAAAAAAATGAATTGTAGAGACGCATAGAGTGCAGTACGGCATTTGACCCCAATCGGTTTTTGAACCGCACAGCTCGGAACAATGTCCCCCGTCTCTCTTTAGCCCAAGAGCACGTGGTTGTTAAATATAGAGCCCGTTTTGTGAGCAGTAACACATCAATCAACTTTGTGATCTTCGGTCTGTCATACATTCAACATGTGACGATGTCGTAGCAATAGTGATTCATGTTTGCTAGAACATTTTATTAGTAAAAGCGTTCGAATCGAGCACTCGCAAGAAAAACTTATTGAGTTAATTATTTCCAGGAAGTAGGTATAAATGAGTTGCTTTCTTTGAGTTGAATACGTAGTTAAGAGTATAAGCCCAGTAAAATAATTAATCTCATGAATTAAACATAGCCTTATCTATGGTCCGGTATGGTTGCTACGCGATTAGATTAGCCATTGATATTGTTGCTTTTTCGTTATTCTTGGTAATTTACATAGACCAGGTATATTAGACGGTTGAATAGAGGCTATTTGAAGACAAAGTCTTCGATATAATTATATGTGAACTACAACGCTTAAAACCGTACTTCTATAATTATGCTCATTAGTACAAGTAGGCACGAACTATCCGTTTAGGAGCATAAGCATAAGCTTCCTCGAGATAAGAAAGTAGGTATACCTACATTATTTTACCTTAATGTACCTACCTATCTAAGTCCTGCATAAAATACGAGAGTCATAAAATAACAAGCTAATTAGTTACGCCAAAATCAGTTACATATACCTACTCTATTACTTATTTTATGTTAGGTATGTGTTGTTTTACTGTCTTGCACTTGGCTCTATTTTTTACTTCCTAGCAGGTTATTCAAATAATTAGAGTATAGTTTCACGGTTGATACAATGTCTTATATATGTTATGGACCAAGTGATAAATTGTTCGGGGACATTATGTATAATGACCAATTATGAAAAATGACCAAAAGGAGAGGGCAATTTGATAATGACTATTCAAATAATCACATTGTGCGGGCATTGTACATAATGTCTATCATCTATCGGGCAGAGTAATAAAAACATGCTTTATTACTTTATTCTTTTGTTCGACATCATCATCCTCCTGGCATTATGTCCCGTGCTTAGTCAGGGTCCGCTTCTTTTCTAATTCTTGGATCATGGTATACCATTATTCGCTTTGCTCGTCGTCGTACCTATTATTTTATTTTAACTACTAGGTACCTGTTATTTTTCTCATTTACACTTATGATTAAAAACTAAGTTTATTAGTTTTTTAAGTATAAGTATAAATATTAGTATAAAATAAACGTATGAATTTCAATGGCCTCTGATTTGTTAATGTATCACGAACTTGTTTCCCTCCCCGCACATTGTCCAAGTAGCTTTATTATCATATTGCCCAATGGTCATGTAGCAATATTCATAATGACCAGACAATGTAATGAATATTGAAGTTTAAATAATAATTCATTAGTTTTCCCGATATAGATAGCCGTTATTCATAATGCCTGGGCATTATAAATAATGCCCTCATTAAACACTTTGTCCTTATCATATATAAGCCAACAGTTATCTCTTTCCATAATATACTTCTAAAGGAGCGAAGATAACACTCATGCCTGGAATAAGTGACTTTGTGTAGTAAGTCAATATGTTTGCCGACATCAACATGTCTCTATATTTGCTAACGGCAAAAATGAGGAAAACGCTCCTTACATTGTACTAATTTCATGCCATGTGACATCAGCATCACTATTCAGTGCTAATGTTGTTATTTTACTGATAAAAGGGTGACCACACCCTGCCATATTAACTAGAACTCTCAATAAATGGAGCGATAAATCTATTGTAAAAAAAAATGTGAGTTTTCATATTTATTATAGGTCCATAACTCCATTTATATGTAGTTTCATAGTTTTATAGAGTATGACACATGCCTTAAGTCAATCAGATAACTGAGGAATAATTTGTAATTTAGAGAATAAGAGAATATTTACTCAAATTTCGATCTAGCGACATGCAAAATCTATTCTATCTACATAGACATCTATGTATGCGTTCTTACGTAAAATCACGTTTTGCAGTATAAATAACTGTCGGAAATTTTACGCAAAATGAACTTTCGTCACGTACTTAGTTATCTATAAGCAACAGACATTTATTTAAACGTCTAAGATTATATCAATCATTAAGTGGACGACTTCGTATATGTTACCTACCTGACTAAAAGAGACTTGTGCATGGGTAATAGGTAAGTATATGCACGATTATTATCTAGATTGTAATGTAAGGTTTGTATACCTTTTTTTTATTGGTTCCTAGACCGCATACATTATTTATATTACAAACATCATTTATAAAACCAGTTTTATTCTAATGCCAACTTCCGTTTTAACATCCACCCGCGTCGAAATCTGTCCGCCACACCCGTTTTACCTTGGGAAATGAATTCTATTAATTAATGTCATGTACTAATAACCTCATCATCGTATGTTTCAAAATCATTATTAACAAATAATCACTAAACGTTACTTCAGGTAATACAAGGAATTTTAAACAAATATCTATTGTATGATACCTACTGATACAGAACATGGTGTCAGAAAAGGTAATATTTTAACATTTATCAATAACTAGCTGTGCCCGCGGTTTCACCGGCGTTTATGGTTAATGTTATCCTTCCTCGATAAATGGGCTATCAAACACTGACATAATTTTTCAAATCGGACCAGCATATATTATTATTATATTATAAATAATTTTGATATTCGAATGGATATTCGAATAATTTTAATTTTAGCTTTAATTTTATTCAGAACAATTCCCTTCAATGATAAGTATAAACGCCCTAGACATTATTTATCTATACTTATAATAAATCTGTAGAGAGGTCAATTCTGTACATGAAATATATTTTCAAAATAACTATCAGGGGGTGATTAGTGATCGATACTGCTGCCAAAAATGCAATCAGTAAAATTTTTGTCTGTCTGTCTGTCTGTATGTTCCTTATAGAAACAAAAACTACTCGACGGATTTTAACGAAACTTGGTACAATTATTTTTCATACTCCTGGGCAGGTTATAGTATACTTTTCATCACGCTACAATCAATAGGAGCAGATTAGTGAAGGTAAATGTTGGGAAAACGGGAGAAGTTACTCCATTTTTTAAGCTTCCGTCGCGTGTGCAGCCTTAATGGTTAAAGTTACATAGAAATCATGTATGACGGTAATAGTCTATAGAATATTAACCATAAACGCGGGTGACACCGCTGGCACAGCTAGTTGATTAATAAATGAATATAATTCTTATTTTGAAATTATATTTGCTATTTTAACATGCTATCATTGACTTTAACGTGCAAGTTTACATATAAGCATTGCAAACAAAAGGAGTTTTTTAAATGAATTTCGTTTATATCTTGGTAGAGTACGGCGCTTCGTTTACATTTCAAAGGAGGCTCTTGACGTCATTAGGTGACGATATTCGCAATTCTATCAAGAATAACAGATTGAGCACAAAATAATAGCGCGCGTTACCATAAACCAGGAGCACAGAGTGAGTGTCTGTGTTTAGAACTTAGGTTTTATAGATGTTTTAGCACACTGTGTATATAGTTCCAATTCCTCCAGTCAGGCTTTGACGAATAAATTTATATTATAGCGCTCAGTTCTCTCAGCCAACCCGCTACGGTATTAGCGTAAAGTTAGTTTGTTTTTATTATTGATTTAATTGTTTTTATTGAATTTAAGTGCAATGTAACAATAAAACACCTTGTATACACTTAGTGGCAATAAGACATTTGCATTTGAATATTAATAGTGTCACGGTCTGAATATTAATAGTGTTACCTACAAATCACTTAAACCACTGTTACTGTAACATCCAGTTAGGTAGTAAAAAAAATATCAGAAAATTTTACCCGTTTTACATAAATATTGTCAGGTTAATACAATAATAAGGTATCAGCAACAAAAATGTTCTTAAATTAAATTTTTACAAAGGCATTACTTCGCTTTCTACACTTAAAAGCTTTTGATTGATGTTAGAAATTCCACGCCTACGTATGAATAATGTTTTCATACAATTATTATTCTACAGTGAACTGATTTCGTTTCAATATTTTTACTTTGAATATACTTAGGTATTTTTTAAACAAAATTAAGATACTGTCAATTGTGAGTGTTAACACTCACATTTTACAATTTAACAAATATTCCATTTCAAATAAACATTAAAATGTAATAAACATTATTAAGATAAATATTTGTGTTAGATACATTAGGTAACTATCGAAAAACATATGTATAAAAAGTAACATACTCACCAATATTAGGTTCATTATTCATTGTAGGTATATCGTAATTTCATGTCAATTTAAAAACAATAAGTTGCGTCCAGCATAAATCTAACATTTACTTTCCTGTCTTTGTGTAAATATCTGGCGATCAGTTTGAATGTCAAATGTGTTATTATATTTATGAATAAGTCGATACGTAAGTCGACTTGCCAAGCTTTTTATACAATCACCATATAATTGTGCCAGTTTATCTTTACTCGTTACGGCTACGGGTGTACGCATGCCAATATACGTATGAGACTTGAGAAACTTTATTATCAGTTTTGTATGTCTTTATAATCGCCACTTTTTTGTAACGTTTAGAAGAAGTTCTATAGTTTTAGATTCGTCAAAACTTGGCGGTAAAGCCGTAAAGTTAAATGGGCATCAATACCTGCACCTAGTAACAGTAGAGTTGATGGCGGGCGACGGTACTGGACACCCGGGCGATTACGAGACGCTATCACCTGCCATCAACGGATAATGCGTCTACAGACGAGATGAGATGACCGATTACCGGCGCGGGCGCGCCAAGGTGGCCTCATTTAACAACCGTGATTATTCTCCATGCTCATATCACTTTATATTAATATTGTGGTGTAACTATACAGTTTCAAGCCAGCGACAATTTTATTAGAGTCCCGGCTTAGTGACAGTATTTAATTACAATGTAAGAGCGTGAGGATCCCCTGTGCTGATGGGCTTCCGGCCCCTCTCTGTCTAAGGGGCACGAGGCATTTTGTCAGTCCGGCCTCCCTGTAGTTACGTTAGCTCTTAGGGGATTTATTTAGGACGACTAATATAAATAATTCTCTGAAAAGAAATATGTAAGGACATTTCTAGTTTTTCAAGCGTAGGACTTATTAATAAGTCAAATTCTTCACGCACAGTTTATTCAGAACCAAATACGGTTATTACATAGACTATTTATGGTCTTATATGAATATGAATATATTACCTTTTATCTTTCACAATTAGCTATTTATTACATACTAGCTGTGCCAGCGGTGTCACCCGCGTTTATGGTTAATATTATAAAGACTATTTCCGTCATACATGATTTCTATGTAACTTTAACCATTAAGGCTGCACACGCGACGGAAGCTTAAAAAATGGAGTAACTTCTCCCTTTTTCCCAACATTTCCCTTCACTACTCTGCTCCTATTGATTGTAGCGTGATTAAAAGTATACTATAACCTGCCCAGGAGTATGAAAAATAATTGTACCAAGTTTCGTTAAAATCCGTCGAGTAGTTTTTGTTTCTATAAGGAACATACAGACAGACAGACAGACAAAAATTTTACTGATTGCATTTTTGGCAGCAGTATCGATCACTAATCACCCCCTGATAGTTATTTTGAAAATATATTTCATGTACAGAATTGACCTCTCTACAGATTTATTATAAGTATAGATTTCTGGTCAGTAATTTTGTACTTATTTGACATTGCTTCATTCTTTTCCACACAAGGTTTTTCAAGTGACTCATCGGCATAGCGGAACTGACGTTAAATAATTTACATGTTCTGTATGTATCAACAAGGTTTACTTAGTTTCGTTATATCTATACGCTGTAAAATTATTTTTCGTTTTCAATGCTAATTACCTCAAACAAAGCCAGATAGATACATTTTGTAATGTACCTCTGTTGTTTTCAAATGTATGTTTGTTTCCTAAAATAAGTAGTAATTGAGTATTTGGTAAGATTAAAAAACAATTAGGCATTACGTACCTTGGTACTTGGTATCCATGTGTCCTATCAGGCACGTTACAAAGTTAAGTATTAGCTGCATTAGGTTATGTTCGTCTATATCAATCATATCAAACCCATTGGCTCAAACATAGTAAATTTGATACTTAAACTCTTAAGGGATAAGTTTATGGTAGGTATATAGTATATCTACTATTCGCGATGAATACACACTGTGCCTACCGTGTAGTGTTTGAACCACGTAAGGCTTTAAAAATGTATTGTGATATTTAGTAAAAGTTCCTTGTTTTTAATGTTAAATGTTTATTGTATTGTTACAGAGCAGTCGCGGTCTAGATCAGAGGTCGACCGTCCCGCACCGCCGCCACAGGATCATCCCGATGGGTTGAGTACGCCGACGCAACGTGTTTGTGGTCACACCACCGACGCTGTAAGTACATATTTCTTACATTTTTGTATTGTGTTTAAACTGAGATTAAATCATGATCCAAATTTGTCTGATTTCTCTATAAGTACCTGTAAGGGCTACATCACATCGGCAGTCGCTTCAATGTAATTTCCAGACTCATCAGACCATAATCCAGGATTTAGCAATCAATATGAAAATTTTGCAATCCTGGATCATGTTCGAAGCGCACCCCATCTAAACACGAGACATAACCTTAAGGACATGATGTTTAAATAGTAATTAAAAAACCTTTAATATCTATTCATAAATATACACAAATAGTTTGCTGAAGTATGTATAGCGAAATCTATAGCGCGCCCTAGGCAATTCGAGTTCTCGTATTGTAAAAGACTTATGAGCTACGTACCACAGTTATCATAGGATTAGTGGTAATTCCTCGTCAAATCAAATCACAAAAAAAACAACCAGTCTCAACTACTCATGCTTATAATAAGAAAAACCATCAGTATATAAGTATTTTTATTTTTGGACCGCGTTTGTATGGAACTTGGTTTATTTTCATTACTTACGCAACTTTTTACTTGGCAATAGCCAAGAAAACGTCGATTCGCGTCTACAGGGTAACATTTTAAGAATTTAACCCTGTAGACGCGAAGTTTTAGTTATTTGATATATATTTTATGTAAAAAAAAACGTATTGGTAACGTTATAAGAAGTATATTACGTGCTAATAATTTTATGTTTTCAAACCAAATTGCAAATCAATACCTTAAAATCAAATTTACTTATTTCAGTGTATGTACCTGAAATACCTAGCTACGTATTAAATAATACAAGTGAGTCTATTAAAAGAATGCGTTATTTTCAATTCTTTTATTTATAGGTTCTTGCTCTTCCAATTTACCTAATTAGAACAATTAAAGAGCGGGATTCCCGATTGGTTCAAGATTGGCCGAGACACCCGCGGCCACTGACCCCGGTGCAGTACAGACCACTTTGTGAGAAGTGCATTTACACATGCACGTCGTACATTCACCCCCTTATGGTTATTTCACTTTGATCAAACCTCTTTAGTAGAAAAAATACGTAAAATTCTAAATTATAGGTAAAAATCATTTCTTCTAATAAACAAGGAAGCCTTGACATTTAAAAAAAAAACAAGGTTACTCGTAATTTCGCTTAAAAATATATACATTATAATAAAACGAAATGAAAGGAAGAAAGAAAAATATTTATTCAGCACACAAAAAGATAACAACCCGAAACACAAGTCCCTAGAATTGTTTAAAAGAATGAAAGTTAAGCTTTCATTCTTATAAAGATAACATTTTCGGACACTCCAATATAACACATGAATCACAAAAAAAAACGTCACTGGACAGGAATTTGATGCGTTTTTCGACCAGACAGGGATTTCCGGCGGTCGTATAGAACTCTCGGATGGTCTATAAGTCTATAGGCACAGTGCCATTTTCAACCGACTTCCAAAAAGGAGGAGGTTCTCAATTCGTCTGTATGTATGATATTTTTTTATTTTTTTATGTATGTTCACCGATATTTCCGTCAATTATAGACGGATATCAAAAAATTTTTTTTTGTTGGATAAAGTTCGCTTCTGATGTGGTCCCATGATAAGGAAGCCAGGATCTGATGATGGCATCCCTGAGAAATCAATGGCAACCTTCGAAAATCGTAGGGGCGACTAGTGCGTTTGTAATTTTTTTCATTAAGTATTTTAAAGCACTTCAACTTAATTAAGGTCTGGAGTCGATCTGATGATGGAGACAAAAGACAGTTGAGGGAACTCTTTAACGATTTATAGCAGTTACCTTGTGTTTGGGTTTGATTAATTTGTATTGATGAAGACTTTACACCTAGATGGCGTGCGACTGTCATTAAGGGTCTGATAATGAAGACGAAGAACAGTTAAGGGAACTCCTTAACGGTTTACAGTAACTATTAAGTGTTTCGACTTAATTTATTTATATTGATGGGAACTTTCCACCCATATAGTTATAGGTCATAAGTGCCATTACAAGTCTGATGATGGAGACCATAGACAGTCAAGGGAATTCCTCAAAGTTTTACAGCAATTCCCTTTTGTTGGGCTAACATCATACGGTTTAATATGCCAGAATGTTCAGTTCGTACAGGTTAGGTCTACCCATCACTTAAAATCGTAAAATAAAATAATTTTTAACGAAAAAAAACCGACTTCAAAAATGTACCTATTTACTTAGGCCAAAGTAATACGTATTTTAATACTTATAAATTTGAAGTCGGTGCCAAGTATATGCTTAAATTGGTATAGGTACAATTAGTACCTACTAATATAGCGTCATTTGTACCAAGTCATTGTTTAACTTGGCACCGACTTCCAAATTATAAGTATTAAAATACGTATTACTTTGGCCTAAGTAAATTTTTTTTTTTCTTTTATTAGGTTTTTGAAGTCGGTTTTTTTTTTGTTATTGTGTTAGTAATGCGCACATCTAATTAGACCATTGTATAAAGAGAGATTGTAATAATTCAACTTCGTGTTTTTCTTATAAATCAAGGTTTAATAAGTAACAAGAAAAATTATGCACGTGTTATATAGGTTCGACGTAACTCTATTGTTTTATTATAAAGTTCGATTTTGGCAGTATCCTAGACTATTAGTAAAAATTGGTTTCGAATTGAAATCCGTTTGGAAATTGCAAAACTAATTAAATATCTATAAATATATACCAAAAGAAAAAACACCTAACTTTAAAAGACCGATGTAAAATTTATCGATTTATCGGTGGCGTAGGTATACACGGCATTTTACAATATCTACATACGAATGTTGTAAAGGGATTAAGTGATGGGAACGGATATTGGAATGCGCTACCTGTGCCTTGTATCAATGGCTCCTCGACCTTGGGCTCAGTGACCGTCATTCACGGCGTTTTTTTATTTTCCGATACCATTGACATAACTAATATTAATACTCAATCATTTTGAGATACAGGAATAACTTTTACTCTTGAGGCATTAATTATAACAGTTGTACATATTGATTTTAGGTAATATAACTATAGATGGCTGGGTGGTATGATTATGGGTATATCATTAATTTTCCAGGGAAGGTGACGCAGAGAGTACATTTATCTAAGACGATCTGAAGAATAACTGAGCTACAATCTACTATACGCACCATATTGTATAGTGAGCGTACTTAATTTTTTTCCAGTAAAAGGTTTTTGGTCTCAGAAATCTCTACCAATTGCAACAAAGTAATTATTATTACCCAATAGTATATAGAAAATAAATGTACTCTGCGTCACCTTCCGTGAAAAATTAATGATATGCACGTGGGCTTATACACTTATCTTTTCTACAAATAGTAACTCAAGAGTCAAGGGCGCTTGCAATCCATTGAGATACCCATCCATACCCATACCACCTAGCCATCTTTAGTTATATTTATAATCTATTTAAATTGTTTAGGTTAAAGGATACATGCATCTTAGTACTTATGACGTATGTAAAAGGTAATTTATCTAATACCTGTCCATCATGACCAATTCACATCACTTCGATTCTTTTTATTTTTTGTTTCTCTTCCTCACTGCAATACTAAAAATTTATACCTAGTTAAAAATTAGAGGAACTATTATTTAAATTTATAGAAATCAGTTAGTGCGAACTATATACAGAATCATCAAAATTTTGTGCTCAATCATAGGATATGGAAGAGAATCGGTATTAGACATTACAATATATTTATGATAACAAGGCAATTTCAAAGTGCAAATAAATAAATTACAGGTGAAATTTGACTCAATTTGCGTAACAAATAAAGTAATATCGAGCATAACAATCAAATCGGCCTTTCTTTTGATGGGTGAGTGATTTTATAGGTACATAAGTTACACATATGGAAAGGCGGCCATGTAAACATGAGAACTGTTTCAATTAAAACCGACCAAACATATGGGGTGCTACTGTTGTGATATTATTTTTCCACAACTTTACGTGGTCCATAAACTTATATATTTTATTAATCGAATTCAATAAAAGGAGGAGGTTCTCAATTAGACTGAATTGATTTGATCTAAATACTGACTTTGACTGGTTCAATGCACATGCGGTAGTTCTATGCACACAGAGAATTCGATTTCTACCCAGGAAAAATACATATGGTAATACTTGTTTTGTGTCAAGTAAAAACTAATATTTAAGTATACCTATATACATACATACATAGCATCACGTCCATAATCCTCGAAGGGGTAGGCAGAGTCAAAGGGGCGGCAGGCCCCTTTAACCACATTCAGCCAAAAATAAAACTGAGCTGAGTTAGATGGAAAGTTGTAAAAAAGTTGTGACAAGTGGCTAGTTTGTCGCCTACATAATCATACACCCAAAGCCCATATACCATTAGTCGCCTTTTACGACATGCTAGGCAAGAAACATAGTTGGCAAATTCTTTTTAAATCCCAGACCAACATGGGACTATGGGCTGGGTAAGATGGAAAATTGTGAAAAAGTAGTGACAAGTGGCTAGCTCGTCGCCTACACAATACATACCCAAAACTACATATATCTACCATTAGTCGCCTTTTACGACATGCTAGGCAAGAAACATAGTTGGCAAATTCTTTTTAAATCCCAGACCAACATGGGACTATGGGCTGGGTAAGATGGAAAATTGTGAAAAAGTAGTGACAAGTGGCTAGCTCGTCGCCTACACAATACATACCCAAAACTACATATATCTACCATTAGTCGCCTTTTACGACATGCTAGACAAGAAAAACAGTTGGCACATTCTTTTCAAGTCCTGGATCAACATGGGACATTAAGTATACCTATACCTTTATATCCGTAATTTTGTTTTAGGGATAAGCTTGCGCTACTTAAATCGGAATCAGATCAATGTATGTAATGGGGAAAAAATCAATAAAAATTCTTCAAAATTGTCGTTTTTAATCATCTATGTTTTTATTACTTAAACGATAATTACCATCGCGTTGCGATGTATACCTTCCTAAAACAGTCTTTGTGGTATCACTATTTAATAACAATTTATTCGGATTCATGAAAGACATAATACCTATGTTAGGGAGATAACAAAAACAAAAACTTTTCAAGATTTTATTTCTCGCTTTGTCGGCCATACACACACGTAAGTACATCAAATAAAAATAAAATAAATAAAATATGACTGCCATAGCGAAACTATTATTAATTACGGGCACTTTCATAATAAGAATGCTACTAACTTCGTTGATTAGGCAGGCTCTCCATTACTGGATTATGTTAGCGTTTTAAATTTATATTCCTTGACCTCTCTCTATGTCTATCTACTAGCCACGTGTCTACAAAAATATATCTTACCACACTAGAACATGATCATAAAATTTATACAACCAAATGTATGTTCTGCTGCTTCGGACAGCATTGATTTACTTCGTATATGCTAACGTATTCGACGGACGTACATTCTCAGTACCGTTTCCAATATTTACGAAAAATTTAAACAATCAGTGCCACCATAAAATACAATCAGTTAGATGTTTGGTCTTATGGTCTGCTAATATCAAGTGCGTGTCATTTCGCTTTTCGTTCCTTATTGACTATTAGTTGAACAATGTATTACGATCATAACTATTTGGGTCTCTTTTTTGGATCTTTGGTAAGTTTTATTTTCTTTAAATTTTTTTAATGTATGTAATGTCGTCGGATTGTTATTCATTTTATTTGATTTAAAATATTTACCTCCTATCCTAATAAATATCTTACGAAATTTGAAATTTCTTGTCGTTCTAAATTGTTACTCGTTATGAAGCAGAAAGCGCTATGAGATGCAATCGGTGGCTAGTTGCTATGCACAAGAGGACGGATAAACGTCCAAACGTCTCATGTTGTGCAAGATAATAAACAAGTAAACTGCAAGCAAAGCGGAAAGCCACCGACTTACTTTGCAACAAGAGAACGGACTTATTAATCAACTTTAGATGATCTTCTCAATGTTAGGTATCAGTCCTCCATTCTAGTCTTAGAGATATGCACAAAAGAGATATTATCCTCCATGAAACCCTGCTTTATTCAAAAACTAGGAAAGAATTTCAGATAATGGTTTATTGCTAAAGTTTGTTTCGTTTAGTTGTTATTTAAAAACGGCAATGAATACAGGTAAAATTATTCTATTATACCTACTATTTGTTTAAATTAATCAATTTACTACATATTAAATTCATAGAAAATGTGGTGCGTTAATACTTGATATTCCAAATAGCATCTGTGTAAACCTAAAAGGACTAACAGTAGGTTTCTGAACTGCAAATCTTTCAAATTGTGCATGTATTTTAATATATTACCTACCAATCAAGTTCTGATAGTTAAAATTATTAAATGTTTTAATTAGGAAATCAATGATTAAATCTTAGGATTGCTGGGGTCTTATTACATATTTATTAAATACTTACAATATTTGATTAAAATCTTATACTTGTTATTATTCTGTTAAGTTGGTAATTATAACATAGGGTAATTAAAAAAAATATAATTAAAACTCTATTTCCAAACAAAATAAGCCACATCCATAAATAACATTTAAATCAGTTAAGTACACATGACATGTGCACGACGACGAAGAAATTATTATAATTCTGTTGGTTTTACTAATTTTCATGTCAACTTTGGTATCTTGCCTCATATTCGATTCGCCTGTTATTACGTACTTATAAATATACCTACCTATGCTCGCCAAGTGGTATTACGTTATAGATAACACGTGAATTGAGTGCCTTTCAGCATGCGAAATTCGAATAATCAGACATTACATTAAGCATAACATATGAAACTTCTTTGAGTATCGCCATTCCACCGATTGGCTTACAGCCCAAGGCTCACAATGACTGCTTAGTATAAATACTCCAACTATATTTATCGTCAGATTTTACCAGATGATATATTGGGGAATCAGGGGGTAAATAGAGCTTATACGTATCAGTAATGCATTTACAAAATCTCAATACAGTAGGCACTGTACATGGATTTCATAGATATTTACCTACGTAATACTAAAACTGATAACAAATAGGTATATCAGTTATAAAATCCCAATATAAATGGGAAATTAAAGAGACCGCCTCTCAAAGTTTCATTACGTTTCCATTACTAAATATGAAACTTTATTAAAATATAAATCTTTTCGATATTTTCTGTTAAAACATACGCTGGTCAGAGTAAGTTAATCAAATTGTTGGTCTATTGATTCACAAATATCTAAAACAAAATTGATTGGCATTACAATGGTCAGAATACTATAATGGCTGAGATTTTTCCATTTAGTTTTAATTATTTTCTAGTCAGAAGTCAATTCAAAAGTTGGTTATGGTATGGTGTTAAAATATTTCCTACGTATTTATTTATCTACACTTTAATTTCTCCATCTTTTCAATACTCTTGCATTTAGTGTTTGAACTTAATTCCTAACCAGATTGGAACTTCAATGGATGTAGAAATGTTTAATAAACCATCCTACAAAGATAAAACTGATTTTCATTGTTCATTGTTAACATAGGTTTGTAAATTTTTACGTGGTAGGAAGCATTGCCATTTTATGATCACTTTAAAAGTCAATAATATTTTCTGCATTGATATGTTTGTTATTTTGATAAAAAAAAATGCATATCCAATGTATATTCCCCAATGCTTTTTTGTTTCCATAGAACATTGGTTTCAAGCATGTGTTATAATTAAGAATAGGTACCCATGTTTTTCATTTCATTTAATTATGTGTATAAAGTTACGGCAATTTACAAGTAGTAAATTACAGATCAAACCTACATAGGTTATAACCATCTATATAACATGAGACATTTTGAGATCGGGATGGCTGGCAATTAACCTGGTTATTTTGTCAACAAACTATTCCAGAAGTGCTTACCTACATAACTCCGGTTGGAATCAAATCGGTTTGATCGGATTATTAAACTACGTTATAATTAGGCGATTGTCTAGGCTCCACGTGTAAGATACGTAGTGTTTGGTTTCAAAGTAAGTCCATTGTTGCATTTAGGTGTAACGTAGGCAATACTTGCCTAGGCGGGTTGGGGGCAGTACAACTAGTGATTTGAGATAGCTTGTGGTGTGATTCCCTTGAGTTTCTGACTTTACCTATAGTTAACTTCTTAAGAATATTTCTAATTTATTTTTTTAAAGACATACCTAGTTGAAGAGTATTACGATTTACGTCACGCTCAAGTCTTAGTGCTATGGAGATTTCTTATCAGTAAATAAATGTTTGTATAAATTATGAATAAACTTGAATTATTATTAAAGAATGATTTTGTACTCTATCTGGTGGCCGAGGTTATATTTCAGGTAACAAATTAACATATTTTAGTGAACATCATCTTCTATTATCATCTCTTTTTATAATAATTTTTACGTTTCGGAATATAAAATACTTATATCGTCCTTGTTTAATTACTTCAACCGTAGCCGTAAATAAAGGAAATGCTATATATTTACATAAGTACCTACTAAAGTTTCAACCATGAACCGACGACGGAAATAAATATATCTGGCTAATCAACTCAACATCATACTTGATATCTATGTGTTAGGTAATTACAAATTCTAGATAACGGGAGAGCATACCTTCATAGGTACACTGGAATATCTTTTATTGAACTTATGATAACGAGGAATCAACTTGACTACTGGTGCTCTTACTGTAGTTGTAGCCGTGTGAAATAACGGACGAAACCGATTCAAACCTTTTCATAATAAAAAATAAAAATAAAATATATTTAAAAAATCTACTTCATACCAACCTAATAAACGGTGCGGTGTACCAGTGTTGTTTTGATCAAATATTGCTAATAAATCGAAATTTCTTCTGGTATTATTCCACTGTTTACAATCAACGCATCGTACTAGCATTTGCTAATCGGATCCGAGCCTGTAGGTAAAGTGCACTTAGCAAGATCTTTATTGACAGTGTAATTTTCAACCAAATTTTGATGCAAACATCCTATTAATTTAAAGTTGTTACATTTTAATAGAAAATACTGGTCAAAAATGTATTACTTTTGGCGTCATATCTTTTGTTTGATAATAAACGAAACCCTCTTTTGCAGGTATAATATGCGTTACCTACAATTATAAACTGGGTCAAATTTGGATCAAACACAAATATATGCCTTCCTCATTAAAAGATATTATATTAAAAGAGTAACTACCGAGTTTCTTGCCGGTTCTTCTCGGTAGAATCAACGTTCCGAACCTGGCGGTAGAATATATTTTTTGTATTATTATGACTATTTATAAGTGCTTTTGTGGAGCCTACATAAATAAAGATATTTCTATTTCTTATGTATATAAATATAATTTAGACACCAACGTAGCCAAATCGTAGAGCTTCTTATCATATCTTTCATGGGAAGTAGTTTCAAACATTGATAATGGTTTTATTTTGTTACAGGGTTAAAAGGAAAGAAAATTAGATTAAAGTGTTGTATACACAAACAATAGTGTGCAAAGAGGCAGAGCCCAATGTCGTCTCCGAGCTCAGCCGCCGGGGACTGTGTAACACCGTGAACATTCGCGTTCAGAGCATCTTTGATGCTTGCTCCTCCGTTGGAAAAAATCACCTACTCGCTCTGTCACTTCATTATTATTAAATTCCTTAATATATTCTTCATCTTATAGTTTATATATATCTATTTATATATACCGCAAGCAGAAAAATGACAAAGATTTTGAAAGTTGTTGGTGCCTCCTGGCTCCGGACCAAAGTTAGTTCTTACGTCCTGGGAATACTTGGAATCCTTGCAATATTGGCGCTATTCGCCGGGCATATTGAAAGGTTAGTAATTCATTTATTCTTGTTGCATTTAAGATCTTATCATAACTATGATGACGCAGGATGTAGTTTGAGATCGTTGGCATGTTTCCAAAAATAAATTCTGTTTACTTATTGATAGTGGTAGAAAAACAAGTCGAGGAAATATCTTATAGCGTTCGTGTATTTTTATATATTTACAGAAGTCAAGAAGATGGAACTTATGCTGCAACAGTATTTTATTCAGAGAAAACAGGCTATCGCATTGAATACTGGGGCCAAAGCAACGAATTATCAGGTGTAGCTAAAGGGGTCGCCCGAGCCTACTTTAGAATGGACGTTGAAACAACAGGGTATGTTCATACGTTTATTGATGCTTAGATAGTTATTAAGTGTTATTTGATACACATCTACTTATTTGAAGATTTAATTTCTCCAAGTGTTATATCTTCTAATTATTTATTTTTAGTTGGTCTCTATTGGAAGTAGAGACCCAAGACACATATCCTGACGAAATCCAAGCATACGCAGCCGGTGTCTTAGAAGGAGCTCTAACCTGGTCCCTCATCCTAACACATCTTGATAACACCATTCGCGTGAAATGCGAAGAGAAACCATTAGAAAAACAGTGCAATACAGTTCGGGATGCTTTAGATAAATCCGTAGAAACTTGGAGTATACATGCTGAGAAACGAAGCAATGCCGATCCCTTCTGGCACCAAGTAAGTTTTTTCCTTCCGAAATTGTATCTCTCAGAACACTCTTAATAAATTCACCGTTATATGAATGTGAATTCGCAGCAGACTATTATTTATCGTAATAACCTCCACTTATGGTATATTCTTATTTTTTTTAAAGTCGCGATAAAAAAAGAATGTTTATAACAGTATAATATGTACAAACATTAAAATGATGTCTCCGTTTTCAGGTACACTTGTATTATCGTCAAATAGCTGGCGTCTGGGCCGGTTTGACGCACGGAATTGAGCGCAGCCAAAATAAATACGACATCGACATTTCCGATTTGTACTGGCTGAACGCTGTCGCAGATGTCGTTGAGATTCAACACAAACTTAATATCACACTGGAGAACGACGTGATTGACACCTTGCCCGACCTATCAAGCGGGTTCATAAGAATCGCCAACGAAACAGACGATGATGGTACACTTAACAAAAAGCTCTACCTCGCCCAAAACACAGCTGGAAGGTAAACAAGCATTATGTAGTAATCCGATTGTTTCATTCGTTCAGACTTCGTGTCGAATGAAGAGGGTTCGGCGTCGATCCCCGCATCACACATCATTGCGCGTTTGTGGTGTAAATTCTGACTTTCACAACACAAGTGCAATCTACTTAGTTTGGAAATCAGATCAGTGTATGTCATTTGAATTGAGCATCAAGTTTTATGTATATCAATATACCTATATATATATATATATATATATACTTATGTCGGTTAAATTTAATATTTATTTATTTGTCTGATTACAGTTATTCGTCTATGACGCGAATACTGAAGCGTTACAAACTAAATTATCACATGACAGCCAATAAGAACTCAAGCTTAGTACCCGGGGTATCAGTTGACTTTTCGGGATATCCGGGCACCATTAATAGCCAAGACGAATTTTATGTCATCCAAGGAAACAATCACAAACTTGCCGTTTCTGGCACTCCACTTAAAAATTACAATCCTAAACTTTGGAAGGAAGTAAACATCACTAAGCAAGTAAGTCTTACTTTAGTTACTTATAAATTAGAATAGAATCTTCCAAGTACCTAGGTCTATGTTATTATGAAACGAAAAAAAGAGATGAAATTCAATTATTTTTCTTGATCGCTCTTAACTTTTCATTTCCATTCATTTTCCATATTAACATGGATTCCATGCTAGAGCGCCAAGCTTTTTACCTAAATGTCCGGCTAAACGGACGGTCTTTTAGGCTATTCGCTTTCGACACCTAGAAACCCTAGTAGAAGTCTGGTTTTAATCAAAGGTTAATTTCAGGTGCCAGTCGGTCCACGCGTCCTAGCCGCCAATCACCTGGCCTCCAACGTTAGCTCGTGGGGCCACATCCTGGCCGGCAGCAACTCCGGTACAGCCTGTAAGCAGTGGCTAGTCGTCGACTACAAAAAGTTCGATCAACTACACGAATTCAAATCAGAAGAGGATACTGTCACAAAGTCAGCAATCAAAAATGACATTGTTACTGAAAGCACAGTGAATAGGTGAGAGAATTTATGCGATAAAACGCTATCCTATGATTATTTTATGAATTTAAAAAGGTTAGGTACTTACTCCAATTACAAATGAATACCTAATATTTGATATTTTAGTAAGCATATAAATTATTTGGCTAATAAATTTGTTGTCGTGACCTAAAGTAGTTGAACTTATTGAATAACCTGGGTGTTAGGTATCTATAGTGCCTCGATATCAGAATACTAAGGAATTCTGAGAAGATATGGAGGCAATAAATTGTTTCGAAGATAATAATTCAAAACCACTTATTATATTAACTTTGTTCATATATGTATAACAACTGCTAATTTGTTAATTATCTACAATGTTGATGTGACATAGGCATGGAACATATTAGTATAATTTACACGTGTAGATAATGACGACGTTGATATACATATGTACATATCTACCGTAAGAATACTATTTAAATAAAATCATACTATCCTTGCATTGTAATCTATAAATAAGGTATATTTTTCCAAGATGTTTTGAATGCCTATAAGTCGTAGTCCTAAGTTTTTAGGGGTATTTGAATGCGAAACGAAGTAATTTTTGAATGTCCACAGAGACGTGAAGCATACTGTAGTATATCGAGCTAATAAGGGCCATGTGAAGGGGTTGGTGTGGCTCATAGAACAAGTCCCCGGTCGCACGCACTCCACCGATTTGTCCGATTTGCTCTTGGAACAAGGCTACTGGGCCGCCTATGGACTGCCTTTTCTTAAAGTAAGTTATGACGGCATTTGTTGTAGATGTAGTCAATGTATGGGACATTTAACTGAACTGGACACAAAAAGAAAGTACCAACTGTTCCTTGCCTAGCATATCGTAAAAGGTGAATAATACTGTACTGGGAATTGAGTTTGTGATTAAGTAGGCGACAAGCTAGCTACTTGTATCTACTTTTTCACAATTTTACATCTTACCCAACACACTTAAATTTTTGGACAAATGTGGTTTAAGAAGCTTATTGCACCTTTTTCTCAGCCTGCCACTTCGGGCAATGCGGGGGTGATGATATGTATGCATTTATACATTTGAGGGACTAGGCTGAACTGATGTCAAATGCATAAGGCAGGTTACCTTAAATTTTTAAGAGTTTTTTTTAAATCATTATCAACATTATCATTATAAACTTATAAACTATTTACTATACAGTTTTTATATGCACTGCATCAATGATGCTTTTCCGTAGATAGATAGGTAGGTAATGGGTTAAATTCCCATAAATTGAAACAAGGATTTTTTTTAAATATTTATTTACAACTTTTTAGGATATAGCAGAAGCGACGCACATTAACAAAATGGAAGAGAAGTACGGAAACATATACTCTGAAACTGAATCCCCTAGAGCAGTTCTCTTCAAGCGTGGCTACAAAAATGCAACATCCTTGGACAGCATTATCAAGTTGATGCGTCAAAACAACGTCACTGCAATGAACAGAGCCAGCAACGGTACTGACACATGCCATGATGGTATAGATTGTATGGTCAGCGAGAAGGGGTATTGGGCAGTGCTTGGCGTACGTGGTGACCTAGTCCAGAAGTATAAGGAAGCATACGGCATTATCGACACTAAAGTTATTACTGGTAAGTGAATCAACAAAAAGCTAGGTGACATTTATAATTAAATAAAATAAAAAAATTCGTGTGGCTCTTAGTGTTTTTTTTTTCGGCCTACACTACATTACTATACAAAAGCAAATTAATTACACATCACTACAGAAAAAACATTGACTGCGAAGTCGCTACTTTTTAAGAGTACCTAGTTTAACACTTAGTCTATGTCCAGTCCATGAAGGTACCTAATTATTATTGGCAATGCTTCTTTGTCTTCGGCTTATATACATTGTGCCTTTTAACTTTATTAAAGTATAAAACCTTTATTTCTTGGTGATTGTTGTAATGGTTGTCAAGATATTTTAAAACGATTATTCAGCTATACAGCTATACCTATAAAGACCGACAACAGATTAAGACCGCTGTAAAGGATTAGACAATAAATATTTCCTTTCAATACTAAATTAACATTATTATTACAGGCGTACAAAACAAGGACTTAATGGAGTTCATTGCGATATCTGGCCCTCCATACACGAAAGTCGACGAAACCAAATTGAACAAAGGAAACATAGCGCCAATATACACGCACCAGTTTGACAACAATCCCAGCATCGAAGGCTTCGAGATCAGAGACCTGGTGAAACAACAGATGGAAGAAGCTGAGCAGGAAAACCTAGAGTTCCTCAGTAGGGATGTGGTTAAGCCCTTTCAGTGGTCAGAGAGCGATTACCATAACACATCGCATCAAGGCCTCCCCGACAAGTGGGCCTTCGAACCGTATAAACCTATTTGGTCCTGGTGAATCTCTAATCTATTCTCAATTTAGCTAACACAAAAATATTATCTTTTTAAAATTTTGTTTTATATTTATGTCAACCATTGGTTTGGATTTTTAAATGAAATATAAAAAAAATACAATAATATTTTCAATATATATCTTTAAATATTATAGTATATATTTATTTTACTCTTGAAAAAGCGGCAATTTTAAGATATTTTAATTCGCGGCACATGAATATGTACTAGTAAGAAAATATTTTATTGTAGAATTATTTATTGGATTTTTGTTGATATTGTCATTGTTTGTCTGTATATTCTGTTTTAGGAACTAATGAAATTTTTTCACAATATTTTATGTGCATGACATTGTGTGTAGTTATACAGTTTGTATTTTTTTAAATAATAATTAGTAAAATATTAAAGTAAGCTACAATCGCGATCAAGGATGTTGATTGAGATTTACTTTTAACATACAATATTGCACTTAATTTTACGAATAGAAAATATGTCGTTTTTTATAGATAGATTAGAATATTGTGAAAAACATTTCAGTTTCATTATTTATATGTGTCTTGTTCCATCTGTTGGTTGCACTAAGTCATATTACTCATTTGTCTTTAATTCAAATATAAGTAGTCTCAAATGTATACTTTTCTTAAACTTTTACATATATCTACTTATACATAAATGTATCGTCCTTTTATTGTACTTACAAATTTAATAAGAATGAAGTGACCTTATGAGAACGTTTCGGATTGACTCTCAGAAATAAAATGTTCCCATAAATGCAAATGTCTTTTATTTATTTGTGTCACTTTACAGTGTCGCCTCATATGTGACACATACATTATGTCGCAATCCTAATTTATGACACACACATATGTCGCAATCCTAATTTATAGGAAGGTATATGCCACTTATGTAATCTAAATAAACCTCTCGTATTTACATAAATAATAGTGTATAGTGCTAGATTAATTCTATGGCCACTAAAAAATAACTGGTACCGTATTTAGGTATACTTAATAGGTACATACAGTAGTGGATTTACACTAGGGGCAGTCGGGGCTAGTGCCCAGGGCGGCAAAATTTGGAAACTGAGAAAAATGTTTCTTTACAATATATAATTAACTAATTCTTTTAAATAAACATTTTATCTTTCAAGGGATATAATTTATGCATTATGTATTAAATTAAAATTTTGTATACTATAATATAGGAAATTTAAGTGAAAACTATTCAAATAGCTTAATTAATTTATTTCCATAAAGGTTTGAAATAATAAAAGTTGATATTTTTATTTTCTGGAATTGATAAGTTGGAATTGATAAATTAAACATAATATATAATAAATAATACATAATAAACTTCCTGCAATTAATTAGTTATTCTAATTTTTAAGAAATAAGATATCAAAACTATTAAAATAAAATTTAAGTCATAGGGCGGCATTTTCTTCAGTGCCCCAGGGCGGCACAAATTTAAATCCGGCCCTGGGTACATACATATGCTAAAAAAGTATTTTTTGTAATTTTAACTTTGAGCTTACCTTAAATTTTGTTCCTAAACTTGATATTTGTAATCACAATCACACACAGTACGTAAATAAATAATAGCTTTGAAATCTCAAAGCTGTAGCCGTAATACAAGTGTAAAAAAGTTTAATTTTCCCGCAATTTTTTGACGCATGTCTAAAAACGATAAAGTCCACAGAATAAAACTAGTAGAAATGGTATGTCACGGAATTAGTAGGTACGAAACCGTTCTTATTAGTCAATAACAGATTACATTAACAGATTAAGTCCTACAACAGACAACATACTTTTATAGATTTGAAAAACGATTAATTCATCTATACCCCTATATAGTAGTCAAGTTAACGCTATTTAAGTTCGGGAACATAAAAACTGAAAAGGTTATGTGGGCCTCTCCCCCCATAATTCCTAATAAATGTAGACTTATCTTAAGACATTGACTATAAAACATTTGAATTTGAATTATTTTTTATGCTTTATGCAGTAAAACTTTTAATTTAAAAAAAAAAATATAATTATACAAATATAATCCGTAATAAAAGTTTGCTTTTTACTCACGCAAGATTTATAAAGGTCTGCAATATGTTTTTGCACATATAAAATATTAAGTAATCAACCTCGAACTTTAACTCAAATTACAGATCAATGTAAATTTTCCATTTCAATTATGAGCTCTTAACATTGTTGCCACCGACTCCATGACGAGAATCGATATGTAGGGTAGTACCTATTCTACTTCGATGACAGAAACTGACTTTTGAAATAAAACGTCAAATCCTACTATGTCAAAAAACATAACTGGTCTGTGTGTCAAAACAACAAACTTGTGCATGAGTCATAGTGAATTTTATTTCAACTTTATTTGCGATGCGAAAGTAAAGAAATTGAATTTAATCGTTTTATTAATCATCTATAGAGCTATTCGTTTTTGCAAATATCAAATAAATAACAATTATATAAAATGAATTGGTTTAAAAAGGAACCCACTGTTAAAGGTATGTATGTAATTCAGGGTAATTATTCATTAATTTTCTTATAACTAAAGATATCAACCAAAAGGCTATCCAATAAAGTACGTATTACCAACACATTAAATAATAATACTTTGTATTCCCACAACTTACTATAACATATTTTATTAGTTTTCATATAAATCATTGAGAATTTCAATTTACATCATTTTAATAATACATAAATAAGATTTTACAAATACTGCACATAACCATCTAATTCTATCTTACTATAACTATATTGAGTGTATAAAGAATCCAAAAAAGTTATAGCTATTTTGTGATTTTAGAACAACAACGCCAAAATGACAGAGAATTGCGAAAAGCTACTAGAGATTTGGAAAGAGACAAAGCTGCCCTTGAGAGAGAAGAAAAGAAATTGGTTAGTATAGCATTTACTCATTGATTTTGAGTTTGTGAAACAAAATAATCTGACCGGCTTATGAAAAATGCTGTATCGTAAAAACTATCCCCAACATTTCTAAAACTCATATGAAAACTGTCCTTGAAAAGTACTTAATACTGGCAATAAAATGGCAAATAAGTTAAAGTTATTTTAATCAAATCTAAAGACGATCACAAAATGTATACTTGTTAAAATAATTATTAATGTTCTGAATTATTAAAAAACTGTTACTAAACTTTTGTGCAAATTCCTTAGCTGGGCAGGCTGAGAGAACCAAATATTATATACAGGTCCTTAAAGCTGTTAAGTATTATGATGTTTAAACTATCCAAGCCGACACTAATTCTCTAGTTCAAATATAAGCAAAAATAAGCATGTTTGTTTGTGATAGGAATACTCGGTAACAAAGAGGCATACTTACTGTTTTTATAAATATCCATGATTCATGTGCAAATAACTGTTCATCTATGAAACATTTGTCCCTAGCGGAAATTGAAATACTCAATCCTTAGTCTCATGGCCAGACTCTCTGACCACTCTGACAACAGGCCTATCGTGAAAATTGTGTTTAAAAAAAACAATGATATGTAACATTATAATGCAAAAGTAAAATATATCATTATATAAAAGATATCATTCTAATTTTAAGCTTTTAAACAATTTTCAGGAAATGGAAATAAAAAAGATGGCTAAAGAAGGAAACAATGAGGGCTGCAAGATAATGGCAAAGCAACTGGTTCAATTAAGAAAACAAAAGAATAGGATATATTCAGCTAACAGCAAGGTAATATAACTTTTACATTCTACAATGATAACAGGATCATTTCACCACCATCTTGGATTTGGCAAGTGTAGTATAGTCATCATTGAGCTATCACCACTTCTGCTTTTAAAATAAAATAAAATGAAAAAGCCTTATATTTCTGGATAACTAATAACATAAACTTAAAAATATTATCTAAAACAATGGTTTCTTCATTCCAGAATCCTTAGAGGTAAAGGCCTCTTCCAGATATGCTTTTATTTATTATTATTTTTTTTTTTCAGATATCAAATGTTCAGCTGCATAACAAAACTATGGGTGCGAACATAGCTATAGCCGGTGCCATGGGCACCACCGCCAAGACTATGGGCAACATGAATAAGGTCATGAACCCCCACCAGATAGCTAAGGACATGGAGGCATTCAAACAGGCCAATGCAAAGATGGATATGACAGACGAGATGAGTAAGTGATTGCTATTTGTATAGTTAACTAGTTGCCCACTTTGCATGGGTGGATATTTTTTTTATCCAAATTTTTTCTAGTAACAAATAAAGCTTTATGATACTCAAAAAATATTTGATATAGGTCTAGTAGTTTTTGAGTTTATTTGTTTCAAACCTACAAATCTGTCCTTATAACATTAATGTAGATAGAATATACCAACCTTATTTTTTGGCTATATTGTTGTAAAAGGCAACTAATGGGTGGTAGGTATTGGGTTTGTGATTGTGTAGCTAGACAGTTGTCACAGTTTTTCACAATTTTCTATCTAACCCAATTCAATTGGTGCTTGGCTACATGTAGTTAAAGAAGATTACTTGCTGCACCTTGAACTCTGTTTATGATTATGATGATATTATTAAATTATATTAATATTAGTTTCAGACACACTTGATGACATCATGGACGAATCAGGCGATGAGGAAGAAACTGAGGGCATTGTCAATCAAGTGCTTGATGAGATTGGCATTGAGATCAGTGGAAAGGTGGGTGGAACTCAATTATGTGAATCTATTGTAGTGAGCTACAATAGTACTCGTGCGTTTTACTTTAGTATGATTCATTTCGTATCTCATCACTCCATGGATGAATTTATTAGGAAATTATAATTTTGTAAGTATTTTAAACATACTTTAATCTAACAACTAATGGATTATGCAATAATGCAAGTCAAATAATACAATGTAATTGTGTAAAGGAGAGACGCGTTAAGACGTTAGTATAAATCTTTGCATAGTATAAAACAAAGATGCAGCTTTTTTTCTGTTGGCTTAGATCTCTTCACAAACAAGAGATGTTGATGCTATTTTCACCAATAGACCTGCATGGTTATATAACTGTGAACAATGGTAGTCTTCAATGTGATAAAAGACTATCTAAATCCAAGATCTTGTTTCCGGACTAGGAACGGGATATAACATATAAATGATGGAGTCGATAATTAGTTGATATACAACCTAGCCGAGTTTCATTCTTAGAAGAGTTCTAAGTTCTAGGTGTTGGTTTCCGCACTTAGTCCCCAGAGTGGACCATTGTACGTGAGCCATGGCGGCCGATTATTCCAGCCAGCCCACCTCCCTCCAGAAACAGATGAGTCTTCCCAGTCTACTCAGGGCGTCCGCGAGTGATTCCGGTGTACCAAGAGTCTCCTTGCGGATTTGGGCGACGTGAATGCATTCAAGGAGCACGTGCGCCACCGTCTCCTTCGCCTCCATGCACGCTCTGCACAGAGGACTGTCGGTTATGCCTAGTGTGTGAAAGTGGTTGTTTAGTGAGCAGTGGCCGGTGATGGTCCCCGACACCAGTCTCAGGCTATTCCTGTCCATGCGCAGAAGGCGCCTGGTTAATTTTATGTCCAAGGATGGCATAGCTTCCTTGGATTGCCTGCATCCTGGTGTCAAGGTCCACCATTTTGTCGCTAGTGTCTGTGTGTGTTCCCTTAACCAGGCCCTCCACTGGTTGAAGGGAATGGGTACTATAGGTTCTGGTCCCACTGGTGGCTTTGGTGTTGGAGCCTCTTCTGGCTAGTTCATCAGCTGCATAACGATGCAGCTGATGAACTAGCCAGAAGAGGCTCCAAGTTGGTAACGACCAACTGATCCACTGTGTCCTTTGATCCACTGTAGTGTCACTGTATTATGGTTTAGTACCGTGACGCGTTCTACAGCGTTGTTCTAGTATTAGCCTTGACGTAATAGGACCTAGGGGTCTAGGTATGTTGATGTATAGGTCAGCTGAGTACACTCCCACACCAGAACCCTGGTTGGTTCCTAGAAGAGTTATTTGAAGTACATATGAAAGGTCAAATAATAAAACAGTATAACTAGATGGTAATTTTTCTATAATTATATTTTTCAAATGAGTTGTAAATTCTTTTTTTCAGATGGCTGACGCGCCTTCCGTTGCTCGCAATAAAATTGGAGCGTCCACTACAGATGATGACAAAGAAATTATGGCACAACTTGCTAGACTTAAATCTACCTAATCTCGTTATTTATTATCATTGTTTCTTGATATTGTTATGCTTATTGCTTTACATGTATGTAACAACATTATTACATCTCACAACTTTATAAGTTAATTGTACTACAAACTATATTATAATTCTAATATGGTAATTCTAAATTGGTATTAAACTGAAATATAGCTGCAGGTAATATTTTATTCATTTTATTTTTGTTAGTTGGTTAATAGTGTCAAATGACAGCTGGTTTCTGAATAAAAAATCTGTGAATTCGTTTAGGAGATCGTTGACAACCATATGAAAGAAGTCTTATCTATAGTTTTGTATCAACAACTTATTTATGTAGAACTTCTGTCATGAAATGGTAATTGGCCACATATTATCATGATAAAAATATTATTATTTATGTAATATAAATATTAATTAATATTTTTTTTTCAAATTAGATTATTATAACTTTAAAATCAATTAATACACGGTTTGTCTATTGACTATGTTAGTCTGTGATATCATAATTTGCAAAGTCTGTGAAACCATTCCGTTTTGACAGTTGGTAAAAAGGACGCTTGGTGGTGTTAACCACAGAACAGAAAAACGTGGTGTCGACCATGTATGAACCATCGTTGATGGTGATTTCTTTACCGACATTGTTGCAATTTTCGAGAAATAACGTTTATACGTAAATGTAATGCAATTAATTTGTATTATTGATATAATATTGTTAGCAATTGATTGTTGAATTAATGTACTTATTGAGAATGTGAAGATTCTTTGTAATTTAATTTAATCATATCTTTTGGCGATTCTTAGCGAAAGTTTTTTTTTAGACTAAGTCAAACTTTGAATTTTAAGTATTCAAACACACGATCTATTGAAGATCTTTTTAACTGTGTGTTTAGAAATCACACATGTATAAATTTAAATAAATATACACACATTTTAATATTCGCATAGGCAAACGCTGTTCTTATTGTGAAGTATTTTTTTAAATCCGCCCATATTTTAATGTAAGACCCTGCCCTGCAGTAACTTTGACCTTGTTTATTGACCTACCCACTGAAACACGGGCTAGTAAAAAATTAAGAACTCCGCGCTGTCATACTACACCGTGAAGCCACTCATATGCGTGTGTGAGTGCGACTTACGGATACCAGATATTGGAAATTTGGAGCGCTTATGTCAATGTGTGATGTAAGTTGCGTGTCAAGTTGGAGCTCCGCAGATGCCTCAATGTCTAGTTATTGGCGCAGAGCTCTTTTTTTACTAGTCGGTGTACTGAAACTGATACTTTCCTTCTCTATTAATGTACAAACAAGGATGATGAAATTAAAATAGACAAGAAATTCCAAAAGGTATTTACACAAAGTAATGTGTAATTTAATATGTTTTAGACGGCAAAAAAAAGTGATGGACGACTTAGTTACACTTTAAAGTATAGCGTCCATCTATTTTTATTTATTATTTATATTTAGATTTTTAATCTTTGAGATCATAGATGTTTAGTTGAGAATCGAGACGAAACACTTTCATATTTTTCAACCGACTTTAAAAAAGGAGGAGGTTCTCAATTCGACCGTAGATATATATATTTTTATGTGCGTTCGCGGATAACTTCGTCGTTTATAAACCGATTTTGATGATTATTTTTTTGTTGGAAAGGAGATATCCCAAGGTTGGTCCCATGACAAGGAGACCAAGATCTGATGATGACTTCTCAGAGAAAGCGAGGGGAACCTTCGAAAATCGTAGGGGCGACTAGTGCGTTTGTTAATTTTATCATTAAGTATTTTGATGCACTACAATTTAATGAAGGTGATGCGAGTCGAAAGACATTATTTAAACTTATTTAAGGGATTTACAGCAGTTAAATTTTGTTGGCCTTACATAATACGGTTCAATATGCCGAAACGTTCGGTTCGTACAGGTTAGATCTACCCATCACTTAAAACGTAAAATAAAATAATTTTTAACAAAAAAAAGCCGACTTCAACAACGAACCTAATAAAAGTAAAAACATAATTTACTTAGGCCAAAGTAATACGTATTTTAATAGGTACTTATAAATTTGAAGTCGGTGCCAAGTTAATGCTTAAATTGGTATAGGTACAATCATTATCACTCAACAGATACATTTTCGGTGATAATTACCTACTAATATAAGCTTCAATTGTACCAAGTCATTGTTTAACTTGGCACCGATTTCAAAATTATAAATATTAAAATACGTATTACTTTGGCTTAAGTAAATTAATTTTTTACTTTATTAGGTTCGTTTTTGATGTCGGTTTTTTTATACAAAATCTATCAATGTATTGGGTTCTGCCAGGTCATAAAAAGTCCAACCATTGTTGTCATGTATCCTAATATATTTTGATACGCCGTACCCTCCCCTATTGTACATAAGTTGGTATGTATATGACAGTACTGTCGTAGGGATCTGATGTAGAAGTCATTATTTTTTTAAATGTTCAAGGACTCGTGAGTAATATGGGACCGTTTTTGTGGTGAAGTAATTTGTGAGGAATTACTTGTTTATGATGTCATCATTTCCCTTTTAAGATGTCTCCAAAATGAACTTAGCTTCCATATCTTCATTAAATAATAAGTTTCTTTGATTGTATGTCCCTACTTACAATCAGCAAAATTCTCGGTTCCTTTTATATTTAATAAAACTTACTAATCAAATACACGGAACTGTTATTTAAAACTTAAAATAGCTAATTTTGGACCGACAAAAAATATTTAATGATTGTAGTAAAGGTATGTATCGGACTTAAAAAGTGGTTAAGAAAAGAAAAGAATGTTTTTTATTGCCAGAAACTGCCACTGGTTAGGTAAAGCTTTTTTAGCGGGATGAATTGAAGCGGGATTTTTGGCGACTGTATCTTTTACAAAGAATTAAAAGTAAACTGTGATATGTTATTTACTATATAAAATACATTAAAATGTAAGTATATTGCAAATGGCCTATTATTTCATCATACATAAGACAAAAAAAAATAACCTAAAGTGAATAATAACAAACATGATTCTCGATTCCCGGTGAAAAATGTCTAAGATGTTTCACCGGCGTACCATAGCTGATATCTAGGTACTTATCTGAGAGATCAACGATAGTAGGTGGATTTAGAAATTGCAAGTGCAATTCCAATTTCAAGTAAGTGATTCCAAACTTATGCTCGCGAGTGTAGAATGAAAGAGAGTCGAATAACTTTGGAAAGATAAAATAAACTTATGCCTACCTACATACAATTAAGTGAACTGGAATCAATGTTGTTCTGTTCTCTAATAATTTTCGTAAAGACTGATTAAAACCTTATAAACCGAGAACTATCATTCTGTCCGTGCTAAGTTACCTTTATTCGCTGGAAGGCAATTAAATTAATGATTTAAGAAATTACAGTACGGTCGTGCCGAGTAACATTGAAATGCAAAGAGCGGCATCGTCGTTTGCTTTAAAATTTAATGAAATTTACACTTCTTGTCTTTTCAAGTAAGTGATTCCAAACTTATGCTCGCGAGTGTAGAATGAAAGAGAGTCGAATAACTTTGGAAAGATAAAATAAACTTATGCCTACCTACATACAATTAAGTGAACTGGAATCAATGTTGTTCTGTTCTCTAATAATTTTCGTAAAGACTGATTAAAACCTTATAAACCGAGAACTATCATTCTGTCCGTGCTAAGTTACCTTTATTCGCTGGAAGGCAATTAAATTAATGATTTAAGAAATTACAGTACGGTCGTTCCGAGTAACATTGAAATGCAAAGAGCGGCATCGTCGTTTGCTTTAAAATTTAATGAAATTTACACTTCTTGTTTACCTGCTCGATAATGTCTCGGGCCCTGCATATTTTAGGAGCTAACCGACTTGCCACGATTAATTTGGCGACGCGTCATTCGACTTCTGAACTTCGGGTAAGGGTAGTCACTCAAGATGATGATACCGGACCATCTATTTGAGGAAGGCATAAATAATTCGCTGTTACAAAATGATATGAAGCATGTACAGGGTGATAAGCATGTTTACGAGAGGACTCAAAGGGATTATGTGAGTTTTTCATTTTTTTATTATATCTGTGAGACGTTTGTACCTAGGTATGTATTATGTATATTACTTAAAAAGCGGCCTGCAACGACTTTGTCCGGGTATATAGTAAAATTTTATCCTGTTGATCCTATTTTTTATTTCAGTCTTTGAGTCTCTAATCTTCAATTGGTAGTTTGAATGCCTGCGTACAAACATTATGCATTTTTTCCATACAAACTTCCGGATCCTGTTGATCCCGTACAAACCTGATCTTAACAAATCCAAACATCTTAGAAAAATAATTATCCAATTCGCTGCAGTAGTTCTAGTGTTATGCGCGTACCTATATACATTTCGACGATAAATTTTTATTTTTAAATATTAGTAGCGCCTGAAACTCTGCTGTAGTAGATTTCGGCTAACTAAGTATAGAATTATTCAAGCTTAAATTTTTTTAAGGTGGGTATTATAATTTACTGCGGAAAAAGTTTCCTTTTAGAGGCCCACTCCGCTTTGGAAATGAATTTCGGAGACTAAGCTTTTTTGTTTTTTTGGGTGGATACTTGCATCTTTCAAGTAGTTTCAAGTATTCCAAAGCTCTGATTATGAGCAAATCTTTTGATATGCATATATACCTATCTACCTACATGTGTCTACAGGAGCAAGAACAACGTGACCAGCTCTCGTCACAAGACGGTGATACTTGCGAGATCCATGACCAGTTCTACAGAGACCACAAACTGCTGTTGGTTCTGTTTCGTGCTCTCGCTGTAATGCCCATAACCAGGTCCAGACCAGGTACCTTGTCGAATATTTTTAACGTCACGTCTCAAGGAAAACATTCCGCTGCAAGACAATAAATAATACATGCAATGGTTGTCTAAACTGTTGTGCTTCCTCTATATAGGTACATACAAACATACACCATCATGCTCGTAATCCCGAAGAGATTTAAAGAGTCCAAAGAGCAATAAACTCCCTAAATCATTTAATTCAGGGAAAAATTTTGATAAACATGCACATTCAAACAACTATAGATGTGTACTTAACCGTGATCAAAATTGTATCCGATCTGATCTGATATATATCGATCTGATCTTCGTAACCTATCTACAGGTTACGAAGATCAGATCGGCAGTCGCATTCATTGTAGTTACTAGACTTGCTAATCCTGAATCATGGTACAAGTGGATCCCAAATAAGCACGGGGCATAACGTTAGGAAGATGATGATTTTAATCGATGACACATGTTTGCTTGTCTTCCTAGAAAGATCTGAAAACTCTGCGTTTGTGTAGGTACAATTACCTTCAGCTGGAGGTCTTCAGCCACTGCATACGCCATCTGCTTCTACATCGCGACCACAATCATCGTGCTGTTCGTGGGCTACGAGCGCATCCTGATCCTGCGGTCCATCCGCAAGTTCGACGACTACATCTACGCTATCCTGTTCGTCGTGTTCCTCGTGCCCCACTTCTGGATCCCCTTTGTCGGGTGGGGCGTCGCTCATCAAGTCGCTATTTACAAGACTAACTGGGGGAAATTTCAAGTTAGTCGCACCTTTATTATTTTGTAAGATTTTGAGTAGTTCCGGAGTTCGATCAGTCTTAAGTAGTTCAGAGAGTTTAAATAAGAACAAATTATAATTTTTCGGTAAGTTGTGAAAATATTGTTAAATATTAATTAAAAGAAAAATACATCATTTTAACTCCTACTTAATTTTATGGACTGCTTGGCTAAGCCAAGTCTCAAATTAATTAATTTATCTTATATCCATTATTATGTTTCAGGTAAGATATTACAGAGTGACTGGTGAAAACCTCCAGTTTCCCAATCTAAAGTCTTTGATAGTAATCATTAGCATTGGGTGTCTACTACTTGCCATATGCTTTCTACTAAGTTTATGTGCGCTTATGGACGGATTTCTTTTAAAGCATACGGCGGCTTACTACCACATAATAACAATGATTAACATGAATTGTGCTTTATGGTATATCAACTGTAAGGGAATAAAAATTGCATCACAAAGTCTTTCGGATTGCTTCCGCAGGGTAATATATCATTATTATTATCTATTTGTTAATTACTTAGGGCTGACAAATCAGATAGAAAATCAGTGTTGAAAATATAATGGCAGATAATTTAAAATATCATAGCTTGATTTGTTATTAAATACCGAGTGACAATATAAGATGGGTGTATCTAAACTTTATCGATAAGTTTTTTTTTTTCATTATTATTATGTACTTAATACAGATGTACCGTCTACATCCAGATTTGCAGGGCTGCCCAACGCACGTACCAATTTGTCGTCTCTTGCTAAGCATTAGACTAATCTGGCCTGTTACCTATTTCAATTAGGTACCTACATGCACGTCCTTCTAGCAAAAGACTTCTGAAAATACTTAATCAAGCATAACCTCAGCAGTTATTATTAAAAGCTAGCAGTTTATCCTTAACCCGCCTTATGACACTTTGTTATGTTACAATTATGAGGATTAAGCTTTGTCTTTGATCATTCTCATACAACAACCATTAGATTGCAAAGGTTTAGTCAACATTTAACCTATCTTTATCTGTGATTTATAATGTTCTTTGATAAGGTTTTAACTGCCAAGCGTTATTTTCTATATAGAGTAGTTCTACTAGTTACCCCGCAAAATTTAGCAAGAAAGTTAGGAATAGAAATTCATATACGTAATACAAAATTTACGTCTACGTACTTAAAGTGCAATTTTTGGAATTGGAGTACATATTTTAAGAAAAACTTTAAATTGTTTTAATAATTAATTTTATGATTTTTCCCAGGACGTACGAAGAGAATGTTCAGCCAAATTAATTTCTCGATACCGGTACTTGTGGTTGAATTTGTCAGAGCTACTACAATTGTTGGGAAACGCGTATGCGCGGACATACTCAACTTATTGTCTTTTTATGTAAGTGTGACGGCTTTGAATTCAATAGGCTATTATAGTAAAAAAATACAGTCCATTATTAAGATTGCAAAAAAAATATTGCTTACCTACGTATTTTTTCTTTTGATCAACAAACCAAAATTCTAACCGTTTTAGGTATTCGCCGAAAAAAGCAGACGGTAAAACTATGGGTCATAACTACAGACAACCAAAAACTTTAAAATACTAGTTTTGTCAATACGCACCCCACATATTATGTAAATACTTTTAAATTCCTGCATTTATATATAGAGATGTATAGATAGATATCTATACGTACAGATAAATCTACGGTGTGCAAGTAAATCTATCTTTTGTGTTATCACTATAAGTGATCACAAAAGTCCCTTGCGCTTTTGCGTGGATTTCGTCCGCAAGGCATTCGTAACGTAATGTAGCGTTACAACAAACCCACGAACCAACAATTCCTCCCAATACAATTCTTGTGCAGGCACAAACGGATGGTTTTCGTCACTTGTTACCCATAGCTAACCGCGACTGTACATGCAGGTTTACAAATATAACGATCGCTGTGTACGGCGCGCTGTCGGAAATCGTCGACCACGGCTTCGCTTTCAGCTTCAAGGAGATCGGCTTGTTCGTCGACACTGTCTACTGCTCCACGCTGCTTTTTATTTTTGCGGACTGCTCGCACAAGTCCACGCAAAAGGTATTTGGACCACCCAGGTTAAAGCTCCCACTTGTGATGTGTATGGTACATACGCCAGGCGCCAGGCGACAGGCGACATGGGCGCTGGATAACGCTATCCGGCTTGCGCCTATTTTATTGAAGTTATTGTTTAATTCATAGGTTTCAGTTTAGGTATAATACTTCATTCTTAATCCTATGTACGTACCTAATAATTCCTATGTACTAGTTCCTACGAAAGGACTATTAGGTCCTTTCGTACGTGTGGCATGCATGGCAAGCGCTCGTTTGGCTTCGCGTTTCTAGTGGCCTCGGGTTTTGCATGAAAGCCGAAGCAGAAAAGTCGTTAAATAGGTGATTATAATTATCTAGGAAAGCACGGTGCATCTCTTTTACCTTGCACGTTTTATTTATTATTTTATTTGATGCGAATTTATACAACCCTAAAAAGGTCTGAGACCTCCTAAAATCTACGATCTGGGTCTCACGATGTCTGACAAAAGCACCGTCTTTACTGTTATTGTTCAGCCAGTTTTTACACGCGGGAGCCGCGTGCAACTCAAAATTTACAAAATTCATAATGTCTTTATTTATAATCGTTAATTTTACAAAAATCTATAGAGCAATGTGAATCTACCACCCGGTTCAATATGCTGATTCTACCGAGAAGAAACCGGCAAAAAACTCGGTACTCTTTTCAGCGTCAAAATATACATGAGTAATACACACTTTTTGTAAATTTCTAAACCAAATCATACAATCAATGACTGTGGGACATAATATGACTATAATAAAAATTTTCTATCTAACCTAGTCCATTGTCCCATTGTGGTCTGGGACTTAAAAATAATGTGCCAACTGTGTTTCTTGCCTAGCATGTCGTAAAAGGTGACTAATGGTATATGGGGTTTTAGGTACGTGATTGTGTAGCTAGCCTCTTGTCACTATTTTTTCGCAATTTTCAATCCAACCCAGCCCAGTTTTGTTTTTGGCTGAATGTAATTCAAGGTGCCTGCTGGCTGCCCCTTTGACTCTGCCTTCCCCTTCGGGGATTTTGGGCGTGATGTTATGTACAATATAAATTCTCCCTAAATAAAAAGGATCGTATGACAAATCGTATCGTATCGTACATGGCAAACATTTATTATTTATTCAATCGTTTTGCGTTTTTGAGTGAAGAACAATCAAGATCTCAAACAACCGATCACTTATAATATAAAAAATAATGTTAAATCAGGTCTTTAATAAGAAAAAAAATATTTTTATATATCCAGTTACCTACATAAGGATTTCAATGAGGCATGTCATGATGACGCAATAAAAACGTTGAGATAAAAGCGTCTCCGCCCGCCGGGAATCGTGTTTCCGGGATAAAAAGCATCCTTTCAAATTTTGGGTTTAATGCCTAACGGTATGACGAGACAAATTAAGGCCATCTATAAGCCTATAGAGAAATATAATTTTCAATTAGTATGATATATTATATGTCATACTAATTCGAAAATTTTTCGTACCTTTACAGTAAGTAAACTATGTCATCTCGATTTAGAAGAAAAAGCTTTTGCTCGCGACTTCGTTTGTGTGAAATAAGTACCTATGTGTTCTATATGATTTCCCACAAGTCAACTTATCTCCATACCAAATTTCATCCAAACCGGATTAACAGTTATTGTTAAAAATTCTGCTTGTTTTTGCTGAGTGTGGTTTCAGGAGCTTGCTCCTTGGTCTGTCTATGAGATGAAATGTGTGCATATACGTATGTATGTTTCACATGCATTTCGTTATATAAAAAGGGCCGTTAGAGCCATATACGGCCTTAGACCACGTGACTCTCTTAGAGATATTAAAAGACAAAAATATATTTTAACAATTGCATCGCAATTTATTTTAGATTGTATTATGTATTTATACAAAAACATTGACCAATTTCCTAAATTGTCAAACCCTCATAGTTTTAATACTAGAAATAAACACATACTTGCTGTTCCAAATCATAGACTCCAGAAGAGTGGTAATTCATTTATTGGTCTTGTATTAAAATATTTAATAAACTTCCAGAAAGTCTACTAGCATTAATTACCTTTACATAAGTTCAAATTGTGCATTAAAGCGTTTTTAATGAGTAAGGGCTATTATAAGATTGAAAACTTCCTAAATGATAAGCATATATGTTTAACTTCATAATGAAGTGTTCACCTGCAGTGTTGTTCTAGGTAAGTGTCGATTATAAGGTACGAAATTGTAAATGTTGGCATTTAAAAGAGTAACTATCGAGTTTCTTGCCGGTTTCTTCTCGATAGATTCTACCTTCCGAACCGGTGGTAATACTTTTTTTTTCTGTTCAAATTGACTATTTATAAGTGCTTTTTTGAAGCCTATATAAATAAAGAGATTTTGAATTGAATTTAAATTGAATTGAATTATAAGCTGTTATTTTGACTGTATGAATAGCCACTTAAATTATTTTTGTCTGTATATATTTACTTTCTACACGTTACATGCGTTACATTTTATTTTGTGTCACCTTCATTTCCCAGGTGGCCGACGGGGTTCAGGAGACGCTACTGACAATAGATGTTTTGGCTGTAGACAGACCGACTCAAAAAGAGGTGAGGAATATATTTTTACCTGTTTTGTACTGTTTGTATCTACTTACAGAATTGTAAAAAGAATCGATTGCAATAGTTTTTTTTACCATGTTATATATTGACCAATTAATATTTACAAAATCTTACTTATATTAAAAAAGCAAAAGTTTTTATGGATGGATGGATTTGTGGATGTTTGTTACTCTTTGACGCAAAAAGTACTGGATTTCAATGAAACTTTACAATAGTGTATAATAGTGTAAAATATATATTAGAATAACACATAAGCTATGTTACATCGATGTACCACGCGAGCAACGCCGCGGGCAGAAGCTAGTCTGAAATAAAGTTACACCTAAATACTCGTAACTGTGCCGGGCGCATTCGCAAGGTCACAAGGTTGTTAAGTCCCGTTAGTATTATTTCTAATAAGCTTATTACGGCATTTGCCGTAATATGTATAATAGTATAATGATTTTTATCAAATTTATCCCATGTTGGTCTAGGACTTGGCCCATGTTAATCTGGAAAAAAAAAAGGAATGTGCCAACTGTGGTTCTTGCCTAGCATGTCGTAAAAGGCGACTAATGGTATACGGATTTTTGGGTATGTGACTAAGTAGGCGACGAGCTAGCCACTTGTCACTCCTTTTTCACAGCTTTTCATCCAACCCAGCCCACTGTCCCATGTTGGTCTGGGACTAAAAAAGAATATGCCAACTGTGGTTCTTGCCTAGCATGTCGTAAAAGGCGACTAATGGTATATCGGGTTTTGGGTGTGTGATGTAGGCGACAGGTTAGCCGCTTGTCGCTGCTTTTTCACAATTTTCCATCTAACCCAGCCCGGCTTTGTATTTGGCTGAATGTGGTTGAAGGGGCATGCTGCCCCTTTGACTCTGCCTACCCCTTCGGGGATTATGAGCGTGATGTTATGTTATGTATGTATCAAATTTATTACATGAAAAAAAATTACCGTGTTTCGGTTTTTTCATGCTTAATGCCTAGGTAATGGTATAAATCCCCCATGATATAAATCCGTCATGCCATTTTTTTAGAATTCAAGTAGGTATTTGAACCATGCCTAATCTAATGCGCGCAAGTATTTGAATCACTCCTAGCTTATGAGGCGCAAATTCTTATACACTGGAATAAATTTTGGTTACACCACATTTAGATCGATATTCGGGTATTTCTTGAATAAGTGATGGCCCAAAGAAGGAAGTCCAATCGGTAGGCAGGAAAACGAGGCTAAATAACAATGCGTGCCCGAAATACCTATCGGTCATCCCATATTACGTTAGTGCGAATACTACGCGCTGCTATTCAATCGATTCTTTGATATAATGGGGATGCTGACACCACTCATGATATATCACTTTCAAAATATGATTCAATAAGACGAGAGCCTAGGTAAAAGTATGAGATAAGTTTTGAGAAAATTAAAATAATAAGGTTAGTAAACATATTCTGAATTTTCTCAAAACTTCGGGTAAAATAACCTATTTTCAAGTGTTTACCTAGTGTTTAACTAATCGTAAAATGGGTAAAATTACTGACACATTATAAAATAATAAAGTAATCATGTTTTGACCCTATAAAAATATATATGTCCCACCTTTGCCCAGGAGTGGGAGTAGGTATAGTTTAATTTAAGAAAAAAAATTTGGTCTGGGACAATGTACCAAATAGTATTCCTTGCCTAGCATGCCGTAAAAGGCGACAAGCGATGGGTATTGGTATGTTGTGATTATGTAGGTGACGAGTGAGTCAGTTCTTACTATTTTTTCCCAATTTTCCATCTAACCCTCGTCGCCTACACAATCAACAAAGTACACCTATTTATTTAGATAATATTCACCACAGATTGACCACTTCATCCAAGCCATCGAGATGAATCCAGCTGTAGTGAGCCTGAAGGGGTACGCCAATGTCAACAGGGAGCTTTTGACGTCGGTCCGTATTCCTAACTTTGTTATCTACCTAACTCTTTACCCTGTCCTTTTACAAGAACACGCTTTTTACCCAATAGTCGCGATAAAGTAAGCACTTGTGAATGAATTTCGAACTGTAGGCTAACAGAGTACCCTTATCTTCGTACAGTTTATCTGAACAGTTTAGGAATTTTTTCACTATATTTATCTATTGTCCAGTCTGAGTGTATTGTATACCTATGGATGTTTGCATAGTACATAGACATTACTCATGGTATTATCAACTTACTAGAAAGTAGTTGAATTTCACTGAGACTTTTAAAAAAAGCATTTACGTATTTCATCATAGTTTTGACCCTGTTAAATTGATTATTAGAAAACGCAAATACTACTTGCGCACTTGATTTGTAGAATAAACATGCATTCATATGTGCGAAATACGCACATAATATCGGGGAAAAGGACAATCTGCCTACACTAAAAGCCTTTGATAGCAATTGTTCTTATCTTAATTCATGTAATGCATTAAATACTCCACTCATTCCATGCCTCACTATTTCCGCGTTTACACAATGGCTGCTTCAATGAATATCGCTTTTCCTAAAGCATTATATTATATTTAGGTTTTTTTCCATGTGTAGTTCTTCTTGCACTATTGGTATGACAGGAATACTAGATGCATTCAAACTTGGGATAATTTAGAACAATTTACTTTTTTAATTTATTTGAATCTAACCCGTCCTGCTCGTATAAAATTTATCTTTACACTTGGAAAAGCAACACAACGATACACTATAGTAAAATTAATAATACTATCCTTTTTTTAAATCTACTGACATTAACATTAAACTTTTAACGCTTGTTTGTGGCCATTTAAGGAAAAAATTTACTGCCATCTATTTTTATCCCACTCTACTTAGGATCTGCCCAAATAGTGGATACATTAAGTATTGGGTCTTTCATGTCACATTAGAGTCATTCCAAGTCGTTTATTTATGAATCAGTTACAGGGACGCCGCCGTTCATTGTCTTATAATTCATTGATAAATTGAGTAGTATATTTTTGTTACAGGCTATTAGTATGATAGCTATCTATCTGATAGTACTTCTACAGTTCAAAATTTCATTGCCTAAGGATCCTCAAGCGCCTGTTCCGTGAATTCTGATTGTTGAATATTTGCTTCACATATTAGGAACAGCTTAAATTTTCAATGCATTAACGGATATCCAGTAATATTTCTGTTTATATCATAATTTAAATTACCAACAATCTATATTCGTGCTCTCCCAATAGAAATCCGGGGTCCGCAACTGCCAACGTGTTAATAAATTGCATATGACATAATTATGTTCGTCATACACAACTTAATATCATAAAAAAATATGTAGGAAGCGTCGTAAAAGGAAATAAATCTGATAAAAAAATTAAATCTAATATGTAGTATTATTTTTACCCCTAAAAAATATCATCTTTCTAGTGTTATGTCCCGTGCTTTGACAGGGTCCGCTTAGGCCGTGGTCCAGGATTTAGCGAGTCTGGTAATTACATTGAAGCGACTGCCTATCTGACCTTCGTAACCCTTACATAGGGGAACCAGACAATTTTTGGATTGAATGTGGTTTGAATTTGCAGGTTTCATCACGATGTTTTCGCTCACCGTCGAGCTAGTGGTATAAATACGTACATAGATTTGAAAAATCCAGAAGTAAGTGCCCGGGTATGAACCCGCACTGCTTGGTTAAGAGGAGCGTGTCCTTACCATTGAGCTACCACCGCTCCCCATTTTTACCCCTAAAATCATGAATACTTTTTGATGTCCTTAAGGCCAAAATTTCAAAATATTTAGAAATATTAACTGTTGTTTTATATTACAAGGATGAACCAAACTAGGAAAACCTTTTTGTATATATATAGGTACTGTAGATACCTATGTTTTCATAAAATTTATGAAGAAAAACGCACGAACGCATAGGGCATGTGATGCATGTGAATAAGTATTCGTCAGATCAGTGTTTTTTATGTTTGAAGTTAATTTTTAATTATACATATTTTTATATGTATATACAAGCATAGTATAGATTCCAGTTGTCTGTCGCCGGTCCAGCCAGCCTAAGTGTCACCCGCAATCACTCCAATATTTGGCCAATCACAATGTGGATTCATTAATCAACTTTTCCAATTATCAACAAATCTAGCCCCCTTTATCAGCAAGTTTATCGGACAGTTGGGAGCATTTTAACAGACATTTCTCCGAACATCGAGAAAATTTTAAAAAGAGGAATGGAATTCCCCTGATTGATGATAAGGATGATTTGGGGATAAAAGGGTGGACGGGTTCTATAAAATTCTGGTTACTTATTTTAGAATAGGGAATATGCATGAAAAATATTTTAATAATTGGAAACCTTATAAAAAAATAGGTAGTAAGAGTGAAAACAGAACCAAGATTTATCAAGAGACCAACGAGATATACGTAACAGCTTTAAACAAATATATTCATCTTTCCCAAGAAATAGTTTTTTCTATGCACGTTGTATGGCGCCCGTGGCATTTGACGTCACATGCCACATCGGATCTCTCTGTCTAACCGACAACTTTGAACCTTTAGATATAACTTGGTCAATACTTAACCAATATACAAAAAATCTTCCCGATTTGATTACCTGTTCTATAGTAGGTAGGTACTTAGACTTAAACAAAATAACTAAAAAAGTCATGCATATTCCATAATGTATTTAAAAAAAATATGTTCTTATTTACAACTGAATTTGTTAAGAAGATGAGCGCCCACACTAGATTTTTTTGTATTACATACCTACTGTTTATTTTCAGGAAAACAGGTGGTACGTTTAAAAATTATTAATTACCATTGTAATATTGTCGAAACGCTTAATTCAAATGTAGTCAGATTATTTTTATTGACTGCCTTGATGGCTCATTCGGTAGTGTCCTGCCTGCCCCATGCGCCAAGAGTTGTGGGTTCGATCCTCACCCAGGACACACATTCGTATAATGAATACTTGTGTTTGTTCTGTGTCTGGGTGTTAATATTCAATATTTAAGTATATATTTGTACTACCACTGTTGATTCTGATATCCGTGACACAAGTGCTTAAACTACTTACCTCGGAGTCAGATTAATGTAGTGTGATATTTATTATTATTTATTTTGTTATTAGTTTTTTTATTTATTTATACATATTAATAATAATAGTGGTACCAATTTGTTCTCAAATTATGCCTCTGTTAAGGCTGTTCTCTGTTACAGTTATACTACAAAAAATTATAACGTGCGCCCACCACTCGTATAGCATTGTTTCTTATTACTTGTTCTATAGAACAATAAGGTAAACAAGCATAAAATGTGGGTCACCTAAATTTCACTGAATGCACTTGGGAGTTGTTTTAAATCCCTCTTTTCACTTTCAACGTGATTTGCAAACTCTCGTGATTGTCACATTGTCAGTCGAAATGGCAAATAGTCGTTACCAAATACAGAATTGTTTGAGACAGTTATCCATCGATTTTTTACCAAGAGCGATTTAAATAAGATACAGCTACAGCTAAGTAAACAGCTACATTATAGATCAGTACACTATACATATAGTGTAGGTATTATACAGGCGCCTATAAGAGTAAGATATTATTATTTCTTTAGATAGTCACTTTATATTCTCGTTGTAATCTCTAGGCAACTAATTCGGTCAATATTGATTTACCAAAGACACACATCTTTTACGATAATATTGCCGGTATTATGAATACAAAAGTTTTTAATAACTACTACACTATAAAACAAAAAAGAACTAACATGTAGACATCACACAAGTTAATTAAAACCAAACCCGACTACGAAAATATTGCGCTCGGAAAAATTAAACCCCGAATTTTTACTGAGATTGAAAAAGAGATGGCATCTATTCATAATAGGCACCTGAAGACCTGGAACCTAATAATGAATCGAATGAAGTGTCCTCGTTCATGAAAAGCGCATGACAAGTTTGGGTGTTATAGTTACAAGTTAGAACTTAAGTGAAACAAAACAAACAGTCATGCCTACGCTAAAAGAATATCTTTGTGACTGCCGGGATGAAGATTGGAATGGTGTTTACTATTTTATGTTTCCAAATTTGCCATCACAACTGGCACCTTTAATATGGACTACTTACTTTATAAAAGTGCCAGTCGTCTTGTCAATTAAGGGACATAAATCTTTTCATAAAATATGTTTTCTAGAATCTAGCGTTATCATGATGAGATTTATTGTAATTGAAAAATAGTCAATTATTGTTCATAGATTTTGTACTAAGTAGGTATAATCAATGCATGAATTATTTTACAAACCTGATTGAACCACTTCTTGAGTTTTTGTTTTTTTTTAGTTGGGCAACTCCAACCGTCCCTCACCCTCTGAACGGGGATTCAGAGGGCGGTGTGTAGGACTCGAACCGACTAACCCCTAGCAGCGGCGCAGCGAGTTCTGGAGCAGCCTGTACCCCCACTGCCGGGACTATACGGCAGCTCCTCTGTTGTGCGTGTGTCGCGCTGCGCGGCCTATCTAACGCGGCGGTGGTCGATATCACCCCACGGTCTTTAGGCGCCGGATACACAGCACCGAGCACACGCGCACGTCGAGACATGCTAGGCCACCCAGCATGTCTCAACTACTCCACCCAGGAATCAGATGCCGATCGTCCCCTTGACCGGCGTTGTGGGCATACTCTCGCGCTGTGCCCTCTGCTATACAAGAGGGCCACGTGGAGAGTGTTTCAAGGGGAGGGGGAGGAGGGAGTGCCAGGTTACCCCTGCCGGGTTGCTGAGGATATGGTGGCGGGCAACGACAACACCCAGCTCCTCCTCTTCCTTAGAACTCGAAGTCCACGTCTAGCTGACTATACACCAGTCGCGGGCCTCTTCGAGGTCCCTCTTAGCTTCAGCCCTGGATGGTCCAAGTCCAGGGCTTACAAGCCCCCCCTGTACGACAAACCGAGGACCCCGACGGGGGGAGATCTTGGCAACTGCTAGTAGTTTGATATCGGTGACAGGTGCCTATTATGAATAGATGTTTAATTGTGGCACTATTTGTTTACAGAATTTAATGCCTAAATCTACACATGACATGCCTGAAACTAGATGAAACTACGGACAAAAACTTAGCAGCCTGTGTAGCAAAATAAATTCGATGTGTTTAACACGTACGTTGTACATGCATCGTGTAACAGGATAAATATGTTGGGCGGGGACTTATAAAACTTATTCAGGGATTACGGACCTGATTGTTTATACGTATGATAGGATACCATCACACATACAATGATTGCAGAACTACGCGGTATCTATTTCATATGCGTTGATATTAATATCATTTCAATACACCTAATTGTCGGAGTCAATTAAAGCGGGCTTATCAATAAAATATTTCAATGACGTGTTGGCGGCATTTGTGCCTTTTTCCACCAATTCCATTATCTAGAGTGGTTTGGAGAGTTAATAAGCGACCGAAGTGGAGTGCCGATACAAATCTGTGCTACTGAATGATGTCACTCGATACTGCGTCAATGATATTATGTGGGTTTTGTTGTTCTACTTATTTGCACAAAAGATAAACTCTAGAGAAAATTATGATCCACTTGCAACTCCCCTTATGCACATTGACTAAACCTTATCGTTGCTAGGTCTGAATTGAAGCATGCACTCAGAACTGTTATTGGGTGATTCTGTTTTTCTTCACATCACATTCCCTAAATAAGTTTAATATTTAAAATCAAAAATAAAACAAAAGTATTTTTTAACCATACATAACTATTAAGAGTCAATTGTACCTACATTAAATATAATACATTTTAAGTATTTTAGTAAAACTAAAATGTGAACTAAACAATGCTCGCTCCCTTTCAGTTGCCGAAGACCAATCGTGACAATATACCAATTCAAACAAAGACTGAGTGCCTTCTTATGACTTAAAATAACATAAGTATTGTACGAGTATAATGCAATCATCCTCTCTGTTAAATTATACATACATACATAGCATTTCACATTCAAGGCTTTCTGCCAAAGCCTCTACACGAGCAGTCTTTGGGCACGATACACACAAAAATCGTACAGTGAGCTCAGAGTGCAATATAACAATATTTTTAGGCTCCCACGCTTTTGTAGCGCTTTAGGCATGTTTGCAGACGCCAACGTCGATGATTTCTACACCATCATGCGAAATAAATCTTTCTCGGTGCTACGGCATTTGCGTGGCAGTGTCAATTGGATCCTCAGAATGTTTGCAGAGAGGATGGACTCTGCAGTTCTGGGCAGGTTTACAGCCTTGCATGTCATCAAACAAAATTAAATAATTAAAATGTTAAAGGTAGATAAATCTTCTTGCTTCTTATATTACTTTTATTGCTGTGACATGCATGCTGAAATAGGTACTTAATAGTAATATTAATGTTAAATTTTAATTATAATTACAACTGTAATGTGCTACAAATGGACTATGTTGTTTGATATGAAAGATTTTTATTTTTTATTTTCATTATTTATAGCATCACACCCATAATCCTCGAAGTGGTAGGGAGAGTCAAAGTGGCAGCAGGCCCCTTTTTTTTAGCCACATTCAGCCAAAAACAAAATAGGTTGGGTTAGGTGGAAAATTGTAAAAGTAGTGACAAGTGGCTAGCTCGTCGCTTTCATAATCACATACCTAAAACCCCATATAAGTACTATTAGTCGCCCTTTACGACATGCTTTGCAAGAAACACAGTTGGCACATTATTTTTAAGACCCAGACCAACATGGGACAATGCGCTGGGTTAGAGAGAAAATTGTGAAAAAGTAGTGACAAGTGGATAACTCGTCGCCTACACAATCACATACCCAAAACCCCATATACCATTAGTTGCCCTTTACGACATACTAGGCAAGGAACACAGTTGGCACATTCGTTTTAAGTCCCAGAACAATCAACCAGACCAAAATTATCAAATGTACAAGTACTTATTTTCTAAACTTTTACCTGCATAATTTACGAGCTGGTTACAGATCTAAAACTTTGCACACTCTATTAATACAAAGCGAGAATTGGAATTAACATGAAGTTCTCCAATTCCATTTGTTTCCCACGTTCAATTGAGCTCAATTAAATACGCTTTGACCAATGTACTTGTTTTAAACTCTCATTCACTCACAGACAACTGTATATCGCATTCTCCTATATAAAGGGATATAGTAATAGAGTATTTAGATTTAATTGTTATTGCAATTAACGTTATGGTGTGGGTAACTACGCTGTTCTTTTTAAGGAGCAATATTCAATACTTAATTGTGAAAGTTATTTATTGTTGGTATATGTTGCTCATGTTTCTTTTTATCTATACGTAATATTGGTACTATGGTTGTAATTAGAAAATTTCTACAAACAGCCTCAGGTTGTAAAGTAAAAAAAAAGTGTTACCTAATGTTTTCGTATTATAAATAATGTTCCAGATAAAGTGGCTTCTGCAGGACTACTCGTCCAATACTGTGATGTATGTTTAATCCAGCGGTTGGATTTCTAATATTTATCTTAAAAATATTCTATTCCGCTTCATAAAAAAACCACTATTCGACAGAAAGTGTACACACTAATTCAAATAATTAAAAACTTTTTATGAAATATCGGAACGTTATTTGTATTTCTTTAGACTGGATAAGATGATAGGAAACTGTTCTCCCATTTAACGACTAACCTTAGTCGTTAGATAGGAGAGCAGATTTATAAATAAATTTGGTTTCATTTCAAAAAAAATATTCATACAAGCTATCAACATTCTAGACCAAATAAGACAAGTATTTATATTTCTTTACATAGTGCCTATTCAAGAGCATAAATAAGTAAACACTTATCATGTAGTTATAGATAAAGTATATTTTTAGGTATCCCAATATTCTATCCAAACTACGAAGCTATCTAAACAAACGAATCGTTTTCATGGAACATTACATCTTAATATAAAATTACCTACAAAAATGTTCATAACTTGATCGCAAGAGCCTATGTACGTATATAGTAAATGGAATATAAACCATATAAACATTGTTCTTGTTTTTGTCAAAAATACCTAATTCATATAGTAAATATATTTAATAATTAAATTTCAGATAACCCACATTCATACGATTTACTAACTTAAAACTAACTGCACGCTCGACTTTTCAATCCCTGTACTGTGATAATTAAAAAATATTAAACAATTTAAGCAACGTCAGAATACTGTTAATAGAAGTTCGATTCTCTTCTAGTAAATAATATAGCCCTTGGGGCCGATTTTTTTTATGTTCAGATAAAATTAACCGACTGATAAAGTATAAAGTCACCAATTTGCACATGTCGTACAGTATTTTACTTAGGAAACAGGCAATGACATTTTAAATGATCCAGATTGTGATTTATTCGACTGTTATCTTTTATCGGACTGTTGAAAAATCAGCCCTAATAAAATGTTATCGTGACTTGATAAAATCCCATCGTGTCATTGGAACTTGAGAGGTAGTTTAACACCAGCCCCGAACGAACGCGACTACATTAGACGAGTTATGAAAGAGGAAAAGTTCGGGGAGTACTAGGCAGAATTGAATTTCTACAAAAGGGAAAGTTTAAAACACGTCGATCCAAATAACACCAACAAATATATATTAGAAATATATTGAAAAATACTGTACATATACTGTAGACATCATTAGATTGAAAAATACTATATACCTACTGTAGAGATATTATTTTTCCACATTCATAAATTACATCTATTAAGTTGTATTGAACGAAAAATCACCCAACACCATCATCGTTATGTGTCATAAATCTGTCTTGTTAATTGAATGATAGGAAGAGCCTCTGCGTCCATTGTTGTTTTATATACTCGTAGTATCGATCGCGTCTCACGCACTTCGAAGCTAATACACTTACGTCCATGTCAATTGTTTAGAGAGAATCCAAGAAAGTCAGCGGATAGTAACTACAATAGAATTTCATTACTTCGATGAGTTTATTTTATAACTGTAAATCTTGGTTTCCATTTGTGATGTTTTATAAAATATATTCCAAAACATTTCTTACAATGTTACGTAATCGTTCAATTTTAATTTGAGAGCAACGATATTTAGTTAAAAATCACATTACAAATAAATACTTTAATGAAGTGGTTAATTATTTTGTAAACCTTATTCAAATTTGCTACTTTCGCAGATATGAAAACGCAATGAGACGATATTAAAAATAAATAATTAATGTTTATGCGGTATCTTCAAGGTATACAATGATGTACAATATACATTAAGATACTCAACTGGACTCGTAATTGCGATCATATATGTAGCTAACAGATATTACAATTTATCATAAAAAATAATTTAATTAATGGAGAAGTGTACGTTTTACTAGTTACCTTCCCCAAACTTACTTCTCCAGTTACAAGTAACGCAATGAGACGTTATAACAGATTACTCGGAGACGCATTGAGTCTCGGCCACGTCCTTAATCTGTCACGTAGAAAATTAAGTGTACAATTTTGTGTTGGTATAATTTTCATGGCAACGGTCACCCGCGGTTATTTTGTTCGCATTTGCAAGTCTTTGAGTGTTCATGTATGCAGAGCACGATCATCTCATCTTTATTAACAAGAAATGAGTGTTTTTCTTTAAGAGGACGACTGGGTTGATGTTGTAAATTAAGTCTGAACATAACACGCTGGTCAGTTATACTTGACATTTTATGTAGACTTTACTTAGTTACTTTTTGTAAAATACTACCTATTTGATTATGAATTAACACTGTATAAATACAATTATTTATTTAAAAAAATCCACAGTCAAATCAAATGAGATCACAAAGTAAACAAGCTAAAACTTTTTGAGCAACACTGTGATCTACCAAATATCCCATCATTTCTTCATAATTTAAACACAAACAGATTGAGGAAAGAATTCAGCCAAAAAGTACTTTCATATTAAGCTGGGCTCTAAGTACTTACGTATGAACCACAAGGTAAAGCAAGCGATAGTCACTGAGCTTTTCTTTAAATAAAGCTTATATATTAACATAAGTAAACAAGCCTTCGACAGTGTTCCCAGCGGATATCTTCTAAATGAATATTGTATAGGTGGAAGGATAGAACATTACTGATAAAACCAACTCTGTAGTACTGGATTTATTGAGTTTACTTACCTGTTAAAATGCTTATGGCAATTGATGCTAATCTATACTTATAATAAATCTGTAGAGAGGTCAATTCTGTACATGAAATATATTTTCAAAATAACTATCAGGGGGTGATTAGTGATCGATACTGATGCCAAAAATGCAATCAGTAAAATTTTTGTCTGTCTGTCTGTCTGTCTGTATGTTCCTTATAGAAACAAAAACTACTCGACGGATTTTAACGAAACTTGGTACAATTATTCTTCATACTCCTGGGCAGGTTATAGTATACTTTTCATTACGCTACAATCAATAGGAGCAGAGTAGTGAAGGGAAATGTTGGGAAAACGGGAGAAGTTACTCCATTTTTTAAGCTTCCGTCGCGTGTGCAGCCTTAATGGTTAAAGTTACATAGAAATCATGTATGACGGAAATAGTCTTTATAAAATTAACCATAAACGCGGCTGACACCGCTGGCACAGCTAGTTCTTAATAAAGTTACAAATGCAAAAATAACTGTCGGTTACCCTTTCACTGCTAAATTACGTAAAAAGTTTAATAAATGGCCGTGCCTAATATGTTTACCCTATGAAAGGGAATTGGCTACTTTTTATCCCATAAATTAATATAAATATAATATATCCTATACACGATAGAGTCTCTGTAACAGAGCAAATTTCACGCAGCGCGAAATATCTAGTATGAACGTAAATACATATTAAACGATGTGCAAAGAATTCAAGAGTGTAGTTTAGAGAGAAAGTAAAGAAAGTAAGTAAGTAAGTGCTGGTCCTGCAAAGGCAAATTATTTAACTAGCCGTTTTTCAAAATGTCTGCTAGCAAACATCCGTCGAGCTCTTAATATTTACATCGCAGAGTCCGAGCTCTTAATTGTAGACAACGTCTGATGAGCGTCGCCCTTAATGATTAAAACGAGGGATGCTCCACCACCGGTATTAGTGCCCGCTAATTATACTGTTCATTATAAATGAAAGTTATTTTTGCTGCCTCACCAGGAATAGTTATGCATCAAGCGTTATTTGTGAGAACGGACGCCAGGAAAGCGCTAATGACAATTATTATGTGCATCGAAAAATAATAAAGTCATGTTGGTTTAGAACTTAAAAAAGATTGTGCCAACTGTGTTCCTTGCCTAGCATGTTATGTAACCAATGGTAATAATAAAGGTGACTAATGATATATCGGGCTTTGGGTTTGTGATTGTGTAGGCGACGAGCGAGCCACTTGTCACAACTTTTGCACAATTTTCCATCTAACCAAGCCCAGATTTATTTTTTGGGTGAATGTGGATAAGAAATCTAGCTGCCCCTTTATCTCTGCCTAGCCCTTCGGGGATCACGAGCGTGATGGAATGTATGTAATAATTACATTTGGATACTGTTCTTATTTTCTTTAAGCATAATTTGGTGTGTGTCTTCGAAGGTAAAATAAATTTCATCGACTTATTTTTATTGCAAAATAAAATGCAAGTTTGTCATATATTGCTAAATAACATTGTGCAATATATGACAAACTTGATTTTCTGAAGACTACTTAGTCTGTGTTAGCATGGAACACTCAACAGTTACTACTCGTTAATAAGTTCAACACACTTAACAATTTTGGCCAGGCATCACACTGCTGATGCTAAGTTGTAGTTTTGCCTACGACATATAAATTATTATCGGTGTTACGAAGATCCTCTTTGGTGCTAATATATCTACCGCGCATATCTTGTACACACGCAAATTATTAATTTCTAACTTATTAAGCTTTGTGATATTTCTAAATTTATGTATGTAGCTATACGCCGAGTTACATTCAAATTGGATTAGGCGTGTATACATGATTCGAGTTGCTAACACCAAAATATGTACCCTGTATGTAAGGTAATTTTGTTAAGAAAAACCAATTAGACACATGAGTAATACCTGCGCAAATAACGTTCGAAAACCTTTGGACGAAAAACACACACGACGACCTGTATAATTACATAATTTGCAATAAATACGCTGTCCAAGGATTTGATTAAGTTTTACAGTGCATAAAAGTATGTCACTCAGTTTTGTGGCACCTTTAGCTCCTCTTTGTTTGTATACGAATGTACAATGTACAGTGTATGTACATTGTGCAACGTAAAATGTACAGAACACACTATTTATTTACAATTTAATTGGGTGCTACGGTATACCACTCCGCCGTAGTATCTGCTACGAAAATAGTACTTACAGTTTGCCCTTGTTCGAACATTTTCGTGTAGTTATTTATTGTAAAAATTATCGTCAGACTTAAAGAATATACTAGTAAAAGAACAATTATTCATCTAATTTAGAATATATTAGCAAATATATTATAACCCTATTTTATACTTGCCCCTAAGTACATTAGATAAAAATTATCTACCGATCAGTCAAGATGATGCATGAATAAATCCTTCTTCCTTATAAATAGTGTGCGTTATTAACACTGCAATTATTGTATCTATACTAATATTATATAGCTAAAGAGTTTGTTAGTTTGTATGTTGGCTTGAACGAACTAATCTCAGGAACTAAGGACTGGTCCGATTTGTAAAATTCTTTCAGTATTTGATAGCCCATTTATCGAGAGAGACTATAGGCAATTTAACATTAACCATATACGCGAGTGAAACCGCGGGAACAGCTAGTAGTTTATAAATATAAAAAGTAATTGACAGCTGTTGGTCCGTTGCAATAATGATTTTCTATCGCAAACAGTATACCTTGTTTTTTAAGAATGCTGGTATAATCTAAATTACCTGAAAGTCTTACAACTTTCTTTTATTTACTATTGCATAATAGGTAGAATCAATATTATTCATTATAAAATTATATCTAAAATCTAAACTCAGTGCTACACTGCCCCCTTGCTAAAAGTTATGATTGTATGATTTAGTGAGGGAGACATTTTTTCAAAAGCACAAGGCAATTCCATTATTGTCTGTATGTGAATAAATCACATAATTGCTCGAACCTAGTACGGTTGACTTTAAACATTAAACTTTTTCGTTTCAATGGTCAACTCATAGAACTTTGTTTTATACAGTTTAATAGCATCATGCGATCCGCAATATGAAATCGCCATATAATCCAAATTCCAGAATAAATACAATAGTTTTGTGTGATAACTATTTATTGTATTTAGTCCGAAATTTGCAAAGCCACGTTTTAATATATCTGAACTTGATAGTATAACAGTCAGACCAGTAAAAATTAGTAAGGACACTAAACAGCCGGTACCTAATAATGTAGGTATTTATGTAAAAATCAGCAATCTCAATGAAACATTGTTGTCCTGATGAATTTATTGCGGTAATATCACTTTGCGAGTACGTCGCATGCCGTATAAATTATCCCTGCATGGACGTGGTCCCGTTCGTAATTAAATTTCAGCTCTCCCTTCGATTAGCACCTTTGAGTATTGATAAATCAATTTATGTCCATGTCTTTTCCATTACGGCAATAAATGCACTTAATGTATCCGACGCCTGTTTGTTCGGCAGTAAAGCAGCAATAACAGCACCGTTGTTCCCAATATATATTACTATTAATATATGTTTTAATCATATGTTTGTTGTACCATGCACTAGTAAAAAAAGAAGGACTCCGCGCTACTAAATAGACGTTGAAGCTTCTTAGGTGCTCCAACTTGACACGCAACTTACGCCACACATAGACATAAATTATATATTTTTATTTTGACACTATAAGTGTGTGTAGACCTCCCACAAGGTGGTCCGACGACCTGGTCAAGGTCGCGAGGACCCGCTGGAGGCAAGCAGCACCGGTCGTTTTGGCGATCTTTGGGGAAGGCCTATGTCCAGCAGTGGACGTCTTTCGGCTGAGATGATTTGATACACTACAACAGGCCCACACTAAAACATGGTTCAAAGTTAATTATAATTCATACACCTTTGTATAAATTGTATTGAAAAGAGTAACTACCGAGTTCCTTGCCGGATTCTTCTCGGTAGATACAACATTCCGAACCGGTGGTAGAATCATATAGCTTTGGCTTTACCTGTATTTGACGATTAATAAGTTTTTCCTTGAAACCTATATAAATAAAGAATATTTTGACTTTGACTTTGATAATAAATGCTCCAAATGACAGATATCCGATATTTGCTATCCTTATGTATCTCACTCATACGTGCATAAACGTGGCTTCACGCTATAGTATGACAGCATGGAGTCCTTCTTTTTTTACGAGTCCGTGGTTTGTACCAATGCAAATGTTTTTGATGTGTTTCATTTTCGACATTCTATATAAATGTTGATTTTTTTTTCTAGCTTATGCATAGGCATGGAGATACTTCCATCCTTTAGGTAGAAACAATTCGCTACACTAGGTACTACATCAACTTTAAATGAATTATTACTTCAGTTTTACAATTCCACATATTCATGAGTTCTCGATACCCAGGGTCCTCCAAATGTGTTATTGTAAGCTAACGGATGTTATTCTTTCCACTGGCATAAGGGACGAGTGCCTTTCTTCATAATATCAGATGCTCAACCTATAAATTAGTGCAGTCAGATATGTTAATCACAAACATATCAAAATACAACGCTAACGTTAGCACACTACCTATTTATTTAAACTGTTTGCTATTAATATTTTTCTAAGATAGATATTATAAATTAGAGGTTACTCTTATATATAAGGATTTCAACCAAAAACAACATGTGAAATGTATAAAGAAGCGTACAATAAAAATTAAAAAATACTAGGCAATAACTAACTATTGCCTAGAATATTTATGTATAAGAATAACCTGTATTTGATAGTACCCACTATTAGAAAATTTCGAAACATGTTACATAAATAAATTTTAAGCGTTGCCGTTTTTCATGGTTAAAAGTCTTGGTTTTTACAAGCTTTCACTTAACTTCACATATTTGTATGTATGTGGCGTACAAATCTTGCAAGTCTAATTTGAACCACTTCCCGTCGTTAAATTGAGCTGAAATTTGGTACTCTTATGTAATTTGGATGACAATGCATTATTATGGTACCATGTAGCTGATCTGATGATGGAACTGGAAGGTGGCCATAGGAACTTAGTAATAAAAAGACAACCCCATCGAGTTTGGGCTCGTTTGATTCGTCTTGATGAGTATTTTAATCCTAGGTGGATTTAGACCAGGGTCTGATGGTGGAGCTGGAAGGTGACCATAGAAACTCTGTAATATAATGAGGTAACTCCTTCGAGTTTCTTCTCGTTTACTTCGTCTTGATGAGTACTTTAGACCTAGGTGGTGACTGGGGTCTGATGGTAACTAAAAAGTGTAAAAATAAATTTAAAGTAAAAAACCTTTTTAAAAACAAGCATTGATTTAACTGCGCTAAAAAGAAAATAAATAACTTTTGCTTTAAAACTTCTGTTATTAACTAATAACGTCATTACACAATTTATATAATATAAAAGCTTGTCGCTAGATTTACTTTTGCAAATAAACAAGTGAATAAAATAACTTGAAGTGTTTTATTATAACTAAGTATTACGTGTACTTCAATCTCATACACAGGCTTTTATATTATATAAATTGTGCAATGACGTTATATGTTAATAATCGAAGTTTTAAAGTAAAAGTTAACTTTTTTCTTTCAAGCGCATTTAAATAAAAGCTTCTTTTAAAAAGTTTTTGTACTTTTTCTTTTTATGTTCTAACGCACAAAATGAATATAATACACAGCAAGGTCAGCTGTGCGAACAAAATGAATAACTTTTATACAATAAAAACATAGAAATGCACATTTAATTTTCAGTGTCGTCTGCAGTCTTCATGGAGCGACACATTTTATCTTATTGTATCGCCTCTCAATGAAAAACCTCTAGTTGTCACAGACATGAATTGATGTCATTATTTCACTCTTTTTATCTTTAAGCAATATACATACATTCTAAGAAAAGTGTAATAGTAGACTAATTTACAAATGGTGTAGGTATTATATTATCTTAGGATAAATGTTGGCATAATATTATCTTAGGATAAAGATAATATTATGCCAACATTTTTTAGATCACATCAAATTCACAAGTAACAAGTCAAGGCGATGAACTTTGGCTTCTTTTAAATCATAAAGTAAGTTAATTAAATATAAATGTTAATACATAGGAATACTTAATACATTTAATTAAGTTGAATGACTTAATCGTACTTTCCATTAGATATTTCATAGTGTTCTTAACCTCAAAGGGAAAACCAGAATTGTTTGTACTTGATTTGCTCTCATTCTGATCCGTCTGGATACCCTTTCCCTCAAGAGTAAATAGAGATATTGGAGGTTTACGATCCGCTTATTTCATATTAAATTAATAAACACATTTTTACGTTACTAAAATATCATTGAGGTGTTGTGGTTTGATGATTACAACATATTTTACGTGTATACATACATAATATACCACACAATCCTCGACAGGGCAGGAAGAATTCAAAAAGCGACAAGCTCCTTAATCACGTCTAGCTAAAAATAAAATTGATCTTGGTTAAATGGAAAATTATGAAAACAGTAGTTACAAGTGGCCAGCCCGCCTACATAATCAAACGATACGTCCATCTTTTTTATTATACCTACATATCGATTATTTCAATCTCATCATTCACAGCCATTCAAAAATATCCGGAAATACTCCCTAATAAAGTATTATTAACGACCTTAAGACAAAAAATGTGCAGTGTGTTTACATAGTTATACCTAGCCGCCACAATATCCAAAATATTCCAACAAGCCGTTTTAATCCCGTCCCCTGTGCATAAATGCTGAAGTTTTTGTTTACGCATAAGGAAGGTAAATTAGATGGTAAACAAAAGAAAGTAAACTAAAGTCCGTTTGGTAACAAGTACACTTACGTTTTTATATTTTGTATATTTACAATGGCTGTCTTGCATATACCTAAATAAACCAAGGTGTTGCAGTTTATTCTATAAACTAGCTTATCTAAAAAAATATAATGTAAATTTATATCCATTATTTCTTACACTTATTTTTCGTTACGCATTATACAGTTAATAATTACTTACCTACTACTATATTACTTTCAACTAGTTACAAATGTATCCTTTGGTTAATCTAAATAAATAAAAAGTAAATAAATATCTCACAACATCACATTCATTGATCTGGGAGAAGGGCAAGAGGATGATGATGATGATGATCACATTCATTGATCTGACTACGAGCTAAGTAGTTTATGCACTTGTGTTACGGATATTAGATTCAACAGTGGCATTACAAATATATACTTAAATATTTGATATTGACACCCAGACACAGAACAAACACAAGTATTCATCAACTCTTGGCGCATAAGGCAGGGTCACTACCAAATGCGCCATCGAGCCAGTCAAATCTTGAATTACAATTTATTATCTAAAATATTTATTATAAACCTACGTAATGTAATCAAAAAACATCAAGATGGTTTCTAATATAGGTATATTATATAAATAATCCTAAAAGAAAGAAGAAAATATTTGTGCCCAGTCCAGTTTCAACGAATTTTAATCATCCATTAAAACGTGTCTGAATAATAAATAATCAAACATTCAACTAACAAATACTTCGTTTACAAAGTTAGCGGTATTAGACTTAGGATTTAATATCTACCTAATGGAAACTAAAGGCTGCGGAAGCGAATCCCGCTAGGGACAAATGTTCGCGTCTTGAACAGACATTTGTCTTTGAATCGTGAATAATCATGCTTATTTAAGAACGTCATTCTTCTGTATTCCATGTTACCAGCATATATTCGACGGGCTCGATGACTCATTCGATAGTGACCCTGCCCCATGCGCCAAAAGTTGTGGGTTCGATCCCCATCCAGGACAAACATTTGTATGATAAATACTTGTGTTTGTTCTGTGTCTAGGTGTTAATATTAATTATTTAGGTATATATTTGTTGATTCTGATATCCGTAACACAATTGCTTAAGCTACTTTCCTCGAAGTCAGATCAATGTATGTGATGTAGTCTGATATTTATTATTTATTTATTTGTATTTTGCTGAGGAGTTAACCTGAATAATAAGTATCGAAAAATCCAAATAAAACCAAATCAATGGTTAACGTTAAGGGAAAATTTACCTAAATCTGATATTAACAAAAGCATTTCAGCGGTGTTTGCAATGTGAGGGCGGCGCGCTGCCCTCGGCCGCGGAGGCGGCGTGGCGAGTATAAATGCGGTGGCTCGGCCCTTGCCGGCACACTGCGCCGACACCGCCGATACGACGCATCCCTCACCCGAAACTTCACTCACAGGTTAGTACACGTATGAAACACATTTAATTTCCCAGCACTGTGAACTGTTGCCACACATATACATAATATAACGCCTGCAACGACTGATGATGAATGTGATGTGATTGTGTAGGCGATGAGCTAGCCACTTGTTACTACTTTTTCATAGTTTTCCATCTAACCCAGCCTAGTTTTTTTTTTGATTGAATGTAGTTCAGTGGGCTAGCTGCCCCTTTGACTCTGCCTACCCCTTCAGGGACGTTTATTATTTATTATGTTATATACACCCGCAACCGTTGAGAGGTCAGAGGTATATTCAAGAGCAGTAAGCCTTTTACCTCTACTTAGACACAAATAAAATTGAAATTGGGTTGGTTGTAAATAAGAGGTGACCAGTGCTAACTATTGCCAACTTATTTAAAAGTTGAATGAAACACGTGTGTCAGCTGATTTTAGATTGCGATTTGAGTTCGCGAGGACCTTATCCTCTATAAACAGAATGATATATTTTTACCCTATTTGCTGTTTATATATTTATTGTAATTTCACCAACAGCTCGTTATGTTGCCGGTTTTTTTTTTGATTAAACTGATATTTATTTATGTATCCATAAACGTATTATGTATTAATGATTGCATATGGACATACAAACAAACAATCATAGTTAGTTACACTCAGGTAATATAAAAATGCACTTCACTTTACTTCTTTCTATGGTTCCCTTTTAATTTAAAAACGTATTTACAAAATGTAACAAAAAACGATACATGCCTAGATTTAAAAAAATATTTTATAGAGTTATCTTTAATCCTTATATAAAATATCTCAGATATTTAAAAAATTAAGATACTTAGTGAACCCTTCAAAACACTACTTAGCTTTTGCTACAACAAGTAACATAATTTTTCAGGAATCATTAATTAATAATTTCTACAAATTTAAAAATGTCTTCAATAAAAAGCTGCTTATTGCCTGGCACTCCACCAGTCAATTTTAAAAGCCTCTAGAATTGTAGAAATAGATTATAACTGCCAAATTTAATAACTACACAACCCATTTTTAATAAAAATAATGGTCAATGAGGTCCAATAGCAAACTACGACTAAAACTCGTCCCTCCGCAGCAAAACCTTGACACGTGTCTTTCTAAAAATAAGCCCAGCTTCCAACGACATAATGAGCTCTATTAAAATGTGGCCTGTTTCATGGATCCACCTATATTTAACTTGTAAAGAAACGCCAATCAGTGTGAGTCCTATTGATAATTCAACTAAATTGCCTGCACGTGTATCATGTGTGTTCTACTCGTTCATGTGATTGATTACGAAAATATAGCTATTTCTGTAAATCTTGCACTATAACATAGAAGATTTATATATTCTTCATTTTCCGTCGGCCATTGTTAGGGTCACAAAAATAAGTAGTACTTTTATTTGTATAACAGTTATTTAACATGTTTTTGTTTGACCTACCTTTAATGTCTACATTTTAGGTTTTACAATTCACTTAAATTCATTAATCAACTTAAAATGTAAGTTAAATTTTGTATTACAAAGATTTTAATAATTATTATCTTCAAGTTTATATACATGTGCTTATGCTTAAATATGTAACGCGTTGAAGTCTTTTTAATTATTCCATGAAGTACTTTTTTTATTGATTAATTTGCTGTAACATAATAGAATATTATTTTAAGCTCACAATCATAAATTTAATTTTGTGTAAATATATATATAATATATAAAAGTATGTAATATACTTTTTTTTTACGTGTATTTCACAAACAAAAGGTTTAGGACGGTGTTACCAAGTAAATTGTTTCTGGAAACTCTCATTTTGCATTATAAAATTTTAAATGGGTACCATTGTAGCCTTAATAATTTAAGGTACATTACTTCGTTAACAGCTAATTTGATATCATAAAACACCGTGAGCACCCCCATTATAAAGCATTATTTCGAATGATACCTGTATATCTACACTAATATTATAAAGAGGAAAGAGTTGATTGTTTGTTTGTTTGCATTTAAGAGGCTCGGAAACTACTGAATCGATTTAAATAACTTATAGAAAGTTCCTTTATCAACGAGGCTATATTTTATCCCCGTATTCCCACGGGAACTATGCGTGTGAAATCGCAGGACGCTGCTAGTCCTATCATAATTAAAAGTATGCATAATATAACAACACGCATTCGTTAGCAGTATCGACCGTTTTCTTTTTAAATATCTTGTAGTCTTGATCGTATTTTTTACGAACGAACTTTATTACGATTTGACACTACTGACAAGGCAAAGAATAGCCGAGTTAAGTCAAAGTCAAAATATTCTTTATATATATAAGTTTCAAAGAAACACGTATAAATCATCAAGATCGTCATCTTCAATGTAAGCTTTTGGACATCAATAAAAAAAAACTGATTTAAACGAAAAACCTATTTACCATTTACCTGGTTGAGTAAAAACATCAACTGTTTTTATTACAACAGAATTTCCTATAAGACCCCTTTACAAGTAAAAAGTATGTGTGTGGAATTTATCAAAAAAACAATATGTTGGATGGAGCACAATAAATAGGCACTACATTTTTATATTTGCACATCATTTCTCAACGCAACCAAAGGGAACTCTACTATTTACTTTGCGATCAAAGCAGATGTACTTATTGTCATAGCGTAGGTAGATATATAAAATAATATATGGACTATAACATGTTATGACTGCTTTATCATATTTTTATTTATTCCACTTTATAGTGAACGGCTGCCAAACCCTATTATTACTATTCAATACTTAAATATAGAAACGGCAGATTTTACTTAGGTACAATATAAATTTGTGGTTTTGCAATAAATGATAGATTGAATGAATTTTATTCAAAAATTAAAATTAGACCAAATTCCTACCCGACGAGCTAAGGAAAATATTTTCAGATTTTTCTCTTTACGATTCACAAGAGATAACAAAAGATTATTTACGTAACTACTACTTCTATAATCCAGAGAATTATTTGAAAAGATAGATTATTTCCAAAGTCCACCCGGATGAGGATACGGTCGCAAAGCTCATAAAGTAATAAAGCCAACAGATACAGAGAAACAAAATAAGCCAACAGCCAACAGATACAGAGAAACGAAATAATCTAAGTAGTTCATTAAACATTACTAACAATCACACTACATATAAATTATTATGACATATTTTGTAACAATTTACTACTTATCAAACAGTTCATTAACATTATAAAAGAGTTTAAAACTAAGCCATCGTCTTAATTTTTTTTTGAATTTCGGTAGCGGTAATGCTTTTAATTCATCAGGTAAGGCATTAAATACTTTAACACACATAGCATGCGTTTGTCCAAGGTAAGACTTAGTTCTAGGCAACTTTTCAAAAACCAACCTATCCAGGTTTCGTGTGTTCCTGGAATATAAATTTCTTGCACGTTTGAAGTGGTGCGAATGTGTTTTGACAAAACAAGCAAGTTCAAAGATATACATGCACGGCAGTGGCAAGATATTTAACTCTTTGAATAGTGGCTTACATGAAACATAGTTAGGTACGCCACGTATTGCACGTATACATTTTTTTTGGGCGATGAAAACTTTGTTGATGTCACAAGAGTTACCCCAAATGATTAAGCCATAACTTAGTGTAGATGACACATAGCCATGATATACCATAAGAATAGTAGACAACTCTATATGTTATTCGGGTGTATAAGCTATGTACATTATTCTAAAGTTTCATTAAAATCCATTTAGTGATTTTTGCGTGAAAGAGTAACAAACATCCACACATCCAAACAAACTTTTGCATTTATAATATTAGTAGGATAAGTAGGATGGTACTGTTATACGGTACTATAATATATTAGATGGTAAAGAAGTTTGAAGTTGAAATTACGTCCATTGGATATTGAGACAATGGACGTAATTTTACAAGGTTTATCTTGTTTTAGATTACAAACCAAAGATGCGTGGAGTCAGCGGAGCATTATGTGTAGCCATTGCGGCTATGATGGTGTGTTGCAACGCGGATCATCCTCAGGTAACTTGTATTGCATCAGGTAGCTTCCAAGATGTAGACAGTGGAAAGTTATTAAGTTGTTGTTTCCTTAACGAAAACATACATAATATGTGTAAGCTTTTGTTAAGCCTAGGAAAGCGATGGATAACTACAAACAGTACCTAGGTAATTCCGAACATCATAGTTTCTAACAAACTAGCCTCTCCAGCGCCCCATAAATACCATGATTCGATTACGAATATAATTTTGGTTTATAGATAATTAATTCTATGGCATGGTCCATGTTTTTGGAATCATGAATGAGAAAGCAGTCGCTTCAGTTGTTGTTACCTTACGACAAACGATGTGCACACGGTTTAAGGTTTTTTAAATGTAATTTAGTCAAAATAAAACATGGTGTCATAAATATTGTAATCGATTCTCTCAACGATTTCAATTTCCATGTAAAACAAAAAAAAAAGTTGTATATACAGAGTAAATATATGGTTTAAAGATATTCGAACTAAAATTTACTTATAGCTATCATAGCTTAACATATGTTTAAAAGGATTTCCATCCCTTTATATAATTAACAGTGCATAAGGAAAGCTTCAGTCTTAGAATGATGTACCTAATATTTGCGTATGTTCTCAGTAACGACCACTAGGAAAAGTAAATATTAACAAAGAACGTATAAAGAGTAAAACAGAACGCGTAACGTGTTTACGTTGGTATGTTAAAGTACGTTTTTAAACTTTTATGTCAAAAGAGAATTTAATTCTTTGTTGCTCAATTCATGTAATATAGAAAATAATCAGCTTTTTTTACTAATCTTTTTCTATTTAATTTGTGCTCAGTTTGCATTCAAAACAGTAGTAGTTTTTTAATTAATCTTAAATTAATAAGTCACGGTAGAAAATTGTTGCACGAGTTTTCGTCGGAAATTAACTTTCACTGACAAAATTAATGATTTGACACATACATATTATTCATGTAATAAATGAAACATCGCTGATTACTCATTCCAAACGTAGGCTTTATTATTTTGAAATAAAACACAAGTCAAAATAAATATAATTTACGTATATATTATACATGTTTCCTAAAATTATTCAATTTGATCCAAAAATATTACAAGAAATTAATGTTCCGGGCAGAATATTAATTAAGGCAACCAATTTAGAAACTAAACCAAGACCGAAGACTGAAACATAATAACTTAAGCTTCCAATCAAATAGTTAATTCTTGAACATCTTATAATTTACAATAAAATACTTTGTAGTTAAAATTATGAGTATTTTCATACAGATATTATTTTCTTCAAAATTAATGTATCTTGGAGCATTCATACATCGCATGCGCGTAGGTATAGAAATAGGACACGTATATGAAACAATTTAATGGTGAAATAAGAAAAATTTAACATGGTTGTGGAAATTTCAGTTTCACTATATAATTTATCTACACAACTGGTTTTACTATATACAGCACTATTATTAATGTGTATATACAAAAACCAAAACACAGGTTTTAATTTAAAGATTTTATTTTAATTTAAAGATTCTAGAAAGTTTTATAAATATTATATATTTGGTTAAAATATAACATGGCATAAAAAATAGTGTAGTCGATTCTATCAAAGATTCTGTACAATGGTGGTTTTATATATACTGAAAATAATGTTGTGTATTATTAATATAAATATACTCTATTACAATTGCCATGTTTTACCAGGATTTGGTGACAAACGACGGTGCGGCAGATCGCGCTGGATTCGGTGGTAAGCAATAAGTTGCCATAGACACCACTTAATTCGCCTTTCTTCTGATAAGCATGGACTAGAGGGAAAGGAGATATTTCGCTATAACTTTCCTTTCTTCAAGTCGTACTTCAGAAAGTTCACGTGCAGGTAACCGTCTCTCTTGTCCATGTTAGGAATGCGAAATAACTCCAAGACTCACATTTTCCATTGCACAACCACACCTATTGTAAAACTCTAATACAATACCCATTCGCCTTTGTTATTCATTGCACATAACCCCTTTTCACACCCTTACTTACTCCCTAGCACATAATCGTAAAACACTTAACACTAACCGTACGGGTTCGTCAGTCAACACACTCTGCCGGTCTCTAACCTTTTCCTCACATTTTTAATCGCATAATCTAATAAATGCACGTTGATTAATTTAATAAGGTATTGTCACTAACCTTCATGTGTGTGTTGTGGTGTATGGATTAACGCACTTTCTAAGCATTTTCTGCACGACGAATGACAATCGCAAGCTTGTGCACTGATCACTTAACACTTGTGGTGAGTACAAATTTGTACTTTTGGGTTAAATAATTTGGAAACAATTTTACTAAAAAACATCTATTTCATGTTGTTTTTTTTTTTTCAGATAATGAATACTACCCATGGCTCCTTAAAGCCTACGAAAACAGTTATCGCAGAAATCTCGGCGGGATTGGTGGAAGTAGCCTGCTTGGACGGGAAATAAACGATGAATTAACAGGTCCAACATTATTAGGTAGGGATTTGAAATGGAGGAGCCCTAAATTTTTCCGTCCAAATTCACGAGATATCGTTAATCGACATGAAAGATTTGTCGACTCTCTGGGGGGCGGTAACTTCGTTCGTAGAAACTTAGATTCTATCGGCGGTGGAAACATGGTACGCAATTTGGATTCTATAGGAGGTGGCAATTTCGTGCGGGAGCTGGACTCCATCGGAGGCGGTAATCTAGTGTGAATGCTACACTACTATACGGAATTATTTAACCCTTGCCATTAATCATACATCATATTTCCTATGAAATGTAATAAAACCTATTTCTGTTAATAAAATTTTACATTGTTTATCATTTATGGAGAGAAATATTGAAATAAATACATAGCAAAATCATAAATATTTGTGTTTATTTGGATATAATTTATACAACCTGCCCTTGATATTCGTGACACGTGCTTTGAGATATGTACAACAATGATTAGAAAATTAAATATCTACTAGTAAAAATAAAATGTTCTTGATTACTAATGATAAAGAACGAGAACAAAATTTTATCTTCATTATGATCATCTTCATTACGCTCGCTACCGCTGAAAATTAAACAGACTTAGGTTGGATGGAAAATTGTTAAAAAGCAAATAGTTAGCATTTATTGTTAAGCAATAAATACATTTGTTTTCCCATATTGGTCTCGGATTTTAAAATAATGTGTATCAACTGTGTTTCCTACCTAGTATGTTATAAAAAGTGACTAATGACGCAATACTCATATTATGATTGTGATTAGGTATGTAGGCGACGGGCTAGCCACTTTTCGATATTTTTTTACAATTTTCCAACTAACCCTAGACAAGTTTTTTGACTAAATGCGGTTTAAGGAGTTTTATTGCTTCTTGAATTCTGCGTAACCTTTCGGGGATTTGGGGCATGGTAATTTCAATTTCACATTTAATAAAAGTAAGGGGTGTCATCGTGAACGTCAGGATGGCACATGATGTCTTTAAATCATATCGAAATATATTCTGTTCGTCCCCTGTTGGTCTGGGACTTAAAAAGAAGCCGCAACTATCATTCTGGAATCTATTCAAATTCACTGTACCAAAATAGTACCTACCTATTCAATTGTACAATACAAAACAACATATCAAGAGAATTCACGCAAAAAAATTTAAAGTATTTTTTTGTTTCCTAAACAGGCAGTGGTATTATGGGTTCAGTAGCTTTTCTAAACATCAATTAATTTAATCATGAATTATGAATTATAGCTTCTGCCCGCGGATCGCTCATCTGGTACATCGATGAAACATAGCCTATATGTTGAGATGAGAGTATGAGATATATTATTCTAAAGTTTTATTAAAATCCATTCAGTAGTTTTTTTGTGTAAGAGTAACAAACTTCCATCCATACATACAAACTTTCGCATTTATAATATTAGTAGGATATATGGCAGTGAATTTTTTAATCTGTTTTTCTTACAGGTAAATAAACGTATATTACCATTATTGTGGGGTAGAAGTATAATTTAAAATTCCATGAATCCTAATGATATTTCATTATTTATTGTATGGTACTGTTTAAGTACAGGTAAATTGCACAGGTTCCAGAATGATGGTTATAGCTTTAGACATGATATGACATTACATCGGCCAACCTGACGTCAGAATGGAAGCTGTATGAGACTTTATACTTAACATTCAAAGGGTTTAGGTACAGTTTATCTCTGTGTAGGTACTAATTAGTACAGTTTCAGTACAATTGTTCAGAATATATTTTATCAAGATATAGAGACTTCATGTGCCATCCTGACGTTCACGTTTCATCGACAAAATATATCTACCTATTCATATATTAGGCGAAATTCCAAATTATCTAGAGTAAAACCAAAAAACGATCGTTACTAAACGTTTGACTCTGCCTACCCCTTCGGGGATTATGGGCGTAATGTTATGTTGGTTTTTTTGACGATCGTTACTAAATATTTCACTTTCTATCAACAAGAAGTGCCTACCAATACATATAAAATATATATTTTAATGTCTTAGTTGTAATCAATTAGACTCGGCATCTCATAGCTTTTAGGATGCCGTATATCAAAAGGATAAAACAGTACCCTGATAGGATTACTAGCGTGTCAATCTCTCTGTCCGTCCGTCCATCAGTAACAGTCAATTTGCTACCGAAGCTACTGGTCTAATTGAGCTGAAATTTGGATGCGTACCTATTTAGGTCAACTCAAAGACGGACTTGTAAAATAGATAATTAAAGTCATGGGGTTTAATATAAGATGACAAAAAGCTTTCGCAAAATATATGGTGGGACGTATCAAATAAAAGGGTTTGTAGTAAACAAATCAGATTTAGGTTTTTTAATATTTTATGATTATGGTGTGCGTGGAAAAATAATGGATCCAGAGGTAAGATAATGTGTATTCCTTTGTATTGAGTTTGTGTTCCAGATAAATAGTTTGGTTTGTGGATGCATGTAGGTCAGAAGACGCCGGACTCTACCGGCGGCGGAAACCTAGTCAGAGAAGTCCGGGACTCTGGGCATGGCTTTATACCCTATCTTATGGCGCGCCGACATTATTACGGGTAAGAAATATCTTGAAACATACTAATAATCATAATGTTGGCAGCAGACATTTCAATACCGGAAAATATTGATTTCAACTATTTAGTAATTAGTTAATAAATGTGTAATGCCACTTTGTTAAAAAGTTGAACACTATACACCACGTGATATATATATATATATACTTACTTTTATAAACAACGTAATTACAGCTAATAGGCATTTTCTGTGTAAAAGGTTAGTAGAATGTTATTCTAATAATAACATATACGAGAACACGAAATGATTACGAAAAGTACAAATAGTCTTAACAACGACATTTGTCTTATGAAACTAATGAGGTAAACAGTTAATATATAGCCTGCCGGATATCCGACATGGTCAATTATTATGGTATTGTTTACCTGAACATTGTTTGACGATTTTGTTTTTTACGTCGTTATTGTTTAGTATCAATTCGTGTATTGTAGCTCTAAATATTTAGTTACATAGATAATGATACAGTTAATCAATTATTTAAAACTGTCACAACGACTTGACTTACATTTAAAAGTATGCAGTCAATTAATTGAGTTTGCACCGTCTTAAATAAAAAGGTGTACCTACTGTGTAATATACGATGACACGATTTTTTTGTGTATAGATATCGTGTTAGGTGTTAACATCTCTATTATAATATCGCTGAACTTATATATGTACTTCTGTAACGTTTACAAAAACCCTTTAGTACGGTATTAAGGACCTGTAACCTAACAATTCTGCAAACAAGCAGACCTTAGTTTATACAACCTAGATATAGTAAGATGTGTCTGTATCCACGAGGAAGGCATTGAATTTAAGTTTAACTTCGGCAGTGCGACAGGCAGCAAACATGAACTGTGGCCCATGACATCATCCAAGTACTCTGGATATTATGGCGACGGATACCCCAAAAGGAATTTCGACGAAATCGATTTGTAAGTATCATATTTATATACAAATTTGTTTTGCAAATTTTTTGGTAGAAAATATACCTGACGAATAAAATTCCTCCCCAGACGGCCTAACAACGAGTTTTTAACTTAATGAATAGATTAATGCACTGAAATAGGAAACGAAAGTGTAGTAACATGTGTGCATACTCTCTCTACTCTCTACCATAAATAAAAAGCCTTAAGTATATATATATATATATACGTACATTCATACCTTCATAATGTCACACGTATTATATAAATTTACTTTTATTTACTGTGAACATGTTGAACAAATTAAATATGGGCCGCTTTTTCAAAGGCGAAAGAAATGTATTATCTATGTAGTATGTCCAATCAATATAATTTTATGTTGCGGACATAGCCATTAATCGGAACATATTTTGTTTATTTCGTTGTAACAGTAATTTAGCACTATAAATTATATTTACAAAAAGGCCTTAAACCAAGCTGAAGTGAATTTATCTTAAAGGAACTGAACTTTGTTTAACAATAATGAACCTAGTTTGAAAATCACCATTGCGTTTACGCTCCTCAGGAGAGCAAACTTTGGGCTTAATAAATTATTGCTCCCGCTCATATTATTTTAACGGCCAGAGCTATTGATCTATCTAATTGTGTTTGTTCAAACGTTTCTCCTATACTTTCCCAAATTACTCGTACATAACAAATCAGTTGGAGTATTTAACTTCGGTTTAGCGATTTCAATGAGAAAGTTAGATTTGACCAGGAATTTTAGAGTAGGTACACCTATCAAGGGACATATTTTTAAACACAATAAATTGTATTTTTAAATCAGTGTTCCGCTGCTTGAACTTGCTATTATTGAAGTTTATATCTTTAATATTTTATTTGAAGAAGCTCAAAGTTATTGAGATATTAGTTTTGATACATCAGCTAAAATTAACACGTTTGTAATGACTAAATAAACCTACTCAAGTAAGTACGTAATACAAAACCAGCTCACGCTGAACAATTGAGTGGATAAAGATTGTATCAAATATGTCTGTTTTCTCTCGAAACAGACGGGCGTGTGTTTCGAGTATTCCTTAACGCCCTGTCATATCCAGACGAACGAATTTGTTCCATTTGATAAATAACTTCATCCCTACATCATATTGTTTTGTTCATATGGACAAATACTCGACGTGTCTTATGAGAATGACAACTGTGACATCACATCAATGTTTTATTGCCCTGAATGGAAAGCCCTGAAGGGCAATGTAATTAATTCTTACCTATTAATTCGTTTTAGATAACAGTCGTTTGACATTTGTTATTTTAAAATTTAATGATATAGGCACTTGATGTTTTTTTTTCAATAATAAATAATAATGGTTGATAACAATGAAAACTTGGAAACAGAACTAAAATACCTGTGTTTAGGTATAGGTTTAATAAAATATTACTTAAATTAGTCCATCCTAAGAAAATTATTATAATATTTATTTTATATATAATTTTTAGAGGTTATCTCCAAAGCGGTTGAATGGATTTAACTGGACCTTGACTGATATACTTTCATATTATAGGTGTAACAAGGAGTAACTTAAACCTAGTATTTTTATTTTAGAAAATGAATTTTCCAAAAAAGAAAGATATTTGGTAAATTCCATGCGAAAGATATCGCGAGCAACAGCTAGTCTATACTTATAATAAATCTGTAGAGAGGTCAATTCTGTACATGAAATATATTTTCAAAATAACTATCAGGGGGTGATTAGTGATCGATACTGATGCCAAAAATGCAATCAGTAAAATTTTTGTCTGTCTATCTGTCTGTATGTTCCTTATAGAAACAAAAACTACTCGACTGATTTTAACTAAACTTGGTACAAATATTCTTCATACTTCTGGGCAGGTTTTAGTATACTTTTCATCACGCTACAATCAATAGGAGCAGAGTAGTGAAGGGAAATGTTAGGAAAACGGGAGAAGTTACTCCATTTTTTAAGCTTCCGTCGCGTGTGCAGCCTTAATGGTTTGTAACTTTTACATAGAAATCATGTATGACGGAAATAGTCTTTATAATATTAACCATAAACGCGGGTGACACCGCTGGCACAGCTAGTTTCTAATATAGCGAAGTAAGATTTACCTCAGCTTTCGCCAAGCTGAGGTCTAGTAAATAAATAAACAAATAAGTACATATTTTCAAAGCAATTAAGCTATTCATTGGCTTCATACAAACGACATAGCTGTGAGGCATAGCATACCTGTCACCTGGCACATGGAATACCCAAGCTACAATAATGGTTGTAGTTTGGGTATTGTAATTACGTACGTATATTTGCATCTCTAGTTCAAATCAAACTAGCCTTTGGTTTTGGTCAGGGCCTCTTAACGCTTGAGCAAGCGACTTTTTTATACAGGTTCTTGGCCATTAACATTACGTCGTTCTAAGTTCTACTAAGTTCTAAAACCAAAAATTCCCTGTACAGGTCGGGCCTGAATAACTTCGTAAGGAAGAGGAACATCGACGAAATTGATCAGACCTTAATGCCGTTCCCATACGCCAAGCGATTCTACCATACCGTTGGACCTAACCACTCGTACATGTAAGTAAGTGTTTTAGTTTAAAAAAAAAACATATGCTACTTATATTAATGGTAAATCGGGTTTCGGGTATGTGCTTGTGTAGGTGACAAGCTAGCCAGTTTTGTCATCATTTTTCACAATTTTTATGTAACTGAATGTGGTTCGTCTGGTCTTTTTAACTGGCTGAATGTGGTTAAAGGGGCCTGCTGCCCCTTTGACTCTGCCTACCCCTTTGGGGATTATGGGCGTTATGTTATGTTATGTTATGTTATGTTATGTTATGTTATGTGATCTTCAACTAATGTAATCGTTAAAAGCGTTGATACCAGCGACCTTATGTGGTTCAAAATGACTAATTCATATTTACTATGTAACCCTAATAATCTCCAGAATTTAGATAACACTATTCGTATGAATTATTTAATAGTGAGTGTGAGGTTAAATGGTTTGAACCCTGAGTTATTACCGCCAAGGATTTTCGAGTTGATCCGCACCCAAGCATGCATTCTTCACCACTTGCGTCCGGTATAAGATTAAATTCGGAAGTGGCATTAAAACACCCATAAGTACCCTCTTTAAACCCGTGAAATAATAAATATTAGGAGTGCATGTCAATAAACATATTTTAATAAGAATTGCTTTTCTAAAATAAAGTCTTAATGAAGAATAATAAAAATACGTACTGACTTCATCAGACCTATTTGTATTAGTGAACTGTACTACACTTGAACTGTAGGCATTATATGGATATTATAACTAGAAAAATTATATAAATATATGCGTATAAAAAGAATACAAGAAATTACCAGATTCTTGATTTATACCATGGATGAAACTATATATAACTTACTATAGTTTTATACCTTTACAGTTTATCTCTGACCAATTAAGATATCCCTTTTATTACACTGACATTACAAAAACATACATACATAACATCACGCCCGTAATACCCGAAGGGATAGGCAGAGTCATAGGGGCAGCAGGCCCCTTCAACCACATTCAGCCAAAAATATTACTGGGCTAGGTAAGATGGAAAATTGGGAAGATACATATATACCCACTGAAAATTACTAAGACATAACTTTATATTGTGTGAGTATAAAACCGATAAGTATTAATTTATTCTTCTTTGTGACAGGTCGAGTTTTGACAAGAAAAGGTACAGAGCAGATTACCCCATGGACGAGATTGATCTATCGCACTTCCCCATCGGCTCCAAGAGATCTCAAGACTTCTGGCCACTACGTTAAACTATTTGAATTCCATCCGATAAAGCTAGGTTCAACAAGCTTAATTTTTGCTCCATACTTTTATAAGTCTACTTATTCCATAAATACTCCATCTATTAGTCACACGAAACAAACGCGATGTCATACATCAATATAGTTCCTATAGCTGACGACTATATGATAGCATTAGTTGTAAAATGCATCTTTGAAGTAGATTAAGGAGACATCTATCTAGATATGATTTACTCAGTAAAAAAATGCGTCAACTCACTGTCGGGCGTAGTTAGCTGCGTTGAGTTGAACTGAAATTGCGCCATAACGCCGGAAAATGGAAAGCCCTGAGTAACCTTTGAGATGCTAACGTGTAATTTTCACACGCCAACTAATTTTGAAGACGTGTGTTAATATATCTGGCGCTTCAAATAATTCAACTTATTCTGATAAATACAATGACCTTTGCGTGTTGTAAAGTAAACGGCCGTTGTATTTTATGTTTCATGAGTATCTATTTATAAAAATATCGCTTACCTTACCATACTCGACGTAACAACATGTGATTCCATATCTCTTAATAAATAAGTATTATAATAATTACTCAAACAAAAATAACTCAAACTAAACGTAAGTCCAAAAAAACTCCACTAATAAAATTATAGTAGAATTGTACTCATATTTTAAGAAGAGAGAGGTTTAATTCAATGATATTTAAAATTAATTAATATTTTAAGTCAATGTACCTGTATTTATTTCTTCTTGGTAATTTGTGATACCTTACCAAGTAATTATTTTATTGTCAATAAATATTATACTTGATTAAAACTCTATAAGTGTTCTTAAAGCCTGTTTCATTAATCCCATTGTCAACACCAAGAAAGCATAATAAGCTCGTCAACGAAGGAAGGTATGAATATACACAGTTCAAAGCACAAGCAAGGACTTGCCGACGGCTAGCAATGTCCAATTTCAGATCTTAAATAGCGCCCTTTATCTTTGCATAAATAGCAATCACAATGTTTACGCACTTAAATCACTTTGTCATTAAACGCCTACAACAAGATTTTCAAAGCAACTGATGTACTTGGATATAACTTTTCGTAATTTAAAAAATGGTTACCTTCTTTACATCAAAAGAAAATTTGTGTCGTAACAGAATGACCAGACGAATATTTCTCTTTATTTTGAATTTAGGCCCATGATGAGGCGTATTTTTTTCTGTATTTAAGTAGTCCAAATAAATTGTTTCTTATTTAGAATTCAGCATACTTTAAATTAGTGCGTAAATAGGTAAATGTAACATAAGTCGTGACAAATAAGACAATTTAATGGCTATACACGCATGATGCTAATAAAGTAATCTATTGAAATATTTGCTCTTATAAAGTAAGATATCAAAATACCATTTTTTTTAAGAGTTGATGCTTTTATACATTAAGTCTAGCTTTCTAATTATGTAACCTAAAAACTAACTAAATAACTTACAATTTTGGGTACAATTTTTATTCAAAGCTATGTGTTAGGTAATGACGATCACTCATCTCTACATTTCCCCAGTTTTCCTTTGGCTTACCTAAACCTTTCATTTTATGTGTTTAATCGGAGCGTTACTTACTCATTGTCCAGTTTGTATCTTTTTGTTTGTATAAAGTACCTATTACACAGGAAAGACATGATATATGGCATCATCATGGAAGGGTATTTCCAGTTTTTACTCCCGTATTCCAGTAGGTTTTATTTTTATCATTCAGGGTATATTTTATTAGTAGATAACCGAACGATATATGTACTGTATACACGTAACAATTATTTTTTGATCAGATTTCTTAGAGCACATGATTGGTTTTTTATATGATAATCTTTACTAAAAAGCCAAAAGTTTAAACCAAGAGAATATAATAATTTTTTATCCCGAAAAAATATATAGATCCCAAAGGACATAGATAGAGATATCTATCTATGTCCTTCTTTACATACGTAACAGAACTAATCACACCCGGGCGGAGCCGCGGCAAAAATATGCAAAATATAAATTAATAGTTCATTTTATACTTCTTAACCACATACATACATACATATATATTATCACGCCCGTATTCCCCGAAGGGGCAGCTAGCCCCCATTACCACATTTATCCAAAAAATAAAATTGGGCTGGGTTAAATGGAAAATTGTGAAAAAGTAGTGACAAGTGGCTAGCTCGTCGCCTACATAATCACAAACCTAAAACCCGATATACTATTAGTCGCCTTTTACGACATGCTAGGTAAGGAACACAGATGGTACATTATTTTTAAATCCCAGACCAACATTGGACTCCCAGACCAACATGAAACTATGTTACTTATTACTAGTTAATACTTGTTAGTCACCATTATGAAAAATAATGCAGATCCGCTAACTAAAATTTTACAGTACGGTGTTATAAAGATTAACTTTAATTATTCTTAGAGACAAAGTCGTAAAAGAATCCAATTGAAGCAATGTACTACGAAACCAAGATGTCGTAGCTACAACTACAAAAATTCATATTGCGGATGCTATAGATCTAGTCATATAATAACGTATAATATAACATACACAATTTCGAAAAGTTCGAATCAGATGATTAGTTTTACTTTTTTTATTTAAAAAATGACTAGTTCGATTTTCGTAGTGCAAGGTTGGTTGCAGTCCTCGTAAACAATGAACGCCTAACGATGCGTCTCGGTCTTAGATGCATCGAGTGCATGAGACTGCGTCTTACGAGCACAATATAGCTTAATGCGGATAAGTTTCTTGTTGCGAATGCTTAGATGATAGGTTGTAATACGGCTTACGTGGGAATTAATATGTATCTTGGAGATTTGATGCACAATAGTTTGTGGTATTTCTCGCGATCATTAAGAGCTTAAACGTAATTACCTAGTGTCGTTGAAAACAATTGCCTAAAGCTCAGCTTTTCTTCGATCGAATAATATATTTACAGGGACTTATCTAATATACACAAACATACGTGTAAAAGTACATTTGTAAATACAATAATAAATGAAAAAATAAAAATAAATTACAAAATTACTCAACATATTAAAACATAAATCATTTATTTTTTGTAAGCTAATTAATTCTGGTTGGAGCTTATGATTTTATTTTAGGTTAAAATACAAGAATTTATTAATGATTATATAAATGACCATATGATTTTTTTTTATTAAGAAAGTGACTTAAACTGAGAGCTTTTTGCCTGAGCTGAATTAAAAATCAGAACGGTGAATGTCACCCCTAAGAATTAAAACTTAGTGTATATTATATTTATCAATGATAAAGAAAAACTAGTCTCCATAGTAGCCATTATGTTCCGGCAAAATATAGAAATAGGCGAAATCTTCAAAAACATAAAAAACAAAGTTCAGGTGCATTTGAATTGGATAAAAAATTGAACATTTTTTAGTTTTGGATTTACTGATTTTTTTTTAATTTTCTGAACGGAAAAAGTATTTTATTGGCAAATTGACATAAATGGATTCACCTACTTTCATTAAAATTTCAAACTTCTATTAATGGAAACTGCTAAACCGCACAATAATGTCAAATCACATTTCCATCATAAACTAATTTAATAACTAACCAATGTGGATTGCAGGCATGAGGGTATGTGTGTATGAATATATATGGTTGGTTTAAAAGGGTCCAAATAAGCTCGATGGCTTTGTACACGCAAATATGGGAAACAACCAATAAAAACATTTCCAAACTGCTGTTCAATAATTCTAAAGCTAATATGAAATATTGCGCAATACCTAAATACACATATAGGGAATTTATACTAATATATCATTTTGTATTGGAAAATGAAATAAGAAAGAATACTTTGAATATAATATGATAATAATGGTATATAAACAAGCAAGCTAACGAATTTAAGTATAATGCAGAAGTTTATGTGTGAATAATAATTAACCCAACTCAAGACGAGCGTTGAAATTTAAGTATACAGATTTATCCTAGATATAGTTTTAATTGCTGACCTACAAGTTACTATTACTATTCCCTTAAATGTTGGTGTCACCCTGCGACATCATATACAGTTGTCGTGCTCACGAAACAATACTGACAGCATAAGTCAATCAATAAATACACTTACGGGTTCTACACACCCCAATGTTTACAGAACAGTCGTCACTAAACTCATAGTGCCTGAATATTGAAGTCTACGTAGATAACACGTAGTAGCAAAGGACAAAATTGTGACTAGATAAACTGTCTTATGAAACATGTGTTTATTGTACAATGTACAAGTGTGATTTTTCTACGTATATTTGCAGATTCAGCTATTTTCGACTATTAAATTTGTACTTACATAAAATAAGCGAATATAAGAGCTAATTAAATGAGCAATAATTTTCTTGACTACTACTTCGACACACTACAATCTAATCATTGTTTCTTTAAACGAGTAGTTTAGACAATTTTAAATATGTAAGTATAAGGCCCTAATTAAGCATTAGTCTCTAATTAAGTAACCAATTTTAATATCAATTTAATTATAATTCAAAGAAAAACTCTACCGTTTCTAAGATTTTAAAGACATCTTATCAGATAGCGGCAATTTTTTCATTAAACCTCCCTAGCAAAAATGTAATCTGACAAAACAGCGTGAATGTATAAGCAAGCCCTAACGCATTACTGGACAAATGTGTTCATTATGTAGTAGTGTGTCGAAAAGACGAATTAAACGCTTCTAAAACATAGGTGCGGCACAGGCGGCGACTCAAGTAATTAAACTGCGCCGTGATAGCGCGCAATCGGCCGAACAATCTAAACTGTGACAAATAGCCACCGGTTGAATGTCAGGAGAATCACATCCGATTAAAATGCTACCGCTCTGCTTATTAAAAGCAACCTTATATGCTTAGAACAAAATTCATAATTGTTTGCTCATAGCGCTTGCATATATTTTAGCATTGGAATAGGAAGAGCTTCTCTAATTTTTTTTTGTGTTGCGGAAGATACGTTAAACTGATGGTCCCAGGCGGTATTGCAATATCGCAGTCGTTAAAATAAGCCACGTCGTTAGAGGCTTGCGGGTTAAACACAAATAATTTTGTTGTTGGCTGACATCATCATCGTCATGAGAATATTTTAGATTTCCAAGGCAAATAACTAATTTCCCTCAAGTATGTAAAACACAATTTGATTGTGGGCTCATTCATTCGTAACCAAATTATCTCTTTAAAATTGGACATACGTAACTGTTATAACACAATTGGTACTGAAAGAAATGAAGAAGAGTGACATAAGCCTATGTAAGTAGGATAAAAATCCTTCACAGCACTCTTACAAGATAGAACCTACTTATAACTTCGAATCCCCAGAGATTTGAAAGTCTAAATTAGTGGCTAACATTACAAAATCTTATTTGGAAAGTTATCCTAACAGTAAGTTATTCTATTTTAAAACACAATATCTGCAAAGTACAGTTAAAATTTGTCTTCTATGGGCAAACAGTCTTATTGTCAAAGGCTACTAAGTACTACGTTTTAAATTGAAATAATGCCCACATCCGTCCAGTCGTAGACCTCTCCTAATGAATGGCGAAACAACACACAACATACATTTACTGCTGAAAACATAGCCCTATCTCCTGGATTTTCCTTAAAAGTGCAACGTCCTTTAACGCAAGGAAGAATATTACTAAAGTTTAAAATGTTTAAGAAAATGGAAAAATCGTGCGTCATCATCAATAATGGATCACCATACGTACCGCACGTTTCAATTTGCGTTGTTAAAATTACCCTGGATGATGTTACTCGTAAAGTATAATTTTATTAGCCCGAATCGTAAAGATTTTTACCATGTTGGTTCGAGACTTAATAATAATGTGTCAGCTGTGTTTCTTGCCTAGCAAATGTAAAAACATTGTCAAAATATTTCAAATAAAAACTAAGTCATGTAACTTTATATTTTTTAAATTCCAGTTCTATATATCTCTTCCTCGAGGAAACCTGCACTAATTACATTGAAATATTAAGGGTGTGTAACCATGATCCAATTTGTCTAGTTCTCCTATCTAAGAGTTACGAAGGTCAGAAAAAAAAACACAGTGGCTTCAATGTAATTACCAGACTCGCTAAATCCTGGATCAAGGTTTAAGCGAACCCCGCCTAAGCACAGGAAATAACGCCAGCGAAACGATAAACCGTGAACAATTTGACCGAATCCCCTGTTAAAGGGCACAAAATAAATAAGGCACAATAAGAATTTAAATTAAACTGAATAAGATGCTACGTGTAAAAAATGATTTTTTTTTAGAATTAAATAATTCAGTACTTTCTGTTCATATTGTTAAAACTATTTGGAAAAAAGATATTATTTTTACCCTCATCAACAACAAAGTGTTTATTACAACGGAAAAGCACATCATTGCAATTCTTTGATATAATGAAGAAAATGTAATTGGTCTCAAAATGAAAGCAGCCACTGACTTGTATAGAAAGATAATGGAAAGTCAATGAAGTTATAGGAACGGGTAGGGCTGGCACATCCTTCATGTGTCAGCCTTTATACCATTTTCAATATGTTCAAATAAGGAATAAAGTATGCGAACCAGATTACTATTAATAGTGTAGCATTGGCAGTTAGATAATACGATGGAAAATTCAATTTGTTAAGCTGTCAACAATAGGACGAATACCTATAAGCTTTATTTTAAGATTTTAGTATCAGTACCCAGACGTTATAATAGAATAAGAAGTTATATGTTGTATACCGAATCGTTTGATTAATCAGCAATCTTAAGTAGTTTGGGTAAATGCTTTTAAAATCACATTTCTAATATTTGAAAACGAAATATTAGACATGTGAAATATTTATTAATAAATTTGTAAGTTAACTATATGAGCCACTATATATATAAAACACAAAAAAATTACATATAAATATCGAAAAATTAACTCTCTAGATGTCTGTTGCTGTTAAGAGCAACCCTAATAATGCCCGGATACTTATTTAATCTCGAATAGTCTGAGGTACTTGCTAACCTTTTAACTAGTTCCATGTGCTCGGAAATTAATCTGTTCTTTCACATAAATGAAGTCGGGTCTTATGAAAAGAATCTTGCTCGCTAAACATCTCACCGGATGTTAGGTAATCTTCAATCAATACGGTTAATACAAACAAGACATAAAATTTAAGTACTTAATAACGAGATGAAATTTTGTTTGTAAATTTAATTTCATCTTGTAATATATGTAAATATTTAAGACTAGATATGTTTTCAGCGAGAAGTCCGCCTTAATGATGGCAATAAGCGCCTGGCTCTCTTGGGCAAAAACCGGACACACCTCAAGCACTATATTTAGGTACCTATTACTACAAATGAACAGATCAACAAGGTTAAATTAATTGACGTTATTCCGTTATACTTTGCACCATTATGCAAAATCGTGTTTGTGCCTGCATTGTACCTCTCTGCCCTACATATTAAGCCTGCGGCGTAGGTACATGGGCGGACTTTAAGATGCCGTGCATTCTAACACATTGAGATGGCTATACAAATGGTATAAAATGAAGTCGCCGATATTTTAAACCACGCAAGAAGAAGGTTTATATGTAGGTACCTATAGCATCATATTTTAGTGTCGACCGTGCGAAACCAGGGCGGGTCGCTAGTATCTTATAATCCTTGAAATAAATAATGATTTAGATATCGTCTATTTTAAAAAATTAATAAGGTGTCTACAAGTACAAACACACCTTAAATATTTAAATTCTAATAAATAAGTTACGGGCTTGTGACATCAGAAAGCACATAGAAAGCCCAATCCTCTCCCCTGAAGGAGACTCCATAACTCATAACGTATTTAATGGATGTCCAAAGAATATGAATCTTATTTATAGTAGACGTCTAATCAGATGTCAGGAGTCTACATTTGACTAGCTGTCATAATTAAGAATATATTTTATTATAATATATTTGATATCGATAGCATTGTGACAACATCACTAGTTATAAGTTAACGGTGCGGTTGTGCGCTCCCTCTGTAGCTACAGGGTTCACACGTTCAAGGGATTACGGACATAGTGTCATGTTTGGCTGACGTTAGATTAACCTCGATCTGAGTGAAAGTTATTTGTTTAACTGTTGACTCAGGGTGTACACCACGATCGCATTAAAAGGCCACCACAAATATACTTAATACCTACACATTTTAAAAGCAACTCGGAAACAATGAATTAACTTAATTTTCTATTATAATAAATACTTATATATATGAAATATAAGACAACATCACTTACACTAATCCACGACTAAAGTAGGTAGCCAGAGCAATGGTTATCAGAGTCAACGAAACCAAACACCCAGACCTAAAACGAAGAAACTATTTCATCAACAAATATCTGTCCCGGTGTGTGGATTAAGCGCGTCTTGTGCTCGACGGTAAACCTGAACCACTCCACAGACGAAGCTGTCAAAGTAAAAATAAGAATACCATGAGTGGGGTCTTAAAGTACAAATAATACAAATTGTGATAACATCAGCCTGAGAGAACCCTCTGGTAGACCCTTGGGTGCACTCCTCGTAATTATACGAGTTCGGTATTCGACTGGCTCGATGGCGCATTCGGTAGTGACCCTGCCCTAAGAGTGCGCCAAGAATTGTGGTTTCGATCCCCACCCAGGAGAAACATTCGTGTGATGAATACTTGTGTTTGTTCTGTGTCTGGTTGTTAATATTAAATATTTAAGTATATATTTGTAATACCACTGTTGATTCTGATATCCGTAGCACAAGTGCTTAAGCTACTTACCTCGGAGTCAGATCAATGTATGTGATGTCGTCGGATATTTATATCCGCTTACCGTTCTTATGAGTAATATATTTTTATTTATATCTCATCTCGATCACTGTCGTGAGCGCGTAATCTTTGTTTACCCCAACTCAGTAAGGCCTTTAAACTTGTAGGGGCCCGGCGTGATCCCAGCTATCAATCACAAATTCATCCTTCTGATTGGATTTCGTCCGCATAAATTTTCTTCACAATACGGCGTTAGATAACTTGGCCAAAGTCGTTTGGTGCTGGAGCAGTGATAAGCACCAAGTTTTGATGTTGTGTGGTGACAATATAAACATGCAAATTCAGACAATTTCAGAGGCCTACAGCTATTTTTGTGTGTATAATAGTATTCAAAACTTGTTTATGAATTGGACCAATTTAACTTTTGACTTCTTTAATTTGTTAACACAGGTACTTTATCAAAACCTTTTTGTATAAAGATACACATAGCATGGTCAAGTACTATTCAGGATATTCAGTTATTCTGACAAGAAACAAGTTAGGTTTAAGAAAGACAATGAAATAACACAATTCTTCTTTACTTTTACTTGTACTTATATGATAGATGAATAAATAGTACATGTTATACATACTATCAAACTATTGTTTTATATATCAACTGACTGTGATTTGAAAAAGCACACATAATGAGCGTAAATAGTATCTACCTACGCGGATATCCGCTTCCAAGATACTATTTTGTACGAAAGTTCAATCCCTAGGTAGGTATACGTAACGCGAAGTCTAAGTATAGCTGAATTTAAATATTATGATTTATCATAAAGTGGGTTTTTATAATGTTCCTATTGTTTTTTTAGGTTTTAAAGACATACAATAAAGTGTCAAATGCATATTACCTATGTATTATTAAATAATGCAAGTTATTATAAATGCATTTTGCAGTATAAAATGAACACTGGCTACACACAATCAGGTAGAAAAAGAGCATAGATTTCATTGATGCCACATTCGCCGAAGGGGTACACCATTAGTCTCCTTTTGTGAGAGGCTAGGCAAGCAACATTCTTTTCATATCCCGGACCATCATGGTACTTTTATTTAAAAAACAATTATGTACTTCATATCTAAACTAACTAAATAATCCATGAGGTTTTAAGAGGAATTCGTCAAAGTTTATTATTAGTTTAATGATTCATTAACTTCAAATTTAATCTGTCGCAACCAAAACTTCAGTTAATTAAAGTAATTGCAACTACTTACTACAGGTCCCTACTAAACTTTATATTATATTTCATGAATTTATAAGATGAAGTATAACTACTATATTGTCAGTAGTTACAAAAGGAACTTAAGTACGATTCCATACGGCATCTAGATTACACAATACCTACTTACATAAAAAAATATTATTTTACCTCGCTAGGGAAGTGGTGTGAAGTTAAGTTAGTACAAACCCTATGTCCACTTAAGTATGTAGGTATAGTACTTATCTTAAAGTACTTACTTTGTATTTACAGACGGACGGCAAGTGAGTACGTAAGTAATAAAAAGACAATCACTGCCGCTGACAAATACAACGAACCCATCCCCTATTACTTGACCGCTATCTTCCTTTTAGTTAAATATCAGTGATTTTTCTGTCGTATTTATTGCGGGATACACCTACCACCTTGAAGAATACATCATTCGCATCTAGATACGATACATATTCGTTCCAGAAAAAAAAGTAACTAAGTATATAGTTATCGGAATAAATTGTACCTACATGAGTGGAGCCACAGAATTACATTTTTTATCAATTTGCAAGCGGGATACCGAACCTAGAAATCGATGTGAAACTATGTATCGGCCATATCTCATCAGACTAATACATCATGACGACACGAGCCGGTCTTATCTATCTTCAGAACTCTCATTTGAACGTTTGAAAGAGCACCGATATGTCACTACAGACTAAAGATTAAAAATGTTTGGCATTGCTAGTTTGAAATTAGTTTGGTTCAAGCATTCATTTAGTGAGTAGTTATTTTATATTGAACTCAATTTCTCTTTGATTATTCGGTTTACTTAGGTACTAAACTTGTTAAAGAATTACGTACCGACATACATATATATACACATTCAAGAATCCTTTTGCAAAACTATAACGTTTTTTTGCAAAATACATTCATTGTATATTTATTTATTATGACTTCATTTCCTTAACTTAAATAAGTAACGTAGGGATAAACGTTACTTATTTATTTAAACTAGTGATCACCCACTGGTCGAAATTAGACTATTATTAGTTTGATGTTTTTTTTAATTATTTTTGAAATATTAGCTTTCTGCTCAATGGTAAGGACACGCGCCTCTTAACCGAGGAGTGCGGGTTCAAACCCGGGCACGTACCTCTGGATTTTTCAAATCTATGTACGTATTCATACCACTAGCTCGACGGTGAGGGAAAACATCGTGATGAAACCTGCAAATTCAAACAACTTTGGATTTGTAACCATGAACCAAAAATTGTCTGGTTCCCCTATTTTAGGGTAACGAAGGTCAGATCGGCAGTCGCTTCAGTGTAATTACCAGACTCGCTAAATCCTAGATCATGGTCTAAGCGGACCCCTAATAATATAGTATTAAAATACGTATTACTTTGGCCTAAGCAAATTTATTTTAACTTTTATTAGGTTCGTTTTTGAAGTCGGTTTTTTTTTGTTAAAAATTATTGTATAATCTAACTGACGGTTTAAATAGAATTATAGTTTTTTTAATGCAGTCATCATCCCTATATATATATCTGGTCCCATGTTGGTCTGGGACTTGGCCCATGTTGATCTGGGACAAAAAAAAATGTGCCAACCGTGGTTCTTGCCTAGCATGTCGTAAGAGGCGACTAAAGGTGGTCATTCACGATCAGTCCGTTTGGAGCCATTCCAAATGACTTAAGCCAATTGGATTGTCGCCATTTACGTACCACACTCACGGTCACTCCAAACTGGCTTTCAGTTTTGTGTTGCCGTGGTTTGGTACAGACGTTCGAATGAGTTCGGATTCCGAAGAAGAACTTTTACTTTATACGGCGATTGTTTGTCATCACATAATAACCAGAAAATCAAAAACAAAATGGTGCAAAGAGTGGTTGAAGAAGAGGAATACCTTCACACACGTGAACTTGTTAAACGAATTGTCTTTGGAGCCAAATGATTGGAGAAACTACATGAGGATGGACGAACCTACATACTTCAAATTACTGGAACTTGTGACTCCACATATAATTAAACAAGATACTAATATGAGACAAGCTATAAGTCCTCATGAGAGGCTATGCGCTACGCTTCGTTTCTTAGCATCAGGGATGAACTACGAAGAATTAAAATTTCCAACTGTAATATCTCCACAACTCTTGGGGGTTATAATACCAGAAACGTGTAAAGCAATTCTCAGCGTACTGAAGGAGTACATGAAGGTTAGTATTTTTTGTATACCTAATAATTTGATGTTAAAGAAAGTCAAATTAATGAAAATAATTATATTTAAGTAATAATCAACATGAGACATAATTAACCAGTAATGTATGTAATTATTTTAGTAATACCTAGTCAACATAGTATTGTGTTATAATTAACAAATACTATTATAATTAAAAGAAAGGTAAGTACCTACAACAGCATCTCAAAGTAAACATTATACATAACTTACACATACTACGATACTTAGTGTTAGAAAAAAAATGTGTCTCTATCATTATTGGTGAAATTCTGGAGCTTAAAAATATTGACCAATATAGGTCAAAATCAAAATCACAACCTATTAAACTATACAACGTGCATTTTTAACCGTCTTATCTTAATTTTTAATCCCTTTTCGAGGGCATTACACTAATGAAAACAAACATTTTCCCCCAGAGAACATAGGGTCTAATCTCAAAAAAAAAATCACTTTCCCATACAAAAGTGATCAGCTGATTGATGCAATTTGTATGGGAAGGTGTTTTTTTTTGAGATTAGACCCTATGTTCCCTGGGGAAAAATGTTTGTTTCATCAGTATAATGCCCTAGAAAAAGGAGTAAGACGGTTAAAATTGCACGGTGTATAATAACAAAGTTATTTTATATTTTGATGTAGTTGGATACTATTCCAATTACATCAAAATATAAAAAAACTTTAAGTAATTATATATTTATTAAATACTTTAAGTAATTCTATATTTCTATTTTCGCAAAGCTTCTATGTAGCTACTCAATAGGACGTCGTCTTCATCGTGTTCGTCGTCTTTAGTCGAGGGCATAGTACTCTCATAAGACAATGTGTCATTGTATACATCAGACGATTGGTATGGCATTTGGACTTGTGGCGGCTGGTCTTGTAGAAGTTGAACATGTTTATTCTGTTGCAACTGGGCTGGTGGCAGTTGGATCTGAGGACTTCGAGGTGATCGATGTTGAGTCTGTTGCAACTGGGCCGGTGACATTTGGGTCGACGGTAGTTGAATTTGTGGAGGTTGGGCCGACAGCAGTTGAGCCTGTGTCATTTGGAAATGTTCATGTTGATAGTCAGTGACGATACGCGATGAATAGTTTAATTTTCCGCAGTCGGCGTAGAAAATTGCATCATTTATTATTTTCTGGCAGTATGAAGCCATGGCTTCTGGCATTGATCTTAATTTTTCAGCCACATGCTCGCCGTAAGAATTGTATTTTTGTTTCGGTTTCTGAGAATCTAGTCTGTTAGAAATCTTCGATAAAACTTCTGCAGCTGTATTCTTTATTTTTCTTTTAGAATGAATACTGCTGTAACTGCTGCTTTGAGAGTTGTTTGAAACGTTTGTAATAGTGCTATTATGAGAGGAGCAAGGCGAAGGTGGCTCCATTTCTACGAGGTCTCCGATATCCTGAAAAATATGGCATATTTTAATATTATTATTTTTGTTACAGATGCCTGAAACAGAAGAGGAGTGGAGAGTTATTGCAAGAGGGTTCGAAGAAAGATGGCAGTTTCCCAATTGTCTCGGTTCAATAGACGGAAAACACATCCGAATTATACCGCCTATTGGATCTGGATCCAGTTTTTATAATTATAAAAAATTCTTTAGCATAGTTCTCATTGCTTGCGCTAATGCAAACTACGAAATTATCTGGTGCGAAGCCGGAATAAACGGCAGGATATCTGATGGGGGAACTATAAAAGAAACGAACTTTTATGAGAAGTTAATTAATTATGACTGCAATATTCCGAATAGAAGTAAACCACGTAATAGCTCAAAAGCTCTACCATACGTGTTTGTTGGCGATGAAGCATTTGCCCTGAGGCCTGACTTTATGAAACCGTTTGGAAAAAATGCCCTCAACCAAGAAAGAAAAATATTTAACTATAGATTATCACGGGCTAGGAGGGTAATCGAAAATGTTTTCGGAATAATGTCGAACCGATTTAAAATTTTTCATACCGCCATCAATTTAAAGTTGGATCGAATAGATCTTGTCGTTTTGACGTGCTGCGTTTTACACAATTATTTACGACGATTGGTTCCTCATTATTCGCAATATGAATTATTCGACATAGATGACGAAACTATTGATGAAACAGTCCCCGTAATAAATATTGAACCATTAAATGTAAATACTGGCAATGTTGTTAACGATGCGAAGTTGGTGAGAGAAGAATTTGTGCAGTATTTTAATGGTGAAGGTGCTGTAAGTTGGCAAAATGAAAAAGTAAATTGAAATCAATTTTAACCGGTGTTTCATTTACCCTGCCTAATCTATTTAGAAATAAGATATAAATCTTTTTACTTACCTCATTTTCAGCTGTCGAACTATTCAAAACTGTAGCAACATCACTAGGTTTTCTCAATTCAGTATCTCTATCTGCCAAAAATAACAATAAATCGTAGTACCATAGTTTAGGTACATGAACATCATCGGCGCCGGCCCCTGACCGGTAAGACGATTTGACCTGAAAATAATAGTTGATACTTTGATATATTACGTTACAGTATATACAAACAGACATATTTTTATAGGGGGATTCGTTTTATTTTTATGAAATCTAAAGAATAAGTAGTCAACCGCACGTTAGTGATAACTAGGGCCCGGATAAATATGTTAATACATATTTTCAATTTACCAGATTAGCTGCGGTCGTAGCGCTTCTTTTTTTACGTTTTTGGTCCATATTATATGTACATACCTATTATGATTTTTTTAATACATATTTATCCGGGCCCTAGTGATAACATACTTTTACGAATTTCAACTCTACTACTACAGAAATAAGGCGCGTTGAAGGTCACCACTGATTTGCTGACAGTCAACCTGTACTTACCTGAATAATAAATAGTTATATTACATACCTTATTATGCTCCTTGTTGAATGAACTTCTTAGAGAATTAATTTTTTTGGTGGCAGTGTCCATGTTTGCGCTGGGATCTGTTTTTTTTAATATTTGTAGTAATTTCTCTGTAGCAGTCAATCTTTTTGTTTTATTTTTGTAATCTTTATCAGTTACCTTCCACAAGCATTCGAGTTCCCTATACTGTTCTATAAACTCAATCAACGATTCGCGACCTGATGCCATTTCGAACACCTACATGAAATCTCGGCCTCTAATCAAAACAATGCGGCTGTCGCGCTTGACGTCTCACGGCGGAATAATCACAGAATGGATGTCGGTTTGCACATTCACGACAAGCGCGGCGTGATGACTTGGCGCGTAAATCTCCCACTCACGAGCCGTCAGCGTGATGCCACGCCATCATGTCATGGCGCGACGCAGTGGATTATGGAACGATTGGAAATCCAGAGTTTTACATCACGCCATGAGTATTTGACACTCACGATCAAATTTTGGATGTATATCGCGCCATTTGACGCGATGGCATGACCGTGAATGACCACCTTAATGGTTTACGGGCTTTTGGGTATGTGACTGAGTAGGCGACGAGCTAGCCACTGGTCACTCCTTTTTCACAGCTTTCCATCCAACCCAGCCCACTGTCCCATGTTGGTCTGGGACTTAAAAAGAATATGCCAACTGTGGTTCTTGCCTAGCATGTCGTAAAAGGCGACTAATGGTATATCGGGTTTTGGGTGTGTGATTGTGTAGGCTACAGGTTAGCCGCTTGTCACTGCTTTTTCACAATTGTTCATCTGACCCAGCCCGGCTTTATTTTTGGCTGAATGTGGTTGAAGGGGCTTGCTGCCCCTTCGACTCTGCCTACCCCTTCGGGGATCATGGGCGTGATGTTATGTATGTATGTATGTATCATCCCTATTATAAACATAGCGGTCACTATTAACAAAGTAGGTAGTACCTACGATAAAACCCTTTATTAAAAGGTAGATCAATTCGGACATTTCCTCTAGGCGGTTAAAAAATGCCTCCCGAAACTAGTACTACTAGCCCAAATACCATATTTTTGTGTTTTTTGGTCGACTACCAAATTAATTCCGGAACAATGCCACCATTCCCGCTTTCCCGAATGAAGAAAACCTAAACAATGGGTGGAATGTACATTCATCAGAAAACCCTTGAAATGCTACTTTTTACATCTAGCAGGCAGACAATGATGCCGATGTATGAGTACGCGTGTAGAGGAAAACTGAAGTTTCTGATCTTTTGTTCTTGTCTATCGAATGGAACATCAATTGCCTTTTAAGATGTGCATTGTGATTCAATGTTTATTCATGCCCCAGTTATCTACGTGACTAGTTCCTACTTTAACCAAAAATATTTGTAAATCACTTGAAGTTTGGAAAATGTAGTCATGCGATAATATCTTTGCTGTTGTTAATGAATGAACGCCTTACTAAAGTTTGCCTAACTTATGTGTTGATAAGATGATAAACTATATTAATACATCGCCAGGAGAACGGTGAATACGACCTTTGATATTTAGCAATTGCTCTATTGCAAACTACTGTCGAATAATTACCCGTTATAAGCAATTACAAGATGTCATATGTGTACTACTTTACTTACTACTGTCATTCTTATTCTAATAATACAACATTATTTTAGCTCGAGATACAATTAAAAAAAACTGATATGATAAATGATATGAATATAAAAAATTTATGTTATTAACGTAAATTTTATTTTTGGCTTTATGTGGTAGAGGAACCATAATGCTGTTTGTACTTTGTCCACCCCTTTGGGAATTTCAGCCGTGATAATATGTAGTATGAGCAAGTTTATAAAAAATATTACTTTCTGTATGCTGAAGCCGAAACAAAGCAATTTATTTTATGAACCTTGATTATTCTTCAATATAAAGATTATTTTTAAAAATAATAAATTTCATCATTATCGTCCCGTGTTGGTCTAGGACTATAAAATAATTTGCCAACTGTGTTTCTTGCCTAGCATGTCGTAAAATGCGACTAATGGTATATGGGGTTTTGGGTATGTGATTGTGTAAGCGACGAGCTAGCCACTTGTCACTACTTTTTCACAATTTTCCATCTAACCCAGCCCATTGTCCCGTGTTGGTCTGGGACTTAAAAATAATGTGCCAACTGTGTTTCTTGCCTAGCATGTCGTGGAAGGCATCTAATGGTATATCGGGTAATGGGTTTGTGATTGTGTAGGCAACGAGCTGGCCACTTGTCACTACTTGAACACAATTTTCCATCTAACCCAGCCCAGTTTTATTTGGCTGAATGTGGTTGAAGGGGACTGCTGCCCCTTTGACTCTGCCCACCCCTTCGGGGATCACGGGCGTGATGTTAAGATAAGATAAATTTCATAAAATTACTTATTTATCTATTTGTAAAATCATGCGTGTAGGTATGACTCAATACAACAACAAATATATATATAACACTAAAAATATAACGATAGAAGAGAAAATAATTGTATTTGTGCCTAATTTTGCTTTGAAATGTATCTTTTCATCGAATATTGATAGTGATTTCTGTTTCAAATGTTTATCAAAGCAGTATTTTTCATAATTAAGCTAAATGCTGCCATTGTGTTGAATTCATAAAGCTTTTATAGGTATTTCAAATGTTACTAAATTGTTTTTACTTGATTATTGTGAATAATATAATTATTATTACCAAAACTACAACTTTAGATACTATTTCTTCCTCTCACATTAAGTTAATTTTATTTTTAGTTTGGTTAAATTTTATTTCATTAGACTAAAACTTTTTTTCGATTTTCAGAGAGGGCCGAGCCTTTCGAATCTTAATGTATTGATGAAATTAATCAAACGAAAACTCAATTTTGATCCCGCTGACAGAAAAGCGTTACTCAGGGCTACAGTAATTCTCTTACACTATTTGCTAGGTATACAACTATACGTAGCAACTACGACAAAATCGATAGAAAGCTTAAAGCAATGTGCCGAACTGAATAAAATCACATCAGGTTTGTTTTATTTTATGTATCTTATATATTTACTACTATTTTAAAGGTGAAGAGTTTATAAGTGTTTGCTTAAACGCGCTAATATCAGGAACTACAGACGGATTTAAAAAAATATTTCCGTGTTAGATAGCCCATTCATTGAGTAAGGCTATATAACATTAACTATAAACGTGGGTGAAACCGCGGGCACAGCTAGTAATTTAAATATACGTGAGTTTACAAAGCGCCGTCATTGAAAAATAAACGGTCGAGATCTCTGCTCATGCCTTTATAAATCATAAGTAAGTATGTATTATTCGATTAAAATATATGTTACAATGAGATGAAGATTCCTTCAAATCCATTCAGAAAGAAATTTGAACTCAAAAAACGACAGACATCAAATGTTTCATACATCCTCAAAAAATCTAATGAATTTGAAACTAATGAATTTAGATTTCCTGGTACCTAAAAGGTACAGATTTTATAAAGCTCTTGCATTTTTAGTACTTCTGGTCCAGATATGGGTAGTTGTTGCGAAATTAACGCTCCTAATATGCCTACTTATACATTATTGTCAGTAAAGATGTTTGCTCTCACATTTTCGAAATGTAACAAATGTTTGCACAGTGGAGGAGTCATTTGGCAAATAGGCCGGCGCTAGCCCTTGGCGCGTCATTACCTGAGCTTTGCCCTGGCACAATATAAAGTGCATGATAGTAAAAACAAAAATACAATTTAAGTTATGCCTGTTTACTTGTACATTTGTCTCATACATACATATTTATAATGACGCTCGTGATTCCCGTAAAGGGTGGGTGTTACGAACTTTTTGGCCTGACCAACGACAGTGAGGTGACATATAGACAAGAAAGGCTATGACATTGAGTAATAAATAAGACGACGACCAATTTAGCTACAAGACGACCAATTTAGCTATAATTACGACCTAATATTATGTTTATAAAGACTAATAAACATTTAGACCACATTTTTGACCTCTTCTTTATTACAGTGGGCAGAGCCCAAGAAGCAGTAAACTTCTTTAACGACTTTTAGCCAAAAATATAATTGATTAAAGGAAAAATTTGAGTCTAGTTCATTAGCTACATAATAAGAAACTCAATGCCCAATATTCCATTAGTTCTTCAATTATGCTAAGCTTGTTGGTCAGTTTGGGATTGTCGGTTTTTAGGATCTTAAAATCCATCTGTGGCAGTGACATTCTAAGTGGTATATCAGAGGGATGCTTTACTGTTGTTTACTCTCGCATATGATCTCTGTTTTATGCGGAATTTTTCCCTGTTTATCACTAATGACTTCAGCAGCCCTTCGAAATATTGACATGGCAAAGGAATAACAAAACATTTAAAGAACACTCATTTCATTTTATTACCATATAACGTACAGGTATATAATCAAAATAGTTGTGTGCTAAGCATCACAAAAATTGATAAAAATTGTTTACAGGTACATTATTTTTTTTTATTTTCCAACTGTTAAATCTTTGTTCACAGAGAAAACATCGACTAAACATATATCTTACAATACAACTCTAGCATTCTTATCCTTCTAAATAGTAATATTTTTATTATATTCCATAGTGATTATCAGATAAATTTCAAATATTTTATACAATAGATAAATACCTATAATAGATAGATATCTGTAACATATATATATAGGGACGAATCTACTTACTTCCTAATTCAAGAGAGAATTCATTTAAGTCGCAATCAATTTAACCAAATACTGCAAAACGTATACGAATCGCCCGTGATAACGAGTATTCAGAATCTACCAGCCTTCTTTAAATTATATCACTATACACTAAACATATTGGAGCAATGGTACGGACGCTTAATGGCAGGTTCGGAATGATCAACGCAGAGCCCGGACGTCTTGGGACCTTTTTGAGCCGATGGGGAAATGAGACAGGTCAATCTCGTCCATGGGGTAGTCTGGCCGGAATCGTTTCTTGTCAAAACTCGACCTGAGAAAAATTACAGTCAGAGACAAATCTTCCACATTATACCTTTTCAATTAAACACAAAACAAGGTTCAATTCAGACGGTCTCGTTGTCAGACTTTGTGTTAACAATTTTTATAAAACGGTACTAGTTCTTCATTTGACATAACTATATTACAAATATATATATGTATGTTACATGAATAAAACAAAAATACAAAATAGAAACAATCGCTTTAAGTACCTACTAACAAACTTTAAGTCCGTGGCATTACTTACTTACGTGCTTATAAAACTTTAAACTGTGCCTAAATACTTTAATACAGACAGACTAGTGTATTGATAATTTAGACAACATTACTTAATCCAAATATTGAGTAAAAATCCTACATTACATATATTCTTTAACAAAGAAATAGTCCCATGTTGGTCCTGGACTTAAAAAGAACGTGCCAACTGTAGTTCTTGCCTAGCATGTCGTAAAAGGCGACTAATAGTATATGGGGTTTTAGGGATGTCATTGTGTAGGCGACGAGCTAGCCGCTTGTCACTACTTTTTCACAATTTTTCATCTAACCCAGCCCATTGTCCCATGTTGGCCTGGGACTTAAAAAGAACGTGCCGACTGTGGTTCTTGTCTAGCATGTCGTAAAAGGTGACTAATGGTGTTTCGGGTTTTGAGTGCGTGATTGTGTAGGCGACAAGCTAGCCACTTGTCACTATTTCTTCACAATTTTCCATCTACCACCCAACTCAGTTTTATTTTTGGCTGAATGTGGTTGAAGGGGCCTACTGCCCCATTGACTCTGTGTATCACTTTGGGGATTATGGGCGTGATGTTATGTAAGAAATATTCTAGCGATATGCCAAAAATATAAAATCAATATCAGTAACGCAGGGTCGTTGCCATTTGATGCCCATTAAGAAAGAAAATACTTAAATACCTATACTAAAAACATTTGTTGGTTCTTAAACAATTTCCTTAGATGCATACATTGTTAAAGTCTCCTAATTTGTTTTTTGGGTATTTTAAACCGTGCAATTTAATCAAGTACAGTCTAGCGTAAAAACACTCCACGCAGGCATGAAAAAAGTAATATACACTAGTAGGTAAGTGTCCTGGCAAATGGGGGCCTTTTCATTAGGCAGATGTTTTTCTTTGTAAGTTTTCTCTAATAATACAAAAGGCAAAGTTTCATAAAGGTTTCCTTATCACTGGATTAGCAAGCTGTTTGTACAAATTCTCCTTTGCAAATATTTAAAAAAGAATAATAAAAATAGCATGTAAGGAGTAGCACGTCCTAATATTGTTTTAATATTGCCTTAGCTTAAGTAGGTATGTCAATATTTTTTCAGAAAAAGTTAAGTACTTTAAAAATTTAACATAATAATATGTACGTACATGTATAAATTTACAGACTTACCTTAGGTAGGTAAGTCATAACATATTTGAAGATGTTAAAAAAAAAAGATTAAAAAAAAAACACATTTAGATTAATAATTACCTAACCCAAAAGTTCTTTAATGGTGTAAGAGTTTGTGTTTGTTAACTAACTAACTAACTAACTAAACTTCACGCCACTTCCCTAGCGGGGTAGGCAGAGAGAACCGAACGCCATATGGCACGATCCTTACACACCTCACTCGCCTCTTCAACATTCATAATCCTTTTCATACAAGCTCTACGATTTTTATGACTCCTAACATCACCTTCTTTTAATACACGACCAATCTGGTCGTGGTAGGTGAGCCTGGGCCTTCCGCGGCTCCTACATCCTTCCACATTCGCATTGTATATCTGTTTAGTCAATCTTTCGTCATCCATTCTTTCCACATGTCCGAACCACCGGAGCATGCCTCTTCTTACCTTGACTCCGACGCTGTCCTTCAGACCAACTCTCTTTCTTACATCATCATTCCGAACGCAGTCTGTGAGCGATACACCGCAGATTTTCCGCAGCGCACGCATCTCGACCGCGTTTATTCTACTTTCATGCTCTTTCTGCCATACCCAACTCTCGCTTCCATATGTTAGCGTAGGAATCAGCACCGCATTGTGTATGGCGAGCTGGGCCTTCTGGCTTAAGATTTTGCTGCCTAAAAGTTTTCCTAACGCTCCATTCACCCTATTCCCTGCATTCACTCTTCTTTCTATATCAGCGGAGTACCTTCCATCTCTCTGTGTTTGTTAATTTGAAATAAATTGCGCTTTTTTAATTTAACCTTCATTCTATGGGGGAAAAATATAAAAGGATCCTTACACTGGCATATCGATGTCATAATGGTTGGAGCTGTAGGGACGGTAGTAGCGCTTCGCGTATGGGAACGGCATCGACGTCTGGTCAATCTCATCGAAGTTCCGCTTCCCTATGAACGTGTTAAGCCCGGAACTGTGAACAGAGACAAAAAGCCCACTCAGCATCAAATCCGGACATACGTTATATAAAAATAAAATAACTTTATTTACTTGAATTTGAGTTCAAATTATGATTACACTATCCTACTCAGTATTGGTAACATCTGCCACGCCATTATAGGTCGCAAAATGTAAAAGCATTAAAATTTACGTACAGCTTTTCATTACACTACGAAAGTGGCCTTGCTTGAACTTTTCGAGGCAAATAATCAAAAAACTAGTTAGATATAAACAACTTTTTCTCTAAATTTGAAAATAACACTAAAAAAAAAAAACGTTTTAAATGATCTTTTTTTAAATTATTTTAATTGACGTACGTAGGATGAAGTTAATATTCGCAACAGCAACGCCATGTAAGTGCCAAAGTTTTAATTAACGGCGTGCTATCATGTCCTTTTTTCCCTTACGTTCCGAACTATAGTTAACGAGGCAGATTTTCGCTGCACTCACCGGTCGATCTCGTCGAAATTGCGCTTAGGGAGCACATCCCCGTAATATCCGCTGTACTCTGGAGCAACGGGCCACAAGTCGTGTTTGCCCGCGCCCGCGCCCCCGCCGTACGGGCTAAATAAACAGTTTGTTTTACACATCAATTGACTCACATTCCGGCTATCAATTATTTTAATTGCTTATCCTAGTCCATTTCGTATTGAAAAATACAAAATGAACTTGTATTTTTTATGAAGTTATCTTTTTTTAATTGAGCGCTTTTTTAGTTGTTAGGGGTAATATTTATTCACAAATTTGCTAGATTAAACATTACTGCCCTATTGCCACTATTGAATTATTAATTACTAGCTGTGCCAGCGGTGTCACCCGCGTTTATGGTTGATATTATAAAGACTATTTCCGTCATACATGATTTCTATGTAACTTTAACCATTAAGGCTGCACACGCAACGGAAGCTTAAAAAATGGAGTAACTTCTCCCGTTTTCCCAACATTTCCCTTCACTACTCTGCTCCTATTGATTGTAGCGTGATGAAAAGTATACTATAACCTGCCCAGGAGTATGAAAAATAATTGTACCAAGTTTCGTTAAAATCCGTCGAGTAGTTTTTGTTTCTATAAGGAACATACAGACAGACAGACAGACAGACAGACAGACAGACAGACAGACAGACAGACAGACAGACAGACAGACAGACAGACAGACAGACAGACAGACAGACAGACAGACAGACAGACAGACAGACAGACAGACAGACAAACAGACAGACAGACAGACAGACAAAAATTTTACTGATTGCATTTTTGGCATCAGTATCGATCACTAATCACCCCCTGATAGTTATTTTGAAAATATATTTCATGTACAGAATTGACCTCTCTACAGATTTATTATAAGTTTAGATTTAAAAACGTAAACAAGTAACAGGGTTGATTGGTAAGTAAGTAAATATGAATTACAATAATTATTGGTCCAAATAAACAAATTTTAATCGCACACAAAGTTAACATATAAAATAAACCAACACGTGTACCTACATACAGGATGTCGGTTTACTTATTAAAACAAACATGAAAGCAAATACATTTATGGCATCTACGCATCACGGCTGTCTGTCACTAGGGATTTCAATAAAAACACCTATCACCCAGGTATACGTTTGTTTAGGAGCTTTATTAAAACATGAGATTCAGCGTGTGTTCCAGTTCGGAAGGATGAATTCAGTTTGAGAAGTTTACCGTGTTATTGGTAAAAAATATGTTAATAATATACTAAAATTGTTTGATAGGTGAGACGCGATTGCTTCATCAATTTGTAGAAACATCAACAACACTACTAATTTAGTAGTTTATAAATAAAATAATACAAAAAAAAACTAACTAAACTTCACGCGACTTTCCTAACGGGGTAGGCAAAGAGAATCGACAGATAAATACATAGATTAAAAAATTAACATTACTAGCCATAGCTTAAAAATGTAATACAAACATAGGTTTGACATCAAAAATCAAGTTCGCTCACCTATATTCATAACGCCTTGCCATGAGATATGGAATCAAGCCATGTCCCGTCTCCCGCACGTCCCTGATCAGATTACCGCTTCCTTGATGATCCAAGACCCGAGCTTTAGGACCTATCGGTGCCACAAAGTATTAACAGACACAAAAAAGTTAGTAAATTAAAATTTTAATTTGAATCTTACCTCTCATATGTTGAGACTGTTCTTGATTCACAAAGTATAACGAAAAAGGCATATAAATCGGTAAAGGAGCCAGTAAGGAAAAAATAGAACGCAACATCAGACGTCAATACCGCTAAACATTTATTTTAAAATATTCACAACACCAATAAATTACAATTAACAGTGACAAGAATTAGTAAAACGAAACATTATCACATCTTATATGTTGCATAATTTAGAGAAAAGGTTAAATTACGAGTATTGTAATAGCTAGGTACATCTCATTGTTTTAAACTAGATTGCCGCCGCCAATGGAATCCAGACTGCGTATGAACTTCCCTCCGACGACAGAATCAGACCTTCGAACAAGATTTCCGCCACCAAGCGAATCCAAGGTCTTTTTAATTAAGTTCGGTCCACCAATATGATCTAGGTTCTTTTTGACCAAAGTTCCACCACCAATGGGATCGAGATTTCTCAGAAAATGGCCTCCGTTGCTTATTTCCCGATCATGGATAAAGTTTTGATATCTACTGTTAATATCGTCTGTGTTTAAAAAGGCATCGCCATAACTCAGAAGTCTGGCCATTAGGGGGGAACTACCGATGTTATCGTAGTATCCATTGGCTCCGTTTCCGTAGCTATTCTTGCGCTGAAACGCATTGCCAATGCCTAGGTTCCTTGCTGCCAAGCCATAAGGTCTACCAAATCCAAAACCATTCGATCTCTTCTCCATAGGATTTCCAATTTCAGTGAAATTCGGTTCTTCCGGACTGCTTTGATAGTTTTGAAGAAGTCGCATTAAATCTTCATACTTCTCTTTCAATTCTGAAACAATATCAGTACTAAAATAACGATATATTCTAAATGATACGGTGCATGTGCACAAAATATTAAATAGTACTCACCACGAGTAAGGAGAAAAGACGTCAGTGCTTAAGAAGCTCGTGCCATTTGATAGTGCAGATACTAACATCTGAGGAATGTGCATCCGCCACCAACAAAACGTAGGTCAGTGAACCAAATACCTAGTGCAGTAATTAGATCAAAGACATGAGAACAAATGTGCATTGTGTCAAGAAATAATAGCAGCCGCATGTCGTTCAAGAAAATATGTAGATAAGTGGTGAGAGTAGTGCTGAGGGATGTAAACAGTGTTGTATAGGTAAAGGTCGTGTGCTCAGGTGTAAATTTATCAATCTAGAAGTAAAGGTGAGTAAATATTTGTAAATATGAAGAAAGCTTTGAGAGGACGGCCAATATTAAAACACCGAGGAATTCGTTCAAGAACAAGAAACGTTAAATTAGGTAAGAAATAATTTTATTTTTTGCGATAGATATCAACCTAAGCCGTGATATGAATTTTGATGGCGGAACCGCGGTTTTTTAATTAATATTGACCTCAAGATACTCCGAGAAATGTGCCGTCTCGTAATGTAATTGTGCCAGGGAGTCATCCAAAATTGTGTAAAAGGGTGTATTCGTGCATAAGTTGACTGGAATATGAAATTCAAAATACACAAAAGCGAACCGCGTAATGTAAAATGATTGTTACAATTATTATTATTACGATATTAAAGGTCTTCAAGATCTATCTATCGATCTACAGATCGATAGTTAGATCCAATGTCCATAAGTATTTTACAATGAATTTAAATAGACCATAAAATAGGGGCATACTTTAATCGGCAGTCTAACATTATGCTGAAAATACTATATAATAACTATTCTGCGTATACTATACTCGACCGGGCGCGACATGCCCCTTTTTATTTAATAAGAGTGTTGTATTCGGGACACTTTTAGTCGGTAACATTATCAGCAAATCTGGTTTTTGTGCATTTTAAGTTATAGTATAATTCATTGGGGTGTGTCGAAAGGTAAACTGTAACTGTGGGAACTCACCCGAGTCGTAGCGCTCCCCTGCGCGCTCACCGCCGTTCACTTCTGATTCCTGAACAGAAAACACGTTAATAAATAATGTACTCGTTGCCATGCCTTGTGGGAAACGACATCACACGGCTTTAATGTATTTGTACAATGTCACACACATTGGAAAATATTTTCGTTATTAATATATCGCCAATTTAAATCATAGAAAAGATCTCTTAGATAGGATTTAAAGGCTAAAATATCCAAATAGGATTATTATTATTTTCTAGGATTTAAATGGCAAAATTTTAATGATAAAGTCACTGAAATCTATATTTCATCATCTAATCCTCGAGATATATGTACTACGTAGTACTTACTTATAATATCTCGATGATCTAAATAATCAATAAATTGTCTGTCATTAATATTATCTCTCTAAAACAAGGATGCAAGATCTTTTTTTAAGGTCAATCAGAGCCGGAGATTAGAATATGTCCAGCCAGTTTGCCTACTCAGGACTTATTCTATAATCCGATGATAAGAATTTTCCGGCTCTGTGTTCAATCAGAAAATTATAAAGGTACTTAATAATATATAATTAAGTATCGTGTCTACCTTGAAAGGATTTGTTTTAAATTTATAAATTCAAAAAACGACGTAACAATTTATTAAAAAATCGAAAGAAAAATTACAATCCTTAATTGGAAGCTTAAGTTCCTAGGCATAAAACCCAAAATATTTTTACAGAAGGGTAACAACTTCATTGTTTGTAAATCAATTCTCCGAAATAGAATAAGGGATTTTTTGAGGATTACTTTTAAATCTGTACCAAATACATACCAGAGCGGAAGCCTCATTTCAATTAACGAAACGTATCAGCAAAACATAATGTACAAGGAATTTGCATTCTTCTTTGCGAATATATTACAGAGTAGATTACCTGTGTATCTGCCATTTTATCCAGAGGGATATCTACCAGAGTTTTTCAAAGTAACAAGAAAATCTATGTATATACTCGTACTTTCTTTTGAACAAACGTTTTACTTTCATCAAAATTTAGCTGGACTCGTAATTTAATTTTTTAGGATCATTACCGTACCTACTCCATTCTGTGGACTATGCTATGCCATGCATAGTAACAAGACAAGATTTAATTAGAATTATCGGGGATTGCGGTATATGTTAGTAAGAATATTTTCTAAACCTTGCGAGGAAAGAACTCTTAGACACCAGAATATGTTCAACATTCTAAGCTATATTTTCAGTTCTTATAACTTGTCTATCGATTTTTTTCTATCAGATACAAAATATTATCAAAATGTGTTCGCAGAACCCTCACGCCACGTAGGTTTTTTGAGCAAACAAACTGTCCGTTATCGTTAAGGCTACGAGATGGCTACGGTCTGACATGCGCTACACCGCGTAGCGTATGTTAGTTCGTAGTAAGTAAAAAGGGAATAAAAAATTCTCTAAATTGTCTAATGACTAATGTATATATAAATATATTAAAGCTTTGCGAGTTCATATTTTTTGTTTTAATATAGGAGATATCTCTCCAATGTCAAAATAACAGCTTATTACTTAATACTTTTGAAAATATACATATTGGCTGTAAGACTCTAACGCTTTCTTATTTCATTGCGACATTTCGACAAAAATATATTACAAAATTACTGAAATACCGTGATTTATGAAATTAAAAAAGGTAAGTAAGTCAAATTTATTCAAATAGTGTATTTTATTTGGTTATATCAGGGTTTGTTTATTTCATGATTAGTTTTAATTTTACTGTAAAATAAAATGATAAAGCTACTTTAATGGTTTTACTTTTATTATATAATAGTATACATATATTTTCTTTTATCACTAGTATTGTTCTTGTATCGCTAGTAATACATTAAATATCGTTTTCAGGTCGAAATAAGTATCGTTCTCGTTATCGAGGGACCGGGTTTGTGAGTAAAATATAAACTTTGTTTTGGGCACCATGGCGATCCACTAAAACAATGAAAGATTATGTATTCTATAAGAATAATATCAAATAAAAGATTTCAATAATATGATGTTACTTACTTTTAAACTTACGACAGTAGAATCGGTAAAACATTTTCTATTTATGCCAAAATGTCTTGCAGTTTACAGCACAATAACTGCTGTGATCCAATTTTGTTGGCGGAATAATGCGATTACTAGTTTGGAAGTTAACAGTTTTCTTTTAGCCAACATTATTTCTACTTTTGGACACCGTGCGCGCTGCGATAGATTATATTACCCCCACCTAGTACATCGCACCCAGGGAATACGATATTATTATACAATATATATTTTTTAAGTATAAATATAACTTTAAGGATTGCTTTTTACAAAAAAAAATTGCGTCTATGTCTTTTCTACCTATTGCCAAATGGCTGTTCCTAATATGACGAAACTTTCTCTAGCTGAAGATTACAAAAAGAAACTCAAGCAACTACAAGTACTTTTTTATCTAATAAATAAAAAATAGGGTTTCTGTGCTTAAAGTCAACAGCTAGTAAATAGATATTTAAACTCATAAGTACTCGTCATTATTAGTGACACGATGAAAGATTATGTGGGTTTGTCACTCTTATCTAACACATATGACAATTAATCATAAAATTGCATTTATCATTTATGACATTTATAGATTGCACACATTGACGTAACAATGAAAAAAATATATCAAACGAGGAAGAGTTAGAATTATTTATTAATTCGGTCAAGGAAATATTTATTACTAATTAATAAGTGGTTTGTCATAGAATGCAATTTTTATTAGAATTGATTGTTGTTTCCTCAATAACAAGCGGATGGCACACACAGCCACAGCAAAAAGACCTTGCTTCCTTAAGGATTATGTCAACTATCCACCTAATGACAAAATGCGCGACATGCATTGTTTAGAGGCCCTGATGAATCATTTTCAACAAATTCGACCCCTGTCTAATTACGGTGTCGAACCTATACGCATCCGTTAAGTCTTTTTTGAGGCATAATGTTTTAATTAATAAATAAATGTTTAATTTATAAAATAATTAATTAAATAACCCAAACCAATTAATCGGTGACTCATTTACACTACACGCGCCATCTCATACTTTATCTTCACTCACATGTACTTCCTGTATGTACTTACCTGATGAGGATCAGCGCTGCAGCAGACTAGCAGTGCGGCGATGGCCAAACATAGCGCTCCGCCGGCCCCACGCATCGTTGTATCTAAAACAACCAAACATTATTCTGTTTCATCAAAGTTGTGATGTTTTTCGTAATGTACTAGGGTACTAAAATTATTAACAAGAAATTTTCTCTGGGACAGTGGGAAACCCATCGCTGAATTTAATACTAAACGTTTAAAACTACTATGATTACGATTTCTACTACGATTTCTAGAACATACATGCCTCCGCCTGAAACACTTATAGAAGTAGGCAGAGTTTAAGGAGCAATAAGATCCTTAAACCTCCTTATATATTTAATTTCAAATATAGTAATTCATGGTTAGATCAAATAAAAATGTGAAACTACATATAAACTACATTTAAATTAATTTAAAACCCTTATGGTGCGATTTTAAACGTCCCAAATCAATAGACTATTAAGTCTTTTACTAACACTATTGTGTTGTTCAATATCATACAATTCTCTTACATATATAGGTATCGATTTAATATAAAGATTGAATCAAATTAACTAATTAATTAATTAACCTAATTGAAAAAACGTACCGAGTCGGATCTTGTTATTTCTACAAATAAAATGTGTTATGTACTTACATTAATAGAAACTATGTAGGTATGTAGCGCATTAAGTAGGTAATTAATTTGCTAACGATGTAAGTTTGTATTAGCGTGACCTCTAAATGCAACATTAAAGACTATTAAGCTTTAACTAGAATAATATGTAAAAGGAAGAGAAATTCAGTCTTACATTCCGTTGATTCTCACAACATGGGTTTTATACAAAAGCAAATTGCGCGCGTTCTACGCAATATCTATTATTGCATTCTAATAAATGTCGCTATAAACGTAACCTTGATTCGTCGATGCAGACATAAAATGTTATATGTCAACCAATTCGTAGTTTATCCTGTATATTTTTTTCGTTCGTACTGAATTGAAATGTTCCGAATAATAATAACATTTATTTGAAAATCTAATAAAATGGTGAAGGACAATTAAATGAATATTTACAGGAGTACCAGTAATGTTTAAAGACGTCATTAGGATAGTTATTATTGCATGCCTGGCTTTTTGTGAATGGTAATATAAAAAATTGCATAGTTAAGATATTTATCTGATAATGGCCATGACTTGTTTTAAACGCTACACCATTTGTAACTCCTGAAAGACATCAACGCGCTTTCGTTGTCTTAAATAAACCTAATCGAACTCCCTCACGCTTCGCCCTCGTCAATTTTTGATTATCGCTACCCAATAAGTAAGTCTAATTAGGAAGACGGGTTTTATAAATATTATATTAGCGTCAGGAGATAAAAGGCTTTTTAAGTATTTAAGGATCATATTTAAATTATGTGAAACATCTACCTCTATTATCTCGAAAATATCTAAATATTTATCTGAAATTACTATATTGGTGTAATTAAGTAAATAATCCTTTATATCGTAGGTATTAGGTATGCATGTGTATGCGGCGAACACTTTAAATAAGTACCTACTTATTTTCACAATTTGCCATCAAACCCAACTCAGATATATTTTTGTCTAAAAATGTTTTCAGAAACTTATTATAGATTAAGGGTATAATCGTATGTAAAACCGATTTAAATAGTGAAATGTGCAATTAACCCTGAAATCTCGGAAAAAAAAATCAAACTAGCTGCTAATATACATAGTTAAAAAAAAAATATTGGATTTTGAATTTCACTTTTAAATAATTTCAAAATATTTACAAACTTTTACAAATTAACTATAGAGATGCTGTGATCAAAAAAATAAACCCCAAAAAGCACATAAAATTTTCTTTTTATACTCAAAAGAATTAATATTCACTTTTGAAATAGTATTCGTCTATCTTAAAAAGATTTTTCCAACCTCACTTAAAAATGAAAGTATTAACACAATATCATCAAAACTAGTTTGTAATTGTTCTAAATCTTGCTACTGAAAATTCAAAATAATAAACTGTCAATAAAAGTGTATGAAAAATACGTAAAAACTCCAACCTGAAGTAATGAAGTGCGGATGTGCGGATGCGATATGCCTCGGTCGGTGCGGCGGTGCGCTGTGGCTCTGGGAGATCTGCGGGCGCTTTTATACGCGCGACGCGGCCGCCCGCCTCGACCGCGGCGCCGCGCCGTGGGCGCGCCGCCCCGCACCACCGATCAACACAACTCATCAGTGTTATTTTTTAACTTAATAAATAGTGACAAAGATAACCTGACAAACTTTAAACTGAAAGTGACTAACTAGAAGTGAAATGATTAATTTAGCTACGCGAATTTGCATCTTAGAAACTTTCGCATTTTCTTTTCTTATATGTGCATTGTTTGAAAGTCTGGCTTATTGTAAATATTCAAAATTTACATTTATTTTAGTTATTTTAATTGACACGAAATATTATTTCCGAACTCTTTCCATATCAATTGTTCAAACTTTGTTTCATGTCAACAAGTACATACTGCGATTCCAATGAAACTAATCACTTTGAGATTTGAAACTGAAAAATAACACCAGCATTTAAAAATATTTTTCCAGACTAGTTTTCAAATTGCCTTTTTACAGTATGTCCGTTTGTTCACTAGAAGTCAAACTCTTACTTAATAATATTATATTAAAAAAGAAAAGATTTTATTGTTTATTTGTTTAAATTCGATACGCTCCGAAGCTACTGGACCGATTTGAAAAATTATTTTATCCCTGTATTTCTAAGGAAACTACGTGAGTAAAACCGCGGGCGCTGCTAGTAATTAATAAAATATATGAATTAATCTATACTTATAATAAATCTGTAGAGAGGTCAATTCTGTACATGAAATATATTTTCAAAATAACTATTAGGGGGTGATTAGTGATCGATACTGATGCCAAAAATGCAATTAGTAAAATTTTTGTCTGTCTGTCTGTATGTTCCTTATAGAAACAAAAACTACTCAACGGATTTTAACGAAACTTGGTACAATCATTCTTCATACTCCTGGGCAGGTTATAGTATACTTTTCATCAAGCTACAATCAATAGGAGCAGAGTAGTGAAGGAAAATGTTGGGAAAACGGGAGAAGTTACTCCATTTTTTAAGCTTCCGTCGCGTGTGCAGCCTTAATGGTTAAAGTTACATAGAAATCATGTATGACGGAGATAGTCTTTATAATTAGACCGCTGGCACAGCTAGTACTAGATAAAAGTTTCGAAAAAAGGCATACCATAGAGATATTTTGTTTCACTTGAAACGAAAAATATGAATAGTCAAAGTGCGAAAAACTCGAAATGCGAGTACCAGAGCAGTAAAGTAACACATGATGAACTTTGTCTTATTGATGAGAGTTACGTACTTGTTGAGGTCCCGCTACGGCTTCGTTTCAACTTGGATAACTGCATGTAGGTAGATCAATAATCATTTCCAAACTTGTACGTATATAATCGACGCAAAAGCTAACTTAATACAAGTTAGCAACGTAACTACCTTTATATATGTATACAAGTAAAGTGGTATAGTAGTTTGCCATTTAGGTAGAGGCCAAAGCTATCCATATTTAAAAGCAATAATAAACATATTCCAAAATTTTGAGTTCGGGCAATGGTGGATCATCTTTTTGGCAAACAAGACTATATTCCTCGAGATAGGAGTATACAAAGAAAACCCTCGCGGGAGTTTCTCAATAGGTAGGTAAACATACATATTCTAGAACCATTTTTTCATTACGCACAATAATTCTCCCTCTTGATTTCTTCTCTCCCAACATATTAATTTAAGGTAGTAAGGTAACCTGGGCAGCGCCAATGAGGTGCTAAGCTAGAAAGCTATCTTTACATAATATGTCGCCTCTGTATACAGGGGTTGCGTTAAGACGTTTCAAACGCCATACTTTTATTTCAAAAAACCGCTTGTTGACAAAAGGGCAAGAACTGATTAGTTGCAAAGTCGACTAAACACACTCACCTACCACAAGATATCTGTGAGAAAATGAGAAATAAACGTCATAGCGATATGCACAACAATATATTTGAATGCATGTGGAAAGGATATTTTTATCGCAACTTAGCAAAATGCCCGAAAGTGTTAACAATGTGATATTGTAGGAGTTATTTTTAAAATATCAGATGCAATCTACTTCGTTCGACTGGATTTAATAAAGGCTACAGGTGACTTTTTATTATAATACAAGGATATAAAGAACATCAGTACAGTGAGCTCGTGAAACCAATTTGAAAATAATTTTGAACTGAAGGTAAAAATTTATGTCAGTCAGTATTTTTTTCAATTTATCAACTTCATTTTTTTTTGTCCAAAACTGTTTGAAAGGTCTGACTGCTTCTTGCACTCCACCTACTAGAGTAACTTGGACTTGATGTAATATGTATGTATGTATTTATCAGTTGCGAAGAATCGCTAAAATTCACCATAGTTTCATAGATGAATATTTAGGAACCCATAGTAGACAAATAAGCAATTATTTATTTTTTTGTATCAAATATAGTTAGATATTTTTTAACGATATTTCTAGAGAAAAGAGATAAGAAACCTACTTTCCAAATTTGTTTAGACAACTTTAGATAAGTTGAATACCACAATACGCGAAGCGATCGTGTTGAGCCCAATAAGACTAGCCGTGACGTTTTTTACTAGGTTGTTATTTAATGGAAATATATCTATACTAATACTAATAATATTATAAAGAGGAAAGATTTCATTGTTTGTTTGTATCGAATAGGCTCCGAAACTACAAGACCGATTTGAATAACTCTTTCACCAATGGAAAGCTACTTTATCAGCGAGTAACATAGACTATATTTTATCCCTATATTCCCACGGGAACGGGAACTACGCTGGTATTAAATAAAGAGGTAAAAAAAACTTCTTGGTTTCATATGAGATTTTTCAAATCAATTTAATAACGTACTACAATTAAATTCTATGGAAAAGATCGTAAAACGTCAAAACTTGCATTCAAATAACCATGCATGTGTACTTTAATTAGGTTTTTCTGGTCCTTCCTGCGGATTATAAAAGTCAGGTAGACAGATGACAGATACTTCAAATGTGAAGGCATCATCCAATTTGTCTAATTGCTCCACCTACAGATCACAACGCTCAGGATCTTAGCCCAACCGGAATCATAACACTAGTAAGAAAACGAGTGGAATAAAGTACCTACCTAGCTCTAATGCATCGAATCTTACAATCTGTAGGCGATTTAAAAAAACTGTTAACTGTTGAACCTACATGTTAAGACTGGAGTAGAACCATTTCCAGTGACTATAGGGACGTGTCCACCGGGTCATTGCAAACGACAGGTACAAGCGCAGCGTTGCAAATGAATGACGTTGTGTAACTGAAAGGGTGGACGCGGCTTGTGTAAAAAACCCAAGGGTAATAATGATAGCCAGCTTACCAACTCTCCAGAGAACCATACGTGTCTACTTGCAACTATTATAAATTATATTTAAGTAACTTATCAATCAACTCATACGGAACCTTGTAAATATAACATAATTGTTTAGACCTTCAAAACATATTTTTACACAACTTCCCTAATTATGCAACAAAACTACTGCCTAAAACTTGACAGTAACATAATAATAAAAATAATATCAGATCCTTTTCAAAATAAAGTACTTTTATTGTGTATTTGTAGACTCGTGTAAGAGTAAAACAATAAGTTTAATTTGATACATACATACATTCATACATAACATCACGCCTATAATCTCCGAAGGGGTAGGCAGAGTCAAAGAGGCAGTTTGTTTTCCACTTTTTAGGTCAAGGATTTTAAACGTAATTATAAAATGTAATTACCAGACTCGCTAAATCCTGGATCATGGTCTAAGCGGACCCCGTCTAAGCACGGGACATAACGCTAGGAAGATGATGAGGTCAAGGATTTTAAACTCAGGTGCCTAAACTACTTCGAAATACAAATAAGTGTTCGTATCGACTCTAGCTCCTACATACATATATCATCATGCCCTTAATCCCCGGAGTGATTGGCATAGTCTAAGGAGCAATATTTATTAAACCACATATAGTCCAAAAAAAAAATGTACAGTTGAATTAGTTAGAAAACTGTGATAAAGTGGTGACAAGTGAAGTGGCTAAGATCGTCGCCTACCTACATCTAACCTTTGACGAGATGCTAGACAAGAAACACAGTTACATAAATGTTGAGTCCCAGGCCATCATGGTACAAACTCTGTCTTCTGCCCAAATTAAATGAAAACAAACCGCACACATCACGACACTGTAGTCAGATGATAAGCGGCCAATATATTGATTCTATTTCAGCATAAAAAACATTATTCATTCCACACTGCTTTATTCGAAGGACGATAAGCGACTTTTTGTATTCATATTTTCATAAAGGCAAAAGTTCAATAGCTGTACAGGTAAAAGATACTTTCCTGAGTAGTGGGAAAATGGAAAACAGCCTTAATTCAATTCGTTAACCTTTCGTCTCACTTATCCGTAGTAAGCGATCCCTTTAGTTTACGGGACGTGAGATGAATGCTCGCTAACTCTTAAAACACCTCTTTAAATTCGGGATAATATGGACAGAACGGGTCCAACGAGCAATATAAGAAAAGTATCCACCTACAGAAGGAGATTTGTTTGTCATTATGTCGTTAGACGTCCGACCTTCGTAGGATTTGCTAAGTAAGTACCTGATTTAAATTCTTCTTCGTTTGGTATGGTCAACCACTAACGGGGTTATAATGGCGTCATAGTTTGTAAGACTTGATCTAGGCTTCTAGCAGTTACTTTAACGACCTACTTTACTTTAGCTCTATGAAATTGGATTTGATATTGGTGACATAATATATAATATAATATACTGGTATTACAGGTGCCCATGAGCTAAGGTGACTGATCACTTACTATCAGCTGATCCTTAGGCTCGTTTACCTCCGGTTATATATTAAAAAAAAATTAAATATAATAATTTTCACTAGACTTTAAAGACCGAACATCGATTGCGCTAGAGCGGGTAATGCCATCAAGCTCTTTACATCATTTATTTTAGTATCTATTATACTTATATAAATTTACTAATATTGTTTATATTGTTAAACGTATCGTACCTATACATACATAAATATCTATAGAAAACAATCTAATAAAAAGCTGGTTGAAATCTTTCAGTTTGGATTCACGTTTTGGTAGATCGCTATTTTCTGAAATTGCAATTTTGTAAGCAACTTTAATTTGACTATCAACGTGTACTTTCTAATGTAGGTAAATACCTAGCTATATAATTAACATGAATAACATGTAGGTAAGTATTAAAATAAGTATATACCTATTAATTGGCTTTAGAAGATAGCAAAATTAGTAATTAGCGAATTTAGTTTTATAGGTAGGTACTTAAACTATGTAAGTAGTATGTAGTTAAGAAAGGTAATGAAAGAATAAATCACTGAGAATCCGAATAAGAAGACTTGACCCGTTTTTTCAATTCGTTTATCTAGTTGGCTATTGTATAAGTTATTATTAACTACCTATATCCCTACAGATATCACAATCAATCACTTTGCGCTTCTTAATACGGCATAAGTAATATTCCCGGAGAGCGGAACCAAAAACTTTTTATAACTAACTAGTTTTTATCCGCAGGTCCACCTGCGTGGAATTCGTTAGCAGATATACAAATACACTTTATTGTACGTCCCACAGGATCTACCAATTTTCCCGAGATAAAAAGATAACCTACGCTAGAAAACATAACAGACAGACAGGCAAAGTTACTTTTACATTTATAATAGGTATGTAATGTTACAAGTATAATAAGAATTGTAATAATGTTATAAAAACAGCCCCATTGAAGTAATGGTTTTGACTTATGCCGAAAGCAAAGGACGTTCAAACCCCACACCATGACAAGTACCAAAGTGTAGACGAAACAGATATTAATTTGTAATATCAAAGGTAAATCAGATTTTCATTTAGAAGTCCTCAAGCTAGTTTGAAAAAATATTGTTGTAGGTAGTTTATTTATTTACCTAAGTATTCTAAAACGGGAATAAATGGTTTAAAACGTATTTTAATAATATATATATTTTTTGCCCATGTTGGTCTAAGATTTAAAAAGAATGTGCCAACTGTGTTCCCTGCCTAGAATGTCGTAATAGGCGAATAATGGTAGGTATATCGGGTTTTGGTTAAAAAAAAAATATATATTATTAAAATACGTTTTAAGCCATTTATTCCCGTTTTAGAATACCTACTTAGGTAAATAAATAAACTACCTACAACAATATTTTTTCAAACTAGCTTGAGGACTCCTAATATGAAAATCTGATTTACCTTTTTTAAATTTTACCTAAATATTAGACTTTGGGTGATTTTTTATAAAAAGAGACTAAAATAAAACTTATGCGATAAAGTTAATGAACTCAAATTGACTTTCAACATTTATTTGGGATACATCCACTTGCACTTCATTGACTAACATACTTTTTCAATTATAATGTTTTTTTACAATGTTGGGGAAAAGGCTCGGGGAGCATTATAAAAAAATACAGATACCACTTAAAATAGGTACATGTATGTAATACCAAAATTTTATTTAATACTAGCTGAAAATTCGAGAACGGGGCGTTACGAAGTGCGCCGGGCACTTAAGGTTCGTAACGCCCCGTTCTCGAATTTTCCATTCCATTTTTTTTTATTTTCCGCGCAACTTCCTAATTTTATGTCTTTCTTATGAACCTTCTCCTTTTTTTTATTGGGGGAACTCCTCAGCCGTCACCCTCTGCTTGGGAAAACAGAGGGCGGTGTGTCGAGTTCGAACCGACTAAAACTCCAATATCCTCCCGAGGCGCAGTTCCGGAGGAGACGGTATCCCCCCTACTGGGACTATTCGGCAGCTCATCCGGTGATGAGACCCAAATTGAGGGCGAGGCCCTGTACAGGCGAGAGTGCCAATGCCTCCCGCGCCCACTTCAACACATCGGCAGTAAGTAAGCCCCTGCCGGTTTGCCGAGGATAGGTAGGCGGGCAACGATAACACCCAGCTCCTCCTCTTTCTCAGCAATCCTAGTCCTATTTCCTACTACAATATCGGAATTTTATACAATTCCTAATAAATTTATGCATTTCCTAGGATATGTGTGTATCAAAGAATCTTTGAAACAATATGTTATGTTATATACAATATTGAATGTCGAAAATTAAAACACCTACCGGTAAAATTTCAGTTTTCAATTATCTACAATAAGAAAAATAAAATGTATCAAAATGTCAAAAAATTTTATTCTTAATCTTAATAATTAAAAATGTATAATCTTTATAATCTTTAATCATTTAATCTAATGATTAAAAAGGTCGATAGTCATTGTACCCCAGTTAAAAATTACAACATTTAGAATACTTAGGTACACTTAAGTACGTTATAAGTGTTCATGGTAATTTTATTTTATTTTACGTAATCGAACTGATATAAGTAATTAATGAAATGAAATGAAATGAAATGAAATGAAATGAAATGAAATGAAATGAAATGAAATTGTCTTTATTTACGTAGGCTTAAAAAAAGCACTTATAAATCGTCAGAATAAGATCAATATCTACCGGTTCATAAGTAGATTCTACCGAGAAGAAACCGGCAAGAAACTCGATAGGTACTCTTTTAAAATGCCAAGTCTATTATTACAATTTATACGTGAATGTAAATTTACAGTGCAGGCGAACAGCCTATTCTGGGTCTAACCATATATTCTTATCATTTAAATAGTCTTCTATCTTGTAGTAGCCCTTTTTAATCAAACAATTTTTAACATATAATTTAAACTTATGTACAGGTAAATCAATGAGATTTTGAGGTAACATATTAAATATTTTTATACTTAACCCAATGAAAGAATTACCACTCTTATTAAGTCTGTGATTTGGAACAGCAAGTCTGTGTCTATTTCTAGTATTAAAAGAATGAGTATCTGATTTTTTTGGGAATATCTGAATGTTCTTGTAAACATACATGATACAATCTAAAATGTATTGTGACGCTAGTGTTAAAATATTGATTTCTTTAAACAGTTCTCTGAGTGAATCACATGGTCTGAGGCCGTATATGGCTCTGACGGCCCTCTTCTGCAAAATGAAAATAGTCTTAATATTGGCCGCAGAACCCCACAGCAGCAGACCATATGACATTACACTATGAAAATAACTGAAATATACCAATCTTGCCGTTTCAACATCAGTTAAGTATTTTATTTTCCTGACTGCATATGCCGCAGAGCTAAGTCTCCCTGCCAGGGCCGCAATATGAGGAGCCCATTGCAATTTTGAATCCAAGGTGATCCCGAGAAATACAGTAGAATTGACAACTTCAATTGCTTCATTATTTACTATAATGCTCGGGCTCACCTGCCTTACGTTGGGTAATGAAAATTTCAAACATTTGGTTTTTTTAGCATTAAGTAATAAATTATTGACTGTAAACCATTTTAGAACTTCTGAGAGAGCATTATTCACGTCGTCAAAATTTTCTTTGGTTCTATCAATTTTAAAAATTAATGAAGTATCATCTGCAAATAATACTGTCTCACATATGTTATTTGTGTAATAAGGAAGGTCATTTATATAAATTAGGAAGAGCAGAGGTCCCAATATCGAGCCCTGGGGCACTCCCATGGATAGTGGGGCGCCAGAAGAATTAGCTCCATTAATGTTAATTATTTGAAGTCTGTCAACTAAATATGACTTCATAAGACTAAGTGAATTCGTTGAAACACCATAATGCTTTAGCTTCATCAATAAGGTCTGGTGCTCAACGCAATCAAACGCCTTCGATAAATCGCAGAAAATACCGATAGCATCCTTTTTGCTCTCCCAAGCCTCAATCACATGTTTCATAAGTGCCACTCCAGCGTCAGTTGTGGATTTGCCCTTAGTGAATCCATATTGTTTATTATGCAATAATTTATTGAGTGTAAAGTGACGAAGTAGCTGATTAAATATTATCTTTTCAAAAATCTTACTTAGGGCTGGTAAAATAGAAATAGGTCTATAGTTAGACGGGTCACTTTTATCACCTGACTTAAACAATGGAATTACTTTACTATACTTCATTAGATTTGGAAACTGTCCAACGTCAATACATTTATTAAATATATTCGCTAAAGATGGGGCAATAGATTGTATTATGTATTTTAGAATGTCTATTGAGATTCCCCATAAATCTTCAGACTTCTTAAGTTGCAGGTCTTTAAATGTTTTCAAAACTGTAATGTCGTTGATGTGGTAAAAGTTAAATGGAGAGGCACATTCGCCCACATATGTTTCGAGAATGGAATGAGCAACATGTGGGCTAGAATTTAGTGAGCGGGTTGTTGCAATTGGGATATTGGAAAAGTATGATTCGAAAGCATTTGCAACTTCATCATCAGAATTAACATATTTACTATCAACTTTTAAAGAGAACTTGTGAGTATGTGTTTTATTTTTACAAGTCTCTTTATTTATAACAGTCCATGTTGCTTTAATTTTATTATTAGAACTCGCAATCTTGTGCCTAAGATAGTTAGATTTAGCAACTGAACAAATTTTCTTAAACAATTTAGAATAATTCCTGACATACTCAATTACTTCAAGATCTTTCGAATGAGCCTTAATATCATATAGCTCGAATAATCGGCGTCTACTTATGTAAATGCCTTTTGTGGCCCAGTCACTGAATTTACTTTTAGAATTATCTATAGTAATTTTTTTTTTGGTAAAAATGCTCTCAAATTCCTTTTCAATAACGTTAAATAAAAGCTTATATGAATCATTCATATCCTTATTTTCAAATTGTAATAATGCGACTTTATTTCCTACATTCTCTCTAAATCTATCCACGCGGTACGCTGTAATCGGCCTGCACATAAAAGTAGATGAAGGGGTGGCTTGACGGTGTTCCATTACAACAGTTTGTCCACTATGATCTGAATTTATAAAATTTAATATTGTTTTGTCAATTACATCACAATTACAAAAAATATTATCAATACAAGTTGCTGTCGTAGGAGTAATCCTAGTAGGTTCATTAAATAATTCCTGTAAATTAAATGTTCGAAATAAATTTAAAAACATTAAAGACATTTGTGACTTTTCTAAAAGATTAATATTAAAGTCTCCGCAAACAACAATTCTTTTATTACAGTTACAAATTTTTTTCAATACCTCTTCCATGGTGGACTCAAAAGTGTGGTAATTCCCTGAAGGGGGCCTGTAAACACAAACAATAATAAACTGCTCGAGCTCTGCACATGACAGTTCAATAACTCGTTCAATTGAAAGTGCGACTATATCTTTACGTTCCTTACATTTTAATAAATTATTTAATAATATCAATGACCCGCCTCTGATAGCCGACTTTCTTGTGAACGAACTAACGACTGTATAGTTGTCAATATTAAACATAAGTTCACTTTGTCTCAACCAATGTTCTGTTAAGCATAATACATGTATATTCATCTGATTGAGACACAGTTCAATTTCTAATTCTTTGCCGGAAAAGCCCTGAATATTTTGATGTATGATATTTATAATATTGGACTTTTCTTTTGTCATTGATTTATACAAGCTAGAGATATCCTCTATTGTCTTATGTTGACATTTAAATTATTTGGAACAAATTCCAAAGTCTGTTTACTGCATGTCTGCTCAATAAAAGCAGTGGAGGTAGCCAAATTATTGGCTGAAGATTTAAAAAAATATGATAGCGACTCAGCTATTTGTCTTTTATAATATTTTTTAAGATAGTATTTATCTCTTGTCAGATAAAATTTAAATTTAATATAATTATTTATGTCAATTACATGGAATTTATTACAATAAAATGTCAATGTTCCTAATGACAAATTCAAATTATATCTTAAGTTATTTTCTACTTCTGGCAAACTGTTACTGTAGGGAAATGTAAAAATCACAATATTTTTTACCATCAAGGATTCTAATGTTTGTAAATATTTAGAAAGTTGTATCTTATCCACATTTCCCCTATTACCTACCATAATTACTAATGTGGTGTCTGTATCAAATTTATATTTTATTATCCTATTTATTATTTGATGTAAAGATGCACCTGGTGTGCAATAATTAATTATAGAATATCCCGGCTGATTGAGTAAATGCCCCATGTCTTTCTGTCTTTCTTTCCAATATTTATACATATATAAAAAGTAAGGATGGAAAAGCAATTCGGCTTTTGTCACGGCTCCGGGGTGTTTATCGTTGCAGACGGCTTTCGCTCACCACCTTCGGCTTACTGGCTGGCTTCGTCGGCCAACCGGAGGAGCTGGACAATCTTAGGAGCAGGAGGCCGCAAGCCGCACTACCTCGCTTTCAGCCTCCTGCTTATCAGCTCGCGGGCCGCCTACCTCTCTGCGCCTACGCGATTTAGAGTAGGGTAGGGCAAACAAGACTGCGTGGAGGTATATTTACAGCGATTTATTTCTGTGACTAAAATAAATTTTAACAAAAATAAAAACCGACTTCAAAAAGTCCCGCAAATTTTTTTTATGAAAAAAACACAAGTAGGTAAGAACCTGCCTTAATAGCTATATAATTGTCCAAACACTAAAAAGTATAAAATAAATTCTTCCGACTGCTTCGATGAAAGTATTAATCTTTAACACGTATTTAAATATTTACAATAATCAGTTAGTTTTGGAGTGGAATTGAGAACCTCCTCCTTTTTTTTATAAGTCGGTTAATTAGCAAATGTCCACCCGTGCGAAGCCGGGACGACCGCTAGTATTCAATATTTCATTCATTTTAATTCGCTTATATTCGCTTAACAGTCTAAGTAAAATTACCTATATTTAGAGGTGTTCTACGAAACAGGAACTCCATTACATGACTGCTACATAGTAAATATATATCGATACATAGGAAGGTTTACTACCCACGCGCGTACCGCGTTGACATCTTGATTGTAATACATTTCCGATTGCTATATAAGAAATGTATAGATTTCCTAGGAAATGTGTCTAATATAATTTCTTTCACACACATCCGGTTCCGGTTCACGATTTTAGGAATAGTATACATTTTCTAGGCATTGTATACAATAACGGATTACATACATTTCCGTTAACATATATGTATACCTATAGAATATATGACTGTTAATAACAAGTTTTTTTATCATATGGATCTAACGTTGCCTTGGCCGAGTATATGATATTTTAATTTTATGATCTCCAATTAACTCGATTGTCCCATTTGCTCCCATAAAAATCGGCCCATTTATCATTGTTACCGCAAAAACGCTCGCTATATGCGAGTGTTACACCCTCTTATTACATAATTGATATATTGTAAATAAATCTTAAAGTTTTTAGTAGGTACATTCATATGTTACATACATAACATCACGCCCATAATCCATGAAGGGGTAGGCAGAGTCAAAGGGGCAGCATGCCCCTTCAACCACATTCAGCTAAAAAATCAAACGGGCTGGGTTAGATGAAAAATTTGAATAAGCAGTGACAAGCGGCTAACCTGTCGCTTACACAATCACACACCCAAAACCCGATATACCATTAGTCGCCTTTTACGACATGCTAGGCAAGAGCCACAGTTGGCATATTATTTTTAAGTCCCAGACCAACATAGGACAGTGGGCTGGGTTGGATGGAAAGCTGTGAATTAGGAGTGCCAAGTAGCTAGCTCGTCGCCTACTCAGTCACATACCCAAAAGCCCGTAAACCATTAGTCGCATAGTCGCCTTTAAACACCTCGTTTCATGTGTAAGAACATAAGTAACGTGTGGCGGTCCAGGGAGCTTAGCTGCATTTCTTTGAATAGAAATAGTTTATGGCCGCTATAATAACATACACTATTATTCGTCATAGAAATATAACTCACTATATAATAAAAGAAAACCATCGACGCCAGCAAACTAAGTTAAGGGTAGCAACAACTTTATAATACTTGTACCTCAGATTATAGAACAAAAGGACTTGTACGTACATAGTTATTCTTTTTCAAAGATTTTTAAACGTATACGTAATGATAATGCAAATCAAGTTTCAACATCTAATGAATTATTTCTGAACGGACGTGTTGACTGTTGGCATTTAGAATATCCGGATAAATATAAAATGATCATCTCGTTTTAGTGACATGCTTGTCATCACCTTTTAATCCACTAAATATTGTATGCTACTAGCGCCACATGTAAAGCAATAGTAAGTACTTTTTAATTCGTATGGGTTATAGCAAATGGCATCTGGCCTAAGCTAACTAAAATGACAGTATGTGCAGTGGGCGAAAGAAGGAAACTATTTTTATCGTTTATTCCGACCCATTATATCCTTAGTTAATTTATTTCCTAAACACTTTAAAAATAATTTTCCAAAATGCCATTTTTTTTATTAAATCTGGTAAATTAAAATCAAAACAAACCCTTTCAGATGTTTCGAGGTTGCAAAGTGTCTGTGTTCAATGTTATCACTATTTGTGTTGTTTTATCAGTGAAGTAAATAGTTATTTTGTTAGAGATGACGGACAGTAAAGCTATAACCATGGGGCCTACCAACGGCCTGATGGACAAATCTAAAGAGCTCCAGAAGGAAATCCTCATGGAAAAATTGAGGTCCAAAACATCACAGTACAAAAATTTGTCTGAGACTTCTAAAGCTGTTCGAATGGCTTTGCTGGTGCGTAAGATAAATTATTTCACCAATATTCACTATTCACTGTCTAAATATTTTTATTAAAATATTTTATAATCTCTGCAGGACAAGCGTTGGGCTGTAGACAGTCAAGACCGCATGATCCTTCAGAAGTGCCTAGACAGTCTCCAGCACTGTATCAAAATTAGCTCTCTACAAAGTCTCATTGAGAGACTTGAGTGTCTTTCTAGACAGCTTGGGTAAGTATTTCCTGATTCATTCCTAAATAAATTGGTTAGCTTCTTCTTGAAATAGTTTTTCAATTTCATAAACAAATAATAAATCAATTGAAAAATTAAAAAAAAAACAATTGAACAGCCTTAAAGTTTTCACTTGAATGATTACTTTTATCTTTCAGACTCAAATTCGTTGTTGGAACGTCTGGTGTGAATCTCTTCATATCTTCTGATATGTTTTACCTAGAAATCCTTGTGGAGTCCTCTGGGTCAATAAAGGATGTAAAAATCCACCATGAAGGAAAGGTAATAATGAACAATTTAATATATTGACTTTATTGTAATAGGTTCTTAATATAACTTTTTTGACAATATGTATATTATCTACTTATATATATTACAGTAAATAATTAGCTGAACTTATATTGCAACATTAAGTGAAATAGTCTTTAATATCTAAATGGCTAATGCAGTGATTCTGTATCAATTCCACTAAATGTGTAGATCAAGGCTTATGATTAATGTATGTTTAATATGTTCTGTCTTTGTAGATTGAGCAACAAAGTTGTGAAGAGCTGGTGTCTTGTATATCCCGAGGTGACTTTGCTGATTTTACGGCCCAGTTAGAAGGCCTAACTGCGGTGTATCAATTGAATGCTGAAAAAAAAGTGAGTGCTAATCTGCCTTTAGTTTTTATAGTGTACTCTTCTAAATTTACTATTTTAATATGATTTCAATACATACTGGGTACACTTATTCAACATTTTACTGTATCATCATATGTACATCTCATGGGAGCTAGGTATTAAAGAAATCATCTAAAAAAGTAGATATGGTAATAAAAGACTTTACAAAGACATTCAATGAATCAACACCTTGGAAGAATACATCTGGACTAAAACATCATAAATTTGTGTTCTTATTTACTTTATTTTTTGGTGGAACTGGAAAATGTGTATATTTTTCAACAGGTAAAATGTAAAGCGTTTAGCGCCTTGCAGAGTTTAGAAGAAGATTTATGTACATTACGCCAACTGCAAAGTTTCATCAAAGACCCATGGGCTCAGGTTCACAAGAGTCCAATTGGATTTCTCCAGAAACGAAGAGGAGGTATGGCAACCCCTATTGATGGGGTATTGTATAATCTTAAGATAAAATAAGCTGTATACATAATATGATGTAATATGGAAGAAGTAGTAGCTCAATGTTAAGATCATGCGCTACATAACTGAGGAAAGGAGGTTCAAACATAGACACATACAACAGCCTTTTTCAAATCTATGTACATTAAGGTGTCCCTTAAATTTCAAGTTCGTTATATTTTTGCGCTGTACCTTCTTAATAACTTTCGTAATAACCTAATATATTATAGAAAAAAAAGTAGCTCGTTTTGTAAGCGATTTTTATACGCTATTGTTTATTGCATAATGAATTTGGTGGAATAACTGAGTTATAAAAATAAATATTTTCCTTATCGGACTACCTCGCCTTCAAATAATAGGAGCAAAAATACCATTTAATTGATAAGTTCTCAGTGCTATTTTGCAATATTCGCGAAGTCAAGCTGACTGTTAGTGAACATGCAAATCTTGTGATTAGGGAGTGTATTATATTTTGGAAAAATGAAGTAATTCCCAAATGCGTGAACAAGCTTGTTGATTTCAACCATGTTTGGAGTAAGCTGCAAAAAATTTTTAAGAAAACTCAGGTCATGTTCAAGCCCTGTGACTATAATTTTAAGACAGACCTTTTATTAATTTACATAGAAAGGTACACCAACTTATATGAAATTGCACATTCTGAAGCCATTGAAAGAATGCAACGAAACAGATAGAGAGCCAGGTCAACCGGAATGTTTAGGTTGTATAGACAAAAATTGGTAAAGAAAGAAGAAAGAGCTAGGCAAAGACAACTGGAAAAAAAAAGAAAGGAATGTAATACAAAGAAAGTTATTGGGTTTTTCATCAACTTCTAATACAAATAACGTAGAATATCCAGAAGATTTGGACAAAGAATAGATTCTGAATTCTGAACTTAGCTTGCAAGATGTTTTTTTTATTAAAAAATTTTGAATCTTGGTCGGCACAGGTTGCAATAATGCTAGAAAGATAAAATTTCATATTTGAGCGTGTTTTGGCATTTTTAAAAGATAGAGGGTAAGCAATTTTTTTTTTTGTGTTGTCAGGGACACCCTAATGTACATACATATTATATATCACTAGCTTGGCAGAGTGGGAAACAATGTAATGAAACTCGCACATTCAGATAATTATTAGATGTGTTTGTATCCATGATCCAATTTGTCTGGTTCCCCAACTTAAGGGAAAGATCAGATAGGCAGTCGTTTATGACCAAGCTTTAAATCAAGGATCATGGTCTAAGCTAAGCAGATACCAACTTAGCATGGGACATAATGCTAGGAAGATGATATATTGTATATTTATGTATTTTTATTTTTTTAGGTCACGCTATGCGACTAACATATTTTGTATCGCCTTATGACCTGCTAGATAAGGACAAAGGTCTTCAGCCACTGACAGTAGAGCTCCTGACATTAGGCAAACCATCTGCCTCCAGTGGCCTTGCATCATTAGTTGCTCCATCCCACTCACCCATAGGACATTCAGCCACCGTGTTACTAGAGGGTTCGACGGCTAACAAGTTACAACTGTCTGCCATAATTTCTGGAGGGCAAAGACCTGGAAAAGGGTATGTAAATCTTTGAGGTGTTAACCAAACTAGCTAGCTAGAATACTGGTATATTATTTCTTGAATGCATATAAATATTTATCAAATGTTAAGATTTTAGAAAATTATGTTATGTTTTCTTATACATATTTTTATTTACCTTTATTTGTGGCAATTATAACATAAGGTGTTGCTACTCTAATTCCTGAAGAATTTAGTATTCAGTTAAATTTTTGAGACATCACAACAATAATATAAAATGATTGTTGATAAATTGTTGTCCACAGGAGTGGACCAGTGTATGCCCCTCTGGTGCCCCAAAATAGCGCCATGCTACCTGCATGTTTTACACTGAAGCTCTCCCAGCCGACCCCTCTATGCTCCGGCCTCGCTAAACTCATACATGGCACTACTGAGGTATGTTTATATTAACCATAGTGGTTCTAACATGCCATTACATTTTATTATAATATATTGTTATACAATGTTTATGATAATGTTCACAGGTAGAAGTGGCCGGTGATTGGGCAAATGCAAAGCCTTTGTTAGGCCTCGTGGCACAGCAAGCGTATAACAAACTAGCACCTGGCAAAACAATCGAGTTGAATCTCAGCAAAGGACTTTTTGTTGTAAGTTGATCATTAAACAAATAAAATTCTTCAGACTGACACACCAATTCCCTAGTTCCAAACTAAGCTTATAAGCTTGTGCTATGGATACAAGGTAAACGGATAGACATACTTAAAAACGATTTATAAACATCCATGACTCGAGTACAAACGTCCATGTTCATCACATGAAACATTTGCCCCCAGCGGGATACGAACCCGCGACCCTTTGTTTCGTGGCTAGTGTCTCTAACCACTCTACCAACAGGCCTATCAATAATATTTTTTATGAATGTATATTCAGATATGAAATAATGATGTTAAATTATTGAAGTAAGTTTTATGTTGGACTGACCAATAAACTAATCCAATAAAATGTTTAGTGAGTTTACAAGTGCACTTTGTGACCTCATGATGGCAACAAAGTACACTACCAATTATCAAACAATCTCTACATAAAAATCATAACATTTAATAGATAGCTTATGTTCACACTGTCTTTATTAAAGTAAGTCCTTGTTGCAGAACCTGCCGGAGCAGACGCAGTGCTACTTCCTGTGCGAGACGCGCGGGCTGGAGGGCTGCGTGGCGACGAGCGTGCCGTTCACGCACCCCTCGCACGTGCCGGCGCTGCTGGCGCTGCTGCGCCAGCAGGCGCTCTTCAACGCGCTGGTGGCCAGCTGCGTGCGTCTGCAGACCAAGCAAGGTACAACAACCTCTTTGGATATTCCGTTCAATTGTCTCGACAAGCTCTTTCCTAGCATGTTGTTTATTTTCCAGATATGAAAAATATTCCCAAAAATTTGCTTATGCTCTTCGTTTTAAACTTAAATGAAAAAAAACAGCACTGAGTAGGTACATACAAGTCAAATGTCTTTAGAATTTGATATAAATCTTTATAAGCTAAGCTTATTTAGTTTTAAGTTAAAGTGATTTATTAACTAAAGGTTATGTACCATACAATTAGTATTACAAACAAAGCCTTTACAAACTCGATTGACATAAAAAATCAGATCTTGTAAAATTTCGATTGCACATGATTGTTAAAAAAAACGGTACCTTTCCAGTGGTGGACTTAGAGACAGTGCTGATGTTCGAAGTGAGCGCGTTGTCGTGGCAGCACATCTCGATCTCGCTGGAGCACCCGCTGGACGAGAGCATGGCCACCGTCGAGCTGGACCTGACCGACGCCTCCGCGCCGCGCGCCGCCGTCTACACGCTGCACGCGCCGCCGCGCGACCACGTCGACGACTACATCAGCCGCGTGCTGCAGAAGAGCCACTCCATACCGATCACTCTGAGGTGAGTACGCGCCGCCGTCTACACGCTGCACCACGTCGACGACTACATCAGCCGCGTGCTGCAGAAGAGCCACTCCATACCGATCACTCTGAGGTGAGTACGCGCCGCCGTCTACACGCTGCACCACGTCGACGACTACATCAGCCGCGTGCTGCAGAAGAGCCACTCCATACCGATCACTCTGAGGTGAGTACGCGCCGCCGTCTACACGCTGCACCACGTCGACAACTACATCAGATGAGTGGATATTTGGTACTCATTCATGCAAAAAAAACTACTGAACGGATTTTAATTAAACTTTAAAATAATGTAGCTTATACACCTGAATAACATATAGGCTATGTTTCATCGACGTACCACGCGAGCAAAGCCGCCGGCAGAAGCTAGTGAACCTATATTTGTAAAAGTCGTTTAGTTTCCTCCTCCTCTTAATAATCTCGTTTAATGTATCCAGGTCGCTGGTGAAGATTTGGGAGCGGGAAGCGTCCACCAAGCAGATGAACGGCGGATACTCGGCGCTGGAGTCGAATTTTAGCTGCGGCCTGGGGGGCGTGGAGCCCGGGGGCGAGCACGTCAAGCACGAGCCCGGGACCACGCACGGCCGAGCTGTCTACCCCTCCAACGTCGGCCACCCGCACCAGGGCGGTCAGTATACCCCTTTACAACTACTACCTTTCTTATGGAACCCTTAGTAGCGATATCATCTTCCTAGCGTTATGTCCCGTGTTTAAACGGAGTCCGCTTTGACCATGATCTAGGATTTAGCGAGTCTGGTAATTACGTTGAAGCGACTGCCGGTCTGACCTTCGTAACCCTAAGATAGGGGAACCAGAAAATTATTGGATCATGGTTACAAATCCAAAATTGTTTGAATTTGCAGGTTTCATCACGATGTTTTCCTTCACCTTCACCAAATTACCTTCCTATATTAAAGCTATGATTCTCCAAATGAACTAGGCCACCTAACATAAAACCTAATGAGTGATGAGTAAGATGAGTCTTTTGATGGTTACATTTAAAAATGAATTTAACCACGCCTAGCCTATAATATTAAATATGTAATAATTGTAACATCACACGGTTTTTACTACAGTACCGCAGAATCTAATCCCAAACTTTCATTTCGCAGGCGCTTATTTATCTGAACAACAACACCACCTCTCGATGATGTGCCAAGACTCCGGCGCTGGCGACGTCAAGCCTCAAGCTGAGGAGCGTAAGTCCAAAAAGAGGAAATCCGACTCGGATCCCTGGACGGCCGCCCAGAAGAAAGGGAAGCCTGGCCTGAGCGACCTGCATGATTCGGACAGTGACAGCGAGAATTCCGATGGATATGTGAACGAAGACGAGAACACTATGAACAGCAACTCGACCAACGACGATATAGAAGGTCGGGAGTCTTCGGTCTCCCAGAATGAGTTCGCCTCAGATATGGAACTGTCTGGTATGGACGCCACTGACGCTATTGTCCAAGACAACCGAACATCATCGGATATGGACAACTCGAACGACGGAGATGTTGAAGATATGATCAGGTTTGTATATTTATGCATAATATAGTATTTTGAGTCATTTTACAAATACAGTAAGCAGTCCTCCGAATGTAATTGCCAAGTCTCTAGACTTGTATATCTAAGATTTTATAATTTTTTTTTGTTGCAGGAATTCTTTTCAGAAGTCTGATCACAAAAGGCAAAAACTCAAAAACAAAGATTCAGAATCCCGAAGTACTAATCGGAGAACATCGTCACTTCTACTGGACTTGACTGAGGGTAAATCGTACATGCCGTCTTCGGTCAGCATCACACCCATAGGATCGAACTCTTCAAACACTGCGAGGACGGAATCAGGGTCAAGTTTAACATCTATGCTATGTCTAGATCGCCGGCCTGGAATAGAAATTATACCGATCACTGCCGCGGCCCCGGCGGCCCTTCCCAGCTCTATAACCATCACTCCCATAACATCATCTCAATTAAAATCCCTTGACGACCGCAATCGCTCTGAGAAGAAATCCAGCAAATCCGGCGAGGAGCGAAGTAAAGAAAAGAAAAAGAAGAGACGGAGGGATGACTCCATGGGGCCTCCTGAAAAGGTACCACCCAAACAAGATCCTTTGACTAAGCCAGTTTCGGTGAGCATCAAGCCGACAGACGGCTCCCCTATGCGGTCCGCGTCCCCAAACTCGCTTTTGAGAAAATTTAGCCCGAGTCCGACCCATGGTAGATCCGTCTCTATCACAAAATCGCCGAGCCCCAGTACAGTAAAGGGTCTAGGCAAGCCGTCGGGAACCTCTAGTCACCATAGCAGTCCGCGGCACTCGCCGGTACAAAACAGCCCGAAACACTTGCCAGGTTACTCGAGCCCGAAGAACCACAGCATCTCTTCTCCTAAACACAGTTCCTCCGGTTCAGGGAAACCGAGTATGTCAGCTTTAAAATCAGCAACCAGTGGGTCCCCGTCAGGTAAATCCGGCACAACAGGCTACGACTTATCAAAAAAGATATCTAAAGATAGCTACGGGTCTAGCTCCACCTCCTCCAGGGATAAAGAGAAAAAACATTCCAGTTTGTCTTTTTCCAGTTCCGGTAGAAGTAGTCCTAAACTAAAAAACCCAGTGAAATTAAAACAATTAGAAATTACCCCCGTGTCCTGTGATAGCCCGGTCACTGAACCGCTCATATCCCCGCCGAATGTAGAAGTGAATAAATCCAATGCGCCAAGTCAAGCTCGTAATAGAAAGGGTTCCCTCAGCGCTGTAATAGATAAACTGAAATCTGCTCAACACTGCGGCACCGACTCGGAAATGGGCACTCCTAAATCCAGCAGCTCATCCAGTAATACCAACAAATTTTCTGACCCGAAAGGCACTACAGCCGGAAGTAGTACTAAAGTAAACGAAAGTAAAAATCAGGAGTACATGGTCAAACCCAGTTTGGACGGTATGAAAATCACTATAAACAAAACCAGGACTAAAGAATCGTCGAGTAGTTCCAAACTGAACTATAGTAGTTCCAGTTCAAGTAAACAGTCGTCCCCCCAGTTAACCCCACCGAGCCAGGGTTCGCCGAAGACGCACACAGGTCTCAAACCAGGCGTCATAAGCGGCCCGGCTTCTAAGAAAACTCAAGTTTTACAATCATCTAAATCCGGCAGCATTACTCCTGGGTCGACGCCGCCCAAAGCCAACATGAGCCCCTCAGAATCGTCCAGTTCCAATAATAGTGGCAGTATACCTAAAGTGCCTTATTCCAAATCATCTAGCGCCAGCAGTGCTGGAATTAACTTATCAAAATCCTCATCTAAGTCTAGCTCTGGATCACCCAAAAGCAGTAGCACAGATATAGCTAAAATAATAAGAGACAGAGAACGAGAAAAAGCCCGGACCAAGTTGATGGGCAATTCAGAGAAATCAATATTTTCGTCGAAGTCAGAGAGACATTCGAGTCCTAGCGGTTCCAGAGACGATGTGGATGGCGACCGGTATAAGTCTAAAGATGCCAATTTCTTAGTCGAAGGTCTAATCAAACCGCTGGATACTAGCAAATTTCAAATACCTAAATTAAAAAATCAAAGCACGCCGGACAAAAATAGTCCGGTCTCACAGTACGACAGTCGTTCCATGGCGAACGACTTTTCCAGAGGCCTAGATCAGAATAAGTATCCTTTTTCTCATTTCGACGGCCCAAATTCTAGGTCCTCAGATTTACAGAAATCCGCTTATCCGTTGAACGTACCGAAGCCTTTACTGAACATGGGTGGCTTAAGTCCGAAAACCGTCACGCCCAACAAGGGGGACCAATCAGACAGGCCTATAGAATACTCTAAGGCCATGGAGAGCTTAAAGGGCGAGAGCCCGCAACGGGGCAAGGACGACGCGAAGGAGGGCTACTCGGGGTCTTATCCATTGGTGCCTTTAGATTTTAAAACGGACATGGCGAAGGGGTTTCCCGCCCCGAAGGGAAGCTCGGAGGACCGGAAGGGCGCGGACTCGTGCATGAAGCCGCCGGCGAGCGGGTCGGTGCCGCGCAGCGGGGCCACCACGCCGCAGGAGGCGGCCGAGATGCTGCTGGACTTCTCGTCGTCGTCGGGCAGCAAGGTGTCGGGCATGGTGGCCGTGCGGCCCGTGTACCCCGCGTCGCCGGCGCTGGCGCTGCAGCTGGCCAAGAGCCCGGCGCCGTCGCCGCTGGTGGCGCCCTCGCCGCACTCCAACTCGCCCGGCATCACCGACGACGAGCTCATGGACGAGGCGCTCGTGGGGCCCGGCAAGTGAGCCGCCTCGACTGCCTTCTATCATCCTACCGTTCGCCAGTTGCTCCTCAGTGCTTACAGTGAACCTATCTTTATTAGTTATACCGGGTGAGCGTTTGATGTAAAGCCATTTCAGTCGACGTAGTATGATTGAAACGTTTTGCGGTAGTCGGTTGTAATCAAACACCTTCACTCCCGCGAATCGGCGAACGATAACTAATTTAACTACCTGCGCGGCGAGTCCGAGCGAGCTGGCCTTATTACATACTACCTACTATTGTTCCATTCAGCGATTATATTTAAAGAAGTGTATTTTGCTGGTTTATATAATAATAATTAATTTATAAATCCATATTTATTTGTGTCAGATGAGTGTTCATCTTTTCTCTTGCTAGGTGTTATTTAAATTATGTGTTATATTTTTAAGACGAAAAATATTAAACCAAGACATATTTTGTGATTAACACGTATGTTAGTAATCGTATTATTATAATAAATATTGTTGTGTCATACATTCAGTATCCTGGAAGACCTGTCTCGCAAGACTTCGAACATATTTCTAAACAGGACCATACTAAAACACAACTGCCATGAATACAATTTAGTGTACAACATATTGTCTTAATAATAAGTTATGTAGTAAATAGTAAACAAGATTTAATTTTTCAATAATTGTAAATAATTAATTGGTAATATATGATATTGAAATTATTACATCGGTAAGGGATTTATGCTTATAGTTAAAAGATTTTTTTAGAAATAAAAATGTGTAAAGTAACATAATTTTTTTTTTATTTCGTCAATATAAATTACAATAAATAAGTCCATCTGGTCTTAAGCTAAAAGTGAATTTGTTCTACTTAATAATATCTCAGAGAGCTGGGGCGGTAATATCCGTAATAATAAGGGTAAGCGATATAAAAGCGTCTATACGGGTTTCTTACGAAGTGACGTCGGGTCTGAAAACGCCTTCTCGGCTTCTGTCTTCTTCTAATAAAGGGAAGCGGGGCAAACCCAGCCGCAGTCGCCATGATCTCATCGGGATTCGTCTCTATAATCTCATTGGGATAGAGGTCATCTGACAGAGATACATCGCCCTCCAAGACAATTTCGTCATCGGACTGTGCCGAGAACTCTGCCTGGAGATCGATAGCTTCTTCGATAAGTGCCTCTTCGTTGGGTATTTGCTCCTCCACAGCACCGCCGATGAAATCAAAGTTTTCGTTTACTTGGTTCTTTTGTTCTGCATCGCCTTTGTTTGACTTTGTTTCTTCATTGTGTTCTGTTTCTGACTCACTACAATTTATCGAGGGCGGTTGGTTGTTATCGGCCGAAACAATTTGTTTTGAAATGGGATCTGCGAGCGCGAGCCCCAACGTCAATAATAAAATTACTGTCGTCTTCATTTTTTCTGAAAGAGAAATATTCGTGTTAGGTATCGCTTGGAAACTGTATGCAGGGTAGATTGTGTTTGCCTTATATCGTTCTTCAAGTGGGCCGAAGAAAGGCCGGCATAGAGGTGCTAATCATTAACAAACAACACACATATTTTGTTTGAAAGCGTTCAACATACTCTTTCGAATCATTGTTCCCCTGGATGTAATAAATATATGCCTTGGTTATTTATTACAAATATAAGTCATTTGGTAAACGGTAAATGCGGTTCACTTTTATTTATAACCAATGATGAGTAATGTTGCGGTATTTTGTATGAATTCTGGTACCTAAGTAGTTTATTTTGATAAATCATGTTGAATATTTTTACTTAATTATACCTATTATTAAATAAAAATACTGAACAGCACCTTCATATAAAATGTGATGGCATTCTTATTCATATTTCATCAGGTTGCTAGCGTTATATCCCTTTTATATAGTCGGGGATCTCTTAGACCAAGGTTTCCCAAACTATGGGTCGGGACCCATTGGTGGGTCGCGAGCGAATACTGAGTGGGCCCCGTCTGACGAAACACCAACCTTCCTTCCCCTAAATTGGTAACGATTTAATTTCCTAGTGGTGAGAGTAGCCCAAACAATTTTGAGAACAACCGTCTTAGACCATGATCCTAAATGTTGCGAGTCTACCTGGGAATCACCTACATAGAAGCAACTACCAACTTTTTAAATTCCTAGACGTGAAAACAGAGCCAGATTAGTTAGGTAAATGTAGTGTCATGTTTTCTTACGATGTCTTCAGTCGCCTTCATACAGTGCTTACATACTTGTAGTGGTAGCTTCAGGTTTGAACCAACACTCCTGCCGTATGAGGCGAGGGTCGTTACTCACCAACCTGTGGTAGGTTGGTGGTACGTTCTGACTTATAATTGTACAATAAAAAAAATACTTACGTAATACCGTCTATACGGGTTATGTGGACACGGGACGCCATGATGAGGCGAGACCCTCGGCTGCACCCTCTGGCCTCCATTCCTCCGTTGCGCGCGTGCCTTTTCTCGCTTCTCTTTTAGCTTTTTCATAGCAAACCTCGGCAGGAAGGGATTCTGCGCTTCCGCCGTCTCCATCATTTCACCCTGATCCGACGACAACGCGGAATCCTCGATTGGTTTAGATTGCACCATGGCTACTAAAGCGATGAGTAGCAGCATTCCGAAAATTTTAAAAATCAACTCCATAATTTTATGTTTCGTTAAAAGATCTGTTTCACAGAAGACTTGTGACTGTGGTGGTGTCTAATCCCGGTTTAATCTTCTCATGAAGTATTGTCCGTTTTATAGGGTCTGTGTGATCGGGTGACACACATTCGGTGCATCTGTTACAGCGAAGATGTTTTAGGAAACGTAACGGGTCATCCGGTCGCTTCCAATTAACACATCATTCGCGAGTATTCATAGTACAGACTTTAATGGTAAAACGTCACACTTGGTATACTTACTATACAATATGCGTTACCCTAACCGTGTTATTGGTGTATTTAAACGAATTTCTTTTTCCGAACAAGGTCAAAAGTCAATCGTAATAAAAATTCTGCAAATAGGTGTAGATAGGTAATACCGCCACACCAAATATACCTAATGGTAAAAAGAAAACGAAGATAATCCTTTTTTTTATAGCTTTAAATTTTCTTACGTTTGCAAACACCGTGTTAGGAGTAAGTAGGTAGTGTTATCTTTATTTAAGTACATGTTTAGATAAATATGCATCGTCTACGGTCTAAGTAGGTATATAATTTTTTGTCAAGTAACATATTTTACGAGTTAATACATAGGTAGGTACATCGGATACAGTCTTACTTATATTAGGTTCCTTAAAATAGAAGGCAGGTACTCAGCAACTAATATTAAAAATAATTTCAAAATACCAACCAAATTTAGACAAGAAACCACAAGAAACCTATAAATGGAGAATTATTAACAAAAACATACTTATTTTAACCATATAAATATTAGCGATAACCGAGTTAAGTATCTAATTACTCCATAGCGTGTAAGCATAGATCCAATTTCATAATTATGCAGGCCGCATAACGTCTGGACTATGAATTCGGTCCAATGTATGGATAGGTACAGTTTACACAAATCAGTCATGGAGGTACCCATCCGTGATTCATTTTACAATATAAACAGATATTAAAAGGTAGTAAACTTTGCATAAGCGACAGGTTCCAAGAAAAAAGATTAATAAATGTTTCATTCGTTGAGACAATCCTACTCACGGTTTATTTACACTTGTGAACTGCTATATTTAGATTCACGTGTTAATCTAACAAGTGCATGTACTAAAATGCACTTTACAGTAATAGCTAGTAATAACACATGTACTTAGATATTTGTCCAGTTTTATAATTTCGCGTTAAAAGGCACAAGGAACAGCAAGTCTGAAAGTAGATAAAACTAACTAAACTTCACGCCACTTCCCTATGTAAACTATTTTTTTTAAATAATTAGGGGAGATGTAGGCTACAAGGGTCAGTAGGCAATGGTGATCACAAGCAAAGCAAAGACCGTGTGAAGATTTCGTGCAATTTTGATGTAATTTTACGAATTGATACCTACAACCGAAGGTAAGTCTTATATTACTAAATCTCTATTTCTGTACTTGTGATATGTAGTAATCGTACCATATTATACTTATTGGTAATTAAATCTTAGATTGATTCTATTTTGTCAGATTTTTAGTCAGGATTACTTTTTTATTATTATCACCCATGCATGCAATTGGAGTTATTAATAAGCACTGCAAAAAAAATTATATTCGTATTCTGTCTCTGCCGCCTCAGCGCTTGAATCTAAGGAAATACAAGGAAGGAAAATAATACGCTAGAGTTTTGATTTCAACACATATCAAATACGCTCTCAAGAAACAAATAAAAGGAAGGCTAAAGCTGAGAAAAGTAAGGAAGCGGTAAAGAAAAGCAAGCCACAGAATGACTGTGTTAAGAAGGTTATGAAGTAAATTTTACAGGAATCGAATAATACTCCGATATCAGATGTGAATACGGAAGATGCTAGGATAATGAAAACGAACATGTAGAAGGCGCAGGTAACATGTGTCTTGTATGTGGGGAATTTGGTCTAGACAACGACATATGGTATAGGTGCACCTCTTGTGCGCTTTGGCTTATACATTTTTGAATAATAGAAATAAGAAAAAACATACCATTTGTCACAAATGGTGATCAGCATAAGTCGCAAACATATTTGGAAGGAGAGTCCCACCCAATACAGTCGGCACGAGCCCAAAGCGCACAAGCCGCATACATATTTTAACATAAATCCCCATTGCCAAACGATGTTGACAATGGTGATCAAAGCTATTTTTTTTCTTATCTCTATTAATCAAAAATGTATAAGCCAAAGTGATTAAAGTTGATCTCAAGTGTAAGTTTAATACATAAAGTTTATTATCCCATCAAAAACAATACTTGCCAAAAAAACCAAGTCTCGCAACTCAGTTATTCTACGGTAAAAAGTTGTGAGATCCATGTAATACCAAGTCGGTTATTAATTTATTCAGTCTCTACTTAAGCGACTTTCTGTCTTAATACGTCCAATCCCTAAGACCACGATCGTGGTCCATAACAATTGAAAATCAATTGTGTCTGGAATCTCCATACTCGAAGCATTAAGTTGTTACGTAATAATTAACAGCATCTTATAGTGACGCATATCAATATTAAAAATCTTTAATGTTTTATATAAATATATTGACTTGGCCATTGCACTAAATAATTTAATTTACACGTGTTTTCATGCGATGGCCGAGTCTCAATATATTTATATAAAACGTTAAAGATTTTTAATTTTGATATGCGTCACTATAAGATGCTGTTAATTATTACGTAACAACTTAATGCTTCGAGTATGGAGATTCCAGACACAATTGATTCTTAGGGACTGAAGTCTTAGGGACTGGACGTATTAAGACAGAAAGTCGCTTAAATAGAGACTGAATAAATTAAACAAATGAGAATTAGGAATTCTTATAATTTTCCTTATTTTACTAACATGTAGTATACCTACCTACTTAAGTGGCCCGTTGTGTTAAATAAATGGGTATTTTTGCAGAAGCAATAAAGACCGAGGCATCCAAAGCAATATTTTTGTCTCTTGATACCAGTCTGTTCCTAAGTAGGCAATATTTGTTTGTTTCTTTACACAGTTATTATAGAGCCCATAATATCAACGCGACCGGTATGGCCTACTTGTGGTAGTTGTGGTACAAAATTACCCAGTTTGAAATAAATTAAAGGAGGCTTCATAAACAATTTAATTTATACCTGAATGCAGACTAGTTATTTATTCCAATTATACTTGAGTATGTATAATTAAAATAAATAACTAAACAGGCTTGTTTACAAGAACTAAATACTAGTTCTTTGAGAATGTAAGCAATAAAAACAATACATATCTAAGGACTACTAATGGAAATATTTCACCAATCAACGTCATCCGACTAATATGTATCTATCTCCTACTTAGATATAATAGTATAAACGTTCATATGTTTGTTTGTCAACCATGCTATAACGGTTAAGCTAAAATTTGCCACGCGACATTGATGTAGTTTAACATACATCTATTGTTCCATTTTACTATAACCCTCGCATTATGATTATTCCTCTTTGACTTCGTTTCTGTACCTACTGGTGATGTTGTCACGGAAAGTAAGTCAAATTAGGTAAGTCATCTTCTTCCAGCCATTATGCCTTCCGTTATTACTCAGGGTCCGCCTTGTCCATAATCCGAACTTAATTGAATCTGGTCTTGATCTATGACCTGTGGACGGGGGGGAAACAGAAATGGATCACGCTTGCACAGAATAGGCTATTTGACTAGTTTCTGAAAGAAAACTATCGCACTTTATTTAATGATGTATAAGGACTCTAGGAATAACATTTATTTTTATTTATTTTAAGTAAATATTTCTTATAAAAAAATATACCTACTGATTATTTGAGCTGTCAAAACGTGAGCGTCAGAATGGCGGGTGTACTTCTCAGATTAGCCTAAACATATTGCCGATATTTGGTACCTTCTGTGTACTTTTACGTACCTCTTCTGAAAATCTGTGTACCTACGTCGATACAAAGATATTTTGAATATTAGGTACACCCGCCATCCTAAAGTCAGAACCGCGGGTGTACCTACTGTAAACCCACAATTCAAAAATCGATAATACCGACCTTAATGGTATCAACTTTCGGCCAATTTCCGCTGTCTGCTTTCACAAAATCATACAAGTAGCAAGTAATCATACAGTAATCTATTCAGATTACTGATTGTAGGTACAAATAATGTACAAAGATAGACTTAAAAACCGTAACAAAACAAGGAACTCGAGCGTAAAGCAAGGGCAGAAGTGGTTGTTTACAGACGTGGGACGTCACAATACATTCAGCCAATCACAACCGTTTACGGTCACGCGACTCCTACTCAAAATAATTTTATTTTATTTTGGGTTTTTTTGTTAAAATATTCAATATGTTTATAAATGGAAATTGCTTTTAAAATTCTTAATTAACGCGGATGACAATAAATAAGTTATGCGATGTTTTCCCTCAGATCCGAACAGTAAGTAAATAGTACTTGGGTTGTAAGCCTGCCGATCTGCACTATTATACCATTGGACATTAAGAAATCGAAAAAATTACAAGAAGTCTTTACCATACCATTCATCCAAAAAGCTGTAAAAATATAATGTAGGTAATTTTTCTTTTTTCTGTAGAAGTTGTTTGGCGCATTAAAAATAACGTCACTAAAATGGTTAGTAGCCCAAGTGTGTATGTGTAAGTAATAAATCGTCCCTACTTCTGTTAACGCGTCATTGCCGCAATTTAAAGACTTCTAATAATAGTTACTACTTTAAAACATTATCTTTTTTTTCTGTTAGGGAAACTTCGACGAGCCGTCACTCTCTGCTCGGGGAAACAGAGGGCGGTGTGTCGGACTCGAACAGGCTAAAACCCCAACGTGGTCTACTTCTGGGCGATACACACGCGACAACGAGCACACGTTTAAGTAACGCGTGCTCATTGTTGTGCATCCGACGCTCCCGTAGAGTGCACAACAGCGACTACTGCTGCGCGAGGTGAGCCGCGCATTGCGACACACGCTCACCCGGAGGAACTGCTGCTAGTCCCGACAGTGGGGATACCGGCTCCTCGAGACGTGCTAGGCCACCTATACCGATAGTGTTTGCGCGGGAGTCCCAGTGCTTCACACGCCCACCGCAACGCGTCGGGCAGTGCTCCCCTGCCAGGTTGCGGAGGATAGGGAGACGGGCAACGACAAAACCCAGCTACTTCTCTTCCTCGGCAATCCAAAATAAGCAGACAAAGCTGCGGGCGGTGCCTCGACTAGCTGGTAAAACACCAGTCAGCTCACCTCGGTGTCTCTAGGCTCTTTAGAGACACCGAGGCCTGGAGCCACCTTAGGCCATCCAGGACTGAAGCTAAGAGAGTCCAGGCCTAGAGCTTACTATCATCAAAGTTTTGGAATGGGGGCTTGGAACGTCACTATCTTGTAAAATTGTAAAATAAATGTACGAAAGCGTGACGTCACGCGCAACTTGAATGCATTGTATCTTCTTCATTGTTTGTTTGACAAATAAATAAAAAAATAGGTGTTAAATATTTTTTATAATCTAACTGACAGACTAAACAGAATTTTTTAGTCATCTAGCCCATTATAATCGTAGACTAGCTTGTGTGCGTAACTTCGCTTATATAGAATCGTACATACAAAATAAAATTTTATGCGTGTCCTTCGTAAGCCGTCATTAATTCGAGATAAAATTTTGCCAACATATTAATCCGGGTCAAGGTTAAGCTTAAGATTGGCCAAATTGTGTTTCAATCGGTTTAGTAAATAGTGTATGAAATAATTCATACAAATATTTTTATGTTGATCATCATCTAATAACTAAATTTGAACAGCGTAGCTATGCGAATAGATAATGTTTATTTAATTTTCCTTATTTAGGTACTTATTTATTCCATTGAAGCAAAATGATAAGTAAGGTAAACAGGTTCGTAGGTTATGGTGTTCGTACATAATTAAAGGTCATCAATCAAAAATTACTATTATATTGGTATAAATATGTGATTTTGTAGGCGACGAACTAGCCACTTGTCACCACTTTTTCACAATTGTCCATCTAACCAAGCCTAGTTTTATTTTTGACTGAGTTAAATAGAACTTGCCTAAGCAAGCTGGTTTGAATTAGACATCCTAATACTTATACTAATATCATATTAAAAAAAAACCTTACTTAAAGAGGTGTTTATTCAAAACAGGTAAACTTGCTAAATAACTATTTAGTTTCACCTCCTTTCTGTACTATAAATAGAAGATGCTGTAATTTATGAGCAGAAAAATTCATCAGTTACCTACGTCTGCGTCAGAACTATGTAACCAATCTCATAAATGGTAGGGATAAACAATGTTGCCCAGTCAGTCTCTATTTATAAGTCGGTAAATACAAGTAACAAAAGACGATACCTTAAATACCATACCATAGACCTTTTATGTCAAGCTTTAGAGTACATCTTCGTACGGAAAAAGCTCGAGTGTTAACAAGGAATGTTCATTTACAAAAACATCAACATCGGAATGTAGTTATTTTGGGATATACCTAACAAATATATCGATATTCTCGTCCTAATTTACATTTCACTAATTTATACTAATATTATAAAGCTGAAGAGTTTGTTTGTTTGTTTGCTTGAATGCGCTAATCTCAGCACCTACTGATCCGATTTGAAAAATTATTTTAGTGTTAGATAGCCCATTTATCGAGGAAGACTATATAACATTAACCATAAACGCAGGTGGAACCGCGGGCTTATAAAAAGAGATACCCTTTCAATATTCACTTTAGGTTGAGGTAAGAGGAAAACTTACAACTAATATTAATGTTAAAAGTTCGCCAAATCAGGTCATGTTATATAGACTGATGTAATTACCAATCAGACTTGTTTCTGAGTAATATTAACATATCATAGTAGATGGAAACATATTTGTTTTATGTCTTAGATATCTAGGAGATGATATAATGGTACACCATTGCTGATGCATTGTCCATCTCCTGTTTGTAACCAGGACCAGTTTCAAGTAAACACCCAGAATTTAGGCTCATATGTTCGTTTTAATGTCCAATAAAAAGTACCTACTTGTTCTCTATGATCATCAGTATGATGGAGCGATGGGAAATATTCGAACCCAAATTTTAATCAGAGCAATATTTATACGTTGATACCATTGAGGTTGATACGCTCTTAAACTTTTAACTATAATATAAATTAATTATAATGTGCCTTAGGTATTCCCTAAAGTAGTTAATTGAACTAAATTCAATTTAATTATAGAACTGCCTACTACTTAATCATAAACTCTAAGCACATAATGTATTCTTTGACTGTTGAATTAGAAGTAAGTGAGATTCAGTACTTATGCGATAAATCACGAAAAACACTTAAATGTGTAGTTGTCTTATCGATAACACGTGCGATATTTATTGCAGTTTTAGCGAGCTAACTTATCTGCATGGTGTGGCAGTTCAAGGCTCGATGTCCATTGATTGAGTGACGTCACGGAGCCCGACTCTAGCTATGGTATGGATGTAGCGGCAAAGCGCCCGCGGCTGCTCGCAGTCGCTCGGCGTCCGACACGCTTGCCGCAGCCGCCGCGTACTCCGCCGACGACACTCCACTCACTTTTCTATTGATCGCGTTCATTCACAATGTTTTGGTGACATTCGTAGTGGAATTGTAAACGGAGCCGGCGTCAAAGATCGCCTTACATCTTGCAACGCAGAACGTATCATTTTTACGGTATACCACATGTCGCTAATTTCGCAAGTTTCGTAACATTGCCGGTGAAAGTTTAGAGTAATTTATTTTTGACAAACTTTTAAATTAACCCGTTACACCATGAAGGACAAAAAAACAAGGTGAGTTTCTGTTTATTTTGTTAAATATTATAATAATCTTAGACATCATAGCTTCATTAACAGTCTTACCTACTCACATATTTTAATTCTGTGTGGTAAATTGATAGGTATGTTACAACTGCCATTTGTCTCAGTCGATTGAAATCAGCTGATCTCTCAGTAATATTATATCCGTCAAATAGAATAGTTACATACCTACCTGATAAAACAGGTTGCAGTTATGTCTGTATTTGGGTTCACAATTACAGTTATTATATGTCACATGTAGGAACATGGATCGTGGATTTTGGACTCTTCGTTTGAAACAGTGAATACAGGTGGCGCATTAATAAATTAAAACGCGTGTGCTTTAATAGTAAACTGTTACAATAAACAATCATTTAGGAACTGATTCCTAATAAAAATATATACTTAGGTATATATTATTTCCCTATTAGTTCAAATTATATTATAAAGGGGCGAAATCAACAAGATTTCTTATAGTTTTTTTTTACTTACAAATAACATTCGAATAACCTACTAAACCGGTTCAATAAATTCTTATCCTGATTAAATAGAACAGAAAAAATGTTCCTGTGAGAATCCCGACGCGATTGATGTCATATACCTACGGCTATCTGAGTGAAGACTTACAAAATGTATGGAGAGAGGAGGTAGACGACCTACGTGTTGTAGTTTTTGTTTCCTTAACAGTTAAGTGGCCCGGCTACCTGGCAGTGCTTGGAGAGGCCTTTGTATAGCAGTCTGTTCTTTTGACATACACGCTATCCATTATTATAGGTACCCAACAGGCTAATAATTTTTTATACGTAAAAGCCTACAATAGCATAACATATTATATGGTTTCCAATTGTTTCGATTGCACCATGGTCAGGATTAATAAAACTTAGTCTTTCGCCGAATTCGGAATAGTGATAAATACTTATGTACGAAAAACTGTCAAGAAACTATAGTTAAATTCATACTTTTTGTTTTGATGACGTACAAATGTAGAAACATATTGTTTATCTTAACAGCTACTTAAAGTACACTGTTATAAGTTTTAAATTAGCGACATTTGTATTTGTCAAAACTTAAATCTGATTTTTGTATTAAGTACTCTGTGCTGATATCAATGCTAGAAAAAGTATTAAAATAAGCACATAAGTGCTTGTTCGTTGATTACAGCGATAAAATGACCTATCCTATCCTATACTTTATAAAGATACAGTTACAAGAGTATACTTTTAATAATAAAATATTCTTCTTTACCTCTTCTCAGATATCGATTTGACACACATATAAGTACATACCGCAGATCAAAAAAATTAACCTATTTAATCTAAAAATAGGTCACAGTGTTGTTCATTTACCAATTTAAAATCCAACTTTTTGAAATGACACGCATTTGCGACAGACGTATTACTTCTGATAAGCAGATGTACCTACGTATTTGAAACACACTCGTTTATCTAATACCGGAACTACTTATATAATTTATACTCAATCTAAATATAAACCGTTTTTGCGACGTATACCCAAGTAACACAGATAGCAGTATAAGGTCTTAGTAACAGCAAACCCGGGAGCGATAAGCTTAAAAAGCTGTTGATTAATGTCTGAGTAAACGTGTACTCAGCTCTTATTCAAGCAAATTGGGCACACTTTTAAATGCTTTAATTTGAATAATAGCAATATAAAATCTGAGTAGGAGCAATGTAATTGTCCACATAGCTTAAAAACGTCTGAAAAACGGCAGTCGTTACTTATACACAGATGTTTTATCATGTATAATCAGATAAATATTTGTGGCTGTGATATTCAAAAACTACTCAGCTATAAGCACATTTGTACCACACTATTTCAAACAAAATGTGTGTTTCCTTAAAGAAATTGTTGACATCATTAATATTTATTAAGATATTAATGTGGACGGAATGAATACTTGGAATTGTTAAGTAATTTTTAAAAATACGAGTTTTAGCTATTATACTAGTGAAATAATATTGCGCAAGTAATTTTGTCGTCAATAACGTATGTCCTGTAACTATTGGTTTTACGCGCCGCTTCAATATCGAGGTTTAATGATAGAAATAAGTTAATGTACAAGACAGAAATAAGGCAAAAAAAAACTTTTAGCGTAATTCCTTATTTTAGTGTTTTAAAAGTAATAATTAGTTTATGTATAATACTCGAATTTGTATCTGAATTAATAAAACACAGCATTTGATGGTAAAAACAATTCCAAAAACATTTTTTTTTGAGGTTATAATGGCGATTCCTATAAATCTGATTATTAGCTGCTCACGGAGCTGTTTTACCGAGCTGCTGCTGAATAATAGTTTTGACTCGTCACATATTAAGCCTTTATTTGGCAAAGCGCGGTATGGCGGAATAATTTCTGAATAACAGTTGAGTATTTGTTCACATGTTTTATTAAACAGCTTATTAGGGTTCAAAACAGAACAATCAAAAACTAGAATTTCGTGGAAAAATGATTAGGTGATCGATCGAACTTTATTATTTAACTATTATATAATGCAATCATTTCACTTAAATAAAAAAAAATAATTAAGCAAATGAATTAAAGCTATTTAGGTATACCAATCTAACGTAAAAAGGATGTAAAATATTTTTTTTATTTTGTTTTATTTAGATAAAAAGCTGTGGTAATCATGTTTTTTTTTTTCAACTTACGTACCTATGTCTAGTTTGAGTTAACTACTCGTATGTACTGCATACCTTATTAAAATGCTAAAAAGGGAAAAGAAACGAGGTCTCTTCTGGTTCCCCATCTATTCTAATGATAATGTAGCAATTTTTCATTGTCTGAAAACAAACGGATATTATACCTACACTAGCTGTGCCAGCGGTGTCACCCGCGTTTATGGTTAATATTATATAGACTATTTCCGTCATACATGATTTCTATGTAACTTTAACCATTAAGGCTGCACACGCGACGGAAGCTTAAAAATGGAGTAACTTCTCCCGTTTTCTCAACATTTCCCGTCACTACTCTGCTCCTATTGATTGTAGCGTGATGAAAAGTATACTATCTGCCCAGGAGTATGAAGAATAATTGTACCAAGTTTCGTTAAAATTCGTCGAGTAGTCTTTGTTTCTAAAAGGAACATACAGACATACAGACAGACAGACAAAAATTTTACTGATTGCATTTTTGGCATCAGTATCGATCACTAATCACCCCCTGATAGTTATTTTGAAAATATATTTCATGTACAGAATTGACCTCTCTACAGATTTATTATAAGTAAAGATAAACGGAAACCTAAAACAAAATTAAACCTAGCTAGATAGATTAATTGCCCCCGAAACCCCCTACATACTAAATTTTATGAAAATTCTTGGAGCCGTTTTCGACATTGAGATTACAATATAGATAGGTATGTATACAATAGTTTTTTTATTTAAAGATACGTATTAATAATATCATAATGACACATAATTTGAGTATACTATACAAATTCAAAACCTCGGACACAACAAAAGATAGATTTATACTACCGCATTGAATGTACTACAAATACAAAACGCTAGAATAAAATGATTCGGACCGCGCGTATTTTTGAATTCGTTAATATTCTCATCTGATTCATCTCCACTAGATGTGTAATCATCGTCACCCACACAGTCTGTATATGAAATTGCGGGTACGGAACACTCTTCTACGTACGATCGCACTTGACTGTTAAGGTTAGCTTGACCGCTTTCTTCCACAGCTAGTTTACTAAACACTATGCTGCCTACGCCCAACTTACAACAACTAACGTTTAATAAATATCTACAAATAAAGCAATTTTCAGCATTCTTCTGTGTAAATACTGTTTAACTAACTTTAAAACTGCTAGTTTCGGTATAAGAATAGAAGTATGTGTAAGAGAGTTATAAACTATGTCTACATTTCTTTTATACCAATATAAGCTTAATTAGAACCCAGAAAATACTTTTTATCAGCAGCTGAATAATTCGCAAAATAAAGAACCTTATAAGATTTCAAAATAATATTAAAGCTGTTATTCAGATACAAGCATTTTAAAACCGAATTTTAACACTATTATTCAGCATCTAGTTGCTGAGGGTACTTTATACAGAATATAGCATTTTTAACAGCAATAAGCTTAATAATGTTTGTATAATAGTATTGTACATTACGTTTATTCAGCTTGTTATCTTTTAGCTTACTGTTATGCAAATTAAAGCTATGTGAAACTCTGTAAGCTTAGAAACGTTTGTGTAATATTGAGAATAAAAGTTATTACTAAGCCTTAAGAAAGAAGCCGAAATTATACAAATTTTACTAAGCTTAAAAAAATATAATAGCCGTAATACAACGTTAGTCAGAATTTAGCTATTTCCTTAACTGTAACACAAATGTTACGTAACTATTAACTGTGTTATGAGTCGCATTAGTACTGTTATCATGCTTGTGTGTTACTTGGGTAGCTCTACAGCAAAGTCCACAAGCTGTGTTCGCACTTCGCATAAAAATTAGGCAATGACCCTAAAGCTTGCAAGATTATTAAAGTTGTGTATTGTGTTCAAAGCGAGTCGCGAAGATGTAGGACGTTTCTTTAACTACAGGTTGTGCCAACTTGTTGAACTTACTAAAATTAACCTAGCAAACCAACTACGTCTAAAACGTCCATTAATGTTGTAATAAGTATTATTTTTTGGAATTGTACAAGCAATGTGCTAGCCAATTTGAACTGAACGGGAAAGCCTCTACCGATAATAAGTAATAAGTTATATGTGTAGGTACTTAAAAATAATTCTGCAAAATTTTCGTACGTATGATAGTTTGTAATTTCATCATGTCATCTACGCCCTTTCATATTTCGTATTTAAGAAAGTTATTTAAATGAAAATAATTTGCTATGCAGATGCAGCACATCTGTGGGGCAACCACTATTACAGCAATATTTGACATTGAACAATCCAAATATACTCTTAATACGAAATGCCAAAGCTAATCTGTCGGTCTGTCGTTTGTTTCATCTTCACGTCTAAACTGCTTAACCGATGCAATGAAATTGGGCATTCTTAAAGTTTGAATTTAAATAGAATTGTAGTTTTTTAATGCAGACATCATCCCTATTCACACTCTTCGCGGACGGAGCCGTCGTAAAAGCGTCGTGAAAGCATTGTGTTTATGTATAAAAAGCGTTAGGCTGTTCAACTACTATTGTTGCCGACCGTACACAAATCATGCTCCTGAATCACATAGCACACATTATCTTGAGTATTAAACATCGCAAAAGCAGATTGTTTGCATACGCATGTAAACTACAATTCTTTCTTCGCTGTAGTGAGCTCTTCTACCGATGTAACGGAGCGTTAGTGATACAAACACAGCTTCATTTATAAACGCGTGAATAGCTGGTTGCGATAACAAGTTGCAAAGGATTAATTTTGTACATTTGGTTTTTATAAGACCCTTTGGGAATTTTTAATAGTCATGTATAGAACTACGTACTCTACATATAGTTCACTGAATGTAGCAATACATTTCTTTCAAATGTGGCCATAATCTTAATCCTAAGTAAGGTGCGACCAATAATCTTCGAAAAACACATTTGGACAAGACAAAAATTGGCTAGGCTAGATTAAAGATTGTGAAAAAGTAGTAATAAGTGGCTAACTGAGCGCCTGGACAATCTCAAACCTATTACCCGATACACCAGTATCTTGTAGCCATTTACGACACACTTGGCAAGAAACACAACACAGTCGACGCATTTTACATTCGCAGACCAACATAGGACTTATCAGATTTAGATGTTTGCTTTTATCGTAAGAATATAGGAGCAGTGCCGTCTTTAACCTAACGGAGGCCCTGGGCAAATTTGTGAATTAATATGATTGTGGTATGTCGATGATCCATTTGTTATCTATAACTAGGGGGCCCTCTAGATTGTGGGGGCCCTGGGCACGTGCCCAAAGCACCCAGTGGAAAAGAGGGGACCGTATAGGAGATCGCAGATTACCAACTAACGCAATTATTATTTGTATATTTTACTTACGGGTATCAGCTCTACATACATAAGTAGAATAAATAGATAATTTAGGAACTTTCAAAACTCACATTCATAATTCTAACCCAGCCCAGTTTTATTTTTGGCTAAATGTGGTTACAAGGGCTTGCTGTCTCTTAGACTCTGCCTACCCATAATTCGATTTGTAATAATTATACTTAGGTAGTGTTTACAGTTCCAATTAACATGTCATTTGACTCACTATCGCTTAGTAGTCCGGAAAACCAGTGTTTCCGGATGGAAATGATGAATTAAAATGTGTAGGTATGACTCCTGATGGACTACTATAGGGACTATATATCACCCTATAGTACTTCCAGGACATACATAACATTATGTACGTCTACATTTAATCAGTGGAGTAGTAGGTTAGGTATGTTGGTAGAAGTCTATGTCTCTACTATTAAAATAATTTGTTTGTGCATTTTCTAAATCTATATATACATACGTACTACTTAAGTTCTTAATTTATCAAGTTTATTTCATTAGTGCGTTAAGGACCCGATAAAATATCATGCATCGCAATCCTCATCATGTCAATGATTCCCCATTTGCTTGTCAAATGTCAGTAGTGTTTCTTAAGCAAACCCAATTGAATAGGATAGTCGTGTCCTTTGTTTGTGCTAAACATCTCTCGATAACGACCGCATCTATCCATGTCGAGAAAACATTGTTAAGTTGATGGCGTCCTTGGTGTAGCAAATATCTAAAGTCACGATGATGATCGCTCAGCCACATACCGTTTATGTTTGCTTTTTCTTCCTAAACAAACACGAGTTAGTGCCTACTTATACACCTGTAATTTGCATTAACTGTCACTAGTCAATTGAGTGTATGACACATAAGTATACACTTATTGGGTAGATATTTAAGTTATGTCTTCGCATATGTATTAATATTGCATTTGATAACTTGTTGCAACAGTACTACGAAGTAGCCACATATTTCTTAGGTGCGTGAGACAGAATCTTTTTTTTATTATTGATAAATATTCGTACTTATTTTATTTGCAGGCTTAGGTATTTTAGCATGTAATAATCAAATTTATTACAATTTTTAAAAATTATAGGTATGTTCTGCAAATCTGGAAATACTGATGTAACGTTTTAAGAACATATACTCGTTGTATACCTTTCTATGTATATTTATATGTCTGCCTCGTTGGTCTAGTGGTAGCATGCGCCGCCTAAGGACCAAAAGGAGGACCCGTGTTCGATTCCCGGGTCAAAATTGGTGACTGGGTATTTCAATATTGAAATTACTCAATGACATTCCGGAGTCAGGAAGTCGGCGGTTTATTCACCCCCGTGCCTCGGAAAGCACGTTAAGCCGTTGGTCCTGCGCCTGACCTCTCTCCGGTCATGTCAGATTGGTCTTACCGGACTTTGAGAGTCAAGGAATATAGAGTGCACTTGTGTTTGCGCACACACTTGTGCACTATAATATCTCCTGCGCAGTTGGCTAATCCTCGTTGAGATTGGCCGCCGTGACCGGTATCGATTAGGAGGACATTATTATATGCATATAGGTATACTATATAGGATAGTGAGCATGATGGTATGTATGTGTTATAGTGAAACCTGGAAGCTCCGGCGCTCCTAGGTATGACTTGAAGTCTTAGTCAAAGCCCAACATTTTTAGGCCTCTGATTAAAATATATTCGTCAAACCTACGAGAAACTAATTTGGTCAGGCAAACGTCGAAACTCAATTTAATTAAATCGGGGTTTGACCAGTCATATATCAATTAGGTATTAGAATGTCTTAGTTTGTTAGATTAGGTTAAATAAAACGATTTTTTTTAATTTCAATGTTTATAGTTTTGATGTTTAAATAATTAAAAAAAAAATGTCTATTTATATCTACATGGAGGCATTAAGTATGACATTATTGATTATGACTTAATTTCCTCATACATCTATTAGATAAACTTGTTTGCGGAACACCGCAAATGTAAACTTTTTAAACATGTTACAAGTACAGTCTACGTTTAACCGAGTCTGCCAGTCGTTTCTAGGATCAACTAGGCAAAGCCCGAAACAGATTATTTTACTTTTGATGTTTGACTGAAAAGTTAGGAACTTCAAGGTTTGACTTAGTCAAAGGCCCAAATTGGAATTTACTTCGGTGTTTGTCCGAAGGCTTTGGTCAAACCTAGGATAAACCAGTCATTCCGTTAAGAGACATAGCATATCGACCTTTGACTATGACATATGCATATCACATAACATTATGCTCACAATCCCTAAGGAGTAAGCAGATCCAAGGTTACAGCAAAAAGCTCTATCCTTTAAGCCAAAAGTAAAACTGAGTTAGTTTAGATGGAAAATTGATGACAAATGGCAAGCTCTTCGCCTATACTAATCAGAAAACAACACACATACCCAACATAATAATATTTAAGATATATGTTCTTATCTATAGATAATTGGCCATATTACAATTTATACAAAAGAAACGATGTTTAGACAATAGTATCGGAAGTCCGACCCCTTACACATTGTAAAACCACGAATGTCACTCTAAAATAATTGATTGTTGCTATTTGAAGTTAGAAACTCAAACGAAATTGATAGATGGAATACGAACATCATTGTCGCATGATTTTAGTAGATAGGTATATAAAAAAATAATAAATGCTCCAGACTGACACACCAGTTCCCTAGTTCCAAACTAAGCTATAAGCTGGTCCTATGGATACTAGGTGAACGAATAGACATATTTAAATACGTTTATAAACATCCATGTAAGTACATCACACGAAACATTTGTCCCCAGTATGACTCAAATCAAACCCTTTGTTTCGTGTCCAGGGTCTCTCGACTAACGGGCCAGATATAGAATATATATAAGATATAGAATTTTTAAAAATCTTGAATACTTCACTCTCACAAAGTAAAAGTACCTACGTAATCTGAGACTATCCAGTTGTTTTTATAAAGTGTATGTCACTTAAGGTCTAAGGGCAAAGAGATAGTGGTTGTTTGCATCCCGTGTCAGTCGCGTCTAATATGCAGACAAGTCAGATACATTGTCACGTCATGTGCCTCCCGCCTTCCAGTGAACAATTATAATGGTGTGGTTGGTTTTCGGTTATGCAGTCCATTGGGGGAAAAAGTTAAAAATTGTCAAAGTACAAAGGTTTGTAGCCCTATTTGTATTTACCTTCTTATATATTTCATAGTAGGTAGGTATTGTTTCATTACAATTATCCTCAATTAGTAGAGTAGGTATAGCTTAATTCAATTAATAGCTTGGGATGTTTTTATGTTTGGTAATGCATAAATTGAAATTACACATTAAAGAGCATCTAAGAGAAAGGCTTATTATACTATAGAAGATTTTTTTAATTGACAAATAAATATTTGTAATTGCTATTATACATATTTACTTTTTATAAATGTGTATAGCATAGTAGTTTAAGAATATAATAATTGTTATTGATACTTATTGTGAATTTGGCGATGAAAAGAGTAACTATCGAGTTTCTTGCCGGTTCTTCTCGGTAAAAGCTACTTTCTAAATCCGGTGGTAAATTTTCATTTGTATGTACTGATGATTTATAAGTCCTTATTTATTTTAAATAAAGATAATTTCATTTCATTTCAATGAATTAATGGTTTCGCAATGAATGTATGGTTTCGTTTATTCCACACATCAGGATACTTTTGTGGAATAACATGTTTGTTAAAAAACGTTGGCCAACTTTAGAAAACAGTTTTTATATGGAACTATATGGAAATGTTTCGAACGAAGACCATTATTATATTAAGAAGTCACGTTTGGCCAAAAGATGCTCTTTGTCATACAACTTAGGTATGCATGTTATTATTTTTTGTTCTCCGCTAGGTTTATTTCAGGCAATGTCGAGTAGGTAGTATATATGTTGGTAGTCTTAACCACAAAATTCGGGTCTTTTGTGTTTCACTTGGTTGCATATGTATTGCGTAAGACTACTCCCATAACATCTCCATAACGTCTAGAAATCGCTATATGTCCCCGTAATTCGTTATGGATTTCGAAATCAGTTGTTTCGTCCATTCCATATGCATATCCCAAAAGCGAAGTATTTTAATTGAGTTTTATCTTTATGCAACAATACACAGCATTTTAAAACAGATCGAAAATCGAAAATGAAATAATAAACATAATCAAACAAATGTGCCTCATAAACGTGGTATATGATGCCTGATATACTGAACTAATAAAAAATAAACTATCTAAGTACAAAACCAGAACCATATTTAAGTAATTCCAAACAAAAAACAATGTTTATCTTATTATATTATTTAAAAAATATCTAAATATGGCCGTTGTGAAAGTAAAGCATGATTACGTAAATAGTGTCCTCATTATACCTATATGCTCACAGCTCAGCAAGTGTACGTAAACTGCTAAGACTGCATACAGTCGACATACTGTCGGCCCCATAAGGGCAAAAACATCCGAGATCGTTTTACTCCAATCACTGAATCGGCAAGGATAGTCATAATAATGAATAGGCAAAGTGCAGCCAATTGTCTGAAATACAACGAAAAATTAATTAATTAGTTCAAGTGCATTCATCATAACCAAACATTTCGAATTGATTATTACGACATTGGACATTGCTGACATACTTGACCTTTTAATAACGCTATTCTATTGGCCTGTTCACTGATTACCTAGCATTAATCGACAACTCTTTTGCTTACAGTGTGATCACTGAGTGTGAGAATTGTTATCAATCAATGCAACATGTTTTTATTGGTATTTAGCTGTTTATTTCTTTAAATGTATGGACACTTAAAGCTTTACTACACAGGATGTCTTCATAACACAATACATATCAATGCTGGGTGGGTATTTGTACCTATATTTATTCATAAAACTCCAAACTGAATACATTACTTGTGCACATTCATCTAATTTTAAAGTACCTACCTAACTAGTAGCCCGTCTAAATTGGGAATATATCGAAATCTTACACTATACATATACAACTGAAATTTATTCGTAAGATTTTTTTTTTTCATGTGTATGTTTCATGTTCATGTCATCACATTCTAAATGAAAGATTGCAATTCAAATGACTGACAAATCATAAATACGAATCGAGCATAATACTCAGTCAAGTTCATTTCGTCTATTTGTTTCGAACCTAGACCCCAACCCAAATCATTGCTATAACAGCGTTGTTAATATAAACGTACCTACCGTTCGCCTATACCTATTTATCGACTTAGTTATTTTGTTTAAAATTATTTTATGTAAGTACATGAGTAAATAACAAAATTGCAAGATATAGGACTGCATATCACTTCTAATACAAATAAACTAAAGACATGAGAATTTGGCTCGCATGTATTGAAATTGACCAAAATGGGTAAACAAAACACGAATACAAAAAATATCTAAAGTGCTTAATAAGTATTACTTTACGAAACTATTCAATGTTCGATCTTGTGGTATCTACGGGTAATTTATTTTAATCAAAATAATTAATTAATTTGACTATGACTATCCCTTCGGAGATTAGGGGCGTGATGTAATGTATGTATTTATGTAAATAATATATTTTGATTGTATTTTTCTGCGCCTTATACCTATGTCTCTTGTAAGCATTTAAGTTTACAGCTGCAGTGTTTCAATAGAACATACATGTCCGTCAAACTCAGCTCATATTATCTACGATCTTCTTAACAGAACTGTTTACATTTTTGATTTTACGTTGACAGTTAACGATAAAACTATGATTTATGCGCACGAGTCTACTTCTTTACTTCTGACCGAATGCTTTGATTAAGTAGGTATTCACAAACAAGAACATTTCAGTATCTATTGATTAGGAACAGTTTCAATTTATAAGTTATTGATTGATAAGTACCTACTATAATTATTAAATAAGATTAAAGGCCTTGTGGTAGGATTAATTAACCTTTTTTTTTTTTTTTTTTTTTTAGTTGGGGAAACTCCCACGAGCCGTCACCCTCTGCTCGGGGTAGCAGAGGGCGGTGTGTCGGACTCGAACCGACTAAAACCCCAACGTGGCCTCCAGCGGCGCAGTTCCGGAGGAGCCTGTATCCCCACTGTCGGGACTATACGACTGCTCCTCCGGTGATGCGCGTGCCGCGCTAAGCGGCCCACCTCGCGCGGCGGTGGTCGATGCTGTGCAGCCCACGACAACAGTCGTCGGATGCACAGCACCGAGCACGCGCGCGCGTTGAGACATGCCAGGCCACCCAGCATGTCTCAACCACTCCGCCCAGTATTCAGACGCCGATCATCCCCGTGATCGGCGTCGTGGGCCCACTCTCGCGCTGTGCCCTCTGCTAAGCCAGAGGGGCACGCGGAGAGCGCCTCGTCGAAGGGGCCGCCTTCCGCCCGGCGACCCAGATTGAGGGCTTAGCCCTGTCGTCGCAGAGGGAGAGCATCGAGACGCTCAATCCCTCTGCGACCCACCACAGCGCGACCCAGCGCGCCCCTGTCGGGTTGCCGAGGATAGGGAGGCGAGCAACGACACACTCAGCTCCTCCTCTTCCTCGGCAATCCTAGTCCGGCCGCAGGGGGCTGCGGCCGGTGCCGCAACTGCTCGGTGGGAAATGCCGAGCAGTCGCAGCTCACCTCGGGGTCTCTCTTAGCTTCGGCCCTGTCCTGCACCAGGGCCTACTAAGCCCCCCCGGTACGCCAAACCGAAGACCCCAGCGGGGGGGAGGATTAATTAACCTATCTCAACTCGTTAATTAATTATCTTTATATTAAAACCAATTATACAGATCTCTCAGTTATACATAGTATCACAGATTGTGAGATGCCATAATTATTATTCAGACATATGAACATCTTTACCATTGACATTTATTATATTTTACAGTCACATTTATAAAATGGGTTGAACTTTGTTTTGAATGCAAAAGGCTCGGGTTTTATCTCTGCACAGGGGCGCTTACATTTTGATGAAATGTTATAGTAATTTGGCGAATCTGATATCCATCATATCTACAAGTGCTTATGGTTCGTGTTTTCTCTATGGATTTCCCAAAATCATTATAAAAACATACATACCTCCACGCCTGCAATTAATCTGATATATATATATATATACATACATACATATAGTCATAAGTTAAAGATTAATAAATTGTACATTTCAAGTTAGGTAAACTTTTAACCCAACTCATCCTTATATTAAGTGTAGCTAGGTTTAAAACAGATAACAAAATATCATGGACATAGCTAGTACCTAACAAATTTATTTTAAGATTTCACTCTCACTGCCAATGCTATTTCTCAAATCAATGTCGTTGGCAATGAGCCTGTAACAGTTACTTTTAAATCCAATACTAAGATATACAATCTGCGCTAGGTATATGTATATTGCACACTAAGATAGTAAACAAACAGATAAGTTTGTTAGATTGCCCAATGTTATACTTAAACCTAGAATGGCTCCCGATTTGTATAAAGCTTCTGCATATTTAACACATATACCTACTATATATCTATTAAAAATTTGCAAAATATGATGGATCCATTTCAAGCTTAATAAAAACCATAGTATTGTATTAGTACAGCTAACTGCCAAGGAAGTGCTTACAATACTTATTTATTTGTCATGTTATATAGTTAGTTAAGTCAGTATAAGATATGTGTATGAAGTACAAAAAACAGACACGTCGTTGTATATATCTATACTTATAATAAATCTGTAGAGAGGTCAATTCTGTACATGAAATATATTTTCAAAATAACTATCAGGGGGTGATTAGTGATCGATACTGATGCCAAAAATGCAATCAGTAAAATTTTTGTCTGTCTGTCTGTCTGTCTGTATGTTCCTTATAGAAACAAAAACTACTCGACGGATTTTAACGAAACTTGGTACAATTATTCTTCATACTCCTGGGCAGATTATAGTATACTTTTCATCACGCTACAATCAATAGGAGCAGAGTAGTGAAGAGAAATGTTGGGAAAACGGGAGCAGTTACTCCATTTTTTAAGCTTCCGTCGCGTGTGCAGCCTTAATGGTTAAAGTTACATAGAAATCATGTATGACGGTAAATAGTCTTTATAATATTAACCATCAACGCGGGTGACACCGCTGGCACAGCTAGTACAAAATAAATGTACATCGAAGCAAAATAAATGTGATTTGCGATCAATCAAAACTGATGAGACTGTAAAATATCATCAATGTGTTAAATATTTATGATACTTATTGCTATTTTTATCGTTTGGTTGTTATCTCGCAACATGCTCGCAACAGCTTAATATTTTATTATGTTACGTCATATCATACACACACATTAATATAGAATACGTACTAAAACAACTAGTTTTCCTCTGAACGAAACTTTGAACAAAATATTGATCTTCAAACCACGTGACCAAACAAATTTCGTTAATAACTCACGGATAAAATTGTACGAACGATGTTATACGATTTGCAACCGAAAATAAAATTCTTATCAGCTAATTATTATCGACGCGTACGCTTAACTGCCGTGGCTCGTACCACCCAGAGCCGTGCTGCCGAAATAACAACAAATAAATAGATACGCAAAATATATAAGTAGTCACGAATACCTCGCATCTTATTACATTTTCTTTTTTTGTTTATATGTAGGGAAATACATTTTCACATCGTGTGTACCTACTAAAAGATGCTTAAAAAGATATAAAGCACTTGTGTAGTTGCTTCGTATTTGTATGTTTACGAATTTCGTACCTATGTTTAAGCAGATAGAAAGATATATTTGAATAGCACCCAGGACTCTTATGAAAAATAAATAATTAGTATCCATTATATAAGTAGTATTTGTATATTATAGTTATTTTTAAGATTCCTACTGCTTTGGTTACAAGCTTACGCGTTTGACAAAGCTAAAATTTGATCACTTACTATTATTAGGTACATAATGTCTGCGCTTAGTGAAATATGAGTTATACCTGTATATATATATACGTATTAAAGTACCATATTGGTTAATCTGTGAGCGTCCTTGTATGTGGATGGCGTAATATGACGCAATTACCAGCAGGCGCGGTCGCAGCCTGAAATTCTGGAGGGGGTCACTAATAATAATACAATATGTCGAGTAAATTATACTTTATTGAACAATACATATTTTTATGACAGACATTATACAACAAATTGATATTTTCTTTTTTTATTGGCAAATCGATTGATAATGTTTGAGACGTCTGGGGCTATCTCTGGATGAATATTTAGAAGAGCTAAACCTTTCAGCCTCTCTTCTAACATGTTTATGTTTGCTCTCAACCAAGTTTTTTCATACCTTAGCGTAAAAAATGATCTCTCTAATGTCGCACTGCTTATAGGAAGAGTTGCCGGAATTTTCATCAGCCTTTATGACGTGTTCGGACCGCATCTGATTACCAGTATATTCGCTGATGACAATTTGAAGACACCCAAAGATTAGCAATTTCTTTTTCTTGGTCAAACTACCTTGAACCCTTTTTGTGTGCGAGCGGTACTCATGGTTATTCGTCACCCTTTTTATAGACAAGTGTGTTGGCATATTGCCTAATTTCCATATTTCCCCGGCCAATATATTTTTCGAATTTAGTCAACATTTCTTGGAGATCTAATCCTACATTAAAAAAAGTATTTAAAGCGTAACAATGCATTTGACTTGGTCTAGGGGTAGCATGCGCCGCCTAAGGACCAAGAGGTCCCAGGTTCAAATCCCTGGTCGAGGCCAAAAATTTGTGGCTGCGAATTTCAATATTTAACTTACTCAGTAACAGCCCGAAGTGAGGAAGTTGACGGTTTAATCACCTCCATGCCTCGCGATGCACGTTAAGCCGTTGGTCTGACCTCTCTCCGGTCATGTCGAATTGCCGTTTCACCGGACTATCAGAGTGGAGTTTGCGCACACACTTGGGAATTATAATATCCCCTGCGCAGTTGGCTATAATCCTCGTTGAAATTGGCCGCTGTGACCGATATCGGTTAGGAGGACATTATTGTATTTTAAAGCATTCTTTAATAGAGGGAATCATAAAAGTATAGTCTATAGTAGAAGTGATTTAACTCAATTAAAATAAATTAAACTTTCTATTAAAAAATCGTGTATCTAACCACTTGACATTATGGCGAAATGAATGTGTTTCCAATGACAAAATAGAATCCGTAATCAAAAAAGATAGATAATGAACAATAGATGGTGACAAATAATCATGTACCTATTTACAATTCTACGTTAGTATATACTCATTATAGTCCCCATGTTTGTTTTAATATTGTATGTATATTTATCGTAAGTATGTCGACATACTAATCTAAAGACATTTTGTATGCTGAGCTAGTTTGGTTTTTGGCACAAGGACAAGGTCACAAATTAGAAAACCAAATTCAGGACCACATGGTCAGTTGTAGAAAACTGACATGACTCTGTGTGACCTGATCCAAATGAGTGTCGAGATGAAAGTAACATACCATATCTTTATGAAATTCGGTACAACTTATGCCTTTCTCTACCAAAAAGTAAGAGTTATGTAAAGTAAACACGGTACATACCGTGGTACATACGAGTCAGTAAGTTATGCTCATACAAGTAGGTATAAGTAATGCAACTATGTACGTAAGTAGGTACATAGTTGCATTGTGGTCGAATGAATTTGGAGGATTTTTATTCAGTCTACTTTTGATAAAAAACAATATTTTTTAAAACGCTTTACTCACTAAGCCTTCAAGGCTTAGCTTTCTGACTGTGAAATCGGGCCTTCACGCATCAAGAAAATGTGCAGCTATAGGTAATAGGCTATTTTAAAAGTTAAACCTTATGTCATTTGATTTAGTTCAAAACTAGAGGCGATCTATTTGTAAACTAAATCTAATAACGAACCTAACGTCGACATAAGTCTATGTAATCTACTTATGGGGTCAGTGTGTACTCCATGGAAATAGCTTATAACAATTAAAATAGTTCAAATAATAATTGTATCTAGAAACATTTGTATTATTTTCATTCCACCGTCCAGAAAAACAAGGATATTGCTCAACAACAACGTAATTGACCGCCCTGGGCGTTCCGTGCTCGTTAATGTCAACGACGAAATAACCTTGATCCTATAGGTTTCACAAATCTATCAGACAATATATAAATTGTATATACTTATAATTTAAAAGCTTAAGCTACTTTTCTTTATACGATTCTAGGAGAATATTATTACTCGAGAATAGTATATCTCGATCACACATGTGTATATCTCCTGCGTACTTGGCTAATCTTCGTTAACACTGGCCGTCTTGACTGAAATTGGTTAGGAGGATATTATTTTTATATTTGTAACGAGCTGTGCCCGTGGTTTCACCCGCATTTATGGTTAATGTTATATAGCCTTATGACCTTATGACCTTCCTCGATAAATGGGTTATCTTACACTAAAATATTTTTTCAAATCGGACCAGTAGTTTCTGAGATTAGCGCGTAAATATGAAACAAACAAACAAACTGTTCAGCTTTATAATATTAGTATAGTATAGATTAGAAAAATAATTGTTGTATTTGTTATCATCAGCGATGGGGCTCACGAGTCTATGCTGAGCGAAGGGCACAAGCCCGAGATCGCCAGCAAAGAAAGCAGAAAGCAGGATGAGTATGAAGCCCTGCAGAGCTTCCTCCGCAGCATCAGCTCCACGGCCACGCTCCCGCCCTACGTGAAAGGTGAAACCTACTCCTCCACCCGTGGTGTCATCAACCAGGTAAGATACAACAATAAGCTACTGACTACTGAGCTATTGGAAATTTGATATAGGTTTACCAATGTAAACCTACTGTGAGCACCCACCTATTGTGAGCACCTTGGTTAAAAAGTGGCTCGTGTAATTTAAGGTTAATCAAATCATGCGTCATCCAAAATCCAGATAATATACATAATTTTGATTCATGTGCTTTTGCAAGCTTGTTGTATAGATTAACCACGCTTGACGCGTGCGTTGACACTGACTAATATGAAATAGGATATGAAACACGCTATCGGACATCGACTGCCATCTCATGACAAAGTTATAGAATACACCCATGTATCGACTAGTTGAGGATTATCTTGAAAAACAAATGACGAACCGTTTTTTCATAAACGTGCGGATAAAAAATTACTCATTAACGAGCAAGCGATCGCCGTCCGTAACAAATGGAGTGAGGTCACTCCGCAAAGTCGCAATCAACTCTGATTTACAAACAAAAACGATAATACTCGTCTAAGACTCACAGATGGTCAATCAAACTGTTACATTTAAACTAGTAAAAGAAATTCTTGATAAGGTTGATGAAAAGAAATTGGTTTCTGCAGAGTTCTTTGACATGGGCATGGCATTTGACTACATTCTGTATGATAGGTTATTGGCTAAATGTGAACTCAACGGTATCCGCAAGCCAGCATATGAATGGATCAAAAGTTACCTTCAAGACAGAGACCAAAGTGTTGAAATCACTGAACTAAATAACCAAAAAGAAATGACAAGGCATATATCCTCCTATAGATTTAATAGATATGGTGTTCCCCGGGGCGTGTTTTGGGACCACTGTTGTTTTTCATTTACATAAATGCGTGCCTATCCGTGTATACTTTTTGCTTACGATATCTCTTTAATTATTAGTAATGACGAAATTGGAAAGCACATAAATGAAATAAATAAAACTGTAGAATGATGCATTAACTGGCTAACAAAAAACAATCTCAAATGTTAATGTTTCTAAAATTAAATTTATTAAATTCTTTAATGGAAAATAGGTACAGGCGAACAAATTCCAGAAAGTTACTGTAAAAACTTTCTCAGAATAATACTTGATCAAAATTGCTCATGGACCCCACATATACAAGCGTTGAACAGGAAATTGAATAGTTTTGTATATGCCCTAAGGAAACTGTCGACTATTACTGATTACAGAACTGCTCTTAGCATATCATGGTTATGTAGCGTCGCTCGCTACTTCAATATGGACTCATATTGTGGGAAAATGGCGTCCAAGCAAATATATAAAAATAGTACATTTATTGCCCAAAATAAATGTTAACCAGCCCACTTGGACGCCATGTGCCAATATTTAAAGAACACAGGCTCCCTAGATTATATGTTTTTAAAATTTGTAAATTTGTTAAAACATATCTGAACCTGTTTGCCAAATTCCAAAATGTAATGTACAAGTATAGCGCCAGACATAAAACGGGCTAGCACAGCCCATGTCGAGATCTGCATTATACAGTCGCAACTGCAACGTTACGGCTATTAGGTATCTACTATTTATAATAAATTACCAAACGAATTAAAATAACTCAAAGGGAGCTTAATCAATCGATAACTATTTGATTTATTGGTTAGCGGCTGTTTTTATTCAATAAAACATTATTTGATATACATTTTAAACATAACTGATATTGTTTTCATTCATGTGATCTAAATTTTTAATGACTCGGAGATCTTGACATTTCTGTTATTATTACTTGGACATAATTCATGCATCTGTCTCTAAGTTTTATTGTAAATGACATTTGCATGCTACTTTCTAAGACTGAATGTAATTCCAATGTATTGTCTTATATTTCTGTCAACATATTGTATACAATGTACCTTACTCAAAGCAAATATATATTTATTTTTATTCTTATTCTTAACTGTATTTCAGACCCCTTTATTTCATGTACCTCTACATTTTAAGTCCAATCGGTTTTTTTATTCAGTTCAAAGCCGATCTTTATTTGGAAAAAAAAAAATATTTCAATGCTAACGTTATGCTTAAGAAACTTGTATTGAGATAGTCCGTAAAAAAGAAATCTCGGAAAAGTAAACGTAGTTTTGCTTCTATTACAGAACCCTAATGAACGGGTTCAAAGACGAAGTACGGATCTTAAACCTAACTAGTCACGTATTCTTCTTGGAAACACTGGAAACATTGTATAGTTATAATAGGGCTGATGAATGCATTCAAAAACTATATTTCTATTTAGTCCGTCAGTTAGATTATACAAAAATACTAGACACATATTTTTCGTTTTATCAAATGATCAAAAAATCACAAAGATTAGAAGAGCCATTTAGCCTATTGATTTGATTTTACGTCTGAAAACTTTTGAATTTTTAATATTTTTTGTATTTTCCATTAAGATCCTTATGGTTAGATAAGTTAAATCATCAAAAACTATTGAATATTTATTTATTGTTTTATCTAATACTTAAAAAATTACAAAGGTATAAACTTCAAAGATCTGGAGTGGGGCGCTTTTACGTCACTAAAATTCGTTCCTAAAATTTTACGGAGTTAACGCTGAATTCTAACGCCCTGTATCTTTGTTATTTTTGGTGTGCTGAAAAAAAGAAAAAATACAAACAGTATGTAAGCAATATTTTTTTGTAATCTGACTAATGGACTATAATTGTTTTTGAATCAAGTAGGTTTATGAATGTCATCAAAATGTAGGTATTTTATGTAGATATTTCTACAAGTGCTGTATGAAAATAATATATGTAATCTATAAACAATCTCACCGCCTGTTACCATCTTTTATTAATAACTCGTCAATCATACTGATGGTACACGCGTGAGAAAGATGACTAATTTATAAAATAATAGGCGGGAAATCATGAGAGAGAAGCTTGTGACAAATGAATTCAATGATCTGTATGTATTAGTTGTTTCATGACACTTTTCACCATTTTACACGCAAAACCCGATTAATTTTAAATTACCTTCAGATCCGCTTTTCAATGTCGCCTATACGAATTCGCTACAGTCAATAATTTATTCATTTCTTATTATCTCATACAATAAGATCGACTTTCTAATAGCATTTAAGAAATTAGTGCAAATCATATGCAACATTTGTTGTATACACGATATTTCACACCATATAGGTACACCACATATGTACCTATGTAAGCACCTATACGAAACAACAATACTGCCGAAATCAATGAAACATGTAATCTCACTAATCCTAGCGTCTATTCTTAAACCCAAATGTTTCAACAATTCCGACCATACATACAATGACATACCAAATTCACAACTTATAATATAAAAGGCGGTGTAAGTAACTAAGAACATAGCATGACTATAAATAATCAGTTTGTAACTAACCTAAGTTACAATTGTACACGCAATAGCTAGGGCTGGTATAATATTAAATCAACTTTAATCAATTGATATATTCAATAAAATAATTAGTGACGGAACATTGGTTCATCAGCGTATCAAGGTGACAGGCGATTTACACAAAAAATAATTCTATAAAACGAAAAGTATCCGTTTCGCAATTTTATCCATACCTAAAACCTCATTAGTTTTATCTTAAATAGAATGAACGACATAATAGGAAAATAAATATTTAACGTATATCTATAAATGCGAAGTGAATAAATAATGCCAGATTTTTAAAATGTTTTGCTAATAAGTTATAAAAACTTATCGGATTTACCAAAATTGGTAACCCTAGTATCTACTTACATACATTTGTATAAATTAATAGGTATGTACATGCCGTCCAAACGTGGAATACAAAAAGTAGCAATCATTTATAACTGCGAGGCATTGTTAGACTTCCTCGAGTCGACCTTCGTTGGTAGGATGGGGGATTCGCTAGATTTCGACATGACATGACATCAGAGGTTGTGCGTCTGCACAAACAAACAACAAAACATCAGCTCTGTATACCTACTTAATTTGTAATTAATATCTATTGAACTAACTTAACATTTCCATTTTCATTCAGCTTATTGAACTCTCCAATAAGTTTCTATTGGGTTCCACTAAAAAGGGTCTCGTCATTAGTTATGGAATGATTAGAGCAAGGATAAAAAAAACATGAGATCGACTTGAGACCCGTCAAGAACTTCACCTTAGTTTAAACACGATGTTAGATATTAATAACAATAATCATCACACATTTAGATCAAACTCTCAAAAGGCCTCTACATGATGGATGGCCCCATGCAAGCCTTAAAGCCCGGGCTTGTCCCGTGATTGTGCCGAGAAACATATCTAATAATAATAATCAATAAGCTAAAATTACGATTGACAGAAATATATTGTAAAGCCTACATGAACAAAGATACTTCTATTTCTATGTCTTATGTTATTCTGATACTTTTATCAGTCATATGTCACACTTGTGTACGTACAGGTGCCACCTTTGGAGACTGGTCTGCTCTGGTCGGGTCAAGTTTTTAGTTTAGGTTTAGGCCCGCACTAAAACATGGTTTAGAGATAATTATGATTCATACACCTTTGTATAAATTGTGTTGAAAAGAGTAACTACCGAGTTCTTGCCGGATTCTTCTCGGTAGATACAACATTCCGAACCGGTGGTAGAATCATAAAGCTTTACTTGCATTTTAAGATTAATGAGTGTTTCCTTAAAAACCTATATACCTAACTAAAGAATATTTTGATTTTGACTTTGACTTTGACTTTAGGATTGTTTTCAAGTGCCGCACAATAGTCAATCAAAAAAATACAATTTATCTGATTTCTAATGCTAATTAAACAAAGAAAAATGTAAATGACTTTGATAATCCCAATAATAAGTCCAACCACCTTTTCTCAACAAAGACCTGATCCAAGGATGACGATGCTAAGATATGACATAGAAAAGTAATCAATGCTGGAATACAGAAAGCCAAAGATCAAACAAAGACACAAACAAACGCACCAAAAGGTCGAGATACGTACTAGAACATAGCAAGCGTGATGAAATGTACCTATTGATTTATCAAGATGATCATAGTAACTAAGCACTATAGTGGGAAGTGTGTAAACATAGAACATTTGATCCCAATTAGACTGATTGCTCGAGCATGTGAGCTGGATGGTCATCACACGTGTCATGAGACATGTGGCGAATGGAATTTTTTTGTTGTCAACTAGGTATGTTATAAAGTTGCTCTCACTTCACTGTAGTGGTATAACGTGCTTGTTGCTCTTAAATGGCAGACATAGATTCGTATTCATGACGGTATCTCAATGATGTCTGCAATGCAAACAAATACCTGCGTCAAAGATCGCATGTATTAAAATGTTATGCACAATATTTATTTTCGACTAGGTACTTGGAACATACAATTAAAAATGGGTTCGAAATCCTAATAGGTCCGGTACTAGCTAGGTCCTTTGCAGTCCGGTAGAAAATAGTAATGTAGGTCATAGTAGAGAAGAAATACCTATGTTATTCTTTTTTACTATACTGAGTCTGTTAGTTAACCTAACACGTCCGTGTCGGAGCACTAAAATCCGGGCTTTTTACGCTTCTTGCCTCGGTGGCTAGACTTCAGAAATAATAAGCCTATTTCTAAAGGTAACATTTTGTTTCAGTGTATAATAACTTGCGCGGTACTGATCCTGGCGGCGGGCGCGGGGCACCCCATCGGCTTCTCGGCCGTGGCGCTGCCGCAGCTGCGTAATGAGAACACCACCATGCGCATCGATGACGAGATGGGATCCTGGATAGGTGAGCAGCACCCTCATAATTTACCACATCGTCTTCCTAGCATTATGTTCCGTTCTTAGTCGGGTTTCGGACCATTATCCAGGATTGATAAGAAAGGATAAGGGGATTAGACAATTTGGATCATGGTTGTGTAACCATAGTTTTGATGTAGCATATATCTGAATAATATCTGAGTCGCGTGACGAACACTGAGGTACAACAACTCTTAAAATTTAAACTCTTAAAAAAAAATAAACGGCCAAAGCAAGATGACTAAAAATTTCTGTTTAGTCCGTCAGTTAGATTATAAAAAAATATTGAACACGTATATTTTTATTTATTTGTTAAACAAACATTGACGAAGACAATGCATTCAAATTGCGCGTGAGTTCACGCTAATTTTTACTGAATAGTGTTGTTGCAAGCCCCCAGTCCAAAACTTTGATGCTCTTTATCTTTGTGACGTTTTGTTAAATAATATTAATAATTTGATAAAGCGAAAAGTATCTGTCTAGTACCTATTTTTGTATAATCTAACCGACGGACTAAATAGAATTATAGTTTTTTAATGCAGTTATCATCCCTATTTGCATAAAATTACGACCATTATCCACTGAATTAGTTTGAAACTGCCCGTACCATACAATAAATCGAGACGTCGAATAATATATCTCCTTTTGACTGTCAGTGTATTTTTCAATGCTATTCATAACAATACAATGAACACAATTACATCACTATTAAACAATAAGCTAGGAAACAATTTACAAACATCTAGTGGTACGTGTACCTTACCAAATTAAATAATACCTAAACTAATTATCTACCTATTCTACATGACTAGTTTGAAATTATTCTATTTACTAATCTTAGACGAACAAATAATCTAGGCATCTACATTTCACAATTCGAGAGTTCGAATTAGTCAGAAACCCCTGCCACGAAAACCATGGTCTTGGGTTTGAATCCCACTTGGGGCATATGTTTGTGTGATGATGAGCATGGATTGGATTCGAGTCATAGATTGCATATTTACATAGACGTATATAAATATGTCTATTTGTTACCTAGTATCCATAGCGAAGCATAAATACTTAGTATGGAGCTAGGGAATTGGTGTAAGTTCGATGGAGTCTGAAATAGAACATATAAGAGCAGTAAATAGATATTTATGTATGCATTTGATTGTGCTCTTGTAGGAGTAAGACCAAACATAGCTATTTTTTTCATATAAATATGTAGAAGAAGCAGTGGCGTAGCTACCCAGGGGCAAGGCGGGCCAGTGCCCCGGGGCCCTAAGCTTGGGGGGGGGGGGGGGGGCTAAAACCTAATAAGCATACCTATTCATTTGAGGTTGATTTGACTGTCTAACGTAGGAAGAAAAATGTTAGTGCCCTCCCTGCAGTAGGGGGGACCTGGACCCAAAGCTGCGTACGCCCATGGGCCCTAGTTTAATTTTTTGCCCCAGGGCCCTTTGTCACCTAGGTACGCCACTGAGAGGAAGTAGCCAAATTAATTTACATCATCATCATAATGTCAATCTCAACAAGGATCTGCCACTTGCACTCACTATTCCTTTACTCTCATAGTCCGGTGAGACGGCAATTCGACATGACTGGAGAGAGGTCAGGCGCAGGACCAACGGCATAACGTGCTATCCGAGGCACGGGGGTGATTAAACCGTCAAGTTCTTGACTTCGGACTGTTTACGTAATTTGAATATTCATATAACCAGACACAAATCTTAGGCCCAACCCGGGATTTGAACTCGGGACCTCTTTGTCCTTAGACGGAGCATGCTACCACTAGACCAACGAGGAGAGTAGTTAATAAAACTCATACCTAGATAATAAGTTACGAACCACTAACTGTTCATAGTATGAAAAAGAATACATTCGAAACTCGTAAAGAAGATTCCGGACTTACATAATTCGCTAGATTAATATGATTTAAGTATTAAACAGTTATGTGTGTGTGAAATTGATTGTGTAGGCTATGAAGTTATCCACTTGTTACTAAATTTTCACAAATATTCCTTTTACCCCAGCTTCGCTTTATTTGCCTTCTCCTTCAGCGATTGCGGGCGTGATGTTATGTATGTGTGTATATATGTATTAAACAGTAGAAGATTTTTTTATCACCTGCTATCTAGTATTATCTTGCACAACCTGGGTGAGTGCAAGAGAAATCCTGGATGGATTGTTTGCATCAATACGTATCTACTTACTCCGCGTATCAATTAAATACAGATACAACTGTTATGATATTGTATCTCCTCGTCTTCATATCTGTATCTATCACGAACACGTGCACCGTTCAAGAAACTGTAATCTAATCAATAACCATACAGACTTTGATAATTTAATTCCGGTATGTACCGGAAATGTAAAATTGAATAGATTAGCTTAGATTAGCTCAAACATTTTAGAAACGTACCTATTATGTAAGAAATAGGTACGCAGGAACTTATTGTGGCATTACAGTAAGTACTTTTTTTATTTTATTGATTTACTTTAGACTATTTAGTTACATTGGTTTTAGTATAATAAGTAAATAATAAGCATAATGCGACCGTATAACACAATTATTTAAATACTAGTACAAACTTTTACTCAGTAGCTTTAAGGCTACCATATCAATCTTGACGCGAAAGGTAAATAATAGTTAAAGTTAGTATGCCATAAAGTAGAAATACCTATTTCTTACTCCGGTCAAAGCTCGTTCTCAATCGATGCACACGCGAGTATAAACTAACGTGACGACGACAGTCAACTGATGCGATGCACTCCAGTGGATAAAAGCGTTTATCTTGCGAGGAGTTGTAGTTCAAATTCGAGCAGCATGTCATATGTTACTAACTTGTATTACAGACATCAAGTGGCAATGGCAATCGCAATGTAACAATCGCGAGTTAGTCAAGCAAAAATAATAGGTAGTTTTCTCAAAAGCCATGTTTACGCCGTTGCTAAAAATAAAAGTTACGATTTGGTGTCTTGAAAAATTAAGACTCTATTTTTCAAGACTAGGGCCGTTATGGACCAAGTGATAAATTGGTCGAGCATGTTTTCTTCCCCGCACATTGTCCAATGTAGCTTTATTATGATAGGCCCGTTGGTCGAGTGGTCAGAGACTTTGGCCACGACACCAAGGGTCGCAGGTTCGAATAATTTATATAAAAATAATTTATCAGTTTGTCCATTATTCATAATGCACGGGCACTATAAAGGCCTCTTTAATTACTTTATCCCTACATATATCGATTATTCTTTATCTCCGACTAGGGTTGCCACCTTTTTTTGTACAAATAAAGTATATTGGTTATGAAATGCAGGAAAAAAAGTAGACTATCTAAATAAAGTACGATTTATTTCACTTTGTTATTTTGCATAAAACAAAGTATTTTGCTTTGCTTTTAGCAACTTTTACCAAGTTCTACACAACATCACGCTCATAATTCCCGAAGGGGTAGGCAGAGTCAAAGGGGCAGCATGCCCCTTCAACCACATTCAGCCAAAAATAAGCCGGGATGGGTTAGATGGAAAACTGCAAAAAAGCAGCGACAAGCCGCCAACCCGTCGCCCACACAATCACACCCAAGGGCAAAACCCAATGTACCATTAGTCGCCCTTTACGACATGCTAGGCAAGAACCACAGTTGGCTAATTTATTTTTAAGTCCCAGACCAACATGGGACAGTGGGCTGGGTTCTCTCACTTCTAATCAACTCCAATAACTGTCGTTTTATTTTATACAACATTTTTTACAACCAGTTTTTTTGTATATTGGGTTACCTACATACTTATAATGAATCACAGAGAAATCAAATCGTGCAGAATAAAATATTTTCGCGTACTTTATTTTCCTTATAAAGTATAGAGTACAATTACACTAAATAACTTAAAATACTTTAAATAAAGTACAGTTGGCAACCCTATCTCCGACAAACAATATACTCGTATCAACTTAAACTTAATAATACGATCAGTGGCGTTATCCACTTAAAACTACAGTGCCGCAGCAATGCTATCTGGGCCGCTGTTTGCATCCATATAGCATTAGGTGTATTCACAATGTCAGCAGGTTCACCTAATCTGTGTAAATAAGATCTAATTCGGTAGCCGATTATGAATGCGTGTGAACACGACTTTAGCCCCAACATAGTGGACACCTTTACAGACTGATAGATAACATACATTTACGTAACACAATATTCAGGAAGTAGGTATCTAAGTATTTTAATTCATTGTGTAATAATTATGCAATGACAATATGAGAAACATTGATGGCTCATATAATAGAGAAGCAATTTATTTGGCGATTCATAGACTTATTTCTTTTTTTTTATTCTGGTGCCTTAATTTTTTTTTATTATTAGTTACTTTTTAAATAAAACGCAGTTATGATTTAAGTAAAGTAAAGTCGTGCTTTATCAGTTATGTACCTACGCTTTATCTACCATGAAATATAAACAAATTGTGTACAATGAGATGCATTCTCATTTAATCTAGAGTCGTATCTACTGTACGCCCTAATCACGTTTTAGATAAACTGCCCTGGACTTTTTAAAGATATTGACTTTTAACATAAGGTTATCTACATTTGTTCTTGATATTTACCTTTTCAATATTTAATATAGCATCAGTCTTGTTACATCTGAATTTAATGTACCTACTTTAGCTTAGTTTCCTTATTCTAACGACACATTAACATTGGGTTTACATGTTAAGTGTAGGTGCGACAGAAGACGTCCTTGACATGTACACAGTGCAATTTGTCAACGTCTGTTAGACATTCGATTTCGTTTGCGTTTAATTAAGTTGCAATAGCATTTTTGCATTAGATATACCTAAAAGCCATTGTCCGTCCACGTGTATTTTCATATCCTATAATCACCAATATTGTACCCACATTTTCATACATAACTTGATTTCCACATCATAGTTACATATTTGATTAGGTGTATCAATCGATGTATAAACGAATATAGTTTACACAAAGTCCACTCTAAACATAAGGGACCTTTAATTATTACTTGAGCTAATATACGTAGCACAAATTCCAACTCTGCCTACACTATGTATGTATATACAAATTCCATAAAAACTGCGAACTGTATTTATTTCCGCAACCGCAGTTTCACAACATTTTTATGTTCTGTTTTAAACCGCTGGCTTGCAATTACCATACACGGCTTAGCACATTGTATCACTTGGTCTAATGTTATTTCTATTGCTAACCTTGAAACAAAATATCTACTTACTAAATAAGTACGTGCATTTAAAGACAAGTGCTTACAGCTAAGTATATTGTTCTTAAGCAAATGTTGTTATCTGTAAACTTAATTGGCAACGTCTAGAGCCTGTCGTTAAGATGAGGATGTAAAAGTGTAGTGTAGGGCGCAGTATACAAAAAACCTTTTCATTATAATTTGGTAAAGAATGGACAAACATGAAACGATACTATAATTGTAAAACATTTAAGATTCTTGTAATACCAAGAGTCTGAGACAACATACTTACGACTTATTTCTAGTTTACTGTTAAAGTATATTATAAACCTACCATCGATTAAGAGCCTAACGAAGTATATTTCTACAATTCCAGCAAGTAGATATAAAAAAAAACATTCTACGAGTTTTTACGCTCAACGATGTCAGGAAACTATAGAACCACTCGAATTAATTGATATTAATGATTTTGTACAACGACGCCAGTATTCAATGTAATTACGGAAAGTTTTAATGCTTCCATAATATGTAGTTAGATATTGTAACAAGCCCCGCTGTGATTATTTAACACCTACCTACGTACGTATATAAAATAACATATGATCTATACATGCACCTAAAGTTACCGAAAATTATACAAAATCATAGTAAATTTTACTTCTCTTAACCAAAACATCATCGTATTAAGATTGTAATAAGATGAAAACGGACCTTTAGGTTGTATTTTTCTTATTTTATCAGCTTATTGCTAAATACATTGTCTTTCAGTAAATAATATTTATTGTGTCTTTTATATACTTTTTTTAGTGAGGTGTAGGTTAGGATTGTGCCATATGGCGTTCGTTCGTTCTCTCTACCTACCCCGCTTGGGAAGTGGCGTGAAGTTAAGTTAATTAGATAGTTACATGCTTATTTTTCTTTCAACTTAAAGTCTTAAACCAATATCATCTTACCTTTACTAAACATAAATTACACTATCTTATTCAAGCCCACATTCAAAAATTTTAAAACACTTTCAGATATCAAATTATGATCCTTGCAAATATTAAATTAAGTAGGTACCTAGGTATAGTACCTACCGAATCAGAGATTTCCATAAGTTCTTAAAGCGGTCAAAGCAGTTCTAGACAAAGAAGATAAAAGTGCAACATACAACCATTATGTACTGGAGTAATAGTATACAAAAAAGTACTTAAGATAGTAATAAGTATGTCACCTATTTAAGTATAACAAAAATACATATTTTGCGGGAATGTACTAGTACATTCCCGCCGAATCAGTTGTTCCATTCAGCTACGTCCAAAGTTTGCAAAACTATCTACATATTTGCTTAGTTACTAAACGACAATACTTTGCATTAAAACGTAGATAGTCGCTAACTAGCCGAAGATTTATTCGTATAATCGATTGAGACTTAAATACTTAAAAGGTACCTACCTACTTAATATACAGTGTGTCGCGGAGTTTGAGCGACGAACAATAATTGCAGCCGTAACCAAACGATTATTGCGATGATCAACCACGTGCCTCGTAAGCGAAGACAAATAAATATCAAATTAGGTATGCAGGTATGCATATTGCCTCTCCGTATACCTACTGATAACTTTAAAATGTTGTCGACAGAATTATTTACCGGATCCTAACCCAGATAATACCTAAGTATATCGACTTAGCTATGTGAAAAAAGATAAAGCTAGTTTGAAAGAAATATTATAAGTATAATATATAAGTATCTTTTAAACATCGATCAGGTATTCTACTACATACATACATACATAATATCACGCCCATAATCCCCGAAGGGGTAGGCAGAGTCAAAGGGGCAGCAAGCCCCTTCAACCACATTCAGACAAAAATAAAGCCGGGCTGGGTTAGATGGAAAATTGTAAAACAGCAGTGACAAGCGGCTAACCTGTCGCCTACACAATCACACACCCAAAACCCGATATACCAATAGTTGCCTTTTACGACATGCTAGGCAAGAACCACAGTTGGCACATTCTTTTTTTTTTGTCCCAGATCAACATGGGCTAAGTCCTAGACCAACAATTCTACTCCTAATTAGTTTTTAGTTCTCCATGCTGCTTATTTTTCTATAGATCTACTTATAAGGTCCAGCACCAATATCAATAGCAAACGACACGACTTCTATAAAAATACAATACCAATAAACACTGTACTAGCTGGCTTTCATTTGTTTTTCTGACAGCCAGCATACACTCGGCGGCGACTCCGCTCGGCTCGATGTTGTCGGGGCCGATCATGGAGGCGATCGGGCGCCGACGCACGCTGCAGGCCTGCGTGCTGCCGCTCATCGTCGGCTGGATTATCATCGGCACCTCGGCGCACCACGCCGTCATGCTGCTCGGGCGCATCATATGCGGGTTCGCAGTCGGCATTATGGCGGCGCCCTCACAGGTATACCTTATCATCAGCAGCATAGATAGTGGTTAATTTCCCAGACATATACGTACCCGAACATTGAAACAATGTGATACTAACTAACTAAACTTCACGCCACTTCCCTAGCGGGGTAGGCAGAGAGAACCGAACGCCATATGGCACGATCCTTACACACCTCACTCGCCTCTTCAACATTCATAATCCTTTTCATACAAGCTCTACGGTTTTTAAGACTCCTAACATCATCTTCTGTTAATACACGACCAATCTGGTCGTGGTAGGTGAGCCTGGGCCTTCCGATGTGGGCCTGGGCCAATGTGATACTAGCAGCAAGAAAAAAGGAACCTTTCAAAATTGTGGAAATGAAACGCGACGACTTTATATCTACCAAAGCCTTGGAAACTAATATCACAAACAGAAAGATCGGCGTGGATCGAAGTAAAGTTGATTGGCTTAAAATACAATGGATGTTGTACAATAAAAGTCATCCATTCTCGATGTTCTTCAAATACTCCAACGAGCTAGAAGTTTTTTTTACGGAGGTCAATTTCAGCAAGAGGTCATCCCAAAATACTTCAAACTTTGAACTAGAGATTTTGTTTCCAGAGGGAAGAAAAATGAGCAATGAGGAAAAAAAAAGACCTTCTGTGCCTTTTGGAATATGTTCCACCTATCCATCACCCTTTCTATCAACAACTCAAAGTCTCCTCCAATGTGGGAAACGAACTACATAGATGGTGCAATTAGTGATTCTTCGACTGACTAATTGACTGGTTTAATACTTTGCCATGTTGTGCCAAAGATAGTCTTAAGTTAAAATAAAACAAAAATACTGATTATTCTTATAGTTCATCTAAATTTTGGCAATAATTACTATCATATTTTAAACATTTTAAACACAGTGTTTATGATTTTATTAAAATTATATTTAACTTATAATTTCGCCGAAACTATTTTGCCACATATCCACATAATTGTATTTTGTGTTTGGGCCACTCTGGTTCTGGTGGCCTCATATCTCCTCTATTGAATGCCACCATTTTGTTCATCCGGTCTAAGCCTGCCATCATTCTGATAATGGTGTTCCAACCTAGACTAAGTATTTTTATTTTAGAAAAAAAAAAGATAAATAAAGATAAAATAAGGTCATTTCTACGCAGACGGAAAGTAGCATACTAGACGCAGAGTAGCATACTAGACAACAAATGGACACTGTAACTACCTATCTAAATATGATTATAGACATCCATGTCTGAAGTACAAATAATGTCTGAAGTACAAATGACTGTTTATTACACGAACATTTGCCTCTTTTAATGTACGAACTCGCGGCCAAGTGGTTAAAAATCCTTCTGAAACCGCTAAACCATGCTACTTGTACCTATAAGAAACACGAAATAACGGTTTTTTAAATAGTTGCAGTTTATGAAAACTGTTTTTATTATCTAATATTACCTATTACTTTTAAAATAGGTAAGGTTTAACCATAAAATTTCACGTGTACGTGAACACTTTAACAACTAGGTACTTTGTACATACATTCTACTCAATGATTTTAACTATTATTTATTTGTAATATCATTGGTGCTACTGGTTCCTATACCTACTTAGGTAAAATATTATACCTATGTAATTGTTCTTCGCCATTTCTGATTTAATTAAATTGCTCGTTAGCTACAATAGTACCTAAACTTTGCCTACTCTACCTACCTTAATCTACCAAGACATACCTAGATCGATATGTTCTTCTTTCTGAAGACATTATACTTTATCAACAACTTCACGGAAATAGGAAAGAATCGTAAGGAATAGTTGCGAAGGCAGTTGGTACTGCCAATGCCTTTATTAATATCTTGTTATTCTACCATTATTGTTACAGACAATCTCAATACTTCCTATCTTAATAATTACATAGGATATTAATTTTTCTATGAACCATATGTCCTAGAGCAACGTTTCTTGTAGTCGATCACTCGCAGCTTAATGATTTTGTGGAACTATCCTGTTGATTTATTCATTATATAAGTACACAACATCACGCCTGTAATCCCTGAAGGGGTAGGCAGAGTCAAGGGTCAGTAAGGCCGTTTAACCACATTCAGCCAAAAATAAAACTGGGCCGGGTTAGATGGAAAATTGTGAAAAAGTAGTGACAAGTGGCTCGTTCGTCGCCTACACAATCACATACCCAAAACCCCATATACCAATAAATAGTCGCCTTTTACGACATGCTAGAATGCGTTTAAATTGGTTACTTGAATCAAATATTTTTTTAGTCCGTAAACTAGAATATTAAAAATATTGAATACGTATTTTTTGCTTTACCAAATGCTCGAAAAATTACTAAGATACAGCGCTTCAAAGATACAAGAAACACAGTTTGCGCAATTTTCTAAGTCTCAGATAAACATGGCACAACGGAGGGGGGAATGAGAGGGGTTCATTTAATATTCCGCAGTCGTATATGCGATTCAATGTTCTACAAATAAAATGCTCTAAACGAGCATGTAATTCAAATGTCGGCTCTGACAGGCAAGTAACCACTTTACAATGTTTACCAATTAACAGTGACCTATACGGTGATTAACATATTAGGTATTATGTTAATGTTGTTTATATTCTGCAAAAACATGCAGATATTGAAGAGGAAAATTAAAACGTAAGTCACATTGCTTTAACAAATTGTGTAATGGGCAATGGCATTGTTAAAGGAAAATCAATACTCAAGTACTTTCCTAATTATTCATAATATCTATAAAAAATATACATCTTTATTATTTACAAATGTTTCAAAACCATTTGCACAGATAACGGCTTGGGGAAAAAGATGGACTCCGCGCCACTAACCAGACGTTTGGGCCTTTCGGATGCTCCAAATAAGATTACACTTTTAACACACATAGACATTACTGCTCCAAATGACAGCTCCTATCAGTTTTGTTTTGTTTAGTCACATTGTATTAAAATTTTACCAAAATAACAAAATGCCGACGCGTGTGGTGGAAAACTGCAAAATTTATTACCTACTTTAGAAATAAGAATAAAAAAGTACGACGGAGTAACATTTCACATAAATTCATACAAACGTATTCGACTTCGATGTTGCTAGAAAACAAAATAAACATCTTACCCAAAAATTTGGGAATTTCATTCTTTGTTGTTATATATTTGTTAGATAAAAACAATATATATTTTACCCCCATAATAATAGATAGATACACATTATTCTTTGCAATACTTACCTTCCTTTATTTGTCTAAAGTAAAATCATTTACCATAATTAATAGCACAGAGTAATAATATACTACGTACAAATTAATAGAAATTAAAAAATAGGTACCTAATTAATATTTCTGATATCTGGTAGGTATCTCTAAAATCTCACGCACATATCCATACCTAAATGTGGCTTCACTCTGTAGTAGGTATGACAGCGCGGAGTCCTTCTTTTTTTCCTAGTCCGTGGCACAGATGTAGTAATAATATGTATTGTCAAAAATACAAATTTCACGAAAATAGATTATCATTATAAAAATGACACCCAATAAGAACTTCAAAAGGTCTTTGATCAGCTAATTATTATGAAGGAAGTTGTGTATTTTACGTTTTCCCACTTCCTAATTTCCTTTCGGGCTCATATCAATTTGCAAAATGAACTTAGTGAACATTCTATTTCAGGTTTACTTAGGGGAGATCTCAGAACCAAGACTGCGCGGTCTGCTGATCGGGACGCCGTTTGTAGCGTACTCGCTCGGAGTCCTATACGTGTACGCGCTTGGCGGGGCGTTACCCTGGCGCTCCGTGGCGTACCTCTCCGTGGTCCTGCCCGCCTTGGCTTTCGTGGCCTTGTGCTTCTCCCCCGAGAGCCCCACATGGCTGGCTCGCCGCGGCCGCTTCCACGAAGCTATGGCCGCCATGTCTCGCCTCCGTGGCCACCCCGACATTGTAAGTACTAAGACAAGTAAAACCCTGACCTTTATGACTTCCGCACGCGGAAATGTCGCACTGGATTGCTGCGGCAACCTTCTCCGATTGCGTATTGTGTAATTTCCTCCATTACCCTTTTTAAGGAAATTGTCGTGTAGGTAGGTACTGTTTGTCTCTTTGTTTTTAAATACTCGAAAATTTTCAAATCATCTATAAAGCCAATATTTAGGATAAGTATTTAGTGGACCCTTAATTGTGTGCGTGCCTCATAACAAACCCATAACTCCTGTAACAGATATTATTAACCTTTAAAAACCATTGTATATCCACTACAACCAAAACCTTAAAGGATGTAACCTTGTGATAAGCATAACATAGCATTCGTATTTTTACACCTTTGTTCCCTAGCATGGGTAAAACACAGTAACGTAGGAAGCTCCTTTTTGGTATTTAGATATTTAATACTTCCCTGATGTAAGGATATCTAATAACACCTAGAAAAATGTTGTTAATATTTAAAGAGTAAAAGAACAAACAATAGCTTTATGACACAACACTAACTTTTTAAGACGAGTACGCTAATAAAATTAATTAAAAACAACACAATACTTCAATTCTCAAAGTTTACATAAATAATGGATTAATAAAAACTCAATACGAAAACAAGTTAAGTAATAGAAATAGTTCTATTACTAGGTGAAACAACAAGTAAAGATCGTTCGAGTTATTGACACATCAAGACATTGACATTACCAGCGCGGCACATGAATAGCATGTTTTTGTTATGATGAAACTTGAAACTATTGTTCTGGACGATTCCAGCAATCTCTTTAATGACCGCTTAATAAGCTCAACAAGATGCTCTTCAATTGACGACACGTTCTCGAATACGCTGGATACAGATGCAGATACATTACATATACCTACTGATAGATACTTATGTAGCCAAAAGTATGATCGGGACGGACCGATGAAATCCCGTGCTTAGTCAGGGTCCGTTTAGACCAGATGATCCAGGATTTTGCGAGTCTGGAATTACGTTGAAGTGACTGCCGATCCGACCTTCGCAACCCTAAGATAGGGGAACCAGACAATTGGATCATGGTTACAAATCCAAGTTGTTTGAATTTGCAGGTTTCATCACGATGTTTTCCCTCACCGTCGAGCTAGTGGTATAAATATGTACCTACCTACATAGTTTTTAAAATCCAGAGGTAGGTAGGTTTGAACCTGCCCCCCTTGGTTAGAGGCGCGTGTCCTTTCCATTGAGCTATCATCACTCTGTCTGAGGTATTTAACTATGTATTGGAATTGCCGCGTGTTTCACTTACTTCTATTATGCCTACCCTACCGTCAGTCATGATACTACTGTTAGCGGTGAAATACAAAAATTATACGAGTAGTATCATCATCAATACTGATATGTATGACAATATTGATATGTAGATATCAAAGCTATCCAATACCTATTAGAAGATCCTGAAAGATAACAATGGAACAGTTACACTATTTCAGTGTAGTGTATCAAAACAATTGTCCGATGAAATTATGACGTTCTATCAAATTCCTTTAAAAAAAATATCTGGAATTTGTATGTTATTTTCTGATACTTTCTAAGATTAAAGAAATTCCCTTAGACTTATGAATAATTCATGCTTTTAAGGCGCAACGTGAACTACACGAGCTGATCTCAGCCAGGGAGAAGGAAAAGGCGCGTGGCGAGGAGACGATCAGATTCTTCGCGGCGGTGACCCGGGCGCCGGTCCTCAAACCACTGCTGCTCATCAACGCCTTCAACATGCTGCAGATCCTGTCGGGCAGCTATGTCGTCATCTTTTATGCCGTCGACATCGTGAAGGACTCCGGCGGATCCTTAAACCCACAGGTGAATTAAGAAACATCTTTAACGACCTAGTTATAAAGTGTTTTCCCGAAAATATCAGGCAATTTACCGAAAAAAAAAAATTTATCGTGGTCGTACGATTTTTGTAAAATACAATAAAATTGGTTGAATTATTTCAAAATTCGAAAGAACCCAAGATAATAAAGAGTTAAAGAATAAGAAAACATCTAATATCTTTTTTTAATTCAACAGACAACGAGAGTCGAAAGTCTGTCGAAATACATTTCACTAATTTACTAATGAATTATAAAAATAAACTACTTAACCTTTTGACTTTTGAAAACGATGTCAACGTGTTTAAGAAATGGCAAGTTGACGTTGTGAAAGGGGCTGTTTCGTATTAGAAATACCTACTTGCTAATTTTACATTCCTACTCATACTATCTAAAAGCATGTCTTTATTTTCAGATGGCAGCTAATGCAAGTGCCTTAGTTAGGCTGTGCGTGACAGTAATCGCGTGTATCATGCTGCTGAAGATAACTCGACGGGCGCTCGTCATGATCTCCGGAGTGGGCACGGCCTTCTGCACGCTCATCCTCGCCTTCCTCCTCATGCAGGGACCCGGCTCCGGCATCCTGCCTCCCACACTCATACTTAGCTACGTAGCCTTCAATACCCTCGGATTCTTTCTCCTCCCCGGCCTAATGATCGGGGAACTCCTTCCAACCAAAATCCGCGGTCTCTGCGGCGGCTACATATTCTGTCTTTTTAACACCGTCCTGTTCGGGTTCACTAAACTGTATCCGATCATGAAAAACGCCATCGGTATGACTGGCGTCTTCGGCCTTTTTGGCGCATCGTCCACCCTAGCAACTGTTGTACTATTTCTAATGCTCCCAGAAACGAAAGGCAAATCTTTATTGCAAATAGAACAGTATTATCAAAAACCCAACTTTTTATGGGTGACGCGTAAGAAAATGGGGAACAGCGATGTCGTTTGAGCATTACTTACACTGTATCAATTAATGTTCATTGTTTGTTGAAAGCGTTAATTAATTTAATAAACAAATCTATCTGTGGTAAATAAAACTACATAGATATTAATTTGTCATACCTACTCATCGTTTTTACTCTCGGTTACTTTATAATAGTAGCTGCGCCAAATCTCTTCCCATCCAGTTTTTATTGAGAGACATGACTGTGAATAAAAATTAATGATATTTTATTATGCCTGCCTCTATGCGATCCAATAAAACGTGATAAATTACAATCTTTATATATGCAATGAGCATTGAAACTGAGCCACGAACACATTTTTATGGTTCAAAGATTTCAGTGGCAAAAGCCAATTGTTACACATTAAAAAAGTTTATTTTTTCAGATAATTGACCTGTACTTAATAAAATAAGACAAGGTTCTTTCAGCGAGGTCAGAATGAACAAAACTGTTTTTTACCTTTGAAATAAGTATCTACTTAATTGTAACGTATCTTCTTGAGGTCTCAATGGATGGAGTTGGGAAGTATTTATTTGTTGCTTCTAAAGTAATGTACTTATTTATTTTTTTCTACTTGCACACTGTGTAAGTATTTTATTTTATAAACAACTTTTAAAAGTAATTTTATTGATAGGCCATTATAAAAATTTAATAGGATTTTTTCTCATTTACGTATTGTAGTTACTTTTTTGTGATATTTTTGAATCTATACTAATACAGGTGAATATAAAATCTTGAGAATCCTTGAAACTTTAAGTTAAATTCACCATATCTATTAAACAATGTTTGGTTTTACAAAATACTACCAAGATTAACAAAATCAAATGGTTTTCTTAAATAACATTTACTTACTTCTTTGATAATTACTTATGATAATGAAGCATGTTTTCTGGAACCTCGACCAATTATTTCAAAGTTGTGCGGAATAATGAGAACAAAAGGTTTCAAACATTTCACGTTTTATATTCACCCAGTATAATTAAGAATGTGACCAAATATTCAAAATACCTACCTTAGCAAATACACAACTGTGATGGTATATTTAATAGTGAGCAGCAACACTTATATTGTATTAAGTATAGGTACATCGTTTAAAAACATTCAGAAGTGCATTTATAAGCAAGTTTAATATAGATTTACAAATATTTTGTATCTATACAAAAAGTGTATGAATAAATTACGACGAATTTCAAAATATGCGTGAAGATTAAGATTCTTTACCTAAATGTTATAATGCTTACCTAAATGTTATTTAATGTAACCGTTTTAATACGAGATTTATTATCTGTGATGTATAATGACCGTGCTGTACGTACATATAAAAGTGTAGGTGCTTCTCAGACTATGTATTTAGATGTAAGAGGTTATTTTTCTATTCACAATGGTAGAAATATACAAATTGTGATGATTATTAATAAAGTTAAACATTATATTTCTTGGTTTTATTCAACGTGAAAGAAGGTCATGAAATAATATGACTGTATTCAATTTAGTTTTTTATTATTTTCAATAATAATAACAATACATTTAAATTCTTAAGTTTATATGACCTGTCATAATGCGCGACTTGGCGTCGCTAACGCCTAAGTATTGATCTGACTGACGTGAACCGATCGCTTCTAAATGTTCAAATAAAAAAGCCTTCAAAGAATTTAAACGTTTTCCTATCCCTTCACTGTACAACATTTCTGATGAGACAGCCGGAGAGTAGCCGCGTGGCCGACTCCGGGCGGACGTCAAGCGGACGTAAAACGGTGGACGCATAACGCGCACCACGCTCTCGCACTCCCAGCAGTGGTACTGGAGGCGGGCCGGTCACGAGGTGTCGGGCAGGCGCTGGTACAGGTGCGGGCGCGACGCGCACGCGGGGCACACGTGCAGCGTGGCGCCCACCACGCTCTCGCACTCCCAGCAGTGGTACTGGAGGCGGGCCGGTCACGAGGTGTCGGGCAGGCGCTGGTACAGGTGCGGGCGCGACGCGCACGCGGGGCACACGTGCAGCGTGGCGCCCACCACGCTCTCGCACTCCCAGCAGTGGTACTGGAGGCGGGCCGGTCACGAGGTGTCGGGCAGGCGCTGGTACAGGTGCGGGCGCGACGCGCACGCGGGGCACACGTGCAGCGTGGCGCCCACCACGCTCTCGCACTCCCAGCAGTGGTACTGGAGGCGGGCCGGTCACGAGGTGTCGGGCAGGCGCTGGTACAGGTGCGGGCGCGACGCGCACGCGGGGCACACGTGCAGCGTGGCGCCCACCACGCTCTCGCACTCCCAGCAGTAGTACTCGTGGCAGCGTTTGCAGTTGTATATCTGCCAGGAGCCGAACACGACCACTTAGTTTTATTTACTAATCGACTAAATACCCCAAAAAAATAGAGACTTTCTTCGGTTTTTTAAGAGTTTTCACATATTTCTAAGACATACAACTCACCTGCTTATCCACATCATTGAATGGCCTCAAGCATCCAAAACAATACTGCGCCTGTCCTTCATTGGGCACTTCCTCATACGGCTCCACGGGGAATAAGTGATGATATGACCTGTCCACAGTTACATCCGATCAAAAAGTGGCAATCTACAGGCAAAACTCAACTTGAAATCCTAAAAAAGGGAGGGGCTTCTCCAGTGACGTAACTGTTCTGACTGAAGCCCGTGACAAATTTATCTGTATGGAGTCCCACGTCCAATGACAGCATTCGATTTAAATGTTAAAGTATCGGGGGTCGCCCCGTGCTCACGAGCCTTCGGAGGCTCATGCCATTTGCAAGTCCTGCCACCCTATAGTTATCTCCTTTCGTCGAGATTTGGGGAGATTCCACTAGACCTTCCCTCCCAATGGCGCTTAATTTTTTAAGGAAATATGGTGTACCTCGCTAAATGTGGGGCTGAGGCCAAGGTGAGGTCGCAGGTGCGGCACTGCGCCGGCAGCGAGCAGTACTTGCTGCGACACTGCGGGCAAAAGTGGCCCTCGCCGCCTACCGCCTCGCCTTCCTCCAAGTGACTGAAAGGAGGACATAGTGTAAAAAGATGCCTAGTCGGTCAAACCACGTGTAAGCTTTCTGTTAAAACTATCAATATCAGTATAGTACTGGCAATTGATAAAAACAAACCTCATTGTGACTTCATTGCTATTAATAAAAAAGTTTTAAACGATGAGTATACATGCAAGTTCGCTCCGTCACCATCAGTCCGGTGCATTGATTTCTAAATGGAGTCTCGTATAAACTAAATCCATCCGAAAGACATCATCAGGAAAAACATCACGATTCTGTATATAGGTTCCCAAAGGGCGGCAGTACCGCCCCGTTTTTAGAAAAAAAACATTGTATCTAGCTGCCTAAAAATCCCTCAGCCACGACAATGAATTGCATGATTACAGAGATATGACTTATTTAATTTTTAATTATTAATAGATAATTATATACATATAGATATGATATACATACAGACATAAGATTTTTTTAAGGGGGGCGTTGGATTTTTTTTTTCTTATAAAGTTTGTGAACCTATGTTTAATCAATAAAAATGTCATCGGCCTCTAAGCTACGTGTCTAATGTATTTTATTGTTTTATTAAGAGGTGTCGGTAAAGTAATGATTAAAAAAAAATAGTCGGTATCGGTGTCATCTGTCTAGCGAGTAGCGTTGGTGTACATAGTAGGTACATACCACATGCAGACGTTGACGGGCGGGTCGGCGCCGGCGGCGGCGTCGGGCGGCGCGGCGGGCGGCGCGCAGTGCGGGAAGCCCATCTTGACGAGCCCCGCGTCCAGCGCGCGCGCGCGCGGCGGCGGCGCCGTGTGCTCCAGCAGCAGCGCGCGGTAGTGCACGTCGTCCAGCACCACCTGCGCCCACACGGACATTTATATCTAACTTCACGCCACTTCCCCAGCGGGGTAGGCAGAGAGACATCTATGACATCTACATACTAAAGATCCCTGCTGGTCTATTTACTATCAATTATATGTATGCATATCCCCCCACCCCCTGGATAAATAAATATTGTATCCCACCCCTGCACCAAAAGCTACGTACGCCCATCTACAGAACAGGGGCCGTGTAGGTATCCGCCCGCTCTTAGCCCGCTCTTCTCACTACTCATACTGATATTATAAAGAGGAAAGATTTGATTGTTTGTTATTTGCATTGAATAGACTCCGAAACTAATGGACCAATTTGGAAAATTCTTCCACCAATGGAAAGCTACTTTATTAGCGAGTAACATAAGCTATATTTTATCCCAGTATTTCTACGGGAACGGAACCTAAGGGTTGAAACCGCAGAGTGCTGCTAGTGCAAAGTACCTTCAAAGTGAAATTACCTACCCTTCCCTTCCCTACTGCGTTATTTACGCGGATATTTAAAATTCTATATGTTTACATATAGTATGACAAGCCATTAGTTGAGTGGTCAAAGACCCTGGCCACGAAACCCAAGAGTTGCGGATTCAAATCCTGCTAGGGGCAAATATTTTGTGAAATGAACATGGACATTTGTACTCGAGTCATGGATGTTTATAAACATATTTAAGTATAGACATCTAGGTGAATAGATAGACATCTATTCACCTAGAATTGGTGTGCCAGTCTGGAGAATTGCATTTAATTAATAATAACTTATTAATGGCCTCATAGAGTAAATTATAAGTTACGTTACTATGCGGATTCCATTTTACCATTCACTTCAATGGCCTAGTGGCCAACAGTGTTACCATATGTATATTTACTACACTGACCTCTTTTTTTTTCTATTACAGGTTGATAGTCCAGCGCTAGACACAATATAATAATCAATTGAAAATCATTGTTTTGTATCACATATGGTTATAGATAATAAATAAAAGCCATTGGTATGTATATATGAAAATACTGATGGCAGAGTGATTTAAACAAGGATACCTACTTACACCATACTCTCCACCTGTGTCTTGACATAGTTTCTTACAAATTCTCACTTCAGCTGCCAATCCAATTACTGAACATCTTATTCCATCAGTTTTCAAAGTCTACAACAAATTATCATTTTTGAATGAGAATACTTAAAATTGAAAAATAGAAACATAAATAAAATAAAATAAACATAACATACATATAACCTAGGAAAATAGTCACAATGAAGTACCTGAATTGTAGTATTAATGTCGCTAGGGTCACATGTAGTAAGTGAGGCAAATAAGACAAGAAGCTCTCTAGATGCATGGCCTGGCAGAGGCCTTAGGACTCGTCCGGCTAGTTCAAGCGTATTTTGTAAAGATGGTTCTCCTATCAGAGCTATGTTTGATAGGCTGTAATACAGAACATTAATATTATATCACAAAACAGAAATTTTGCTTTAAATAACAAGATGTTCAGTAGTTTATAATGTATAATACAGTAAGTAGATTGTTTCCTTACCTTTGAACAGCTTTTATATGTTTTCTGACATTTCCAGAGAGCTCCGTCACTTTCTCAGCTCTTTTATTTTTCATAGCTACTATACTAAGCTGACTTAATGGATTCTGATCAAAGAACTCCTCAACAAACTTTTCCAAAAGCTGTAAAGAAAGTTAAATATATAAAATGCTAGTCCACAATAATATGAAGTCTATAATCAAATTACATTAAAATTCTGAGCTGTTACACCAAAATAATCATTTTTTTGTTCAATTATATATTTATTATTATCACCTTAACAGTACATAAAAATCTTGAAGGTTTTAAATCCTGAGAAGTCATGGCTTCTGAACAGTCCACAGCTACGAGAAGATGGCGCATCATTCCCAGCCGGACTGGTCCACGCCGAGGCGCCAAGGCTTTTCGAGCTGCTTTCTGAGCAAACTCTGCAACCAACCCTTCCACCAGACCATCTTCGTCTTCTTTAATTGCCTCCCTAAAAAAATATTTAATAATATTAAGAGCTTTAATAATATTAAGAGCATTTTAACACTGCAAACCCAATCATTTCCATAAGACTTTACTGACTTAAGTAATCAGAATCTTCTCCTAATCTTCAGCTTTTTTTTTTCCAAAATTGAGGCAGTATACAATTTTTATATATAAAGAATAAAAAAAAATCCAGATAATTTAGTTGGGGTTTGCCAGACGCATGCTAATATATGTTTACAAACAAATATATAAAATGTATTTAAGGGAACTTGAAATGTTGATAGGGTATTATTTATAGCTAAAAAATAGGATTCTAAAATACCAGATAATTTTGAATTTAATTTTGCTCCCCCTTTGACTCTGCCTACCCCTTCGGGGATTATTGGTGTGATGTTATGTATGTTTGTATATATATACAGTGTAGTCCGTTTTGTACGACTTCGCATATAGCAACCAACCGTTTTTAGCGACGTAAGTATAGGCTTATGTTTGGTTTTAGAATGAACTTATATGAACGGACATTCTTTTATTACGACTCCGCTTACAACGACCGATCGCTTTTAACGACGGAATTAACACGTAATTGTCCGGTTACAACGACAAGCATTGACGTGTTTACAAATTACAAATCGTAGTTATGAAGCTATCTCCGCCCCGCGCACCCCCCTTGCCTGAGGCTTGCTGCACTGTTTGGAATGCGACTGTTTATTTTACGGTAGTACCTAATTTTCGGGTAATGAATGAGTACGCATACAAAAATGGCTTCTACAAAACAAAAAAGTTTCTCCATTGAAGAAAAAAGTGTTATAATTACAACGGTTAGAAGCTCGAGTTGAATGAAATGATTGCAAAGGAATTCAGTGTAAATCATTCGACAATATTTACAATAAAGAGAAATAAACACAAGATAGAACCTTTGTTCAATGGGAATGTTTTAAAACCTAAACGCGTGAGGGTGTCCTCTCAAGAACAAGTTGAAGTGGCACTTTTACAATGGTTTAAGCTGCAACGTAATCGGGGAATACCAGTAAATAGGCCTATGCTTCAACAAAAGGCATTTTTTTTTTTGCGAACGAGCTAATAATTCTTTAAGTGTATTATTGTATATGTAAGACAATATGTAAGTAATTAATCACAAACAAAAGTTGTCTGTTCGTTTAGTACGACTTCCGGTTAGTACGACGTAATATCACCGGTCCCTTGGCTGTCGTTATAACCGGATTCTACTGTATATATGTACAGATAATTTTCGTGGGTCTTTCTACCTGCCAAGCGATATAACAATCTATCTATCTTGATTTAGCCCCGCTACTCACCAGCCAGGTTTGCAGTCCCATGTATTATAGAAGAGGTAAAGGACAAGTTTTCAGCTAGCCTCAATTACCTACCAAAAAAATCGGTGCCAGCTCTCCTACTAAAAATGGAAAGACCTGCAACATATACATTTAAAGTATGTGCCAAAAGAAACAAAACACAAACTTACCATGTCTTTTCATAACCTGTCTCCCACCGGTACTCCTTCGGATCCTGCTCGTCATCAGCCATTGTTTACCTAGTCACATAAACTTATTAATCTATTGTACTGCACATAGAACGTTAACAAACCCTAAGAATTCAAGGTAAAAAGGCAATTCATAAAATGAATAATATCGAAGGATTATTCCCTTTAAAACACCTTTAAAATTTCAATGTTTGACATATGTCAATGTCAGTCAAGTGTCAAGAACGCATTGTCTTTTAAATTAGATTATCGTCTGTAGCATTGTCTGATTAACGATACGATGCGTTCCATTTACCTGTTTGGTTTACTGAAATAAGGGCCACGATCAAAAATTTTTGAAAAATTTTATGTTTTGTTTGTACGTTTTCATCAAACATTGATGCACACATCCAAACCAAATTTGTCAAACAAGGCGTCTCTCAGTTTGGTCTATATAAGGAAAGTTATCGTGCTTTTGCGTGCGTTTGACAAACACGCCCGCGGACCTTCAAACTTGCATCAAATACGCTGTCAATCAAATTTTCTTTCAAACACGTAGATTATTTTCCGAACACGTCAAAAAAGCTCGCAGAAAATCAAAGAAATTTGCCAAACACGTAATGTTTGATAAACATGTTTGATCGTAAAAACGTATATTTAATAAAAATATTTATTAAATATACGTTTTAACCCGACGGGCGCACTACAGCATTAGGCCTAGTTTCTTCTCACTCTACAAAAGGAAGAAAAAAGAGAACGAAATAATCTTCGCGATAATATTAATAATGGGCAAAACATTGGTCATGTCTCATCATGTGGAACGCATTCAATGTACATAGTATAAAATATGAACAGTATATTGTAGTGTAGTTCACATTTATTTATTTACGGTGGGTCACGGACTAGTAAAAAAAGAAGGACTCCACGCTGTCATACTATAGCGTGAAGCCACGTTTATGCATGTGTGAGTGAGATACATAAGGATACCAGATAACGTATATCTGTCACTTGGAGCACTTATTATGTCAATGTGTGACGTTAGTTGCGTGTCAAGTTGGAGCACCTGAAGAGCTTCAACGTCTATTTAGTGGCGCAGAGTCCTTTTTTTACTAGCCCGTGCAGTGGGTTTGTATATTTGATACCAAGCACATACTCAGTTGTAACTCAACTGTGACGGCTTAAATTAGGATTTTTTAAGATTATTGTAGCTAAATCTTGAGTGAAAATATTAAAATATATAAAATCATACATAAAAAAATTGTACTTAACTTCACACTAAACATAACGTCCCTGTTTGCTCTTTTATTACTAAATGAGTTTTAAAAAACAAAAACCGCCAGGTGGCGTTGTGTCAGGTGTTCTGAAAACTTACCTCTGAGTACTGAAACCAATGGAGATGGCATACCTACGAAAAATTGAAGCCCAATTTGAGTGAGAAACAAATATGGCGCCTTTGCGTAGTGTCATTCCACTTTACTTATTTACATTACTTTAGGTCTCTGAACAATTTACTTATGACGATGTTTCTGAATGTTACAAGTTAGATTAAGTTATAATCACAAATTTTATCAATATTGGCACAATACATTGCAAATTCCACTGTCATTGACAACTCAAAGGGAGAAATCAAAATGGTAAGCCGGTTTCACTTAGGTATTTCTATGACGCCCCCCTCGCCGGGGTCCTCGGTTTGTCGTACCGGGGGGCTTAGTAGGCCCTGACATGACAGGGCCGAAGCGAAGAAGGACCCCGAGGTGAGCCGCAACTGCACGACTTGCTACCGGGCAGTTGCGGCGGTCCGGCTGTGGCCCACTGCGGCCGGACCAGGGTTGCCGAGGAAGAGGAGGAGCTGAGTGTTGTCGTTGCTCGCCTCCCTATCCTCGGCAACCCGACAGGGGCGCGCTGGGTCGTGCTGTGGTGGGTCGCAGAGGGATTGAGCGTCTCGATGCTCTCCCTCTGCGACGACAGGGCTAAGCCCTCAATCTGGGTCGCCGGGAGGAAGGCGGCCCCTTCGACGAGGCGCTCTCCGCGTGCCCCTCTGGCTTAGCAGAGGGCACAGCGCGAGAGTGGGCCCATGACGCCGGTCACGGGGATGATCGGCGTCTGAATCCTGGGCGGAGTGGTTGAGACATGCTGGGTGGCCTGGCATGTCTCGACGCGCGCGCGTGCTCGGTGCTGTGCATCCGACGACTGTTGTCGTGGGCTGCACAGCATCGACCACCGCCGCGCGAGGTGGGCCGCGTAGCGCGGCACGCGCATCACCGGAGGAGCTGTCGTATAGTCCCGACAGTGGGGATACAGGCTCCTCCGGGACTGCGCCGCTGGAGGCCACGTTGGGGTTTTAGTCGGTTCGAGTCCGACACACCGCCCTCTGCTTCCCCGAGTAGAGGGTGACGGCTCGTGGGAGTTTCCCCAACTAAAAAAAAAAAAAAAAGGTATTTCTATGACGTCACTTGATAATGTTACATGTTACAGGATGCAGATTGTTCGTATAGAATATTATGTCCACGGACGAGAAAAAAAAGAAGGACTCCACCCCTCTAACTAGATTTTGTGCCTTTCCGTTGCTCCACATGACATTTCACTACGACGTCACGACGACGACGACATTAGTGATCCACATCGTCTATGTGTGCTGTAAGTGAAATGTCATGTGGAGCATCGGAAAGGCACGAAGTCTAGTTAGAGGGGTGGAGTCCGTCTTTTTTTCTCGTCCGTGATTATGTCATCTCCACTCCATTGGTTTCAGTACTCAGAGGAATAAACGCTCCAAATGACAATTCTCACTCACAAATGCTTATACGTGGCTTCAAGTAGTCCGTGATAGAAATACATATATTATGTATCCTTAAAATTTAAATTATTAAAAAATATTTATTATTATTATTAATTAAACGAATTTTGACCACTGTTATAATTTATTACTGAAATCCCCGTATTTAGATGATGGTGACCACATAAACTACCACAATCCTAATATACATCACAAATGTTTCTAGGCGTTCAACTTCTCTGGTCACCAATTTTTTTAAGCCTGTCAACATTTTGGTACCAGGTAATACTCTCCTTTTCCCCTAATTTAGCTTTAAAAATAGTTTTTTAACAATAAGAGATAAGGTGCCATTAAAAAGAAAAATGTTATTAATTCAGTATTTTATTGTTCATTAAGACTAACATAAAGTTACAAAAATAGTTTAAAATAATGTAGATTCTTATCGCAACAGGTATTTGCAAATCATAACATATTATACAAGAAAAATAGTTACATGTCCATTGATTGTGGAACATTTACCAATACTGTCTCACAAATGCTGTCATTTCACACATAAATTAGGAAACTTAAATTTTATGGACTAATTAGTCATAATTCCATTACTTCGACCAGTAGGTAAGCTGTAACTCTATATAATGGCTTTAAAAGTAACATTGATTGGAATCTCTAAGTTCTTAATTAAAATTATTAAAGAGTTATACTCAATCTATTCACAAAGGTCACAGCACTATGACTTTGTGAATAAATTGGTGCTTAATCTAATGTGGCCACAGCAGCATTTCTGTGTAGCAGAAGATTAGCATCCATGTTGAATCCCAGCACTTTTTTACTATACAATTTCTAACAAAATTCATTTGGTTCACAATATCTTCGCACAGAACCTAGGACATACAGTCATACTTCAGAACAATTAGCAGGTCAACCAGCCCTCTTGGATGTTTAGTTGCAACCAGTTGCAAACATCTCACCATCACTTGTCTCAACTGCTCCCTTGTCCTGTGCCCTCAAGCCAGCCCCCTGCCACATAGCAAAATGTCTGGTATGCCTCAGCGGCCTGTGTTACTGATATTTGAGACAGATTCACTCCGTGGCAGCCATGGCCCGTGCCTGCGCTCGGACTCGCTTATCATATTCTAGCCGATTTTGACTGTGAACAAAAATAAATTTATGTCAATATATACTCTTTTTATTATGTCTAGTTAACTTAAGTAGCCCTCATCAAGAATCAGGGGCACTGTAAGAATTAGCTTAATATCTTTAGTATGGGTTTTTCACTATTTATAAATATATTTTGCTATTGTAAACCCATACATAGTTCTGTATCCTAATTCTTGTTAAATACTATGTAATAAAATAATAATCAAACTTAATAAGAGATTTTGCATCACCTGATCAATGATTTAGCAAAATCACATTAGTCTGCTATTATAATTGACATTAGGATATCAATGAAACTCTTGTAATAAAACCAAAAAAAGTATTAATTAGAAACAAACATTTTACACACAATATAATCCTTACTAACCAATATATAGTGTATGCTTCAGCCTGAGCTGGATCTTTAACATTAGGCTCATTCAGAAGATCTTGGATACCAAGAAGGATCTGTTTAATAGTAATTGCTGGGCGCCAGTCTTTCTCCTCGTCTAGCAGTGAAAGGCAAACTGTCCCTGATGGGTAAACATTTGGGTGAAATAGTGGGGGCTCAAACTTGCACTTTGGAGGGCTGGATGGGTAGTCATCTTTGAAGATCATTCGCAGCTTGTACAATCCGCCTTCCCATGGTGTCTGCAACATAAAATATTAATTTGTCTTTTAATAATAAAACAATCTATATCCAAAAGCAATATCAAACAATTGGTTATGCAATTGTACTATTAAAATTACTTTTTCATTATAATTTAACAAGTAACAACTTGTTATATCTGCAAAGCATGTAAATACAAATTATTATTAGGCAGTTGAATTTATGAAATTTAATCCTTGTAATCCAAGTCCATTTATAAAATATTTCTGTCTTATTAAAAGTAGAAGTACTCATTATTCATGGGTGCAAAATGTTCTAGAATTACAACAGTAGGTACATATTACTAACCCCTTTTTTCCCCGGAATAGCGCACTCCCATGTCATTAGATTGAGGGAACCATCGGGATTCTTCATAGGCCTCGCTACAAAACCCTGCAAACATTTAAAATTGATAAATTAAGTACATCATCAATAAATACAACTACATTAAGCATTCTGTGTAGTACTTACAAAGGGATGGTCTTTACGCCAAGCTTTTCTCTCTTCAGCTAAACGTGCACTGGCTATCCCCGACATATTCTGAAACAGTCACTGATCATTGAATATAACAACACACTAAACTAACTTCATTCTAAGCTGACTGCTATGTACTCACAATTGAGAGTAAACCGAAATACGAAAAATATAAAAATTAGACGGCGCGAATAGAGCGTCCACGATGCGTGCGTCGTCGCTGAAATCATAGAGAATTTGATTCTTTTTTTTTTTTACTACACACCAAGCAAATACAGTTTGTTGTCATTGCTTTTCGCAACCCAAACACATTTTATTGGCTACTCAAAAAGCATATACGGGTTTCTACCAATAACAAGAGTTTAACTCAAATGTCAAAAACACACTTCTTATTTGTCTTGTCTATAGTTATATAAAGTCGTTCACATACAGCATCATCTGTAAAGATGCAAAGCCTTGTTTACAATAACATGACTTGAATGATAGAATAGGTATTGTACTTAGTCTCAATTTCCTACGACAATAAGAAGTTGGTCTACGACAATGTATGAACATAAAATGCATTTCTTCTAAAACTATTTCATAACAACCTCAGAGGCAAGGCAAACGCTTTATGAAACATGTAAACGTGTGAGACAGTCAGCTTATGATACAAAAGGGAGCTAAAGTCCTAACTACATTTAGGACACATTTAATGAACAATGCTGTAATGAGCATGATATGCTGTAATGAGCATGATTTTTTTACACAGACTAAAATTTTTCTCAGTAACCTACTGTAAAAAGTAGAAGTTTGACTGCAACTATTGGGCTAAATTATTTACAATAAAAGAATGCGAATACTCTACGCGCACGCGCATGGGTAGTACCTATTTAGTATTAGAGTCAACTATCTAAGTATGTATTTAAGTCTAAACTAGTTCAACTGATTGTAACTATTAGTTGGTATGTACGCCAAAAGAATTGAACCCTTTTAAAGGATTAATTCGTTCTATCCCATGTTGGTCTTGGACTTTTTTTTTTTTTTACGTGAGGAATGCATTTACACACCGTCCAAGTAAACCTAGGTTCGGCCTACGAGGGATGTGTCGGGCTCAGAGGCCGGGAAAGCACTCTACTACCGACTAAACCTCACGGTGGTCATTCTTCGGGCGTTGGCGCAGATTCCGGGCTCCCCACTCGGGACTCTACGCGAAATCTACGTCTACGCCGCTGCCGATCCATGCGGCCCATCTCGAGGGAGAGGCAACCTCGCCCCCAGAACACCTCGCGGTGCTTATGACGGCACAGACCACAGTGTCACCCCATCCTATTTAACGGACGAGGATCCACGTGTCGTCATCTTCTCTGGGGCTGCTTAACGAAGTGAATGCAGGCCCCCCCGCAAACACTCCACAGCCCCAAAGGCCCTTTTAGTCGCCTCCTACGACAGGCAGGGATACCACAGGAGTATTCGGAGCCCCCCCTGTAGGGCGCCGCCGGGCTAGACACCATCGCCACGGCGGCCTCGCCTTCTGCGTCGGGCGGGATTGTCGAGCTCGCGCTGACGTTCGGCGCTCTCCTTCTGCGACATAACGATGCCGCAGAAGGAGAGCACCGCCTCCCAGGAGCTCTCGCTCGCCACCATGGCTGACACCACGGATGGCAGCGAGAGGTCCTGCCCAACGGCGGCGGAGAGCGCTGCGCGCTCGCCGGCAAAAGCCGGACACACCTCCAGCGATGTTGGTCTTGGACTTGGCCCATGTTGATCTGGGACAAAAAAAAAGAATGTGTCAACTGTGGTTCCAACAATTTTTTTTTTTTGGATCATGATTAAAAATCCAAACTTGTTTGGGATTTGCAGGTTTATTACGATGTTTTCCCTCACCGCCGAGCTAATAGTATCAATACGTACAATAGATTTGACAAATCCAGAGGTACGTGCTCGGGTTCGAACCCGAATCCTCCGATTATGAGGCGCGTATCCTTACCATATAGCTACCACTGCTCCCAGTGTGCCACGCTCAGAGTGCAGAAAGCAAATATTTTAATAAATATTGCGTTAGAAATTCATAAAAAAATTAAATGAATTATGGTTGGATTTCGACCAATAGGCGACCACTAGTTTATCTAAATACGTTAAGATTGCTAAGTGGCCTGTTTTCACAGAACAATTTTTGTTCTTTTTTCATTTTAGGAAACGGCAAAAGGACCATGAGAGTCGAGTAAACGCGGTCGAGATGCGTGCGCTGCGCAAAATTTGTGGTGTATCGCTCACAGACTGCGTTCGGTACGATGATAAAGGCAAAGAAAGAAATGGTCTATAGTACAGTGCCGGAGTCAAGGTAAGAAGAAATATGTTTCGGTGGTTAGGAAATATGGAAAGAATGGAAGACAAAATATTTAATAAGCAGATGTTATACAATGCGAAAGTGGAAGGACTCGGGAGGCCTCGACCCACCTACCTCAGTTGGGAGCCTTTTAAGCCTATAGAGTGTATGGAAAGAGTTATGTAGGTCAAAGATGCAAAGGAGGTCATTCATTCATTACAGATACTTAAAAAATTACAGATATTCAAAATAAAATAAAATTACAAGAATTAGAACAACCAGTTAATTAATCAAAATTATTTAAAAAAAAACAATGCAATCAGTCTATTCAGTCTTTACAGATAACCTACCTTGGTATTATGTTATAAAATATAAAATAAATTAAAACAGTCTCTTAATAGTACTCATAAATAGACTTACTTACCTACTTATGTAATTAAATAATAAAATAAAATAAATTCAACGCGCCGAACATGACCGATCGCAGCGCGAGAACTCCTGAATGCAGTTTTGGTTATGGTCGTAATTTTGGCAGGTTTGGCGCCGAAACCAAAACTAAACCGAAACCCGTTTTATGCCGTTACTCGACCGACCCCGAACATTCGGTCTCAGCTTAGAATAAGAAGTTTTGAATGGTCCCGAATCTTGTATCTCGTAATAATACTAAGTAGGTAGTAGATAATTAAAACTTATAGTACCTAGGTATTTATATACCTATTCAGAGTCAAAGGGGCAACAAGCCTCTTTTAACCACATTAAGCCAAATATAAAATCGGGTTGGGTTATGTGGAAAATTGTAAAAAAGTAGAGACAAACAATTACACGCCAATATACCATTAAGAAGCAAACAACACAGTTGGCATTATTTTTAAGCCCCAGACCAACATGGATGTCCCATGTTGGTCTGGGGCTTAGAATAAAGTTAATTGAAAATCTTGCCCGACAACGACGCAATCGTGTCCTTGTAGCGGCATTCAATCAGTATGATAGGTGCACAGACGAGTAATGATCTCAGAACAATAGGATCGTTGTTCAGAGGTAACGATAGGTGTTTAATGTCAGGATGAGGCAATCTAAGAAATAAACTTATCAATGGAAATCTAATTTCCTGCCTCACTCTTTACTTAAAATAGTAGTTGTTTGTTTCTAAGAAATGTTGATGTTTATTATACTCCGTATACCTACGTAGGTAGGTATACGGAGTATAATCAAAATAATAGGTAGGTACCATAAAGTCACTTAAATAAGCTGACCCGCCGGCAAACATTGTTCTACACATTGAGCTATTATTACTACGTACATAAAGAGAAGCTATGTCAAACAAAAATATTATCACGAAGCATGGACTGAGCGTGTTTCAGCATTTGCAGCGCTAAAACTAACAATCGTCGTCTAATTAAGCTATTAAAACACGCAGCGCTAGATCGCTCATAGAGTACATTTTTCTCGCGACCAAAACGTCGTAAACGCCGTGAATTTCTTGGCGCTTACGCGTGAACATAGGCGAGTGACTAAACGAGTTGTTGCCGATCGGCAACAACACACGGCGCAAACAACTTGTTCGCTGCGTCGGTTCCATACGCTAGTAATAATGGTTCAATGGTTCTACCATAAAAAAAATGGAGAGTAGTTGTAGGAGGGAGAAAAATATTATACGACGTATTCTCATACCTACCAAATTATATAAAAAAAGAAACATAAAAATCGGTCGAGCCGTTTAACAACAAACACCGTGTCACGAGATTTGAATACTTAAATTTGGTAAACTCTTCGTCATTACTACTACTACTTACATAGGTACCTATAAGACCTATTCTTTGCATATCCTCAGATCAAGTTGATCTGAGTGCATATCAATAAAAGCAACAACGTAAGCACATTCTATATAAAGATATCTAAACGGAGGAAATCATAGTATCGTTGCAAGACGAGACATCGAGACCCAATAATTATTTATTATAAAACTAGGTATTTATTTTACAATAAACATGTAGGCATTTTCTTATTTACTTCGTGAAATATGTGTAAGGTCTATGTAAGTTTTCATGTTTCAGAAATGTATCGTTCTCATTAATCGCAAAATTGATTTAGCAAGAAAAGAGGAAAGACCTTATGTATTTACCGAGTTATGTACATACTAAAATGAATTGTTGTATTCTGCAATCCACGGCGGTGAAATATGTCGGCAAAAGAATACTTGTCGGTGTAATATGACGCAATAGCAAATACAGCGAGTCTGTTACGTTATGTATATTTTTATGAACGATTGTGATTGGCTTTTTAGCAAAAAAACTTCTTTGCTATTGGCTGTCTTTTACAAACCTAACCATAGAGAACAGTAAATGTCGGCGAACGCTAGGGGGCGGTGTAAGCATGTCGGTGACGCGTTTTTTTTCGTCATAAAATATTCGATTCTTGAAGTGATTTGTTCCGTTTTGAGCTACGTTCTGTAAAGTTTCATTAAAATTAGAAAAAAAATATTGTTTTGGTAAGTGACAATTGTCTTTTTAAATGTAATTAATTGAACACGCTAATAAAAACTCTCAAATAAATGTTAATTTGTGATAATTTGTGACATAAAATTTGATCGCGGCAACAACAGCTAACCAATTCAATGCAAATGCATGAGCTCCATCCGGGAGATTATTATTAAATAAAATAAAAAAAATAGGTAAAGAAATCTCGTGTTCTAATTACACATCTTAAACTTCCTTAAATTCATTAAATTATAAGTATTTTTACATTATTCAATTTATTCTTGCTGAAATGCCTTTGATAGCTTATGCTTGTGAGTTGGCGGGAAGACCGGTCTACAGGTTATATTTTGATTATTTTAGCATAAGAAGTTGTTGACTAATTTAACCTGAATTGTCTAATATCTTCAGACTGATGACAATGACTTCTATGGAAGAGGACGGGACTCCAGCGGCAGAGGAAGTGCCACCTGGAAACCCAGATGATCTTGCTAAAAACCCTGCAGCTTTAAAAGGTAGCATTTACATGGATCTTGGTTTGGTTTCATTATTGAACAAAAATTACCCATAAAGACTTACATAATATCCTGGCATGCTATGACATATTTTAATTTTAAGTCTGATTATTGTAAAGTGCATATAAGGCAACCTTCTGACCCATAATTTAACTGTGATGAATTGTTTTAGTGATAAGTGTATCTGAATGATTGAATTATAGTGATAAAGGTGCATATTGTGTTTTTTTATAGAGGCTCATGAACAGATGGCAACCCTTGATGTCCTGGTGTGTGGTCAGTGTCACTCCGCTTTTCACTTTGTTGAAGAATTTAAAGAACACAAAAGTGCTAATAACTGCACTGGCAAATCACCAGTCAGAGATAGTGTAAGTTTTTTTACTATGTTAATAATGTATACAAATAGGTTATTGTATGTACAAAGGTTAATCACAACAAGACAAGCTCAAAAGATGGGGAGATGGTAGTTGTAACATAAACAATTACTTTAATTTCAAATATGCTTATTTATTACAGTTTATTGTTGTTTTATTACAGTTGTTTTATTACAGTTTATTTGTACTTCAAAGATTTATTTCTTTACAGAATGAAAGTAAAGCACAAGTGTGGGCATTTCTTCTGTGGAAATGCTCATCAGCCAGAGATGGTTCTGTGATAAGTTCAGACAATAGCTGGAAATTGTACCAGCAGTGGTGCCGCATGGCGGAGGCGCAGCGGACGGCCTGGATTACTGCTGGTTCCAATGTACAGTCCCTGTCTAAGTTTGCTCATGCTAAAGTCGTAAGTTCATCATTTTGTGACACCAATTAATTTTCATTGATTGACATAATTATATCTGTTGTATTAAGAGGGCTTGTGTATGAACATGTACATAAATGTGCCACTTTCTTTTCAATGGTAAACAAGGCTAGTCCAGTAACATGTTTCAAAAAGAGAATTCATGCTTATTCAATAAAATCAATTATACTGAGTACACAAGTTAATAATTTTTTGAAAGACAGGTTAGAAGTTTAGTGATATTGGTTTCCCATAGATTTAGGATGTACAAGATACACAAAGACGGCTCGGAGACATGACCAAAATAAATTTAAGCATGTGTTGGTTGACGTCTATGTGTGAGTTAAAAATAGTGTTGTCAAAGACGCACTTTCACATTATCGACTGATTCAGTTGTATACTAATAATATAGGTATTTAATACGCTTTTTTATACTTTTGATTAATTATTTATGGCATTGACTGAAATCAGTAGTTGTATATATTAGTTAAATTGGAATTAGTCAGTAAGAAATCTCATTCTAAGCAGTTCTATAAACAATGAGATGGTAAAATTCTTCGTATATTCAGTGTGTAAAAAATTAAAAAAATAGAAATATGTTCTATGATTTATACTAAGACAAAAAGAATGACTTTTGCTTTGACTGATGGAATGAAATGGAACAAATAATATATAAGCAACTTTTAATTTGGTGTCATTTAGTTATTTAAAAGTAATATGTAGTGCAACAAATTTTTTGCTGCCGTCATTTGCCGTCAAAATGTTTGCTGCAGATAGTGGAGTTCTTACTGGGAGTCCAATCTGGTCTGTCTATAGTCCGCATCCACTTTTTACACAATGCTGGGTTGCTTGGAAACCTAGAAAAATTATCAGTTACTTAACTAACAAATTTACGGAGATAATGAGTTCCCAATGTGAATATAATTATATTTCAACATAACTTGGCTAAATAACTTTGTATTCATGTCATGATGTCGCTAAAAGACGATTAAGTTTTTATCGATACTCGTGACGTCACCGCTTTGTCAAGCACTAGCGTAACCAAACTATTTACAATTTTTACACAATATTTTCCCCAATTCTGATTATAATCACGATGTATACTTAGAAAGATCAATTATAATCAATATACTATTGTAAACATATTTTTCTAAACTGATTACTAGCAACAATTTGACAAAATATGGTTTGAAAAAATCTAATGATAAAATCGTATTTACCTGTTAAAAGTGTATTTATTCGGATTATTCCGTCGTGTAACCTCACAATCACGTACAGAACAAGTCACCTCAATTGCACATTTAATATTCTCGATTATAATCCAAGGTTTAATACATAAATGCACAAATTTCACTGCGACGTAGAATAGACCGGGACGCTATGGCCTCTTACTCGCAAAAACATTGACATATAGGTACTTCATTCGCTGTCTCTTTTTCTCTCGGGCGGTTTGTATTTCAGCAGGATTTCTCGCTCCCACGCTTTATGTATCTTTTGAGTAGTCAAAAAATTCTAAATCTATGTGGTTTCCAGATGGAAGTTAAGACTGATGACCAATTAGTTCCTGTACAAACACCTGCATTGCAAGAAATTAAAAAGAGAGGGAGGCCAAGAAAGGTTAAAATTGTAAGTATTTTAATGTTATCGGTTGCCAATCACAAAGTATGACACTTTTATTTGCAATAATAAATCTAAGGTGTAGCAAATGCTAGGAATTTAACATCTAATATTTACAGACTAGTATAAATAACCTACAATTAAATGTGACATACTTTATAAAAAGTTCTAAAATTATACATATAATTTGTAGTCACCCAAGTAAGTATTGGTTTGAATAAATTTAATGAAATTATAGGAAGATACTGAGATGCAGCCTTCAGGAGAAGAAAGTGATGGAATTATTAAAGCTAGTCCAGGCCAAAAAATGGCTGTTAACAAAACACCCATGTCTAATTTGAAGAAGGTATGGCTCTCCATCAGTATTTTTTGTGTAATTTTTACAGCAGCTTGTCGTATAATATATTTTATTGGTGCTGCACAAAACACAATCAAATAAAATATCAAACAGGATTTCCCCAGAATAAATATTTAAATAATTTAAAAGTTTTATTTTTGATTTTTGGCTGAATGTGGTTGAAGGGGCTTGTTGCCCCTTTAACTCTGCCTAGCTCTGCCTTCGGGCATTGCGGGCATTATAAAAATAAAAATATGATGCATTTCAAATACTTTAATGGGAGGATGTGATGGGACACATTCCCATTAGGAAAACGATGTAATATAAATATAGGTACTTCTTTCTTTCGAGTCTGTATTCTGCCAATATTTTAAACAATTCGCGCGCGTCTCTTGAGACTAGTACCCGATAGCGTTCCGGTTGTGGCCTTTGTTTAGAAAAAAATCTTTGATAGTTCGATTATCGATATTTTTTCTCATATGTTCGACCTGTATAAGATATAGAAAAAATGCATGCATTTCTTTCCTTCCGAAAGTTGTTAAATATAGTAGTGCAGTAGAACTAGTGGGACATTAATTCCCACTGGATCGAAGGTCGAACTAGTGAGAATAGAAGGGTGTCACTATATAGCGTCCCCCCAGGAGCTGATGGACAAGGAGTCGGTGCGCCTGGCGCAGGAGCGCGTGCCGCCCGAGGAGCGCATCGCGCGGCGCACGGAGCGCGAGGGCGCCGACCCGGCCGAGGCGGGCGAGTACGTGGTGGAGAAGATCCTCGCCAAGCGGTTCAACCCGCGCCGCAAGCACTACGAGTACCTGCTCAAGTGGGAGGGCTACCCGCAGTACGTATGCCGCCAAAGAGTTTTTTTTAGTCATTTATTAGTAGAGACCCGCGGTATCACCCGCGTAGTTTAGTTCGCGTTTCCGTGGAAATATGGAATAAAATTCCTTTGTTACTCGCTGTCAATGTAGCTAAAATCAGTTTCGTGGAATATGTGCGAAAGTTTATTTGTTAGACTTTCGCTCAAACTCACATTTGCATGAACAATATTACTTAGGATATTTTTTTTTACCATGAGTAATTATCATTTTGTATTACTAAAAACTTGAACCAAGATAAAATTTTTATAATTCTTTGTATGTTGAGATTAAATGTTTTTGCTGGAAATAAATTAAAAATTTACTTAACCATTTCTAAATTATAAATACTCCAGAACAGCTATTTATCAAAGTCAATAATGGTAACAGTGAACAAAATACATGGGAGCCAGTTGAAAATATGGAGACGTGCAAACACCTCCTGGAAGCTTTCGAGAAGCAGCTGGCGCGGCAGAAGGAGCTAAAGGCGCTGAGGGCGCAGCAACAACAGCAGCATCCAGTACAGGTGCACATTCAACTCATTGTACCACACTAGCTGGCCCTATGAACATTGTACTACTCCGCAAGAAATGTATGGGAAATGTACAAATAAAAGGTCACAAATATTGGTCCAGTCGTTCTTGAGTTACTAATGGTGTAACAGATCGAACTTAACTTTATACAATTTCAAAATTAAAGATTGTGTCACGCAGTTAAGCCTAATGTGAAGAGTGTGAACCCAGGTATTTGTAATTTTCCGTTAAAAGCTCTATTAAATATATTTTTTATTCACAGGTCAAACAAATAAATACACCATTGCCACAGGTTGTAAAACAAGTAGTCAAGAAATCGGACACGCCAGCTCTTACGCCTACAGGGTAAAATATCACTTATTTAGCTTATATCCTGTTGTTTGTTTTAGTGTATCGTACCATATATTTCCTTAAATTTTACATTTATTATATCTGTAAAAAACTCTCACTGACCTCACTTGTGGTGGTTTAAATATATATTTTAATCTATTAGGTGAGGTTAAGGATCCCAAAAGGATTTGCACATTCATTTGGGTCCTGATTTTTTCGAAGGTTGATTGCCATTAAATTATCTATTCAATTTCAAATTAAAATTCAAAATATCTTTATTTATATGGGCTTCAAGAAAGGACTTATAAATAGTCAATATACATAAAAAAAGGATAAGAAATAACACTACCACCGGTTCGGAAGGTAGACTCTATCGAGAAGAATCCAGCAAGAAACTCGATATTTACTCTTTTAAATGCCAAATTTTACAAATTTGTACACTTAATTAAGTAATCTATACTTAGACTAGATATCACAGCAGATGAACACTTCATTATGAAGTTAACCATAAATCCTTGTCATTAAGGTAATCTTGTACCATGTAATAACCCTTACTCATTAAAAATTATTCAATGCATAATTTGAACTTATGTAGGAGTAATGTTATAATACTTTGTGGTAGTTTATTAAACATTTTAATACTTAGACCAATAAATATATAATATATTATTATAGTTATATCTAGAGGCGGGTCATAAAAAGCGATAATTTGTCAGGCGCCTGCAGCGCACGAGCAAGGTGCGCGCGCTGGACCAGGTGAAGGCGTGGTGCGGCGCCGAGGACGAGCCGGCCGCCAAGCGCGTCAAGAAGGAGCTCTCCTCCGAAGACGACGACTACTCCGACCCCGACATACCCAAGAGTGAGTGGAAACTTTGCTAGGCCACGTTAATATGTTCATTGCACATCTATATTGGTACAAATGCGACATCATTATTGTCTATATCAACTCAACGAATTTTAAAGATATTTGGTGTAGGCGTATTCGGTATACTCAATGGCTCCCTGATATTCACTCGGGCGGAGCCGCGGGCTTGGCCATTCTGCGAATCTATAAATTAAAGTCAATCGTTAAGTTTGTTTGCTCGAATGCCTGTTATTTTATTTTGAGTTACATTTGTATGATTTAATGGTTATTTTACTTTTATTGCAAAATTAGGCTACAGTGATAGTTAAAAATCTCCCAATCGCCCTATAATTATTATAAAGTCAAATCAACATTGTCATTGTGTAGTTGACTAGTAATGATAATTTCAGTCGAGAAGAAAGTGCTGAATGGGCAGTCGTCGCCAAAGTCGTCCATTGACCCCGAGCTGGTGAAGTCTCTGGGCCTCGGCGGCAAGGGCATGCCGAACATCAAGGGCGTCATTAAAGTCGACCCTAAGCACATGCCGAATCTCACCACCGGTAAATGTAGTTCGTACTTGCCGGCTGATGTGTTTACATTGCTAATACATACCATTCCACCCGTAGATACTTCCTGTAGAGACATTTGTAACCACTGATTTGACACTACTTTCGTTTGATGTGTGCAATTGTGTTTTAGTGTAATGTTAAGAAATGTTTGTCTTCTTGTTGCAGGAGTGTACATAATGTCCAAGAGTTCTGGAATCATGAAGATAGACTCGCCTGGAAAGTTGGGACCAGGCCTTAATATTGACCAGGATGTTATTAGGAAACAGATTTTAGCTGCTAAACAGGTATTTATTTGGTCTTAAATTTTAACATATTTTTTGTTGTTGCTTGTGAAATGTAAAATAATGTCGCAATTTGTTGCAGAAGAAGACTGAAGAAGTTAAGAAATCCCCAGTGCGCACACCAATAACACCACAGGTAAAAATATGTCTTCCCATTTATGCTATCATTTAAGACATTGCATCAAGCAGATTTTTACAAATTTCTTATTTTGAATTAAAAAACAAATTTCTTGTAATTTTTAATATTGCCTTGGAAACAAGTAAGTTAAATATTTTATCAATCGTAGGTGAAGAAGACTTTCGGCTCGTCAGGGCAGCAAGTGACCGAGAAGACGATAATCACGCCGTCCGGTCAGAAGATCATTCAGCGCACGATACAGCGGCCTGCCGGCGGAAACATCGACAAATCACCGGTCACTCTGTTGAATAAGAAAATTGCTCAGGTAATATTAAATTATGGTTGGAAAAAACCTTGTTTCCAATTCATAACGCTTTCATAACATGCAGAAATAAACGAACATCGTTAGTCAACAGTTAGTGATTTCGACTTTTTTGTAAATTAATTGAAAGATTGATAAAAAAGTGGTATTTCATCTAATTTATCGTCAGATTTCTGTCTCAATTTGACATTTTACATAAAAATGTTTCAGTTTAATTTTGAGACTTAATCTACGAAAAGTAAATCAAGAAATTCATGAAGTAGTTGGACATGTATGGAAGTGTTAATATGTTTGGTTGCACAGGGTGACAGCCTCCTGCGGAGAGGCGGCTCGGGGCGGGGCCGCGGGCGAGGCTCCTACTCCACCGTGTCCGTGTCGACGGCGGGAGGAAACATCGTTCGGCATTCGCGAGAAAACACCTCTCTTATTCGATTTTGAACAGGTGAGTGTCGAAAGAGCAGTCTCTGATAAAAAGTCAGTTACCGTGTTTGCATGAAAGTTAAGTTTGAATATAAAGGCAGATGATAATATAACTAATAGAACTTGAGATAGAGGCTATATCGCCACATTTGAAACAATTTTTTTTTGTGATCAGTTTCGTAAAATCTAGGATTATGGGAGATACCTTGAAGGAGCTCAATAACGATACTTCGATTGCCCTCGTGTACTATGAAACGAGGTTTATC